>OU342740.1:420240765-421440765 GCA_910589775.1 Avena eriantha
CCGAAAGGTCTACCGTGAGTGGCCCTGGGCCCCACCGTACTATTTTAACCACTTTCGTTCATCCAGGCATTAACTAAGAGCGTAATTCACCGAGGTAGTTACAGCCAGAGAGATCTTTCTCTCTCGGTGTTTTCTGCCCCGCAGAGGTGGCGAAATCTTTCTGTGGTCGCTCCCCGAGTCTTAGGGTTTCGTGGGGATGATATACGCCAGAGGAGAGAGGCTGGAGTGGGCCAGGGCGGCCACACCACTCCCAGGCGCGGCCTAGGCCTGCCCGCGCCATGGGGTGATGTGGACCCCCTATGGCCCACCTCCACTCCATCTTCTGGCATCCTGAGTCTTCTGGAAAAATAGAATTTTTCATATATTTTCCCGGATTTTCTGATCTTCGCGAATTTTGCCTCCAAACAGCACCTTTTCCATCAGAATCCTGACTGCAGTGGTCCATGCTCCAAAAGTCATCAACCATGCAAAAATAGATGAAATAACATAAGTATCACCTCTCAATACGAAATATATCAATGAATAATAGTGAATTAAGACGTAGAATAGTGATGCAAAATGGACGTATCAGTGAGCATTCTATGAAGCATTCTCAATAAAAACCTATGAAAATAGCAAATAAAAAGATCGATGAGATGCTCATTGTCTATTGCCTTGTCATTCTAATATGAGATAGCTCCTGTGTCATGGGGCAAAAGGTACCCCGTTGGCGGTTCTCCATGATACACATGTACTTACAATGACAAGAACTTACTCATGACTAAAGTTGAGTAGCATGAGGTTCGGTACTCGTAAGAAAGGGGAATGGGATTTTCAACTTATAACTTGTGAAGCATATCCTCATATTTCTGCAAGGTGCAGTGGTCGCACCATTCCGTTGATGAAGCCACTTGGGAACGTGAAGATGAGCTCCACGCCAAGTATCCTACCCTCTTTGAGTCTTCTTCTTCTTCCTAGAATCTCGGTGCGAGATTCCTGTTTAGTGGGGGAGAGTTGTAGCATCCCAATTGTCCAACAATTGTAATGCTACTTGGTCTAGTAAGATAATGGCTACTTCCTAGATATAATTGTAGCATCATAATTATATCATGCTCATGTCATCATGCCACCTTGCATTTGAGCATCATATAAAACCCCTCTTCTTTTGGTTCTTCTCTCATATGCAGTATCAATTGTATTTGCCTCTTGATATTGTATCTGGTTATTGATATATTGTTAAAATGCCCAAGTTGAGTTGGGGGCATATCTTTTATTCAACTCCATCACTTTTCCTTTCACCACCTTATAATTCCACCATTCCATTTACCATGAGCTTGTATTTTCTTTTCTTTTGATTTTATTCTAGCTCATGTGAATGGGGTGGATCTAATTCTATTAATTCTTTTGCTTGGCCTTCTACCACTTCTTGGGAATGCATAAGAATAATGCCATATTATTATTATTGTTTTCACAAAATAAATCATGGCATTTATTATTTTTGCATGGACCATGCAAGGGTACCACCACCTTTGGTCCATTTGATTCCTCTTGGATTTATTGGTTCTTTTCTTTGTGGATCACCACCATCTCTCTACCATTCCTTTACTCTCATCAACATCTTTTCTTTTAATTATCTCCATTCATGATTTATATGAGGGATTCTTCCCATACATCTTTCTTTCTCTTTTTCTTGATTATTCCTCCACCTCATCTCATGATAAATCAAAGGCCTCATTATTCTTTCCTCTTGGTATGATCCCATAAATAATTTCAAAAACCCAAAACCCTAATCAAAACCTAACCTAGCTCTCTCTCTCTACTTTTTCTTCTAACCCTAGTTCCACTTAAACCCTAACCCCTACCACACCTCTCTCACCTCCCTCTCTCTCTATCATGCTGGCCCCACCTGGCCCCCTCTCTCTCCCTGGCCCACACCCCATCTACCCATCTAACCACCCCAAACCCTAGCCCATGCCCTAGCTACACCCTAGCTCACCCGAGCCCTCCTCTCCTCTCTCTTTCTTTCTACCTGCCATGCTGGCCCCAGCTGTTACTCCATGCCGACCCCACCTGCAGCCCCTCACCCTGCCCTGCCCTGGCTACCCAGGTCGAGCCCCAGCTCGACCACGTGATCGAGGAGAAAGGAAAAGGGCTGAAGCCACTTTTCCATCTACCCCGCGCCCACACGCCCCTCTTCCCTCACCCTCGCTTTCCTCCTTCTTCACGGCTTCCCCGCCTCTCCCAGATCCACCCCAGGTCGCTGCCTTCCTCTCCTTCCTCTCCTGACGACGCCCAGCTCCCGCCGCCAGAACCGCCAGCACTGCCGTCTTCCTCGCGTTGCCACCGACGTGCTCGACGTGGAGGTGAACGAGGAGACCAGGAGCAGTCCCCTGCTTCGCCCTGGACACGCTGACACGAAGGAGGAAGCCCCCAGGACCGCCAGCATCCTCGCCGCTCTGCCGAAACCCTAGTCTCCTGGCCTCTGCGTCCTCGTCGTTGCAGTGTCTCCCAGGCCGATCCGTCCACACCGACCTCTCCTCGGTGAGCCCCTCTTCCTCCCTGACAACCTCCGCCTCGCTGTCGCCGTCTTGCGCCGCCGTTCGTTTCGCCGAGCGCCGTCAGTGCATGACAGACGTTGCCGTCTATTCCGCGCCGCGCCTCGCAGAGGCATATCTAGCCGCCCGCCGCTCCTCTGTCACCATCCCGTAACCAGCCGCACTGGCTAACACCCGCAGCGCGCGCGCCCGCGACGTGAGTTCGAACCCCGCGCGCCGTGCCCCGCGCCAGTCGATCTCAGACCTGTCCGCGGTTCAGAGAAAACAGAAGAACAGTACCGCGGCCCCCTTTTTGCAGAAAACCCCCCCCTTTTGATTTTTCGCTCAACCCGTAGTCCGCCGAGCCCACCAGCCAGTCTCTGTGGGAATTCTACAAAGAGCACCCCGTAGATTCTTAGCCTTAACCCGCGGTCCGGTACACCCCTCCTGTCAGCCACGGCAGAATCACCCACTGTCACGTGGGCCCGTGGCCATCGGACCCACCTGTTAACCTCAGTGGCTAGGTAGAGCCGCGGTAGAAAAGAGTTTTCACGCGCGTGTGCCCCGCCAGCCGCTGGCCCACCTGTCACTGACTGTGGCTGGACCTGTCTGAGTACAAAATGGTTTTCTGCGTTGCTGTTTAATTTAAACCTTTTCAAATTTGATTTAAATTCAAATTCAAATCAGATTTAAATAACTTTTCAAATATAAATCCAAATAATACAAATAATATATGTTTTGGAATCAGAAAAATGTGAGGAATTCAAATATGCCAGTCAAAATATGTTTTGAGCACTTTAAAATTTCGAGATGTTTAAAATTACAATAAAATGCCCTTTTCTTAATACATTAATAACTTTAATTCTATAACTCTAAATTTGGCAAATGATATGTCTAAATCGATCAGCGCGACGAGCCCGTTCTATCTATGCAGTCCTTGTTCTGAATTGAAGCATGCATCATGTCATTCTTACAATATGAACTGTTTATGGCAATAAAAATTGGACTAAATAAATAATAAAATGCTTTAATTCTTGCACCACACCTCACCCTTGCCATGCTACTTTAATGCCATGTAAATTGTGCATCATTCATCATGGCGTGCTTGTTTGCTTGTCGCATTTTAATTCATATGCTTGTGCACTTTATTTATGTTGGCCCTTGTTTGTTTGGTTCTTCTTCGAATAGACGCCGAGCAGGAGAATTACTAGGAATCACAGGAGTACTACCCAGATCCATCTCCCGCTTCAACTGAGCTGCCAGGAAAGCACTACCACATGCTTGCATACATATAGTACCTATTGCCTCTATCTTATTCTTGCATCATTGAGTCGCGATTGCATTAAATTGAATCCCAAGTGCTGCATAACCTTTACTTTTAAACCCCACCAAAGCTTGTTCCTCCATCCCATGAGCCATTACTATAGGAGTTGTTTGAGCCATGCGAGTCGTAGAAAAGCATGTATAGGGTATGTGAGTGTCTGATGGATCACGAGGTACCTAAACAACTTAACCTGAGTAGTAATGGGATAACTAATGAAAGAGGCACCGGTGAGCAATACCTGCTATTTGGTTTTTTTCATGCTGACTTGTGTCCCATAGGACCCCGAGTACTTGATTCCTATTCCTTGACTATTCGCACTATCCACATCCGGGAGGCATTATGGACCCCCCTGAGCCAGAGCTTGATTCATTCTTATTTCTTGGGGCCACAAAGTAGTTTGGGGCTTTATTACTATCCTGTACTTATGCCATGTTACTGCTTTATTAAGATTGTGCGTGGAGCACCTGTACTGTTTTGGATCGTGGAATGTTTTCGCGGTATCGACAAGCCCAGTCACATTTTCGGGTTCTCCGTCGTTTACAGCCATTGACACAAACCTTGGGTCCGTCTCGGAGCCGGCCAACTTTGTTGCGGGTAGCTTAATGGGGTGGCCCCCTAAAATATTTCTGAATCCTGTGATTGCTTTATCGTGAATGCCTCGTTGGGTTTGATTTGGTTCTTCCGAGGTTGATCGAGTGTGTGTTGCTATTCGTGCACCCCTGCAGGGTAAATCTTTCTGAAAGCCGTGTCCGCGGTTATGGACGACTTGGAGCAAAGTTTCTCGATCATAGACAAGTATAACTAAAGTACCGATTTTAAACTGACTAAGTACTTGACTAGTAAATAGTGCAATACTCATGGAATGGTTAATAAAACTGCCAACGGATGATGGGGGTTGTTCGTCCGCTTCCTCGTTGGTAAGCGAGGAGGAGGATGGATCTGTTAATTATACTGTTATAACTGTTGTTCTTAATTCACGAACTTCCGTCTATCATTGGTCAGGCGGAAGGTTAGCGAGTATCTGTAGAATTGTTAGGTATTATCTTTTGCTGCAATTGCGTCACCCCAGGTTGTGTCCCCTTTAGTGGCATAAAGACTTTTTGAGTACCCCTAGGGTCTCACATGATAAATTGTTTGATTCAGATGAATAGGTTTACCCGCAAGATGGATACTGGGTGGAAGAGATAGATGATGTTGGCAACGATCATTCGGTGTAGAGATTCCGGGAACGGGGATCCGTGAGATCTGTGGGCGGGATGTGTTTATTTATGGGGCATCTTATGCCGATTTGCTTCTTATCCGTACTCGGAAATTGTTTTCCGCTTCCGCCTGATACTCTGATGTGTGTTGTATGAGGAGCTATCCTAAATTATTATCTCTATCTAGGATATTTGAATCTTGCCGTATGGCGTTGCAATATTTCTATTTCTTTTAGATGGAATGGCTCTGAGGACTGTTGTATGTGGCTTGCATACATACTCATTTGTGTATGTAGTTGATCCCTTCGCCTGCCGATTACGCCGCTCGTTCTTGTCCCGATGTCTGAAAGTGGTTAGGACGGCCGAAAGGTCTACCGTGAGTGGCCCTGGGCCCCACCGTACTATTTTAACCACTTGCGTTCATCCGGGCATGTAACTAAGAGCGTAATTCACCAAGGTAGTTACAATCGGTATCAGAGCCATCCCGCCCTTCAGGGTCTCAGCCAAAATGGTCGTTGTCAGTCTAGCAAATATTTTGGTAGTTATGTATACTAGGGAAAAACAAAACGTGAGAGTAGTACTGCTTCCATTTTTCTTCTTACCCACCCACCCACCCTTTTCTGGTAAGGAAGTGTAACGTTTTCAATCCTCTTATAAAATTCAAACTAGGATTCACGTGTTCTGGGTTCCGTAGTACCATAGGGTGTGTGTGTGTGTGTGAATTCTTTGTCTATCTGTTGCATCCAAATGTTATCACTATCTGCCTTTTGGTTATCAACTATTGGTACATTCCATACCGATAGGCCTTTGTAAACCGACGCGATCTATTTTGATTCGTTGTATACCGATGCAATCTATCTTACTCTTTGTCATCCGACATTATCTTGTTGGGGTGTTCTTTTTTGTAGTTACCAACCTTTAGGTTCATCTTTAGAAGAAGGTGTTGGGATATGTGTTTTACTGATTCATGTGCGGAGTAATGATTTGAGTGCGGGATGGAGTTGCGACCATACCACTACTTTTATCATTTGCTCTTGTATGTTGAACTAGTAGAGTTACTAATCTTGATTCGTTAAGTGGTTTTGCGCATATAGTGGTATTTTAATGCCAAAATTTGCGGAAAATTTTTCTTTGTTAGTTGTGTACCACACTCCTTGCTCAGTCGTGTGCGTTATGCTTAATATCTTCTAGTTGCCTTGAACTTTGTTGATATTTTAATATCATCTCAGTGAATTGCATCCTTTAATCTTGGTTAATTCCATTTTGGTACTATTTTGGATTATTATCATTCTCCATTATAGTACTGACTTGTGTTCTATATCAATCACAGGATGGCACCACCACGCCGTTCTGAGGAGGACATACCACCTGAACTTGGGGCTGCTTTGCCAAGTATTGCAAATGCTTTGGGCACTATGCAGCAGAACCAGCAGCGCTTCTAGGAAAGCGTGAGAAGGAATGAGTTTGTTCCGCTACCTCCACCTCCCAAGCGAGGAGACATCAAGAGTTTTCTCAAGTTCAACCCACGCCAATTTGAGGTGTCTGATCAGCCACTTGATGCGGATGATTGGCTCCGTGAAGTGTCAAGGTTGCTGATGACTGCGGATGTTCCCGAGCAAGAATGGGTCAAATGTGCGACTCACCTTCTGAAGGGAGATGCAGCTCTCTGGTGGGAAAATTACCTCAAGGTAGATCTCTCTAGTTTTTAGCCTACTTGGGAGCGGTTCACTGCTGCTTTCAAAGAGCAATATCTGTCAGAAATTGTCATGGAAAGGATGAAGGAAGTGTTTCTCAACCTCAAGCAGGGCACTGACAATGTCAACACCTACATCAAAAACTTCATGAACCTTTCTCGTTATGGTGGCAATGAGATCTCTGATGACAAGAAAAAGCAAAAGAGGTTTCGGCAAGGCCTCAATGCTTCCATCAAATATGCAATCACTCATGCAAGGCCGGTGTCTTTTCTGGAACTCCAACACACAACTCTGCAGGAAGAAGCAAGTAGGCAAGTGTTTGAGGAGTCAAAGAAACACAGCCGTGATACAGCAAGCTCTTCTGCTATGACAGCTCCTTCTAAGCATCGTGTCTGGGTTCCTAACACCCCACCGTCGCTCCCTGCTCCACCAAGACCTTCAAGCTACGCACCAAGGCCACCAAACTCCTTCACTGCGGCTCCCAGGGGCTACAACCACAACTACCCTGGAGCGCCTGGCGGAGTCCCTGGCTACGTTGCTCCACGTCCACCTGGTGCTTGCTATACTTGTGGAAACACTGGGCATCAGCACTAGAATTGTCCTATGAACAACAAAGCTCTTCCACCACCACCTCCAAGACATGCGGCAAGTGCTCCTATGGTTCGTGCACCTCCACCTCGGGCTCTCAACATCAACACCAAGTCTGGGTCTACGGTTGCTCGTGCCAACTGTGTCAACGTTGCTCAAGCTGAGCATGCACCTGGAGTTGTCATGGGTATGCTTCCTGTTAACTCAGTCCCTGCACAAGTTTTGTTTGATTCTGGTGCTTCGCATTCTTTTGTTTCTCACAAGTTTGCGCATGAGCAAGATCTGGCTATGGTTCCTTTATTGCATCGTCTTGTGGTACAATCTCCTGGGTCAAACATGAGGGCTGCTCATATCAGCCATGGCAATCAAATTGAGATTGGTGGCTCTTCGTTTCCGCCTTGCTTGATTATTCTAGGCAATTCTGATATTGATGTTATCTTGGGCATGGATTGGTTAATAGCAAATGCAGCTGTGATTGATTGTGCTGAACGTTCGGTTTCTCTGAAAATTCCTAAAGGCCATATAGTCTATTCTCCAAGTCTGACTCTTGCAATTCAGCTTTATTCTTTGGCGGCTCTGAATGATTATGCTATGGAAGGTATTTAGAGTGTTCCTGTAGTCTGTGAGTTCCCAGATGTCTTTCCTGAAGAGTTGCCAGGTATGCCTCCGGATCGTGAGGTTGAGTTTGTCATTGAACTTGAACCTGGTACCGCTCCTATTTCCAAGCGGCCTTATAAAATGGGTCCTGCTGAGTTGGCTGAACTCAAACGTCAGTTGGATGAACAAGAGAAGTTGGGTTTCATTCAGCACAGTACTTCTTCTTGGGGTAGTCCAACCATCTTTGTGAAGAAGCGAGACAAGACTGATAGACTTTGTGTTGACTATCAGGCACTCAATGCTAAAACAATCAAGAATAAATATCCCCTTCCGCGGATTAATGATCTCTTCGATTAGTTAGCTGGAGCTGTGGTATTCTCTAAACTTGATTTGAGAAGTGGCTATCATCAAATCAAGATTCGCAAGGAAGATGTTCCTAAAACAGCTTTCACCACCCGCTATGGCCTGTATGAGTACACGGTCATGTCTTTCGGCCTCACCAATGCACCTGCCACCTTCTCGAGGCTTATGAACTCGGTTTTCATGGAGTATCTTGATAAGTTCGTTGTGGTCTATCTGGATGACATTCTAGTCTATTCTAAGTCAAAAGAAGAACATGAAGAACACCTTCGGTGTGTCCTAAACAAGCTTCGTGAGAACTGCCTGTATGCAAAGTTCTCCAAGTGTGAGTTTTGGCTGCCTCAAGTCACCTACCTTGGTCACGTCATCTCTGCCAAGGGCATTGCCGTCAACCCAGAAACTATTAAGACAATTATGGACTGGCTTCCACCCATAAATGTCAAAGAAGTCCGAAGTTTCCTTGGTTTGGCCAGTTACTGCCGTCGATTCGTTCAAAACTTCTCGAAGATTGCGAAGCCTCTTACCGATCTCCTCAAGAAAGGCAAGAAATACCTTTGGACTCCTGCATGTCAAGCAAGCTTTGAAACACTCAAAGAGAAGCTCACTTCCACACCAGTCTTAGTTCCTCCAGATACATCAAAGCCTTTCCAGATATTCTGTGATGCCTCATTGCAAGGATTGGGTGCGTTCCTTATGCAAGAAAAGCAAGTTGTTGCTTATGCATCTCGTCAGTTGAAGACGCATGAGATCAACTATCCTACACATGACCTCGAACTTGCAGCAGTTGTCTTTGCTTTGAAAGTATGGAGGCATTACTTGCTTGGCAATCGTTGTGAGATCTTTTTTGATCACAAGAGTCTAAACTACATATTCACACAACCTGATCTCAACCTTCGTCAGAGGAGGTGGATTGAAACAATCAATGATTTCGATTTGATCATCAACTACACTCCGGGCAAACCCAATGTCATGGCCGATGCTCTCAGCCGAAAAGCTTATGTCAACAATCTCATGGTGGAAGAACAACAGCCTCTCTTGTGCGAGGAATTCCGCAAACTCAACCTTGAAATTGTGGATCAAGGTTATCTTTTGAACCTTCTAGCAACACCTCTCTTGGAAGAAAAAGTTCGTTCCATTCAACTTGGTGATCCTTGCACTAAAAAGATCATCTCCAACATTCAGCTTCCGAAGTATGAATCTTTCCACGTAGACGACCAAGGCACTCTTTTCTTCGAACACCGCATGTTTGTTCCGAACTACCCGGGTTTAAGAGAACAAGTTCTCAAGGAGGCGCATGATTCTGTCCTTTCTATCCACCCTGGCAGCACTAAGATGTACATGGACTTGAAGACACAATATTGGTGGCCTGGGTTGAAACGATATTGTGCCAAGTATGTCTCGGAGTGTGATGTCTGTCGCAGAGTTAAAGCTGTCCATCAGAAACCTTCCGGTCTTCTACAGCCATTGAAGCCTCCGGAATGGAAATGGGAGAAAGTAGAGATGGACTTCATCACTGGTTTTCCAAGGTCACAGAAGGGCAACAATGCAATCTTTGTTGTCATTGACAGGCTTTCCAAAGTAGCTCACTTCTTTCCAGTCAAGGAAACATTTTTTGCAATTCAGTTGGCTGAGCTCTATATCAACAGAATTGTCTCTCTGTATGGAGTTCCTCTTGAGATTAGATCAGACCGTGGAAGCATCTTCACTTCCAAGTTCTGGGGAAGTTTCCAAAATGCATTGGGAACAAAATTAAACTTCAGCACAGCTTACCTCCCTCAGTCGCAAGGACAAGTCGAAAGGATCAATCAGATTCTAGAAGATATGCTCCGTGCTTGCGTTATCTCTTTCGGCATGAAGTGGGAAGAATGTCTTCCTTATGCTGAATTCTCTTACAACAACAGTTTCTAGAAAAGTCTAAAGATGGCACCATTTGAGGCTCTCTATGGTCGCAAATGCAGAACTCCGATTGGTTGGTCGGGCGCAGGTGAAAGAATATTGTTTGGCCCTGACATTGTAACTCAAGCGGAGGAGAAAGTTCACATCATTCTTGAAAATCTGAAGATTGCTCGGAGTCGCCAGAAGAGCAATTATGACAGAAAGCACACAGACATGGAGTATGTCCCTGGTGATCTCCTTTACCTTCGTGTCACTCCCATGAGAGGCACGCACCGCTTTGGTATCAAAGGAAAGCTGGCTCCTAGATACATCGGTCCTTTCAAAATTCGTGGAAGAAGAAGAGAAGTTGCATATGCTCTTGAGCTTCCTGAACAACTCAAAGTCCATGATGTTTTCCACATCTCTCAACTCAAAAAGTGCTTCAAGTATCCCGGCAGGACCGTGGACCATGAACTCATCAATCTCCAAGAAGATCTGTCTTATCAAGAACACCCCATAAAAATCCTCGAAGTCATAGAAAGAAGGACTCGCAACAAGTCCATCAAGTTCTGCAAGGTGCAGTGGTCGCACCATTCCGTTGATGAAGCCACTTGGGAACGTGAAGATGAGCTCCACGCCAAGTATCCTACCCTCTTTGAGTCTTCTTCTTCTTCCTAGAATCTCGGGGCGAGATTCCTGTTTAGTGGGGGAGAGTTGTAGCATCCCAATTGTCCAACAATTGTAATGCTACTTGGTCTAGTAAGATAATGGCTACTTCCTAGATATAATTGTTGCATCATAATTATATCATGCTCATGTCATCATGCCACCTTGCATTTGAGCATCATATAAAACCCCTCTTCTTTTGGTTCTTCTCTCATATGCAGTATTAATTGTATTTGCCTCTTGATATTGTATCTGGTTATTGATATATTGTTAAAATGCCCAAGTTGAGTTGGGGGCATATCTTTTATTCAACTCCATCACTTTTCCTTTCACCACCTTATAATTCCACCATTCCATTTACCATGAGCTTGTATTTTCTTTTCTTTTGATTTTATTCTAGCTCATGTGAATGGGGTGGATCTAATTCTATTAATTCTTTTGCTTGGCCTTATACCACTTCTTGGGAATGCATAAGAATAATGCCATATTATTATTATTGTTTTCACAAAATAAATCATGGCATTTATTATTTTTGCATGGGCCATGCAAGGGTACCACCACCTTTGGTCCATTTGATTCCTCTTGGATTTATTGGTTCTTTTCTTTGTGGATCATCACCATCTCTCTACCATTCCTTTACTCTCATCAACATCTTTTCTTTTAATTATCTCCATTCATGATTTATATGAGGGATTCTTCCCATACATCTTTCTTTCTCTTTTTCTTGATTATTCCTCCACCTCATCTCATGATAAATCAAAGGCCTCATTATTATTTCCTCTTGGTATGATCAAATAATTTCAAAAACCCAAAACCCTAATCAAAACCTAACCTAGCTCTCTCTCTCTCTACTTTTTCTTCTAACCCTAGTTCCACTTAAACCCTAACCCCTACCACACCTCTCTCACCTCCCTCTCTCTCTATCATGCTGGCCCCACCTGGCCCCCTCTCTCTCCCTGGCCCACACCCCATCTACCCATCTAACCACCCCAAACCCTAGCCCATGCCTAGCTACACCCTAGCTCACCCGAGCCCTCCTCTCCTCTCTCTTTCTTTCTACCTGCCATGCTAGCCCCAGCTGCTACTCCACGCCGACCCCACCTGCAGCCCCTCACCCTGCCCTGGCTACCCAGGTCGAGCCCCAGCTTGACCACGTGATCGAGGAGAAAGGAAAAGGGCCGAAGCCACTTTTCCATCTACCCCACGCCCACACGCCCCACTTCCCTCACCCTCGCTTTCCTCCTTCTTCACGGCTTCCCCGCATCTCCCAGATCCACCCCACGTCGCTGCCTTCCTCTCCTTCCTCTCCGACGATGCCCAGCTCCTGCCGCCAGAACCGCCATCACCGCCGTCTTCCTCGCGCTCCCGCCGACGTGCTCGACGTGGAGGTGAACGAGGAGACCTGGAGCAATCCCCTGCTTCGCCTTGGACACGCTGACGTGAAGGAGGAAGCCCCCAGGACCGCCAGCATCCTCGCCGCTCCGCCGAAACCCTAGTCCCCCGGCCTCTGCGTCCACGTCGTTGCAGCGTCTCCCAGGCTGATCCGTCCACACCGACCTCTCCTCGGTGAGCGCCTCTTCCTCCCTGACAACCTCCGCCTCGCTGTCGCCGTCTTGCGCCGCCGTTCGTTTCACCGAGCGCCGTCAGTGCATGACAAACGTTGCCGTCTGTTCCGCGTCGCGCCTCGCAGAGGCATATCTAGCCGCCAGCCGCTCCTCTGTCACCATCCCGTAACCAGCCGCACTGGCTAACACCCGCAGCACGCGCGCCCGCGAGGCGAGTTCGAACCCCGCGCACCGCGCCCCGCGGCGGTCGATCTCAGACCTGTCCCCGGTTCAGAGAAAACAGAAGAACAGTACCGCGGCCCCCCTTTTGCAGAAAACCCCCTTTTGATTTTTCGCTCAACCCGCAGTCCGCCGAGCCCACCAGCCAGCCTCTGTGGGAATTTTACAAAGAGCACCCCGTAGATTCTTAGCCTTAACCCGCGGTCCGGTACACCCCTCCTGTCAGCCACGACAGAATCACCCACTGTCACGTGGGCCCGTGGCCATCGGACCCACCTATTAACCTCAGTGGCTAGGTAGAGCCGCGTTAGAAAAGAGTTTTCGCGCACGTGTGCCCCGCCAGCCACTGGCCCACCCGTCACCGACTGTGGCTGGACCTGTCTGAGTACAAAATGGTTTTCTGCGTTGCTGTTTAATTTAAACCTTTTCAAATTTGATTTAAATTCAAATTCAAATCATATTTCAATAACTTTTCAAATATAAATCCAAATAATACAAATAATATATGTTTTGGAATCAGAAAAATGTGAGGAATTCAAATATGCCTGTCAAAATATGTTTTGAGCACTTTAAAATTTCGAGATGTTTAAAATTACAATAAAATGCCCTTTTCTTAATAGATTAATAACTTTAATTCTATAACTCTAAATTTGGCAAATGATATGTCTAAATCGATCAGCGCGACGAGCCCGTTCTATCTATGTAGTCCTTGTTCTGAATTGAAGCATGCATCATGTCATTCTTACAAATCTGAACTGTTTATGGCAATAAAAATTGGACTAAATAAATAATAAAATGCTTTAATTCTTGCACCACACCTCACCCTTGCCATGCTACTTTAATGCCATGTAAATTGTGCATCATTCATCATGGCGTGCTTGTTTGCTTGTCGCATTTTAATTCATATGCTTGTGCACTTTATTTATGTTGGCCCTTGTTTGTTTGGTTCTTCTTCGAATAGACGCCCAACAGGAGAATTACCAGGAATCACAGGAGTACTACCCAGATCCATTTCCCGCTTCAACTGAGCTGCCAGGCAAGCACTACCACATGCTTGCATACATACAGTACCTATTGCCTCTATCTTATTCTTGCATCATTGAGTCGCGATTGCATTAAATTGAATCCCAAGTGCTGCATAGCCTTTACTTTTAAACCCCACCAAAGCTTGTTCCTCCATCCCACGAGCCATTACTACAGGAGTTGTTTGAGCCATGCGAGTCGTAGAAAAGCATGTATAGGGTATGTGAGTGTCTGATGGATCACGAGGTACCTAAACAACTTAACCTGAGTAGTAATGGGATAACTAATGAAAGAGGCACCGGTGAGCAATATCTGCTATTTGGTTTTTTCATGCTCACTTGTGTCCCGTAGGACCCCGAGTACTTGATTCCTGTTCCTTGACTATTCGCACTATCCACATCCGAGAGGCCTTATGGACCCCCCTGAGCCAGAGCTTGATTCATTCTTATTTCTTGGGGCCACAAAGTAGTTTGGGGCTTTATTACTATCATGTACTTATGCCATGTTACTGCTTTATTAAGATTGTGCGTGGAGCATCTGTACTGTTTTGGATCGTGGAATGCTTTCGCGGTATCGACAAGCCCAGTCACATTTTCGGGTTCCCCGTCGTTTGCAGCCATTGACACAAACCTTGGGTCCGTCTCGGAGCTGGCCAACTTCGTTGCGGGTAGCTCAATGGGGTGGCCCCCTGAAATATTTCTGAATCCTGTGATTGCTTTGTCGTGAATGCCTCGTTGGGTTTTGATTTGGTTCTTCCGAGGTTGATCGAGTGTGTGTTGCTATTCGTGCACCCCTGCAGGGTAAATCTTTCTGAAGGCCATGTCAAGTGGATATGGATGACTTGGAGCATAGTTTCTCGATCATAGAAAAGTATAACTAAAGTACCGCTTTTAAACTGACTAAGTACTTGACTAGTAAATAGTGCAATACTCATGGAATGGTTAATAAAACTGCCAACGGATGATGGGAGTTGTTCGTCCGCTTCCTCGTTGGTAAGCGAGGAGGAGGATGGATCTGTTAATTATACTGTTATAACTGTTGTTCTTAATTCACAGACTTCCGTCTATCATTGGTTAGGCGGAAGGTTAGCGAGTATCTGTAGAATTGTTTGGTATCATCTTTTGCTGCAATTGCGTCACCCCAGGTTGTGTCCCCTTTAGTGGCATAAAGACTTGCTGAGTACCCCTAGGGTCTCACACGATAAATTGTTTGATTCAGATGAACAGGTTTACCCGCAAGATGGATACTGGGTGGAAGAGACAGATGATGTTGGCAACGATCATTCGGTGTAGAGATTCCGGGAACGGGGATCCGTGAGATCTGTGGGCGGGATGTGTTTATTTATGGGGCATCTTATGCCGATTTGCTTCTTATCCGTACTCGGATCTTGTTTTCCGCTTCCGCCTGATACTCTGATGTGTGTTGTATGAGGAGCTATCCTAAATTATTATCTCTATCTAGGATATTTGAATCTTGCCGTATGGTGTTGCAATATTTCTATTTCTTTTAGATGGAATGGCTCTGAGGACTGTTGTATGTGGCTTGCATACATACTCATTTGTGTATGTAGTTGATCCCTTCGCCTGCCGATTACGCCGCTCGTTCTTGTCCCGATGTCTGAAAGTGGTTAGGATGGCCGAAAGGTCTACCGTGAGTGGCCCTGGGCCCCACCGTACTATTTTAACCACTTTCGTTCATCCGGGCATGTAACTAAGAGCGTAATTCACCGAGGTAGTTACACTGGGGAAGAACCCACCACTTTCCAGGTAGCTGTCGTCCATCCAGGACACCACCGACCGGGTAAAGCGCGCACGCATCCTATCCCTATCTCTTCTAATCCTCCTCCTCCTCTCGATTTCAATCCCCTTCACGTCTCACCTCGTCCCTATGGCAGATATACAAGTGGGGCGACACAGTAGACGAGAAGATCAAGAAGCTCGACACCGAGATGGCACGCTACAAGGAGCAGATCAAGAAGACCCTCCCAGGCACCACATGCGGGTTATCAAGCAGCGACCAAGAAATTGTCTACACGCGACGCGACGGTTGACCTCGATCAGACGAAACGGCTCCTCCGTCCCTAGCGATGTTGGACCGTCTGATCTCGCCTTCCACCATCACTCTGGTGATGCGTTCGACACCCACCTCCGTTCCGAGCCTTCGGGGATGGTGTGTTCCTCCCCAATTCCTTCCAACACTGGTAATTTGCATCCCCTTCTCTACAGATGTAGCGCATACTCCAATACACGACTGACTGGAACCTACTCTATTTTTCATGCAGTTGTCCTATTTGCTGAAATGCTGATCTTCTACTTGGTAGATCAAACTGACACTTTGTGATGTATTAAAATGGTTCTGGGGAAAGTATAGTATTTTTCATACAGCTATCCTATTTGATGAACCTACACTCTGTTTCTACTCTGTCATTCTACACATGTGGTTTCA
Organism: Avena eriantha; assembly: GCA_910589775.1. Lineage (NCBI taxonomy): Eukaryota > Viridiplantae > Streptophyta > Magnoliopsida > Poales > Poaceae > Avena > Avena eriantha. The sequence continues at coordinate 420,256,834 of OU342740.1, forward strand.
TAACATTGTATAACTAATTTGTGCTTGCCTCCTTGAGACTAGTGCTTGCCTCCTTGAGACTAGTGCTTGCCTCCTGGAGACTACTCTATCATTATGCACATGTGGTTTCATTATTGATTCATCACTAGATGCATTTTTCTTTCTTTATATATATGATTACATCCTAAACTGTCTTCACTTTTTTCTAACAGAATGTAAGTGATTAGTGTGTGCTTGTTAATATGCATACCAGAATTAGATGTGTATTCTTGGATTCGTGTGTGCTTATTCTCATAGTCTTGGATTTATACATTGGAGGTCTACTATGCAGCCTGTATTCCTCTAGTAGCAGTAGTAGTGCAACTAGTTTATGTATAGCCAATATAGGTATAAGAACTCTATCATGTATAATAAGTATTCTCATGTATATAAATATGTGTTGAACTGCCTGATTGTACTTTAAGCAGAGCATAACCATAATGTGAGGGTTCATCTCTTGGAATAGTTTATATGCTGATTTTATCTTAACATCAGGAATAAACTGTACTTTTTTCTAAACTAGTACCTTTTCTAATCATCCTGAAGGCTGAGCCTCTATGATTTTAGCATGATGAAACCATGTGACTGTTTTCTGAAATTGTTCTTTTGGGTAATGTGCAGCTTCAGGCTTATTTCCTAACTCTTGATGATATAATGGATAATTCTCGAACTAGGCGAGCAAAGCCTTGTTGGTATACACTATCAAAGGTTTGCCAAGTAACTCTTTCCTTTGCTAGTAACAGATCTTCGTGTGTCAACAGAGAAGAAGCAGTTCTGTTTGGCGCTCTCAAAGGTTTGAAACTAAACCTTTTCTATTTGGCCCTCGCAGTCGACAGAGAAGAAGCAGTTGAACCCCATTTGGGAGATCAAGGTGCAGAAGCTCGTCCTCAACATCTCCGTCGGCGTCAGCAGAGATCTCCTCACTCGCACCTCCAAGGTATAATATGCATATCTATTTATCTTTCTGGTCCCCTTATGAGCTCGCGCGTCAGGGATTCAGATTAAGATGTCACTATGTTGGTTGCAAGGTTTGGCCGATATTCAGTTCAATACCATGTGGTCTACGTCTCTTACAACAATCTAGTTGCTTTAGTAGTTTGTCGAATTGCAAGTCATCAATGATCTAGCATGTCTCGCCACTGGCCTATTTGATCTGTGGAGTGCCTATCTTGTAGCCTGCTAGTAGGACATGCATCAGCTAGTGATACAAATGCATGTATTGGTTACTGTATCATGTGTAAAAAGTCAGTCAATTCAACAAGTAGAGCATCCAATCCTTGACTAGCCTTCTTACAGTAGAAATTGAAAGTATGTAGTCAGTAGTCTGTTGGATTTTGGTACTTGGAAGATTTTTTGGAAATGGACTTACCATAGGTAATATGCTGCTATTTATTTATCCAATTTGTATCACTTATGCTAGTTTTTCTGTTTGACAGAAATAAGAAGGTCGAAGCAGGATATTGGAAGTTCTTGGATGTGTTATATCTATGCCAGCAACAAGGGCGCCATAAGGAGTAGTAGGGAGCTCCGCTCCAGTCATTGACAACCAGTAGCAAATCTGTCATGTTTGCATCTATTGTATGTGCTGTCTATTGGTTATTGTGTCTCAAATTTGGCTGCTATATTTGTTGTCATGTTTATGTCTGTTGTATCAACTATCTATACCTGTTATGATGATCTAGCTATCATGTCATTTGATATTGTTACTCATTAGCCTCGTGGCTATCATGTTTAAATTCTGGATGTTATACTGTTGTATCGTGTAAATTCGGGTCTGTACTGGATCTAAAAAGTCCACGTGGATTTAATAATAAAACAGGAAAAAGGTTGAAAAATAAAAAAGAAATCGGCTGTAAAGAAAGAACAAAGGCCTGAAAGGGAATACACTCCAAAAAATGCCACGGCCCATAGGCACAACATAGAATGAAATGCACTGTAAATGGCCTAGAGACAAAAATGAAAAAGGCCAGCATTACTGGGCTAGCCCATATGGACCACCATAATGGACCAGGCTGAATTTGTATTACCACGATCTCATTTCGTCATAATTTTGCCACGTCGGATCGACCACGTAGGATCTGACATGGCGAGGCTAGATGGTCCATGACGATATTGGATCGTCATAGCAGTTATGACGATCCTATATCGTCATAGACGATTATGACGATTTTATCGAAAACGTCGTTATAGTTCATTTGCGACGCCCAACTTTCGACGATCTCAAAATCGTCACAGAATCGTCATAAACCGACTACTATGACGATTCTGTGACGAAAATGGAGGGTCATATATAGCCAGATTCCTTGTAGTGTTTGTGAAACTTGAAATCACTGCTTCCATTTATGAAGCGCCTTTTATTTTACTTTTATGTTGAGTCTTCATCTTCTATCTTTATGTACCAGCTAAGAGAGCATAGTTGTCATCCTGAGTGTAATGTGCATAGTCCCAAAATTATTATTGATTGACTCATGATTGTGTTATTACTTGTTCTTAAATTACTTGTTCTAGTCATCCTTTAAACTTTAAAGGCGTCCTTGCATTTATGTTTTGCTGTTCCGTGAGGACAAGCTGGATACCACTTTACTATGTTTAACTATGCTCTAAACAAACTCATGTCTTTCAATGAATCATTACTCATGATCTTTTGTTTGTGTTACTTTTCATGATTGCAACATGGTTGCTAAGTTATAAAATTATATCTATCATGTTTTAAGTAGTTTGATCCCAACTACAATGCTTTTACAATAATGATGATCAAGATTGTGTTGGCTGCATGTCACCTAAAAATTATATTGTTTTTCTCGTTTACCTACTCGAGGACGAGCAGGAACTAAGCTTGGAGATGTTGATACGTCCATAACGTATCTATAATTTTTGATGGTTTTATACTAATATTATTCTTTTGACACTTATTTTTATATAAAGTTTATGATTTATTTGGACTAACCTATTAATACTTGCAAAAGTGCACAATATTCTTGTTTTACACTTTAATGTGTAGGAATTACCAAGAATACAAGTGGAAACCTTGTTGGAGTCAAATTCGGATTTTCCAGAAATCTGTCTCAGAACTCTTTTTGAAGATGGTCATGTTTCAGGTCAAAGACGGCGTCAAACGGAAAACTCTTCACTACAAAGTTGTTGGAAATTTCGTGACAAACATTCTGGACATAAAATTTAGCTAATTCTGAATCCGAACGGGCCCGTTGGCCCCGATTTACTGCAGCCCAAGATGGGGTGACGGGAATCCGAGAAGCTATATAAAGGGAGGAAACCTAATTCATGGAGGACACCTCCACTCACGAATTTGCAGCCACAAAAGCCACATTTTTTCCTCCCCCATGAACCCATCTCCATGGGGGAGGGCTCCCAAGAAGCCATGAAGGAAGGGGCTAAGGGGCGGTGCTCCCCCATGATACCGACGGCGGGCGAGGAGTCCCCCGTGCCGCTGATGGTTTAGTGTTGATGTAGAGCTCGTTGGGAACCCCAAGAGGAAGGTATGATGAGCACAACAGCAAGTTTCCCTCAGTTATGAAACCAAGGTTTAATCGAACCAGTAGGAGCAAGGAAACACCCCAAAGGTGTTGCTAGCTGAGCCTTGGCAGGGCACACTACCGGTGCTAGTAGCAACGTGGAGACCTGCACAACACAACCACAAAGCAGTAAACAGTTTATAGATTGTATATAAAGAGAAGGACCGGGATCCATAGTTCACTAGAGGTGGCTCTCCTTAAGATAGATAACATGCTGGGTGAACAAATTACAGCGGGGCAATTGATAAACACCGAGAAAGCAATACATGCATATACTAATCATCTTGACTCCTTTGGAACTTGATTGGGCATTACAACATTATACATAGACCGCCATTCAACTGCATCTATGACTAATAATCCACCTTCAGGTTATCATCCGAACCCCCTCCAGTATTAAGTTGCAAGCAACAGATTATTGCTTTACGAATTGCGTGTAAAGTAAACAATACGATTGTTCTATGAACAAAAGATTGTTGTTTTCTCCCTAGTATCAACAGCACATCTAGTACCTTAGAGATTTCTGTCACTTCCCTAGATTACCAAAGGCGTGAACCCACTATCGAGCATAAATACTAACTCTTGGAGTTGCTAGCATCTACTTGGCCAAGATAGCTACTAACAACGGAAAGCATGCAAGATCACAAATAACAAAGACATGAAATAATCAATAATCAATCTGAAATAGCATCTCAATGTCCATCGGATCCCCGCAAACACAACATGCAGAATTACAAATAGATGATCTTGATCATGAACGGAGCTCACAAGATCTAGACATGAAAGCACAAAGGAGGAGAACCAGCCATCTAGCTACTACATGGATCCGTAGTCCAAGGATGAACTACTCACGCATCACACCGAAGGCTTGCATGGTGATGAAGAAGGCCTCTAGGGTGAATTCCCCTCTCCGGCAGGGTGCCGGGAAGACCTTCAGATCCCTCCTGATCTAGGGATGGAGATTACGACGGCTACAGACTCTTTCGTAGATTTTTGACCGGGTACTTAGGATTTTCGTCCCGAGGGAAATATATAGGCGGAAGGAGAGGCCTAGGGGGTGCCTGGGCTGGCCACACCACCCCCTGGCGCAGCCAAGCTTGGCCCACGCGGCTAGGTGGTATGGTGGCCCCTGGCTCCTCTCCGTCTCGTATTCTGGCATCTGATGACTTCCGGAAAAATAGGCACTTTGGCTTTTGTCCCGTCCAATTCCGAGAATATTCATTTTCTGAATTTCCTGGAACCAAAAACAGCAGAAAACAGGCAGCTGACACTGTGGCTCTTTTTAACAGGTTAGTCCAAGAAATCATATGAAAAGTACTCCAAAGTGTGGACAAAACACAAGAAAGTGGATAAAACCAAGCATGGAACATCAAAAATTATAGATACATTTGCAATGTATCAACATCCCCAAGCTTAACTCCTGCTCGTCCTCGAGTAGGTAAGTGATAAAAAGAAAGAATATTTTTTGAGGTGACATGCATTATCAAAGATTTGATCAAAGTATTTGTAAAACATTCAAAGCTGGGGTCATAGTACTTCAATCATAGCATGAAAGACAAAGTTCTAGCAATAAGACAAAGAAACTATGATGCAACATGAAAAGGCACAAACAAAAGATTCATGAATAACAATGCTTTGCAAGACATTTGTTTGTTTCACATAAAGAAAACATAGCATAATAGTATTCAGCTTGTCCCTCATAGAGTAGCAAATATAAATGCATAGGACACCTTCAAAGTTAATAAGAGTAACTAGATACAAATAGTTTAAAACAAGCAATATCAAGTTATGCATCAATCAACTAGTCTTGGGACAATGCACATAGAACTAAAAATGGCCACTATGCTCTCAAAGTAGGTGCATAAAGGTAGAAGGTGGAGACTCAATATAATGGTGGAAGAAAGGCCTTCATACAAGGAAGTAGGGATTCAAGTCTCATAAAGAGCTTCCAAAAATTATGGTACTTATAGCTTTCAGCTCTCATTGCCCCTATCACAAGCATCTTGAAGGTGATTAAGGTTAAAGTGACACAACTAAGAGGATATGCTTGACAAGTTATAAACCGAAATCTCATGCCCCTTACTTACGAAGACCGATCCTCATGCTACTCAACTTTAGTCACAAGTAAGCTCTTGTCATTGTAAGTACATGTGTATCATAAAGAACCGCCAACGGGGTACCCCTTGCACATGATATAGGAGCTATCCCATAATCAAAATGACAAGGTAAGCAGACAATGAGCATCTCAGCGATCTTTTTATTTGCTATTTGCATAGGTTTTTATTGAGGATGCTTCATAGAGTGCTCATTATGGTTATGCTGCAAGTTTCCACCATGATTAGGCATGGCTTAGGATAGCAGCCCAGGCGTTTCTCTAACACACATACAAACTCCATGATCTTACAAGTTCCACTTTTATTTCACACCGCCGGGATCCGTAAGCAAAAGAACATGATATCAACGGGGTACAAAGTACAAGTGCAATGTTGAAAGCGTTCCTCATGATACTTGGTTCTGCTAATTTCAACTTATAAAGCACAAGCATATACGCAACAAAGAAGGATTCAATGGTTCAATTTTATTAAATGCAGAAAAGTTAAGTGTGCCATCAAATTCGTGAGAGCTTTAATCACTAGTTTTCTCATAACAAGTTTAATTTGGAAGGTAAACAAAAGCATGAATATACTTGGAATAGCGTAAGCTAGTAGGTAGGTATGGTGGACTCTTTGGAATAACTTGGTTTAGGGAGTTGGATGCATGAGTGGAACTCATACTTGGTTGTGGAGGCTAGCAAAAGACTGGGAGCGACAAACTAAGAGAGCAATAATGGCCATAATCATGCAAAGAGACAAAACATCATTGATCAAAGCATAAAGTGATACTACAAGTTGAAACTAAAGGATAATAAATGCTATGATGACTTGAGATAGTCATAACATGGTGTGAGCATGCGTCAAGTCATCCCAAATAAAGCATCAAAGGAGAATACCACTATACTATGCTTTAATATGCTAAAACAACGCATGATTCATCCAAGACGCATTAAGCAATCTCAATTGTTTATAACAAGTCATGCTACAGCAAAGAATACTAAGCATAAAGCCAAAACAATGTCAAGCATGGCATGATAGAGCATAGGCCACAGTAAAAAACGAGCTCTTTTTACCACATAAGTATGAACTTTCCTACTCTTTTCCAAACCAAACCAAACTATTTGCAAACCAATGTAAGAAAGAGGGGATCCAACCAATTTATTCAGGAAACTAAGCAAACCAAGAAAACGAAAAACCAAAATGAAAACGAAAAAGAAGATGCTCCAAGAACAACACAACTATGCATGAAACAATAAAAATGAAGCGTTTGGAAGAAACCTGGGATTTTTATTGATGAAGAAGGGGATGCCTTGGGAATCCCCAAGCTTTGACGCTTGTACTTCTTGGATATTTCTTGGGGTGACACAAGTGTCATCACCAAGCTTGAGCTTTAGTCCGTCTTTCATCTCATTACTCATTCCTTCCATACACCTGAAATTTTTCCTTCATACAAAACTTCACACAATCTTTATTAGCAACATTAGTGCACTCAAGATAAATAAGTCTTAAGGTTCAGTTCTAACACCAAATAAACTTCCATTAGAACACTAGCTACTGAAGCACTTCCCTCAAAAATCTCAATTCCCCAAAAGAACTCAAAAAGGAACCAACAAGAAGCCAATGCAGAAAATGGCAGAAATCTGTCAAAACAGACCAGCAGGTAAAGACGAATATTTTCGAAGACCTTCTATTGCTCAAATCAAAAAGTGTTGAACTAAAGAAAGTTAGATAACAACTTGGGACAGAAGCACAAAAATTCACGCCTCAAAACTACGTACAGAGATTTTACACAAATTTTTACGGTGAAGCACAGAAATCTGTTTCGGGACAACAACTTTTCCAATCATTACTTCTCTCTCATTAGAGGTTACTCTTGGCACAAAAAACAAATAAAAAGGATAAGGGAGGTTATTACTGAAGTAATAACTTCCAAGACTCATCTAAAACTTTTGAATTATCTCCCAATAAGTACTTTTCTTTAACGCCTTTAAGTTAGGCATAAGAAGCAAGAAGAATCAAGTGTTCAAAGAAGCATTAAAACCAAATTTCTTGCCCTTATATCTCTTACTTTTATTCTTAACCTTGGGTAAAATATGATTTTTGGTGGAGAAGAAAGGTGCATGGTCCCCTTCTCACATCTATTATTGCTCCAAGGAGTTCTAATAAGGACATTCCAAGTGTAATTTGTCCTTTTCCTGCACATTCAATAACAAGATAAGCAGTAGAAATCATTTTCCCAAGGATCTTTATAAACACTCCTTCAGCTATTCCAATAGGTAATATGGTAGCATTATTAGCAAGAGATATTTCTTTTCCTCCTTCAGTAAGCCCCCAAGTATTCAAAGATTCATAAATATCATTGGGCATAAGACAAAATTCAGACATGATATCACAGCGAGCTTGAAAAGTTTCAGTGTTTATCTCAATCTTTACTGTAGGGAGCCACTTTGATGGTTCAGAATTTATCGGGACATAATTGTGATGCTCCCTAAGCGTATTATAGCAATCTTTTAAGCTAGTAGTGCTAGTCTCAAGAGTGTTTAGTCTTGCAAATACTTTTGCGAAAGAAATATCAGTTTGGTTGGGAAAGTTGTAAGTAAGGATCAATTTATTTATAGCATTTATAGCATCATCCTCATTACATTGGAGGAAATCTCCTCCCACAACAGCATCTAAAGCATATCTATAGCAAAGAGCAATTCCAAGGTAAAAAATGCTACGGAACAAGCTTTGGGTCATTTTAGACTCAGTTTTTTCATGTAGATCAGAGATTCTAAACCAAGCTTCCTTAAAACTTTCCTCAATTCCTTATTTAAAAGTGAAAATCATTTCCTCGGGTGACATAGTGAGTGGAGCAAGGATAGACATAGTGGCAACTTAAGAAAGGAACTAATTTTTTTGTGTTTTCAATAAAGAAAGCAAACTTGTAAAACTAATTTTTTCGTGTTTTTGAAAAAGAAACAAGCAAACAAAGCAAAAAGAAACTAAGCAAGAAAAAAAAACAAAGTAAAGAGATTGGTTATGAGGAACTCCCCTTGTGAAGATGTCCTTGACTCCCTAGCAACGGCGCCAGAAAAATGCTTGATGGCTCAGTGTTGATGTAGAGCTCGTTGGGAACTCCAAGAGGAAGGTATGATGAGCACATCAGCAAGTTTCCCTTAGTTATGAAACCAAGGTTTAATCGAACCAGTAGGAGCAAGGAAACACCCCAAAGGTGTTGCTAGCTGAGCCTTGGCAGGGCGCACTACCGGTGCTAGTAGCAACGTTGAGACCTACACAACACAACCACAAAACTCTGTCCCCAACTTGCGATGAGGTTGTCAATCTCACCGTGTTTTTCTGAAAACAAAGGATTAAACATATCGAATGGAAGGAAGTAATAGTTTGCAGAAAATAAACACAAAGCAGTAAACAGTTTATAGATTGTATATAAAGAGAAGGATCGTGATCCATAGTTCACTAGAGGTGGCTATCCTTAAGATAGATAACATGCTGGGTGACCAAATTACAGTGGGGCAATTGACAAACACCGAGAAAGCAATACATGCATATACTAATAATCTTGAATCCTTTGGAACTTGATTAGGCATTACAACATTATACATAGACCGCCATCCAACTGCATCTATGACTAATAATCCACCTTCAGGTTATCATCCGAACCCCCTCCAATATTAAGTTGCAAGCAACAGATTATTGCTTTACGAATTGCGTGTAAAGTAAACAATACGATTGTTCTATGAACAAAAGATTGTTGTTTTCTCCCTAGTATCAACAGCACATCTAGTACCTTAGAGATTTCTGTCACTTCCCTAGATTACCAGAGGCATGAACCCACTATCGAGCATAAATACTAACACTTGGAGTTGCTAGCATCTACTTGGCCAACATAGCTACTAACAACGGAAAGCATGCAAGATCACAAATAACAAAGACATGAAATAATCAATAATCAATCTGAAATAGCATCTCAATATCCATCGGATCCCCGCAAACACAACATGCAGAATTACAAATAGATGATCTTGATCATGAACGGAGCTCACAAGATCTAGACATGAAAGCACAAAGGAGGAGAACCAACCATCTAGCTACTACATGGATCCGTAGTCCAAGGATGAACTACTCACGCATCACACCGGAGGCTTGCATGGTGATGAAGAAGTCCTCCAGGATGAACTAGATTGTCCAGCTATACCATTCCAATTCCCTCAATGGCAGGGGTGAGCGTGGCGAGTGACAAGGGCCTGACGGCACTGCTGGTAGCAGTGCTTGTCATGTGCGGCGGCCGGCTGGCAGCGGCGTCGAACCTGGTGCCGGCGGTGTACGTGTTCGGCGACTCGACGGTGGACGTCGGGATGAACGTGACGCTGCCGCTCCCCTATGGCATCGACCTGCCGCAGGACTTCCTGCCGACCGGGAGGGTCAGCAACGGTTACAACCTCGCCGACTACATCTGTACGGCGCCCGTCCGTGCGCATGCATTTTTTTCATTTCATTTTCTCAGATGAATACTAGCTAACGCCATGGATGGTGGTTAATGCAGCCAGGCAGTTGGGTTTCGAGAATAGCCCGCCGCCGTACCTGTCACTGACGCCCCACACCAGGCGTCAGATCCTCAGAGGCTTGGGTGGGGTCAGCTACGCTTCCGGTGGCTCCGGCATTCTCAATAGCACCGTGAGTACTGCTAGATAGCTAGCTAGCTACTCGAATGATATTTTTAATTCGTCCGGCACGTTACTAATTTGTTTTTCATGTTCTTCATCCATCGGCTGATCATGGAGACCAGCATTTCATTGGCCGAGCAGGTGAAGTTCTTCGCAGACACCAAGTTATAGATGACTCAATACGCCCGCGGCATGGGCTCCCTAGCCGCCCTCGACGAGCTGCTGGCCGAGTCCCTCTTTCTCATCAGCGCCGGCGGCAACGACTTCTTCTTACACATCGCTAATAACCCGGACAGCTCGGATTCGATCTTCCAGGAGAACCTCCTCTCCAACTTCACGAAGCACGTGCAAACCCTGTACAACCTTGGCGCCCGCCGCTTCGGGATCGTGGGCGTGCCGCCCGTCGGCTGCGTGCCAGCCGTGCGTGTAAAGGTACCATTCGGCTCGTGCTTCCCCCGCGCCAACAAGATCGTCCGTGAATTCAACTCCATGGTGGGCGAGATGATGGCCAACTTCTCCACCGACCCCGAACAGCCCGGGATGACCTACTCCGTGGGAAGCTCCTACAACGTGTTGATGAACTTCACCAATGACCCAAGGGCCAATGGGTTCACGTTTGTGAGAAGAGCGTGCTGTGGCAACGGACTACTTGGCGCTGAGAAGCCTTGCAAGCACAATTCCACCGTCTGCAGGAACCGTGCCAGCCATCTGTATTGGGACTTTGCGCACAGCACCCAGGCAACCGCCGAGAAGGGCGCCGCCATTATCTTCAACGCCCCAGTGGAGGAGAATTTCACCGCGCCCATCAACTTTCGGCAGCTCGTTTCTCCAAGGCAACACGGTTTTGGTGGATACAGCAGCGCTTAATTATATCAGTATTTCTAAAGTCTGTTGGCACGACAGTTCTTACTGAATCTGTACGTGGCCCTGTTACCTCTGTTTTGTGTTCACAAATAGGCTGAACCTAACACGTGTGCGTTGCTCACACGGTGAGGTGCGTCTAGTTTCAGACCGAGTGGTGATCTCGGATTCAGTCCAAGTTTGTTACAACTTTCTTTCAATTGAATAAAAGGATACGGCGAAATAGAGTTGCCCTTAGCAAAACCTCTCTCTCTCTCCTGTCTCTCTAAGACTCTTTCTGTGTGTGTTTATCCACTGGGTTCATGGTCCACCTTTTGTGTGTGTTCATCCAGGGGTTGATCTGACATTCATGAGCTCACACTATTTGTTTAGGAGATGGAAAGAATATGAAACCATATTGATTCGTTTGTAGATCGATGGAGATGCAACAGAATCATAGAAAGGTAGCAGACCTTTTGTATACGAGTAATGTTCAAATCTATCTAGTATCGTATACTAAACGAAATGTATGGAACTGTTTCGTGTCACTAAGTTAATCCATCATATAATTTATTTCAGCAGTTATTAGATGTGTGATATGTCTCTAAGTTTTTGCGGGAGATTACTAGTGATAGATGTTGTAATCCTGGCTAGTGACCTGCGATGGAGCCTATGTGATCCAGGAAAACGAGAAGTTCTTCCGACGAGATCTGTTACATCATTCAGAGACTCTTGCTAGACATTCAGTTGCTTGAGGTATAGTCGCAGCAGCTACCTCCTCCGGAGGGGGGAGTGTGAGATCCACGTTCTCAGCGGAGGTGACCGTGGTCCCATCAGAGCAGAAGTTTGGGGCTAACGATAGCCTGGATCGCAGTGAATCCGAGGACAGATCCTTGTAGAAGGTATAAATATGGGAGGAGGTTTCTTCGGGTCTTCCAGAAGAGAGTCCTCCTCCCAGAGGCAAGGGATCGAGTACTTCCTCCTTCTACCATTAGCAATGGCATGAAAGTAGGTCGTGGTCGACTCCCCCGGGAGGGTCCAGTTCTGGCGACTCCGATGTCGCAAGAAAGGCTCTTCTCCCTTATAGATCTCCATGATGGAGGTCTCAAGGGAGTATCTATGGGACCATTCGTCAGCCAACGGGCCGACCTGATTGGCCTCCTGCTCCAGGGCCTGGATCTCCTGAAGCAGAGCCTCTTCTTGTCCTCTCAAGGTGTTGGGGAACGCGCTACGCAAAACAAAATTTTCACGGTTGTGAGAAGAGCGTGCTGCGGCGAAGGACTACTTGGCGCCGAGAACCCTTGCAAGCACAATTCCACCGTCTGCAGGAACCGTGCCAGCCATCTGTACTGGGACTTTGCGCATAACACTCAGCCATATGATCTATGTTATGTTTGTGTAGTTTCTTTGTTCTTAGATTGAATGGTTGAACATCTTTGGTTCATTAGACTTTTATGTTGATATGGTACATTCCTTTGGTGTCCATTATATTTGTGCGCGCATGGATTAAATATCATAGGGTTTGTAGTATGTGTAAGAGGAAGGGGGAAGTTCTGCCGGAGTGATAGAAACCTGAGGACGCGAACCGGAACGTTGCACGTATGGGAGTAATAGGACCATTAAACTTAAGGCTATGGTTGGGGAAACCTTAATGCATTGTTAGTAGTTCCGGATGTTTGCTAACAATCCAATCATATAGTATATGTAATTCTAAGTAGTGAAGCGCATGTATATTTAGCCTCTCCCATATAGAAAACTGCATCGAAGACAATGAACCCGATTTATTCGCTAATTAAATTTGGACAAAGCCACCACAATTACCACCACTATTCCACACTCATGGTTCTGTTAGTTTAGTGTATTTTATTTCTACAGCAACTAACTTTACTTCCTTGTTATTTATTATCATGCAAAGCTATCTCTAGTACCTGTATTGTTGCTCTAGTTTTATTTCCTAGATAATGCAAACGTTTAGTGTCGTAGAGTTGTATCAGTGGTTGGTAGAACTTGAGAGAACATTTATCCTATCTTTAGCTACTCATTGGGTTCGGCACTCTTACTTATCGAAAAGGATACACACGATCCCCTATACTTGTGGGGTATTAGTGTTCTTCGACTTGTTAGATTCATATGAATGAGATCTACAACACCATGGTCTTGGATCTTCATTTGGAGTTTATAGAAAAAATCCACATTTTCCACCCCCTCATATGATTAAGTCTGGTGTCTGCAACCCTTCCATATTGCATCCGCTTGCCTTGCTTTATCCATTATTGTCCATAACACCTACACACATGTCATAGACAAGAAAAAATAATAAAATCCTAATAAAACCTAATAGTTGTGCAACACTGATATGAAAATAAATGAGAACTAGTAATCATGCATAATATGTATTTTTGTAGCTAGATATAGCATGGGTTTAGTGACAATATAAATAATCTCAATGATTTAGTATGCATCAAATTTTCACTCATCAGGGGCAAGAGTTCATCGTTTTCAGTCCCAGATCGATGATGTTCTAGAAGTCTACGACAGGGTATGCAAGGCGGTTGACACATTATGTTGCCATATCAGGACCAACGACGGGTGCTCGGTGGAGCTGTCGCCGCTCCTCGCCACACATCACAGGTCTTTCACCTCTAGGAAGTAGTCTTTAGTTATTAGGATTTTTTCGACAGATATTCTTTAGTTGCGATCGGTACATGAAGACATTCATCGGTCATATGATTCCGCAACCCGTAATCAAACTTGTTTTTGTTTGTTTGGTGAACATGTCTGTAGTCAGACCAACAATTGCCAAACACGTTATACTTATCATTGCAAAATACAATTGAATTGTGACAAAATTTAAATTTTTTAGGAGGATGAGTAAGAGTAGAAAATCATGCTATCGACCCTCGTACAATAAGTTATTATTTATACTAAACTTTTATATTTGGAATAACTTAGATTTATAATGGTATAGTTTCAACAAGAGTAACTTACTTAGTTTGCATAGATTAAGAATGTTATAACATAGCAAAACATAAGTTATAGTGCTACTTGTTATAAGAATCTAATATATATCATTGTAAACTATAGTTGTGTTGAGATTGGCATAAAACTTAGTGTGTAAAAGAATTCTTTTGAGTTATTTCGATAATTGTGAAAACTGTAAAGTGCAGATCATATGTGTGTGCGATTTATATTCAATAGCATAGTTGAGATCGTTAAAATGTGCGGTCATAAAAATATCAATAGTTGTGTCTAGTATATGCTTAGTAAGCATACTTATAGAATTAGAAAATGCAACTAGTGAGCACACCAAAATTAATGGATGTTGTGTTTTACATTAGAACTATCTCACACATGCCCCCATGCCTTTAGTTAAAATTGAAAGACTTATAATATTTAATATGGATTTAAAATAAAAAATTATGTACATATTAGTTCTAAAAAGTAATTTTAGAAAATAATAATTTTATCAGTATACATATACTTAATAAAAACTAGAGTGGTTATAGTGATACTTTGAAGATGGTGTACTAGGACCATCAACCGCGGCTCCCATAAAGTGTGCGCAATCTCATGATGTGGCGGTTATATGATCTAGGGTGCTTCATTGAATGGGGATAATACTACTAGTACAAAGCGACGATATAGACACAGATTAAAAACCCCTTCGGCAATGGGCAACGTTGCCATTCACTTATTTCTGGGTGAAAGCTTCTATGGACATGGAGCCGAAACCCGTTACCGATAATAGATATTTTTGGCAACGAATTTATTCTTATGCCCATTTTCTTAAGGGGAAACTCATCAGTTACGATTAATTTTATTTTAGTTACGGTTTGGTACGGTTGTTTTCATTCATTTGCACTGATATTTTCTCATATGTCCATATGACAAATATATATTTCCCATCACACTAAAATGTTGATCACAGAAGCACAAAAACTGCAACAGATCTCATTCATCATTATTGTATTCATACTATAATATCCTAGATTATAATGTTATGTGTAAGAACATCATAACTTTTTGAGAGAAAATAAAATGCTAATCATGTCAATAGTAAGAACATCACAACTTTTTGAGAGAAGAACAATGCTAAGGAATAAAATGTATAGTTGCCTTGGTAGAAGGGTGTAAAGAAAAAAAATTATCTCAATCTTACAACTTGATGCGGCTTTGGTTGAGGAACTAACATAGATGACCCACGTTTTGACATCAGGATATTGTTAGGTCAGCACTGTCATGGGCTGACAGACCTTATCATGTTTGGCATGGAAGCCAACACCCGCTTCGGTCCATTTATGCAGTATCACTGAAATCTAATAAAAAATCTGAAGAATGAGATGTTAGTTTATCGATATTAGTACAAGAACAAATTCATAAGTGTCCTCACCTAATCCTATTAGTTGTAGAAAAAACTCAAATATGTGAGTCTATTAGTTAGGCGCTCTATACTGGCTAAAAACAAGTCTAGTTGTATATCTCATACACTGAACGAAATAGACTCTTGTTTATACATGAGATTTGACTTAGTCACAAGACCACTTAATCGAAACATATTTGTGTAAACACAACACTCATAATAAATTGACTGCAATTTTAAAATCACTTATGACTTAGTGACAAGACCACATAATTTTACAGAATTTAACTCCAGTAAACCAGAATGACATAAACGGACGGTCACGCAAAGAGTAGCCCTTGCTATGAAACAACCATAGAGTAATCCTTGCTATGAACATAGCCTACACTAACTCTAATTCATCGGCTCAGTGGATGGTCACACAAAGATTTCTACCTTTGATCGATAGTCATTGTCCCCAGGTCCAGACGGTTCATCATCGATAGCGCCGGCCGCGGATCGACGCACCATGCGACGGAAGATCCATCTGCATTGGCCTCAGCCCTCCTCCGTGGAAGTCGCTGGGGCTGGATGGCCAGAAAGTTTTCGAGGTGTAAATTTTGCCAATACCACTTGTATCAATGTCATGAAAATCGAGTTGCTTACTTCCAGAGATGACACATTTTGCCTGTCGCAGCCAATGGCACGATACAGCTTTCACGCCGCGTTGTTGAAGCTGATGGAGAGCTCAGAGTCTCTATGATGGCAACTTGTTTGGAGGATCAGATTGTCGAGAGAGATTATAAAACAAGAAAGCCTCCAGAGAAGCCGCTTGAGCTGGAATTCCTCTCTTTTAAGTTGGAATTCACTGTAGCATGGTCACTTGTCCGAACCTGCCGTATTTTCACTAGCATCTGAATGGCTTGGTTTAGTTTATAGAGGTAGTTATTGACGTATTGATGGTTTATGCGGTGGTACTGTAGGTTTTACTACCTCCGTTTCAAAATATAATGTTTTAGTTTTGTGAAAAGAGTGTATCTAGACTTTTTTTTGGTGTGTAGGTTCGCTCTAAAACTAGATGAACCTACACACTAAAAGGAGCCTAGACACACCCATTTCATAAAACTAAAACGTCTTATATTTTGCAACTGAGGGAGTATTTCTTTAGTGGCATGTGGCTGGTAGTGGTAACCTGTATCTGTTTGAATTTATCTGTAGTACTCCCTCCGTTCGAAAATATAAGACATTCTAGCTTTGTGAAACGAATGTATCTAGACAACTTTTAGTGTATAGGTTTACTCCAAACCTCTATGAATCTATACACTAAAACACGTATAGATACATTCGATTCACAAAGCTAAAATGTCTTATATTTCCGAACGGAGGGAGTACTATGTAATGTGAGCAGATTAAGTTAGACTTGACTACTTAGCGTGCATCTTTGAGCCAAGGACTCTTTAGTTTTTGGACTCCTTGCGATCCATATTAAGTCTTGTTGATTTAGTAGTACAAAGTTTTGCACTAAATCGGAGAGACTAGTTTTTTGTTGTAATCTTGACTAGCTCTATTGTTTGCTGTTGCCCACTCAACCGTACTTGACATTATCGATGGCTACAAGAAATATGTCTTACATGACACAAATTGATAGCACCCAAAATGCGTGGAACTTGCCTTGGTCTAACATTCTTATGCTTTGTCGATCCATGGATGATATTCTTTGGATTCTTTACCAGCTCTATCAAAGAATATCTTTAGGGTGCTTGATGTATTCCATAGTCTATTAGTGTTCTTTTTTATCTTTTTTTTTGTTTTCTTTGATTTAAGAGGTAACATCTTTGCTTAGTTTATATGGTCAGACTTTTAGTCTAGAAAAAGAGCTCATGGATCTTGAAGCATGATCCAAAAGTTAGTATAGTACCAAACTATAGAAGGGTTGTGTCCGACAATGGTCTGAATACATTGCTCTGCGAGCGTGGTCTTTCTCTAGGTTAAAACCTATGATCTATAATTGAAGGCAACAATAGCGCTTGTGAACTGTTCTTTTGGAGACTTCGTTATTGGCTGATGCTGTCTTGCTGGCGTTAGTTCTGCTATTACAGAGAACATGTCACTGTAGCGTGGTTCGACAGTCAGGTGGCTTCCCGGAAATATCATAACCAGCTTCCAAATCGATCTCCACCTTCGTGGGTGGGGCCTCCCGGTCGGTCGACTGGGTTGCGGCCCGTTTACATGGGCTGGCCTGCTGGGGGCGGCCATGTGCGGCCTATTTGGCTTTCTTGTTTCTATATAGAGTTTTCTATTTTGCCTAGCTTGATTTCCCAATTCCCAGCCAGTGTACTCAGGGACGGATCCACGGGTGTACCAAATTTTGCGAAGCACGGGCACGGTCTCGTTTCCATGTCGGAGAACCCCAATCCAGCACCCACGATGTTTACAAAGAAAAGAAATTCCCCGTCGATCCTCACCCAGAGAAATCCAGATCGATCTAGGGTTTTCTTGCGCTAGCAGAGCGGCGATGGGGGCGACCGAGGCGGAATTGGAGTCCTACATCCAGGTGCTACTGATGGATAGGGCGGAGGCGATGCGGCAGGACGAGGAGGCGGAGGAGGCTGAGAGGAGGCAGAGATGCCCCGGCCGCAGAATCAAGAAAATGAAGGAAGATGTTCCGACGGAGGAGAGGGACAGCGAGTTGGGGGAAGTGGTGGTGACGAGCAGTCCCGCGAGATCGGATTTGGCGAGGGCGAGGAAGATCCTGGAAGCGGCCTCGGCGAACATGTGGAAGAAGTCGAGAGACTGCAGCAACAGCAACATGAAGACGACGGCGATGACGGAGGAAGACCTCGCCGCAGCGGCCGTGTACAGAGCCAAGGCGGAGGAAGCGCACAGGAAGCATCAGCGGGCGGAAGAGGGTGACGCCATGGCCAAGTGGGTGGCGACGGGGGACCCTGAAGCAGCCAAGCGCAGGGATGAGTGGATCGAGGAAAATATGAAGGCCATGGATCTGGCGGACATTGATCCTACCGAGGACCTGTCTGACGACTGGGAGGCCGTCCAAGCCAGGAGGTTCCGCAAATTCTGGGAATTTTCGTGGGCCGACTGCTTCGGTTCGTTTGAGGACACCAGTAAGCAGCAAACTCCCCTTGGATCAATTATATCTCCACTAAGCATCTTGAACGATTGTCATCGATCGATCTGCAGCGCCTATCCAACCCATGCTTTACACGGACGTGAAGCCTCCGCCCCTTACAGCCTACCCAGTGCGAACTCTGCAGGTGTTCTCCGTCAGAGTTGCAGCCATAAAAGATGAACTGGACTGGCCGCTGGATGTGTTCGGCATCGTTGCTGCACGCGACTCGGTGGATCACAACCGCAACATTATCTTCAACCGCACTAGGGATAATTGCCAAACCATCCGCAAGGAGGTTTGTATATGTTCTCGTCGCTCACAATTCTTTGGTCCCCATGAACACTATCTGGTCTTGTATTCAGCTCACTTCAAATAAAAATTTATATTTGGAGATATATGATGGATTAGATATTTTTAAAACATGATGTGATGAAGTAAAACAAGAAAATAATCATATCCTTGCCATTTGTTTTTTGACATGATATCCTTGCCACTTGTTAACCTCACTTGAATTGAGTTTCCTGGAACTGCAGTTGCATGTGTTAATTCATATTGATACATTCATACATTTGTGATACTCTGTGATAGTGCAACCAAGTTCTATCGATAAACTAGGTGATTGTAAATAATTAACCCTGATAAACCTGATTTATTACTCGGAATTAGCTTTATTTTAAGAAATGTTAGTAGCTATTGACGACAGTCATTGGAAAACATGCCAAATGATCAATCAATGGCGTATGAATAAGTATGCAAGTGTAAATGGAAGCATACATTTTTCTGCTAGAATTTCCAAGTTCTAAAAGGTATGCCACGTAATAAACAACCAACACATTGATGAAATCACATGTAAGTTTGCATGGTGGTCAACCTCGTCTTTCTAAATTGACTTAAGTTTTTTACTTCCATACTCTGTTCTTAAGTTTCTTTTATATCAGCATACAATTTCAGTATAATCGCAGTGCATTTCGAATATCAACTTAGTGTGGATTTCTTCCTAGTATAGAGGAATGCTATGGAAGAGTGCCTGCACACTGCAAGTTTTGCTCTCTCTCCAGACTAATTCCATTTGATCATAATTGGCCTTTGACAATGTGCCCCCACAGGACATAGCACGTTCTTGAATCTATTTTGCCCCTCGGTCTATTTGAGACCAGTATTCCTTTTTTTGTACTTGATAATTTCTTGTGTTTCACTAGGAAGTTCTGCTTGGAAGTGTTCTAGCATTGTTTGCAATCCATTGGAAATTAAATCACTTCAGTTACAACTCCGATCTGATTTATTTGTCGCAGGTTTAGGCAAAACTTTACCTCAACTTATGACATTAATTAATATGGACCGGAGGAAGCATTAGTTTTAGTACAGCACAAACTTAACAAATATCCCTTTTTATGTTTGCCTCTAAAGCGTTTGCATCCTATACACAGTCCCGTAGTGTAGGTTTTGGTTGCACTATTCAATGTTTACCTCCCCTGTTGTTTCATACACTCCTTTGTTTGAATTGGTTCCTCAAAATACATGGGTTTTGAAGATTTAACA
Source organism: Avena eriantha (assembly GCA_910589775.1). NCBI lineage: Eukaryota > Viridiplantae > Streptophyta > Magnoliopsida > Poales > Poaceae > Avena > Avena eriantha. Next base: position 420,276,990 of record OU342740.1, read on the forward strand.
TGATTACCAGCCCAACTCAAGTTCTTTGGCTTTTACCTCGCTGCAAATTCTGTGTTATCCGTGTTTTATACCAGAAGATATTTAATGCAAGCTCTTATTAATAAGTTTAGCTTAATAAATGGATTACATATCTATGAGTATGCATATATTGGCTATATTCCACTCCAGTATTACTCGAGACAAATGATACAATATGTACTAATCAAAATTTTCATGCAGAGTCCATGTCTGACACTGACAGGTCCTACACGTGCTATTATGGCTGAGGATTCTGTGCACTTTGAGGTAAACTTGCAAGTGAAGGGCATTACCGAATCTGAGGATAGATGTTTGTGCCATCTAGCTGTGCACTATCGTGATTCTGGCTCTAGTGAATCATACATGTTTAAACGCGTCGGCACTAGCAAGGTTAGCACAGTGGAATTGGTATTGGGTGACATGGTTAAATCCGTGGAGGCCACCATCAGTGTGAGAGTGGCTGGGGCTGGATGGCCGGAAGGTTTTCGAGGTGTAATTTTTGCGAATACCACCAGTATCAATGTCATGAAAATTGAGTTGCTTACATTCAGAGATGACAAATTGCCCATCTCAGCCGATGGCACGATACAACTTTCATGCCGTGTTGTGTCTGTTGAAGCTGATGGAGAGCTCAGAGTCTCTGTGATCGCAACTTGTTTGGAGGATCAGAATGTTGCGAGAGATTCTAAAACATTCAAAGCCAAGAAAGCCTCCAGAAGTACGCGTGTGCTAGAGTTTCTCTCTTGTAAGCTGGAAGTCACTGTCGCATGGTCTCTTGTCCCGAACCTGCCACATTTCCACTAGCATATGAATGGCTTGGTTTAGTTGCCGGAGGTTGTTATTGTCCTATTGATGGTTTGTGGTGTACTGTATATGTTATGCGGTGGTACTGTAGGTTTCATTTCTTAAGTGGCATGTGGCTGTTAGTGTTTTTGGTCAGAGTTGCAGCCATAAAAGTTGAACTGGACTGGACCCTGGATGTGTTTCGTATTGTTGCTGCACGCGACTCGGTGGATCACAACCACAACATTATCTTCAACCGCACTAGGGACATCCACAAGGAGGTTCGTATATGTTCTCATCGCTCGCGTTGTTTGGTCCCCATGAACACTATATGGTCTTGTATTCAACTTAATTTAAATAAAAAATTATATTTGGAGATATATGATGAATTTGATATTTTTAAAACATGATGAAGTAAAACAAGAAAATAATCATACCATTGACATTTGTTAACCTTACTGGCATTGAGTTTCCTGGAACTGCAGTTGCATGTGTTAATTCATATTGATACATGCATAAATCTGTGATACTCCGTGATAGTGCAACCAAGTTCTATCGATAAACTAGGTGGTTGTAAATAATTAACCCTGATAAAGCTGATTTGTTACTCGGAATTAGCTTTATTTTTAAAAAATGTTAGTAGCTATTGACGATGGTCATTGAAAAACATGCTAAATGATCAATCAATGGCGTATAAATAAGTATGCAAGTGTAAATTGAAGCATATATTTTTTCTGCTAGAATTTCCAAGTTCTAAAAGGTATGCCACATAATAAACCAACGCGGAGATGAAATCACATGTAAGTTTGCATGGCGGTCAACATTGTCTTTCTAAATTGACTTCAGTTTTTTGCTTCCATACTCTGTTTGAAAGTGTCTTTGATATCAACATACAATTTTAGTATAACCGCAGTGCATATCGAATATCAACTTGGTGTGGATTCTTCCTAGTATAGAGGAATACTATGGAAGAGTGCCTGCACACCGCAAGTTTTGCTCACTCTCCTGACTAATTCCATTTGATAATAGTTGGCCTTTGACAATGTGCCCCCACAGGACATAGCACATTCTTGAGTCTATTTTGCCCCTCGGTCTATTTGAGACCAGTATTCCTTTTTTTTGTACTTGATAATTTCTTGTGTTTCGCTGGGAAGTTCTGCTTGGAAGTGTTCTAGCATTGTTTGCAATCCATTGGAAATTAAATCACTTCAGTTACAACTCTGATCCAATTTATTTGTCGCAGGTTTAGGAAAAACTTTACCTCAACTTATGAAAATTAATATGGACCGGAGGGAGCATTAGTTTTAGTACAACACAAACTTAACAAATATCCCTTTTTATGTTTGCCTTTATATAAAAGCGTTTGCATCCTCTACATAGTTCCGTAGTGCAGGTTTTGGTTGCACTATTCAATGTTTGCCTCTCCTGTTGTTTCATACACTCCTTTGTTTAAATTGGTTCCTCAAAATACATGGGTTTTGAACATTTAACATGATTACCAACCCAACTCAAGTTCTTTGGCTTTTACCTCGCTGCAAATTCTGTGTTACCCGTGTTTTATCCCAGAAGATATTTAATGCAAGCTCTTATTAATAAGTTTAGCTTAATAAATGGATTACATATCTATGAGTATGCATATATTGGCTATATTCCACTCCAGTATTACTCGAGACAAATGATACAATATGTACTAACTAAAATTTTCATGCAGAGTCCATGTCTGAGACTAACAGGTCCTACACGTGCTGTTGTGGGTGAAGATTCTGTGCACTTTGAGGTAAACTTGCAAGTGAAGGGCATTACTGAATCTGAGGATAGATGTTTGTGCCATCTAGCTGTGTACTATCGTGATTCTGGCTCTAGTGAATCATACATGTTTAAACGCGTCGGCACTAGCAAGCTTAGCACAGTGGAATTGGTATTGGGTGACATGGCTAAATCCGTGGAGGCCACCATCACTGTGAAAGTAGCTCGGGTGGGATGGCAGAAGGTTTTCGAGGAGTAATTTTTGCCAATACCACCAGTATTGATGTCATGAAAATCGAGTTGCTTACTTTCAGAGATGACAAATTGCCCGTCGCAGCCGATGGCACAATACAGCTTTCACGCCGTGTTGTGTCTGTTGAAGCTGATGGAGAGCTCAGAGTCTCTGTGATGGCAACTTGTTTGGAGGATCAGAATGTTGCGATAGATTCTAAAACATTCAAAGCCAAGAAAGATTCTAGAAGTACGTCTTGTCCTGAACCTGCCACATTTCCACTAGCATTTGAATAGCTTGGTTTAGTTGCCGGAGGTATGGTTGTTATTTCTGTATTGATGGTTTGAGGTGTATATGTTATGCGGTGGTACTGTAGGTTTCATTTCTTAAGTGGCATGTGGCTGTTAGTGGTAACCTTGTACATGTTTAAATTTGTCTATGGTATTATGGAGATGTGGGCAGATTAAGTTATACTTGACTATGTAATATGTGGAAATTAGTTAAGATTTGAATTTTTGTTCTCTTAATATAGTTTCTTCCATAGTATACTTGTTTTGATGGACATTTTGGTTCGAGTCCTTCACTTGAAACTAGTAGATGCTAGTCTCATTTACTTAGAGATATAGTGAAGGAATCATTGCTTAAAATGTAGGAGGGTTGGAAATCAAAATATGGCAATGGGGCACAACCGCAAGCTGACAACTGCCTGGAGATAGGAAAGTTTGTTGATGTCCAAGTATTCAGTGTCAGTTTGAGCCAAAGACCCGTGAATTGTTGTACTGTAGTTTCTTTTCATAATCTGTTGACCAAGTCTACTATCTGATGTTGCCCACTGAACTGTACTGGACACCATGGATGGTTGCAAGAAATATGTCTTGACATTTGCAACTATATATACTAGATGATTACCCCTCACATTGTTGTGGGAACTCTTAGCAGTGTGCACTTAAGTACGAAAGGAAATATAGGTATGGAAATTTATATCAGGAAGAATAGAACATTGTTGCAGGAATTTCTTGGCCAATAGGTATGGCCTTGATGTGTCAATGAAAAGTATTCAGAGAAAATAGTGACGTACTGAATAACTCCATGCCTCATCTGCAGCACGTCGTGGCTCACGGTCATGCGGACAATCCTCCCGCTCACCGCTGCAAGGAAAAGGTTGGTGACGCTGGCGGCACCACAGAAGATAAGCCAGCGACATTGGTACATTAGTTATGATGATTTGTTTTAATGGAGAATGATGACCATCTACGGGACCTGGTGAGTATTTATTTAAACACAAAACATCTAAGACGCTTCAAATGCCTCTGTCAGTTTCTTGTGCATTTCTTTTGCTCCGGAGAAGACAGAATGTTTTTGTCGGACAAATGGGCTGTGCACATTCTTCTTTGACCTCTGTTTTGTTCGTTTTCTTTGATTTAAGAGGTAACATCTTCGCTTAATTTATAGAGTCAGACTTTTTGGTCTAGAAAAAAGAAGAGCGCATGGATCTTCAAGCTTGATCCAAAGGTTAGTAAACCAACCGAACTATGGAGGCAAAATGAAAAAAATATAACTCATGGGATTTGAACACGTAGTGCATCAGCATAGCTTCAGTGAGAAAAGCCCCGAGAAAATCCCTGTTAACCTTCAGGAAACCATCGATGATGTCGATCTTCCCTTGTTACCCCATGCCAATAGTCACATCTAGCAGGTCGTCTTTACGCGCATTGACTTAGCTTTCAATCTGTTTGTCGATAAGCTGGTAACCCTTGCTAGGTGTCCTGGTGAAGACGCACTGCACACGCTAGAACTCGATAGCAGCGAGCACCTAAAAGAAATCTGAGACACTGGACTTTAGGGACAACGTCCATGGCTCCACGAGAATACGTGCACCTCGTGGGCTGTTGCCTTGTCTAGTCATATATGTGTAAGGCTTCCCCACTTAAGATTTGGGCTGCCATGATCCAAAGTCGCATCTGATCTCCAAATCGGGATGAATCATAGCATGGTCTAATCTTAGCACAAAAAATGCATTTGTGCTGATTTTGTATGAAATTCACAATGAAACATAAATATTTCTGGAAAAACGTATAATGAGCCAAACACCAAAAAAAACCCTGCCGGATCTTGAAATCTTGCCTTTCCAAATAGCGGCATCCCGGTATTTCATTCTGTTAGACAAAATGCGCGAAAATATCACTATGTGGCCACAAAGTGCAACTTTAGAGGTTTTTTACAATATAAGTACATTACATTAGGATAGCATCTATGTTCAAACTCAATACCCAACATTATTACCCAACAACTCACTTCTTTTCATTTGCACAAGGATACGTGCATATTCGGCGGAAGAAAAGGCCCACCCAACCAAGTCCTCAAAATCTCTTGGCTATAGCTTGGAGGGGAGTAGCCATCGTCATTGTCAACCCAAGCTCCTCCGACATATCCACACCACTTTCCTTCACCTCACGAGGCAGCATCTATTCAAAACGATGCAGCAGTGAGCCGAGCATGGCATGAAGCATCCTGGTCGCGAGCGGCAAGCCAAGACAGATGCGCCTCCCGGCGCTGAATGGAATGAACCTAAGGTTTGTCCCCTGGAAATTAACCTCTTCATCCTCAAGGAACCTCTCAGGGATGAACTTGTCCGGCTTGGTCCATACCTCAGGGTCATGATGGATAGCCCACAAGTTCACCAACACGGTGCTCCCTTTGGGGATGGTATAGCCTTGAATCTCCACTGTGGCCTCGGCCTTGTTTGGAACCAGTGGTACAACCACGTGCAGGCGAAGTGTTTCTTTGACAACTGCTTGGAGATAGGGAAGCTGGTTGATGTCAGAGTATTCAACTTGTGTCTTTGAGCCGAGAACACTTTTGAGTTCTTGTTGTAGTTTTTTCATAGTTCGTGGGTGTTGTAGTAACTCCGCCATTGCCCACTCAACTGTACTGGAGATTGTGTCAATGGCTGCGAGAAATATATCCTGAAATTTGCAACTATATATTACAAGACAAATTGATAGATCCCAAAATATGCAGTACTACTATTTTAGAATTGAAGTGATAAGAAATTTTGTCGTGAGAGAAAAGTGACAACATTTCTCAAGTTCAATTATCTTGAATATCACAACCCACACATATGAGTAATCAAAATAACTCCACATTTCCTCCCTTCATGGACATTCATCCTAAGCAGCAAATATTCAACATTTCCTAACTCCAAACACTTAATTGTATAATTTTATTTGCATTTGCAATCATAAATTAAAATAAATAGTTTTGTTACGAATATTTTCCATAAATTTTCTAAATATTTTCTCATAACATATACACATAAAACTAATGGTAAAATATTTAATAGAACTATGGAAATATCAAAAACTAAAAATAGTAATATATAGAGGGAGTAAACACAAGAAAGCAATATTATGACATTGTATACATGTTTTAATAACTACAATTTGTTTTTATTCAAAATTGGGTGCACTTATTTATAAGTCATTCATCATTGTTTAACCATGTGTTTGACATTTATACGATTTATTTATAATATCAATAATTCAAATGTCCTACATCTATACTATAATATTGCTTGAGGTAGGCTGGTTTCCAAAGATTTTCCGTCCGATTTTTGGGACTGTTTTACCCCTGGACGTTCGGAAGTATTACAGTTTTGCCACCGCCTAAGTCAAAACATACCGCTCGCTAAAACTAGGTCGATCTGAGCTCGGGGCCAGAGCAGAGGCGGCGGCGGGTGGGGTGTGGCGTCGCGAAGGAGGCTGAACGGCGGCGGCTCACTAACCGGAGGAGAGCAGCGGTGCTTGGCTCGGGAGCTCACGGGCTCGAGCGGGATGGGGGCACCTGATGGCATCTCCCTGTCAGATGGGTGCTCAGGCGAGGGCCTCGCGCCGCTGTTACGAACCGGACTCGAGTGGCAGTGGTGTCGCAGCGGCGGCAGTCCACGAGGCGAGCGTCTTGCTCTTTCAGATCCCATCAGCGACCCTCTGCCCCTTGCCTTGTCCCTGGTCGATTGACATCAACTTTCTATGTCATCGCGAACGCAACTTCTCTGTCCTCCCGAGGCTGGCAAGATCCTCACTTAAGACCCAATCCTTGAAATTGTTGGTGGAAACGGGTCAGAGGAAAGAAAGGGCCCTGGAGGAGAATGGAATCAGAGAGGGGATTAAGCTTACCAATACGAGAGAAACCTGGATGATAGCAGGTGCTTGTCGCTGCTTTGCACCTGCTGCTAACTGGGTTGCTGATATTTATTCAAGAGTGATATATAACATGTCGTGCCAGCTAGCTTGTTTTGGTATAATGGATTACTCCCTCCATCCCAAAATGAGTAATTTGGATTTGTCTATTCGTATGTATACTTAAAACATGTCTAGATTCCCAAAATAAGTAACTTGGATTTTGGGACGGAGGAAGTATTTTATTTCAGTTAACAGTGCATTATTCTATATGCTTCACTGCGCTTCTTTGTCTTCTGTGAGAACATAGTCACTATGCATTCTTGATTTTATAAATTGTTAGAGATAAAGAATAATAATAAATGTTCCCAATACTACTTTGAAAATTTAGGACTATTCGGACCAATGATTTTAGCGACAATGGCTTTTTTTCGATCGATGATCATATTCAGTTAAAAATTCAAAGTTTTAGGAAAAACAATCCAGTGAATCGCATATGTTCCCTTGTGAACCCAAAAAATGGCACCATTTATTTGGACCAATGGTTTGCGAGGCAATGGTTTTTATCTGATGATTTTTTGATCAAAATTCAAAGTTGATACAAAAATAAAAAAAATCAACATAATGATTAATGTATTCATCAGGTAAGGTGAGATGTTAAAATGTTAAATCAATGACAATGCAAGTCCAAGGCGGTTAAGGAGAATGTATAGGTGAAGTGAAACAATAGACGAAGAGACGGTGCTAAGGAGACACGACAACTACAAACAAGGAAAGAAGCAGGAGAGAGAGTCGTTGCTGCGTGAATGGTAAGCAAGTTCTTATGTGCCTCGCACATATTACGATATTTTGGTATCCCGCACCAACACACGATCATTCGATTCACGAATCGTTCGTTACGAAGGCCATCCTACAGATAGAGCGAATCCGTAGAGCATTGAAAAATCAGAGCTATGATACCGACATCTGATGCATCCTAGAAACCATATGAGCATATCACATATGTCTTTACGTTTTATCTTATTATTACTTTAAAAAAATTCTGTTCTGCAGCACCGTGCGGACATGCTTCTATATATCTATACTATTAAAAGTCTTATGGTGGTTTTCATCGACCGTATTTTTCGCCCGTCGCCCAACTTTTGCCCGACAACCAAGTATTGAACGAGTTCATATGGAACTCCGTTACTACCGAAGTACCAATCCAACGTGATTTCTGTTTAATCTCTTGCCCTCTCCCCACAAAAAAGACGAGCTGTGAGAGTCACATGTTCTACAAATCTACAAATTCAGAAATTTTGCTTATAGCGAGTAGTACCAACGGAAATTGTTGTATGTTAGTTAGTGTCCGTGTCGGCGCCAGATATTGCGGAGCCCGCGCGAATACAAGTACAATCTGCAGAGCATGGAAAGCCTGAAGCGATAGAGATCACGGAGGGGTGTCGCGGCGCCATCTAATCGCATGAATCCGCCATGCACCTTAAGTGGCTGCCACAAGACCCGTCTGAGTGGCATGTGGCGGAAGCGGTTACGGCCACATCACCTAGCGGACGAGCCACTTACATCCTGAGGATAGACCTCGATTTCTCCAAGCATGTTGGATGCCCTGATATGGATCTAGAAATAGTCCCGCTGATATCAGGTACACAATACACTTTTTTGTTATCATATCCATAAGCTGCTCAATATATAGTGATTGTTTAGCGTCAAGAACTCCTTTCGACCCATGATGTATAACTTCAGCCGATTGAATTGAATTCATGATATTAGTAGGGGCCTAGCTCTAGCTTGATCTCCCAATGATTGATTTTGCAGACCGGCGCATGCCTGCATGTTCACGTTTGATTTTACCCTTGCTATGGTATCTGTAGTTCTAAACTTTCAGTAATTAGTTTCTACGTAGACCGGCCTACTATCTGGTTGCCTCTATAATTTAATGTGTATGTATGGTACACATGCTAAAGTTATGTATTACTATGCTTTCCAACATACATCGGTAAGGGATGGTTTTCCCGTAAAATTATACATGTATATGTATGCATCTAAAAACCGTTAATTCAGAGTACAATGTAAGTATCAATGCAAATGAAATTATTGTTGTATGAAATTATGTTGTATCAGAGAAAAATTACATATCAAAAATTTGGACCCATTGCAACGCACGAGCACTCTGCTAGTGTATATATATTTTGATCAAAAGAGAGACCATAAAAAAATAATGCAAAATAAATAAATGACAAAAATACTGAAAACTAGCAATTTAATCAACCCGGTCTAACCATAACCATTACATCACGTATTATGTCGATATTGAGGTTCATGCTTTAGCTGTTACTTACTATAGTGTTGTGTTATCAGGTTTTGAGAACTCTAATAAGCCCATCAACCTATGAGTGTGCCTCCACTAACCCTCCAATGTAAGGGTTCTCCTATTTTCTGCTTGTTGTAGAAATCAAGGGTGCTACTATCATGGGTCCACTACACGCATGGCCCATTATCGCATAAATCACTATTATTTTTCATTTATCTCAAAAGTAAGTATGTTTCATTTGTACCGTTATAATTCCTATTGTACTATCACAATATACTTTCTTACTTTCATAAATCTTGAGTACTAATTTTTGTTTCATTTGTAAGATGTTCATTAACACAAATTGTTCATATTGGAAATATCCATGTGTTTGAATAGAAATAGGTATATGCTTCAAAACATCATTCATTTTTGAACAAATATGTATTTGTTGTAGAAGTATTTGTATATATGAAAAAAATATTCATGCGTGTAAAACATATCAACTCATATTTTTGAAATTCCATCTATTTTCCAAAATTTGAATTGAAACTACAATAATAAAAGGATAAAACAGGAAGAGAATATGAGAAAAAAACAAGAAAAAAATAAAATAAGCGTAAAGTGAGGAGAAATGAAAAGAGAATAAAGTGAAAGAATGAAAACAAAATTGTTACCCTAGAAAAGCAGAAGGAAAGAGACAAAGCAAAGGAAAATGAAGGAAATAAACAATATGGAGAAACGGAAAAAGTATAAATGGGCCCCGGACATGGATTATTTTCCAAGCAAATCATTGTACGCCGGCCATCTAATTGTGTGAGATACACGACGCTCCAACTTGGAGGAGATAGTAAAATATTTTAACTATAGATTAAGGTTCTTAAAATATAAACCAAGTAAGGTATTGCATTAACTAACATACACCATGTTTTTAGCTATAGAATCTTCCTAGCTACCACGCACAAAAGTCCTCCACGTTCGTCATCTATGCCGCTTCCCCTCATCTTCAATGATCCTCGAGTTATTGGGAGGTGGAGAACCCTACATCTTTACATGGCGTGTAGTTTTGGCCTTTTGAGATAGTTTTGTGTGTCCTTTATGGTGGCGCCTTTTGAGAAAACTTTCGAGTTTGTTAATGTTCTTTTAGTGGTTGCTATTGTTTCGTTTTCTTTGATGGTACATATTGTGATCTCTTAACTAATTGAGTCAGATTGAAAAGAAACTAATCCCTCTGTCCCTAAATAGATGGCATATAAGCTTAGTTAAACTTTGACCAAAAAATTAAACAAAATATGAACAACTATAATATTAAATAAGTATATTATGAAAATATAACTTATGGCACATGTACCAATATTGATTTGGTATGCTAGTTAATGGGAGGGCTACCACTATCCTTTTTCTTGTATGTGTTCCTAAGAGAAGTAATGTGTCCTGATGTTTCGAGTTCTCAAAAAAAGGGCGGAATGGAAATTGAAAAGAAATGTAGTCCCAGTTCCTTCGGAAATGGTAAGATCTTTGCCGCAAGAAGAAGGGGCGACCCCTATCATCTTGACTCTTTGTATTCTCTCACATATATTTTCTCATATATGAGTTTATTATACGCCAACCCTTTGGGACGGACGGAGTAGCATAGAATATTCGGCATGTATTGTAGGAGAGAAAAGATGGGCTGCATCCGTGCATGAAAGTCGAAGCAAAATGATAATTTCGACATGCATGAGAAATGTTTGGTGATTTGCATCAGCATGCTTACCGTGAGAAATGCCCTCATAAAATCCTGGTTCACCAAGCCGTCATCACCGTCGTCCTTCTCTTGCTCCTCCATGTCGAGTAGCACGTCCAGTAGGTCGCCCTTATTACACGCATCCCGGTCGCACCTCCGCTGCTCGATCTGTTGGTCGATGAGCTGGTAAACCCTGGCTAGGTGCCTCGTGAACCTGCGCCGCACACCCTGGAGGTCGGCGGCCGCGAGCGCAGGGAAGAAGTCGGAGATGTTGGGCTTTAGGGACAGCGCCACGGCCTCCCGCGCGAACACGTGCATCTCGCTGGACGTCGCCTCGTCTAGTCCAACTGAGAACATGGCGCGCCACTGCAGGTCCGCCATCGCCGCGAAAGCCACGCGGCTGACTTCCACGGGCGTGCCGGCCGCCGCCAGCTTGGACACGTGACGGAGCATGCCAAGGACGGCGTCCCGCAGCAGTGGACGCAACGCTTCTCCATCGAGCCGTCTGGGTGACAGCAGCCGCTCCGTGCCTATCCTACGCAGCGCGCGCCACTTGCGGCGCGGCGGCAGGACGAACACGGAGTTGGCGGCGTGCCCCATGGCGTGCCACGCGTCGGGCGGGTTTCGGCCGGCGAGGGTGGCGTTGTGCGTCTGGAGGACCTCCCGTGCGGTGGATGCGGACGAGGCAACGATCACGACCACCGTGCCTAGCCGGAGCGTCATGAGCGGGCCATACCGTTCGGCGAGGAGCGCGAGGGTGCGGTGCCGGAGACTACCTGCGACTTGCAGGATGTTGCCAATGACAGGAAGCGGCCGTGGCCCAGGTGGGAGACGCCGTCGGATGTCGGTGTTGAGCAGTTGGAGCACGTAGGAAGACAAGAGGACGAACACAAAGGAACACGTGCATACTAGGAAGAAGGCCATTTCAGTTTATGTTGTTTATCTGGTAAGCATGCAGCAAGCTACTCCTCTACATGTATTTATTTATACTATCCGTAGGCTGTAATCCCCGCTAAGATCCGAGAACTAGCAACGGTGGTTCGAGTGTTTGTGGCGATGAGAAATTGTTTTGGTGATTCGTGACTTAGTAGCAGCGGCATAGAAAGTGAGGGCAGTAGCACAGTAGAAACTCAAAGTCTTACCTTTCAGAGTGAAAATATAAGGTCTGATCTTAATTGTTTTGTCTGGCAATGAGCTTGTTGAAGACATTGTTTTAAGAACGTGGACTTGTCTCTAGGGTGAAAAAGCTATGATCTATGATCGGACAACGATAGCGCTTGTGCACTGTTTCTTTCTTGGAGACGTCATTTTTGGAATAAAAACTGAATTGCTTATGCTGTCTTGGTGGTATTAGTACTGCTGCTACAAGAATAGACTAGGATTTTTATTTTTTGTAATTTTTTTGTGCGATTTTAATGATATTACGGTATTACGTTGTTGCAGAGGTTGGGTGTAAGTGATACTAATATATTCCAGTTGTAAAAATATATATCTGTAGGCTGTAGCCAACGACTGCCCCGCCACGTGTATCTCGGTTAAGCATATTTTAGTAGTCCGTCCCATTTAAATTAATTGTTCGCATGTGTGTACACATTAAACATGTCTAGATACATGTGTATGTAGTCAAAGTTTAGTCAATTAATTTGAATCGGAGGAAGTAGTATGCATCGTCAAGGACACCCTCAAAAAGTAAATTTTGGTGACTGAATACAGCTATGCCAACGGCACGTACGTCTGCAATTCCATATATGAATTAGTAGGATTACAATTTTTTGAAATGATCATCTTGTTCTCCGTACCTAAGGGGTATTGGACAATCTGAGTCGTCCATGTGTTTTTGGCTTTATGACTTTTTAGGAGGGACGCCTATTGAAGCTGAAGCCTTCTTTTGCTTACATCCGTATCTAGACAAATCTAAGTCAAACTAATATGGATCGGAGAAAGTATATATAATTATAAAGTGGTGATATTCTTTTTATATATTGACTTGATTGACAACTAGAAATCTGGGTAAGCTAAGAATCACATTCCGCACTGCTAACTGAAATGGCAGCGAATAAAGATAGCGGTATCTCTCTAGTTAGCATAGCAGTGCTATGTAGTGATAAACGTCGTGACAACAACGGGGAACCAGTTCCTCTGCACAAAGCTTAAATATTATCACATCAGTAGAGAACTAGTACCACTAACTGTAATATGTAGTCATGTAGACGAAAGTGTTGTTTGCAAAAAAAATAGCAAAGTCTATGGCATGTTTGCAAGTTATATGAATAGTAATTTGTGCAAGCTAACACTAAGTGCACTAAAACAAACACATGAAAATATAGCTTGTCCATCTAAGGTTAGGTGTGGAATTCTAGACAGGTGGAACAACATCTGAATCTTCAAAATTCTCACCTTAGGATAATATGAAAACGATTTAAGGTTTATGCCCCAAAAAGAGTTATTTTACACTACCATCCGATAAATTAGAACCGTCTATTTCTGTAGATCTAACGAGACAAGAGAGAAAATGCCAGATTTCTTGTACTAGTAGTAGTATATATTTCAGTATGGAGATATTTTATGTAGTGCACTAGTTCGAACCCGCAGCCTGTAGTAGCCATCCCAGGGCTCAGGGGCTCAACTCGGCTCGACTCGCTAAAGCTCGTTCCACTAACGAGTGAGCTCGGCTCGTTAATGCAACGAGCCCAAATTGGAAAATTGGCTCAACTCGGTAAACTCATGAGTAACTCGTTTAGCTCATTATAAGATGCGAACATGATCACATATAAGAAAAAAACTAGTAATTCTTTCGATAATTTGAAACTACAGCAATGATATGACTTCCATAATTCCAAAAAGGGAAAATTAATGAAAAATATAGTATCTCTAAAGATTCAATAAACATTAGCAGTTTGGTACTCATTTATGGAAATTTTTCAAATCCATATTTGAACAACTTTAACGAGCTAAACAAGTAGCTTGTGAGTAGCACGTTTAGTTTGGATGAATAAGCGAGCTTAAATCCAAAAATCGTATTGACTCGTTAGACATCGATTTCAAGCCAAGTCAAGCCGAGTCACGAGCTACTCGTTTAGCACGAGTTTCAAGTTATAATTCTAGCCCTAGATGCAGGAGACCACACCACATTGGGAGTTTGTAGCCAACGCTCTTTGGGTCTATGAAGGAGATGCGGGCGAGGCAGACACAGTGGCCGTGTTTGATGATGTATCGAAGTCGATCCGGATCACAAGGACTGAATGTTCTTAATCTCTATGAATTGTCGCCACAGCTGATCCATGTGCCATGGCTCAGGTCAATCAGCAAGCTGGGTCATTGTTTAATTCTAACAGGGTATCAATCGATCTGTTATTTTGTCGTCATGGTGAACAAGACTTCATGGTCAACTAATTCCCACTAACTTTATATTGATAAAAGTATGGCCGATTCAGACTTGCACTCACAGAGGATTAATCCTCAATTGGATGACTGTTATTCAGACTCCCTGATCTAGGTAGGGATTCAAACTCGGAGCATTGGGATGAGGTATGAACCGAATCAATTAGGCACAAAAATGAAAATCCTATGTCGAATAGAACAAGTTGGTGGCTTTTATTTGTCCGGAAGAGTAGTAATTGGCTGGCCTCTAGAGCCCCCATGTGAGGAAGAAGCTACACACAGAGGGGGAAATATGAAAATATGAAAGAAAAGGTGTGGTTGTAATATTTTGCTTGATAGGTAGAATTAACTGTCAAATTAGGTAGGATGAATAAACCAAAATAAATAAATTTATGCCTTAAAAGAAGACCACCCAAGTCTTGCCGACAAAGCAGGCCTACCTTTAATGTCCTGGAGTCGGGAGACCAATTCTATGGCCAACCACTCATGGTAGAGCTTCATACACAAAGTTAGATAGATTTCCCATATTCATGATATTCTTGGCTTCTCCACAAAGATAGAAGACTCCCAAGCACATAAATTATCTAGGAGGTGCACAATACCAGGGATGGAGACATACGCCAGGTTGTGGTCAGGGCATGGCGAATGAGCCGCAGTCTTCTCGTAGAATTATGAATGGGCCAACGGTGTCTTGTAGCTAGATCTTCTAAAGAAGACCCTAAATCAAGTATATATGCTCCTACCTCCGCCCCAACATATAACAAGAATTTCAGCTTGCCTTAGTGATAAATAATACTTTAGTACTTTGCTTGAGTGCTAGGAAGAAAACTATCCAAATATGTTCTCAAAACTCCCTCAAAGTCCTGCACTAAGAACCATGGATGAATGAGCTCTCATGAAAGGCAATAGGATAGTAGTGAGTGTAGGAGAAGTACTCTTTTCCACACACACACATACCACCATTTGTTAAACATATTGTTAGTTGTTAGCGTGCCAATCTTGTAGGTTGTTAGTATTGTAGCTAACTCTACCTGTATACGGCTGTAACGTACCAACCTCTATACTTATCATTTAATCACGGATTGCTACTTCCTCCGTTCTAAAATATAAGATGTTTAGCTTTGTGAAATGAGTGTATCTAGACCCCTTTTAGTGTGTAGGTTCACTCAAACCTAGATGAACCTAAACATTAAAAAAAGTCTATATACACTTCATTTACAAATCTAAAACATCTTATATTTTGGAACGGAGGGAGTATATATGAAACACCTCGCTGTGAGAGGTGTGCCATTCCATCCAATATATTTCTCCCTTAACTTATCATATGGTAACTACAAAGCATGGATGTCGAATGCTCTAAACCACTTTCTGCGCGAGAATACAACAAAAACATAATAGTGCATAGTTTACTTGCTATCGTGCCGAAAGTGGTAGCGACTAGCGAGGATAAGTTTGCTTTGTTCCTAGACACGAGATGTAGAAAATAGTAGACGAAACACAGCGATTTTAAAGGCATCAGTACATAGTGGAGTGGTGACTCCAGCATGGCATCACCCATGTGCTGTCCTAATCTATGAACTTTTTGTTAAACAAAATGGAACTTGAAAAAAAATCTGAAACTTGTGAAAGATTGTCTACTTTTCTACAAAAGTTTCACAAATTCCTTCAATCCTATTCCATAAAGTTTCAATTATGTTTCAATTAGTAGGTTTGTGAAATTAAGGAAAAAGGCAAATTGTCTCACCAATCTCAAAGCGATATGTATGATGGATGTCACACATGTACTTACTGGTGCCTTCTAAAATAGCTTTCACACGGGGCAATTTTGTTATTGTTGACGATGTTCTTAGTGCAGAAAATAATATAGGCAATCATGTGGCGTCACGACCACATCTCTCGTCGTGATTCTTTAGTGGGTTGAAGCACTAGAGGAAATCAACATCAACGACTGACCCAAGAAAGGCATATGCACTCTTCTACTAAAAGAAGAAGTGAATTGCCTCCTTTGAAGTAGCTAGGCATTCATAAGATAAGCGGCACTGCAGTCGCGGTCACGGCTGAGGTAGAGAGCGACCATTCAGCGCCCACTGTACATGAAGCAATAGCGTCGGCTGGTCTTGCAGGACCAGAACGCCGGCACGAAGCATGACATCACCTCCATGTCCGTCATCCCGGCTCGCTTCCACGGAGTCCCAGGTGGTTGCCGATGACCGGAAGCGGCCTTGTCCCAGGTGCGAGACCGCGTCGGATGTCGCTAAGCAGTTGGAACACGTAGGAAGAGAAGAGCATGAGAAGACGCGAGCATGTGCACACTAGGAAGAAGGCCATTTCGGTCGAAATGGTTTATGTTCTTTTTGCAAGAAGCAAGCTTTCCTCTGCATGAATTTATTTATACTCTGTAATCTCCAACTGGCCAGCCACATGTCCCTTAATTAAAATTAATTTCAGCATATTCAGTATTACTCCAATGAGAGAGCCGAACAACTTCTTATAGATATTTTGTTGTTGTGGTGAGGATTTTATATATATTTGACGGTGAGCAACGACTGGAAATATGTTCAAGCTAAGAATCACAGTCCATAATGTGCATGAGAAGAATCATATTCCATACAGCTAACTGAAATGACAAGTGAATAAAGATAGCAGTATCTCTTAGCAGTTATTGTAACAGTGCTAAACAATTCCTACAAGAAATGCTACTACATGATATTAGGATTTTGCCATGTGCCTTGCGATTTGCCGTGAGCATTTCGTTGGGACACATGGCGAACGTCGGATTTTCTGTAAGCAGGACATTAACCTCATGGAAAATTGATAACGCATGGCTAATCTGAAACAAAACTCATGGAAAATCATCAACAATACTCACGGCGAACAGTGTCTCACGGAAAAATAGTCAAGAAGACTCACGACACAAGAGGACTCACGGAAATAACGCGGACACATGTCACGACTGCGAGTCAAAGACGGCCAGGAGACCCGAGCACATAATTTGCCGTCAGCCCAACTACAAAGCTCACGGCAAAGCAAACTGACCCCATTGTGCAAGAACAAGTTGTGAGGTGAACCGATGGATCTAAGAGAAATGAACGGACCAGATGTCAATCTGTGGGAAGCGGTCATGGATCGATGAGCTGGCGTCCGGAGTCGAACCCCATCACGAGGAGGTCAGCCCGTTGTAACCATCACCTCCTTTCCTACAACACCATCCCCTACATCCCCTTCGTCTCCAACATCGGCACCCTCCTCCTAAGATGCTTCATATCCCGCAAAACACATGGATTAGTATAGATTGTAGTAGAGACCTTCATCCTCATTTAACTCTATATCCAGATAAATTTCACTAGAGATTAGTCCCGCATCCTCCCCCCGCTTGCAACCCTACTTCCTCCTCACTCCTCAGTGTCCTCTCTTCGGTCGCCCCAGCCTATAGCCCCGTCAACCCCTATCCCCTCGTCAAAACTACTCTCCCGAACCCCCAAATGTGAAACCCTAGCTTCAGTAATAGGAGGATATTCCACCCGGGTCGCCGGTGGCGACTCTTGCATGCCGGGGAGGGTGCGCTGGCCACCAGGACAAGCAGGCGGCCATGCGGGCCGTCGCCCACCACTCGAAGCTCTTGGTTGCTATCTGTCTTCCTCAACCTCGTCCACTGGGAGTACGTCGCCCCCTTCTCCAGGACATCCCCCCACCCTGCGCGGTTCCTCTCAAACTTGATGGATTAGATGGTGCATGCATATTGAGGCAGTCAACATTAGATGCAGTCTCTCCTGGAGCTTATATAGTTGTTGCTGATAAGGACATAAATTATATCCCAGTTGGTTTTTACAAATGAAATGCTAAGAAATACTAGATGCAGTCTCTCCTATATCTTTCTATATATTCAGATTTTGGCTATTGGAACCACATTCTCTCTAGAGTTAATACCAGTCATATGTATGGGCACTCTGATTTATATAATTATAGCTTGGCATACACCACACATTAGAAGTAGCACACAATTTTTTGTAGTAATATGTATCTATAAAATTAGCATCGCTATAAAATACAAATGTGAACATGGAAAATGTGTATATAGATTGAAGAATAAGCACATGCACTCCAAAAATATATAAATCATTGCAGTATAAATATACTAGTAATTAGAAGGAAATATATTATTGTTGCATCTCTATCTTTATTGCTTCTTCCTTTTAGATTTACATATATAATATATGTAGTAGAAGGTACAAGGTAGCTGTCTTTTTATAACGGACTTCAGAACTTAGTTGAAGCCTTGACAACTATGGGAGGCATTCTTACGATAACGATTTCATATCATGGTAACAACAACTACCGGCAATTAATCAACACATATGTTCCTTCCTAGGCTAGATTGTTTTGATGGTCAAGAAGGGGAAAGCTGTTACCTAGGGAGGCAGCTTGTGCTTGTGATGTGATTGTATTGCAGGTAACATGCATCACAAGAGTACTAGCTAGATGTTAGCTTCCGACCATCGACGTAACCGTGGCCACCAAGATTTGCAGCGCCACTTCCCTCATGCTCTCTCCCGAGCACATCGTGGAAATTTTTCCACAGGTCGGGTGGAGTTAAATTTTTTAGTCCGACTGAGGTGAAGATGCACAGGATGTGCCGGGCTAGAATTCTGTGGACTAAACGAAGACTGATTTTTTGTGTGTGTGCGTGCGGCTGGGGGGCGGGGGAGAGGGGGTTGACTGAAAATCTGTTGGGCTAGACAACCATGATCGAGCCTCAATCTGGGCTAATCCTGGCCTATCATAGATTAAACGAACAAGACCTTAAACTTGTAGGCACGCTTGAGGGACCCTTGGATTCGAGAGCTCAGGGCGGCTCCGCCCTCGGTAAAGCCCGGTCCGAAGACGCTTCAAAGATATATAACCTTCATCGGCCTCATGTGGAGTGATGGTGGTACTTCAGGTGGTGGCATGATGCATTTCTATGCTGGGGCGATGAAATCAACCCCATTTGCAGTACTAATCGAGATGATCTACATGTTTAGATGCAACTAAGCATAATAAATTGACCGGGCTCAGCGCCCTTAATTGCGTCCACGTGCAATTCTGTACGTATGCAACCATTTTCAACTGGCTCAACGCCCTCGAAGGTTCCAATTGGGTCACGGGATAATCTATTTATGCAGCTACCCTGCCGCTATGTAGTAATCAAATGAAGAACTAATTATAAACATCGATAAATGATACTCCACGATCTCCAAGTTTACTCATGTGGCATATTTAATGATCTCCACGATCGATGGAGTCAACTTCCTCACATTGCAAACTACGCATGCCAATCGCGAGACAATCCACGTGTTCAGATGAAACCAATGTTCAGGATATTGTTTGTCGGTAATTTGTTGTCCGGCTGAAAAGTAGCAATTTTTCAGCGTATCGGCCGATTTATCGGACGATAAATCGGAAAATCGGCCGAATTTTTTGAACAGAATGAAACTAAGCAGAACAAACCGAGCCATTTGCACCCATAACTGCAGTTTCTTTTTGACTTAACTTGCATTACTACTCAATATTTGTAAGAAATTACAGTCGGTACGACCTAAGCTTAGTAACCCCTCTAATCAGAAGAAAGACAAACTGTTGTACGAGGATGTGTTCTAGCATAAGTAGCAAAATAATGAGCACTAAATTTCTTACATCTTCTAGTATGAGTAACACAAGCCTCACGAACCTTCAACACAAATTTAATCTTTTCCATAGTAGTAGAGTAGACAGAACGATTTACACCATTATCTTTCAGCATTTCCAAAATCTCCAAACAGTCGACTTCTATGATCAAGGGGTTGGTTCATCATTGAATAGACAATGATGAACCCTCACATTCTGTACTAACCTTAGCTCCCAATGCACTTCTTGCAATTAAATAATTGTCAACATGATGATAGAATAATATTTTCTTCATGATCCCAAACAATCAATCCGACTCCCGCACCACCGTTAGAAGTAAAGGATCCATCAGTGTTCAACTTACTCTAACCCTCGCGTGGAGCTATGAACGTAACAGGAGGCATAGGACCATGATCTCTGGATGCATGGAAACTAGCTTCAAGATCCAGGATGAAACTTCCCTTTACTAATATCTTCCTCAAGGTGGTATTTAATCGTCACCAAGGAGTCCTAGTGACTCACCAAAAAATGCCTCAAAGCTTCCAGTGGCAGAGGGGATTTATCACGTAAAACCTCATTTTGAACATGCCATATGCTCCACATCGTCATAAGAATCATTCCCCTATTCTGAACGGGCACCCCTAGGAGAAGACTGAATAATCACTTAGTACATGAATTCTGAATCGTATCTAATGTCATAACCGCCCAGAGGCGTACGGACAGGTGGCATCGCCGATGTGAGGGTTGAGGAACCCTGGATGGGTTTTAGCCGCCGCATGGGAGCATCTCTCTGAGTATAAGCACTCTCGACAAAAAAGATACCATGCTTCTCCGGTTACCATGACAGATGATCTGATTCTAGTCTGGTAGACGGCTTAATTTTTTAGATTTCCGACACATACATGGGAATAAAGTGTTGTTTTAATAGATCTACTCTTCACATATCATTCCTATCTATCAATTCTGAAATAAATCTGCGTCTGCACCTTCTTTTCAAAGAAATGGGCTTATAATAAATAGGCTTACGTATCGAAGAATACCTCCATATTCTTATACTTTGACCATTACAACCCTCCAACATAAGCCTTCCTTCAGCAATTCAACTCCATATGAAATAGCATGCCAAGTCGATGGGCATTTCCAGCAAAAACCGTATCCTCAAGCTTACCATTTGGATAACACTTTTCCTTAAGGAAACAAGCACAAAACTATCCGTCTTAGAAATCAATCTCCAAGCCTCTCTCCCCAACAACTCTTGATTAAATGCTCTGAAATCTCGAAAACCGTCCACGCAGACACTTTGGTATTGGTAATCTTTCCCATGAACTCAAATGTGTCTTCCTATTTCCATCTTTATATCCTAGATAAAAATCTCTCACCATTTTTGTCAGATCATCACAAACAGAGAATGTCAACTTGAAGACTCCCATCAGATATGTGGGTAAAGCTTGGATGACTTATTTGATGAATACCTTCCGGTCAGCCTAGGCTATAAGTGGCGGTCTCCTTGTATAAGTGACCTTTTAGTTAGTTGTGCTTGGACATCAATAAATTTACCTCTCGACATACGACCATCAGGAGTAAGTAAACCCAAAATATTTATCTTCAAACACCATAGAAGTAACCTATAATGCAGTATGCACCTCATCCTGTACCACTATAGGGAAAGATTCACCAAAAAGGCTAGAGCACTTTTGAGGGGGTTTAAGAGTTTCCCTGTGGGAAACACATAAATATCCAGAACATTCTTTACCCGAGTATCTTCCTCATGATTTTCCTTGAAGAACAGGGACGTGTCATCGACGAATAATAAATGTGATAACCCGAGTGCCTATCGATAAAAACTTAATTTGAGATGTTTCATTTGCATTTATCCCTATATTAAGAATATTAGAAAGTCTAAAAATGGGGATAATGGATCAACTTGCTGAAGCCCACACGAAGGTACAAAAATCCGACGCAATACATGTCATAATCCAGTCTACAAAACAATGAGAAAAGCCCAACTTATGCATCACCAACCTCAAGAACAACAAATCAACCTTGTGATATGCCTTTGATAGATTAATTTATATGCACAATTTTGTTGTTGGATGTTTCTCCTACTTGATATGATGGATACATTCGAAATCCAACAAAGTGTTATCTGCGATCATCCTTCCAGGGGAAAAGGAATTCAGATCCAGAGAGATGATATCATCCAACAACGGTCTCAGTCTATTTACCAAGCATCTGGAAATGAGCTCCTTCTGGCATGGCTCTAGTCACAAAAACTTTCTGTAACCACCAACTATTTTCTCCTTCAATGTTTCCCAGTTTGTTATGAAGAATCTCGCTAGGAACCCATCTGGCCCAGGCACTTCCCGTTGACCAATTTTAAATAAGGCATCAAAGATCTCCTTCTCGGAAAAATTGTTGCAGAGCCATTGATTTTCATTATGTAACAGATTTGATCAAATTGCTCTACCATAGTCCTATATTCAAGGCTAGCATCTGCCTAAAAAGGTTATGAAAATATTCATTTACCACAGTTTGCATCGTAGGTACATATTCATGTATCCCTCCTAAATCATCTGTGAGCCGTCTAATTCTATTTTTCCATGCCCTCAAGAAAAATTCACTATGGAATTATTTGGTAATTCTTTCTCCTTCATTTAACCACGTTAATCTCACCACCGAGACCCCTCGACACCATGACGCCAAGGCCCACCATCCGGCGTATCTTGAAACATCCAAAAGATCTATCGTGTGTAGCACCTACCAAACTAGACATGACTAGGCGTAGCACCTGACGGTTAGGCATGACTTGACATATCCGTCGAAGACTCCGTGCAAGACGAAGCCGCTTCATGTTCTTCCCCTTCGACCATCAACTGCTTGAAATATGATGCCCCCATGTGGTAGAACAATGCACAACGTCGCCATCATATGATCTCGGAGATCCAGATCAAGGGTTTCCCTTGAAGTAGTCCAAGTGAAGCTGCGATATTTGCATCGACAGTAAGGGGTCAACATAGAAGTGCCACCATCGTCCGGCACAACCGGAGTCAGCTCGGTTTTCACCGGCATCCACACATCTCCACTTCTTGATCCGTGATGTAACTACCGAGAGAGACCTGATGGATGCACAGAGACCATGTCATGCCTAGGAAAGAATCGAGGCCTAGCAACCTTGCCACCATGCAGACCCTGATTGGCAATCAGCCATCAAGCCTACGCCGCCCGCTACCCTTGCCTCCCAGAGAGGT
Organism: Avena eriantha; assembly: GCA_910589775.1. Lineage (NCBI taxonomy): Eukaryota > Viridiplantae > Streptophyta > Magnoliopsida > Poales > Poaceae > Avena > Avena eriantha. The sequence continues at coordinate 420,300,235 of OU342740.1, forward strand.
CGAAGACTGAAGCTATCGCCATCCTGAAGCAATCCACCAAACCACTGCAAGAGCATCCTTGCCATGATTCCAGCGGCAACACCACTCCCACACCATAGGCTGCCCTCCCGGGCCAACAACCACAAGCGAGGGAGTGCCAGATCCCCAGCATCGATAGCGCAGGCCAGGCTTTGCCTAGCCCTGGCCTCTAGTAGTGACGAGGAAGGAGGGAGGTGGAAGGGGTTGGCAGCGGAGGCTCTTAGGGTTTCCCCTCGGTTTATAGACGGGATGACGCGAGGGGACAACAACTCAGCCTCATATCCCGCATTCATTTGTATAAGTTGTTCTAGCTGGTACTCCTCCTTGATCGAGCCAAATTTCTTTTTCTCCATTTATGCAATTTTTCTATCGTGGTACCCAAAGCATTTGTGACATAACCCAAATCATGAATGTCACCATGGCATCTCAAGCATCCCAACCTTCATTAATGACCTTAGGGAAGGCATGATCTCGTTCCCACATAACCTCAAACTGCTTACTCCTCCTTAAATTACTTTGTTGTTCTTCTATCTCCCCTTTAATTAAGAGGGCCACATGATCTCAGCTTGGATTACAACGCAACTAATCGAACTATAAGGAAAAAAGTTCTTCCATGGGTTTGACAAAACAGGGCGATCAAGCTGAACCTGCACATTGGGGATTCCTGATCTTTTGTTATCCTATGTGTATGGGACACCCGATAAGCCCAAATCAAATAAACCACATACTTCCAGGGTATCTTTGAGCACTAAGATTTGGTTCTCCGACCTAGGAGTGGCCGAGAAGTGCTCGAAACCCCATATCAACTCATTAAAGTCCTCCGCAACGAGCCATGATAAATCAGATCGCCCATAACTGCAGTTCATATGTGCTATATATATAACTCCATGTGATCCGATCCATTTGAGCCTTTAATTGTGTCCCTGAAGTTCTGTACATTTGCTGCCATTGTCAACTAGCTCTACAACTTTGTCCGTTCACACAAAGGTGGATGAAGGTTCCAACTGGACCATGAGGTAATATATTTACGCAACCTCCCAAGCACCATTTAGACAGATTAAGGCTAGTCCTAGTGGGAGTATCATAAGAAGTATCATGTATGCCACCTTGGCAAAAATCTGATGTGGCACCATAATTAATGAAGAGAGAGGTGTTAGTAGTATCATGATACCGTATCATAGCGCGTGAAACTAGGTAATTTAATGATCAATCCATCTCATACACACAATTGCATTGAGATTATAGAAAAAATTAAATACAATGTTACTATGATACTACTAGATGATACTAACCACTAGAGAGGTAGTATCATACACTAGTATCATATGCATGATACTAGTAATATGATACTCCTACTATGACTAGCCTAATGATAACCTAATGTAATAGTACTACGGAGTACCTTAAAGTTTAATCACGTGCCATCATGCATGGCGCATTTTAAAGATCTCCTCGATTAATGGAGTCAATTCCCTTGCAGCGTGAAGCACGCTACAAGCCACGAGACGATCCACATGTTTAGCTGGAACCAAGCAGAAAAAAATCAAGCCATTTGCGCCCATAAATGCAGTTGATCTGCACTATATATGTATTTGTACGTACCTCCATGTCAACTCTTTCCCGGAAAACTATACAATATTATCCCTTCCGGTGAAGGTCGACCGGGCGAAGATTCTAGCTGGGTTGCAAAGATGATCTATATATTGTCCCTGACACCGGAAATTGTATTTGGCACATGGGAACCAGTGCTCCCTTCATTTTTAAATTTTTAAAAATTTGAAAATCTCACATTTCTATGCCTCAAAATATTATGGTATTATATATATATATAGGAGGATTGTACATAAAAAGTTTACGTTAAAAAATAACGTTGTATTTTGGGAAATACAAAAAGTAAAAAATTATAATAAAAATATATACTATTTTATATTATTTTTACTACTATTTTGTTTCAGAAATATGTTTTTTCTTTATCTCCCAAAATATAAAGTTTGTTTTAACGGGACATTTCGCCGTACGCTCCTCCTGTATATATCCATCTATATATTTAATGCCATAATTTTAAGACATAGAAGTGTGAGATTTTAAAATTTTCAAAAATCTAAAAGTGAAGAGAGCACAAGTACGAAGGTGTACAAAGTCCCTTCTCCCCTGACATGTGAAAATGTCAGGCACTATGTATACACATATACTACCTGCACAGAACTTAATCAGGAAGTGGAGTTTTGGCTAATATGCAAGAGATAGTAAGAGTGGTCATATAACAACTTGCATGGCGCGTGCAAACTGCGAACAATAAGCCATCCAATAATAGCACCGAGGGGCCATGATTTTTTTGAAAACAAAAATTATCCTAGCAACTTCCCTTGTCCCGTCGCGCAATTTGACTAGCGCGGGCGAGTTCTCGGTGGGATTCACATGAAAAAATAAACAATAATAATCCTAGAACCGAGAGGTGGAGTAAACTTATTGGTTCGGTTTGGATCCGGCGCTTAAAATTTGGCAACCGTCCCCTGACTGACTGCAGTGCATATTGTTAGTCCCATACGGGCGTCTACATCGTATCTTGTATAAATAGGCAGGAGAGGCCGGGCTTTGCTCGAACAACTAGATTGTCCAGCTATACCATTCCAATTCCCTCAATGGCAGGGGTGAGCGTGGCGAGTGACAAGGGCCTGACGGCACTGCTGGTAGCAGTGCTTGTCATGTGCGGCGGCCGGCTGGCAGCGGCGTCGAACCTGGTGCCGGCGGTGTACGTGTTCGGCGACTCGACGGTGGACGTCGGGATGAACGTGACGCTGCCGCTCCCCTATGGCATCGACCTGCCGCAGGACTTCCTGCCGACCGGGAGGGTCAGCAACGGTTACAACCTCGCCGACTACATCTGTACGGCGCCCGTCCGTGCGCATGCATTTTTTTCATTTCATTTTCTCAGATGAATACTAGCTAACGCCATGGATGGTGGTTAATGCAGCCAGGCAGTTGGGTTTCGAGAATAGCCCGCCGCCGTACCTGTCACTGACGCCCCACACCAGGCGTCAGATCCTCAGAGGCTTGGGTGGGGTCAGCTACGCTTCCGGTGGCTCCGGCATTCTCAATAGCACCGTGAGTACTGCTAGATAGCTAGCTAGCTACTCGAATGATATTTTTAATTCGTCCGGCACGTTACTAATTTGTTTTTCATGTTCTTCATCCATCAGCTGATCATGGAGACCAGCATTTCATTGGCCGAGCAGGTGAAGTTCTTCGCAGACACCAAGTTACAGATGACTCAATACGCCCGCGGCATGGGCTCCCTAGCCGCCCTCGACGAGCTGCTGGCCGAGTCCCTCTTTCTCATCAGCGCCGGCGGCAACGACTTCTTCTTACACATCGCTAATAACCCGGACAGCTCGGATTCGATCTTCCAGGAGAACCTCCTCTCCAACTTCACGAAGCACGTGCAAACCCTGTACAACCTTGGCGCCCGCCGCTTCGGGATCGTGGGCGTGCCGCCCGTCGGCTGCGTGCCAGCCGTGCGTGTAAAGGTACCATTCGGCTCGTGCTTCCCCCGCGCCAACAAGATCGTCCGTGAATTCAACTCCATGGTGGGCGAGATGATGGCCAACTTCTCCACCGACCCCGAACAGCCCGGGATGACCTACTCCGTGGGAAGCTCCTACAACGTGTTGATGAACTTCACCAATGACCCAAGGGCCAATGGGTTCACGTTTGTGAGAAGAGCGTGCTGTGGCAACGGACTACTTGGCGCTGAGAAGCCTTGCAAGCACAATTCCACCGTCTGCAGGAACCGTGCCAGCCATCTGTACTGGGACTTTGCGCACAGCACCCAGGCAACCGCCGAGAAGGGCGCCGCCATTATCTTCAACGCCCCAGTGGAGGAGAATTTCACCGCGCCCATCAACTTTCGGCAGCTCGTTTCTCCAAGGCAACACGGTTTTGGTGGATTCAGCAGCACTTAATTATATCAGTATTTCAAAAGTCTGTTGGCACGACAGTTCTTACTGAATCTGTACGTGGCCCTGTTACCTCTGTTTTGTGTTCACAAATAGGCTGAACCTAACACGTGTGCGTTGCTCACACGGTGAGGTGCGTCTAGTTTCAGACCGAGTGGTGATCTCGGATTCAGTCCAAGTTTGTTACAACTTTCTTTCAATTGAATAAAAGGATATGGCGAAATAGAGTTGCCCTTAGCAAAACCTCTCTCTCTCTCCTGTCTCTCTAAGACTCTTTCTGTGTGTGTTTATCCACTGGGTTCATGGTCCACCTTTTGTGTGTGTTCATCCAGGGGTTGATCTGACATTCATGAGCTCACACTATTTGTTTAGGAGATGGAAAGAATATGAAACCATATTGATTCGTTTGTAGATCGATGGAGATGCAACAGAATCATAGAAAGGTAGCAGACCTTTTGTATACGAGTAATGTTCAAATCTATCTACTATCGTATACTAAACGAAATGTATGGAACTGTTTCGTGTCACTAAGTTAATCCATCATATAATTTATTTCAGCAGTTATTAAATGTGTGATATGTCTCTAAGTTTTTGCGGGAGATTACTAGTGATAGATGTTGTAATCCTGGCTAGTGACCTGCGATGGAGTCTATGTGATCCAGGAAAACGAGAAGTTCTTCCGACGAGATCTGTTACATCATTCAGAGACTCTTGCTAGACATTCAGTTGCTTGAGGTATAGTCGCAGCAGCTACCTCCTCCGGAGGGGGGAGTGTGAGATCCACGTTCTCAGCGGAGGTGACCGTGGTCCCATCAGAACAGAAGTTTGGGGCTAACGATAGCCTGGATCGCAGTGAATCCGAGGACAGATCCTTGTAGAAGGTATAAATATGGGAGGAGGTTTCTTCGGGTCTTCCAGAAGAGAGTCCTCCTCCCAGAGGCAAGGGATCGAGTACTTCCTCCTTCTACCATTAGCAATGGCATGAAAGTAGGTCGTGGTCGACTCCCCCGGGAGGGTCCAGTTCTGGCGACTCCGATGTCGCAAGAAAGGCTCTTCTCCCTTATAGATCTCCATGATGGAGGTCTCAAGGGAGTATCTATGGGACCATTCGTCAGCCAACGGGCCGACCTGATTGGCCTCCTGCTCCAGGGCCTGGATCTCCTGAAGCAGAGCCTCTTCTTGTCCTCTCAAGGTGTTGGGGAACGCGCTACGCAAAACAAAATTTTCACGGTTGTGAGAAGAGCGTGCTGCGGCGAAGGACTACTTGGCGCCGAGAACCCTTGCAAGCACAATTCCACCGTCTGCAGGAACCGTGCCAGCCATCTGTACTGGGACTTTGCGCATAACACTCAGGCAACCGCCGAGAAGGGCGCCGCCATTATCTTTAACGCCCCAGTGGAGGAGAATTTCACCGTGCCCATCAACTTTCGGCAGCTCGTTTCTCCAAGGCAGCACGGTTCTAGTGGATTTAGCAGCGCTTAATTATATCAGTATGACTTCGTTGAAAGGTAGTCAAGCTCCTCTCCATGCATCGCCGTTTATTTCTAAAGTCTGTTGGCACGACAGTTGTTACTGAATCTGTATGTAGCCCTGTTACCTCTGTTTTGTGTTCACAAATAAGCTAAACCTGATACGTGCGTTGTTCACGTGGAGGTGCGTCTAGTTTCAGAACGAGTGGTGATCTCAAATTCAGTCCAAGTTTGTTACAACTTTCTTTCAATTGAATAAAAGGATATGGCGAAATAGAGTTACCCGTCGCAAAACCTCTCTCACCCGTCTCTCTAAGATTGCGCGTGTGTGTGCACTGTGTGTGCGTGCGTGTGTGTGTCTAAGATCATGGCATGCATCTACAAACAATACCAACAATGGGGTACAATTTCAAATGGATGGGAGTAGGCGGTGATGGGGGCCTCTTACCTGATCGTCGTAGTTGGTGTGGCTGCCATGGACACGACGCACCCCCTCAATGACGCCATGCCACTTGTTGCAGTCATGTTGGATCATGGCCTAACGGTGAGACATGCCGGAGTCGTTACAATCATGGCACAAGGACTTGAAGTAAGAATCCTAGAGAGGCCGCTCATCATATGCAACCTTCACCCTCTTCCAATAGTAGTCCGAGTTTTGGGTGGCACCGGTGAATGGGTTTATGCTGATGGTCTTTCAAGTTTCGGCGAGGCACTCATCCTCCCTCGATCTCCACTTGGATCTACGGCCGCCGCCTCCTTTATTCTTTTTTCTCCACCTTCACCAAGCACGTGCAAACCCTGTACGACCTCGACGCCCGCCGCTTCGGGATCGTGGGCGTACCGCTCGACAGTTGCGTCTCATTGCTGCGCGTAAACATGCCAAAGGGAAGGTGCTTTGACTATGCCAATAGGATTGTCCGTGGATTCAACTCCATGGTGGCCGAGATGATGGCCATCTTCTCCGCCGACCACGAAGAGCACAGGATGATGTACTCCGTCGGAAGCTCCTACAACATGTTGATGAACTTCACTGATGACCCGGAGACCAATGGGTTCACGATTGTGAACAACATGTGCCGCGGCGATGGACGCTTTGGTGCGGAAACCTTCAGCGTGCACAACACCACGGTATGCGAGAACCATGCCGACCATCTGTAATGGGACTTTGCGCACAACACCCAGGCCACCGCCGAAAAGGGGACCGCCGTTATGTTCGCCGCCCTGTGGAGGATGGATTCACCGCACCCATCAACTTCCAGCAGCTCGTTTCTCCAAGGCAGCACATTTTTGGTGGAATTAGCAGCTCTTAATTATATCTTTTATTTCTAGAGTCTGTTGGCACGACAGTTCTTACTGAATCTGTACTTGGCCAGGTTACCTCTGTTTTGTGTTCATGAATAAACTGAACCTGACACGTACGTTGCTCACGTGGAGGTGTGTCTGGTTTCAGACCGAGTGATGATCTCGGGTTCAGTCCAAGGATATGGCTAATTAGAGTTACCCGTTGCAAAACCTCTCTCTCATGTCTCTGTAAGATTTTTTGTGTTTATCCACTGGGTTTAGGGTCCACCTTTTGTGTGTCTTCATGAATAGGGTGACATTCACGAGTTCACTCTATTTGATTAGGAGAGGGAAAGAATATGTAACCATTTTGATTCGTTTGTAGATCGATAGAGATGCAACAAAATCATGGAAATGTTGTAGCCTTTTGTATACGAGTAATGCTTAAATCTATCTAAGGTTGTGTGATTGTGGACAATCATTGGTGCTATTTTGGAAAGTTTGTACCGCTGTATTTACGTGCAACCGCTAATTTTTACTTTTAATACTTAATTCTGAAACAAACTAGGTCTGGACGTGTGTAAACCTTTTCAGTTGTAGGCTCTAAGTAGTGAATATGCAGATTGACTATGTAGCAATGAAAGTTTCATGCTTATTTTCTGTAACCACGAATGAACACTCATCAAGTTCCTTAGGGTTTTCATATTATCTATGAATCCTCAATTTGTTTAGTTTGTAGACTAAGAGTTCTGGAGCAGTCTGCATCCTTGAAGCGACAAACTGTAACAAACACAAGCATTTTTTTCTTAAATAAATCTGGAACATATCTATTTTCTGGTATGGCATTCCATGTGTTGCTTGGCTAATCTGTATTATTTTCTTGGTCAGTTATCAAGAAATACGACAGTTCGATTTTCACGGGCGCCGGTGCTCGATCACGCCAAGCAACAGTTTGGTTATCTCGGGTGCTGGTGCTCGATCACGCCTAGCAACAATTCGGTTCTCTCGGGTACCGGTGTTCGATCACGTTCAGGTGCGGGTGCGGGTGCTCGATCACGTCTAGCTATTATATCAACGTGGAAGATTATGCATACCAACCTATTTAATTTAGGAGGGAACTAAAACAACAACCAATAGCACTAAATGTGTTACAATCAATGGTGATGCCGCCAAAAGTAGAGGTGATCGCACCATGCCTGCCACAGAGTGCCCAAACGGTTTGTAGGCGGCGTGGCGAAGCGCATTTCTCCCTCTAGTTGCTCCATTATGCAACTTGTCCATCATCCTACCCAAAGCATTTGGGTAGAAAACCAAATTACCCAAACCATGAATGTCACCAACTAACGGCATCCCAACTCCGAAGCTTCATTAAAGACCCTAGGCAAGGCATGGTCTCGTTCCCACACAACCTCAAACTACTTATTCCTCTTTAAATTACCTGGTTGTTATTCTATCTCCCCTAAAAGGGCCACATGATCTGACCATGGGTTACAATGTGATTGAGCGCAATATAAGGAAAAAGGTTCCTCCAGGGTTTGACACAATTGTGCGATCGAGTTGAATTACCTGCATATTTTGGCGATGCCTGCTCTTTTGTTATCATACGTGATGGGACAATGGAGAAGCCCAAATCAAATCGAACTGTGAACGCTTATATTGGTTCTCTGGCTTGGAGTGGCCGACAAGTGCTCAAAACCCACAACGAGCCACGATAAATCAGATCGCTCATAAGTGCAATTGATCTGTGCTATATATGTAACTCCATGTGATCCGATCTACTCGAGCCTTTAATTATGTCCACATGCCCACATGCAGTTCCGTACATCTGCAACCATTGCCAACTAGCTCTACAACTTTGTCCCTTCACACAAAGTCGATGAAGCTTCCAACTGGCCACTAGATAATATATTTACGTAACCCCACAAGTAGTGTGTATAACGTATTGTAATAAGGAGTACCTTCGAGCAAGAACAATAGTATAGTCAGCAGGTGGCTGTAAGCAAAGTGCCAAGTTATCTATAGCTATCTTATAGTTATCATGTACAATACTTAGCTGTAAAAGTGTGCAAATTTATCAATGCATGACCCACCTTTTACTCTCACAAAGTGCCTAGAAGCACGTGCTAGAGCTAGCTCTTAGAACAAGTAGAATAGAGCCATGTCAGCTGTCTATAAGAAGTAAAATATAGTATTTATGCTGAGTTGGTTGAGAGAGGAGAGGAGAGGAGAGAGAAGATAAGACGGCTATAAGTAAATATGGACAGGAGGTACCACTTTTAATTTGTCGTGCACATTACTAATTTGTTTTTCAAATGCCCGAGAGCATTTCATTGGCCGAGCAGGTGGAGTTCTTTGCGGCCACCAAGTCATAGATGACTGAGTACACCCGCGGCAAGGGCTCCGTAGCCGTCCTTGACGAGATGCTGGACGAGTCCCTCTTCCTCATCAGCGCCGGTGGCAACGACTTTTTCTTACACATCCAGCGCCTCTGCTGGCGGCCGTGCCTGCTGACCTTCCGCGCCAACCTTCTGTCCAACTTCACCAAGCACGTGCAAACCCTGTACGACCTGGGCGCCCGCCGCTTCGGGATCGTGGGTGTGCTGCCCATCGGCTGCGTGCCATTGATGCGTAAAAATATGCCGTTCGGCAGGTGCTTCGGCTACGCCAATGACATCGTCCGCGAATTCAACTCCATGGTGGGCGAGATGATGAAAAACTTCTCCTCCGAACCCGAACCGCACGGCATGACGTACTCCGTCGAAAGCGCCTACAACGTGTTGATGAACTTCACCGATGCCCCGGAGGCCAATGGGTTCACGGTTGTGAACATCGCGTGCTGCGGCGATGGACGCTTTGGCGCGAAAACCTTCTGCGTGCACAATGCCACCGTCTGTGAGAACCGTGACAACCATCTGTACTGGGACTTTGCGCACAGCACCCATGGAACCGCCGAGAAGGGCACCGCAATTATCTTCAATGCCCCAGTGGAGGAGAATTTCACCACGCCCATCAACTTTTGGCAGCTCGTTTCTCCAAGGCAGCACGGTTCTGGTGGATTCAGCAGCGCTTAATTATATCAGTATGACTTGGTCGAAAGGTAGTCAAGCTCATCGCCAAGCATCGTCGTTTATTTCTAGAGTCTGCTGGCACGACAGTTCGTACTGAATCTGTACGTGCCATGTTACCTCTGTTTGTGTTCACAAATAAACTGAACCTGACACGTGCATTGTTCACGTGGAGGTGCGTCTAGTTTCAGACCGGGTGGTGATGTCAAATTCAATCCAAGTTTGTTACAACTTTCTTTCAATTGAATAAAATGATATGGCGAAATAGAGTTACCCATCACAAAACCTCTCTCTCCCGTCTCTCTAAGACTGCGTGTGTGTGCATGTGCATGTGCATGTGGGGTGCTTGCGTGTGCGTGTGTGTCTAAGATCATGGCATGCATCTACGAACAATACCAACAATGGGGTACAATTTCAAATGGGCGGGAGTGGGCGGTGATGGGGGCCTCTTACCTAATCGTCGTAATTGGTGCCGCTGACATGGACGCGACGCACCCCCTCGATGACGTCATGCCACTTGTTGCAGTCGTGTTGGATCATGGCCCAACGGTGAGACATGTCAGAGTCGTTGCAATCATGGCACAAGGACTTGAAGTAAGAATCCAAGAGCCGCCGCTCATCGTACGCAGCCTTCACCCACTTCCAATAGTAGTCCGAGTTTTGGGTGGCACCGGTGAATGGGTCTATGCTGATGGTCTTTCCAGTTTCGGTGAGGCACTCGTCCTCCCTTGAGCTCCACTTGGGTCCACGGCCACCGCCTCCTTTATTCTTTTTCTCCACCTTCACCAAGCACGTGCAAACCCTATACGACCTCGGCGCCCGCCGCTTCGGGATCGTGGGTGTACCGCTCGTCGGCTGCGTGTCGTTGCTGCGTGTAAAAATGCCAAAGGGAGGGTGCTTTGACTATGCCAATAGGATTGTCCGTGGATTCAACTCCATGGTGGCCGAGATGATGGCCATCTTCTCCGCCGACCACGAAAAGCACGGGATGACGTACTACGTCGGAAGCTCCTACAACGTGTTGATGAACTTCACCGATGACCCGGAGACCAATGGGTTCACGGTTGTGAACAACACATGCCGTGGCGATGGACGCTTTGGTGCAGAAACCTTCTGCGTGCACAACACCACGGTATGCGAGAACCATGCCGACCATCTGTAATGGGACTTTGCGCATAACACCCAGGCCACCGCCGAAAAGGGAACCGCCATTATCTTCGCCGCCCAGTGGAGGATGGATTCACCGCACCCATCAACTTCCAGCAGCTCGTTTCTCCAAGGCAGCACATTTTTGGTGGAATTAGTAGCTCTTAATTATATCTTTTATTTCTAGAGTCTGTTGGCACGACAGTTCTTTCTGAATCTATACTTGGCCAGGTTACCTCTGTTTTGTGTTCATGAATAAACTGAACCTGACACGTACGTTGCTCACGTGGAGGTGCGTCTGGTTTCAGACCGAGTGATGATCTCGGGTTCAGTCCAAGTTTGTTACAACTTTCTTTCAATTGAATAAAGGATATGGCTAATTAGAGTTACCCGTCGCAAAACCTCTCTCTCCTGTCTCTGTAAGATTTTTTGTGTTTTTCCACTGGGTTTAGGGTCCACCTTTTATGTGCGTTCATGAATAGGGTGACTTTCACGAGTTCACTCTATTTGATTAGGAGAGGGAAAGAATATGTAACAATTTTGTTTCGTTTGTAGATCGAAGGAGAGGCAACAGAATCATGGAAACGTTGCAGCCTTTTGTATACGAGTAATGCTTAAATCTATCTAAGGTTGTGTGATTGTGGACAATCATTAGTGCTATTTTGGAAAGTTTATACCGCTGTATTTACGTGCAACCGTTAATTTTTTTACTTTGAATACTTAATTCTGAAACAAACTAGGTTCGGACGTGTGTAAACCTTTTCAGTTGTAGGCTCTAAGTAGTGAATATGCAGCTTGACTATGTAACAATGAAAGTTTCATGCTTATTTTCTGTAACCACGAATGAACACTCATCAAGTTCCTGAGGGTTTTCATATTATCTATGAATCCTCAATTTGGTTAGTTTGTAGACTAAGAGTTCTGGAGCAGTCTGCATCCTTGTAACAGACACAAGCATTTTATTCTTAAATAAATCTGGAACATAGCTATTTTCTGGTATGGCATTCCATTTGTTGCTTGGTTAATCTGTATTATTTTCTTGGTCAGTTATCAATACATACGACAGTTCGATTCTCACGGGCGCCGGTGCTCGATCACGCCTAGCGACAGTTCGTTTATCTCGGGTGCTGGTGCTCGATCACGCCTAGTGACAGTTCGGTTATCTCGGGTGCTAGTGCTCGATCACGCCTGGCGACAGTTCGGTTATCTCGGGTGCTGGTGCTTGATCACGCCTAGTGACAGTTCGGTTTTCCCGGCTACCAATGCTCGATCACGTCTCGGGTGCGGGTGCGGGTGCTCGATCACGTCTAGCTATTATATCAACGTGGCAGACCTATTTAATTTAGGAGGGCACAAAAACAAAAACTGATAGCACTAAATGTGTTACAATCATTGGTGATGCCACCAAAAATAGATGTGATTGTACCATGCCTGCTACAGAGTGTCCAAACGGTTTGTAGGTGACGCGGCGAAGCGCGCTTCTCCCTCTAGTTGCTCCATTATGCAACTTGTCCATCATGCTACCCAAAGCATTTGGGTAGAAAAACAAATTATGCAAATCATGAATTTCACGAACTAACGGCATCCCAACTCCCAAGCTTCATTAAAGACCCTAGGCAAGGCATGGTCTCGTTCCCACACAACCTCAAACTACTTACTCCTCTTTAAATTACTGCGTTGTTCTTCTATCTCCCCTAAAAGGGCCACACATCATCTGACCATGGGGTTACAATGTGACTGACCGAGATATAAGGAAAAATGTTCCTCCAGGGGTGACACAACTGTGCGATCGAGCTGAATTACCTACATATTTTGGCGATGCCCGCTCTTTTGTTATCGTACGTGATGGGACATTGGAGAAGCCCAAATCAAATCGACCTGTGCACGCTTATATTGGTTCTCCGGTTTTGGAGTGGCCGACAAGTGCTCAAAACCCACAACGAGCCACGATAAATCAGATCGCTCATGACTGCAGTTGATATGTTCTATATATGTAACTCCATGTGATCCGATCTACTCGAGCCTTTAATTGTGTCCACATGCCCACATGCAGTTCTGTACATCTGCAACCATTGCCAACTAGCTCTACAACTTTGTCCCTTCACACAAGGTCAGATGAAGCTTCCAACTGGCCACCAGATAATATATTTACGTAATCCCACAAGTAGTGTGTAGACTGATGAATGACAACGTATTGTAATACAGAGTACCTTAGAGCAAAAACAATGGTATAGTCAGCAGCTGGCTGTAAGCAAAGTGTCAAGTCATCTATAGCTATCTTATAGTTACCATGTATAATACTTAGCTGTAAAAGTGTACTAATTTATCAATGCATGATCCACCTTTTATTCTTACAAAGTGTCTAGGAGCACATGCTAAAGCTAGCTCTTGCATGAGACCCCACTTACTCTCTCTCTCTCAACCTCTCTCTCCTCCAACTAAGCAAAACAATAGTATTTAAACTCTTATAGCCAGCTGAGTTACCTCTATTGTACTTGCTCTAAAGTTTAATCACGTGGCATCATGCATGCACGATGCAGTTTAAAGATCTCCACGATTAATGGAATCAGCCCCCTTGCAGGGTGAAGTACGTGCATGCCACGAGACGATCCACGAACGAAGAAGAAAAAAATTATGCCATTTGCGTCCATAAATGCAGTTGATCCACATGTGTAGTGATTGGACTGGTTAAACTTCCTATCCACTATGAAAAAACGGACCAGATTCTGATTTCTACTACGGCATCCGTGAGTCCGTAAGCCTTTTGCGTAAAAAACTGCCTGTATGTGCAGCATTACTCATCATGTATTGTGCTATCTATGTATGTGCCTCCATGGCTCCATGTTAACTCTTTCCAGGAAAACTATACAATATTGTAACTTCCGGTTAATGTTGACCGGCGAAGCTAGGTCGCAAAGATGATCTAAAAGTTGTCCCTGGCACGTAAAAAGGTCAGGCACTATGTATGCATATACTACCTGCGCATAACTTAATCAGAAAGTAGAGTTTTGGCTCATATATACAAGAGATAATAGTACTGGTCATATAACAACTTGCATGGCGCGTCCAAACTGGGAAAATAACTTGAAAATTGGGATGAACCGGTACATTTACTTGACATGCGGTGTAAAGGTTGTTCAAATGGCCTATGTGGCGCTTCCTTCACTTTATCCATCAAGCAAGTGATTTCCCATCTCCTGCCTGCTCTCTGTTGTAAATAGGAATCGAACGAGTAGAGAGACAAGTGAATAGTGAAAACTCATGTATTGATTGATGATGATCACATATATATAGGGGGTGAAACGACGTGATTAAGTCGGTTCCCTGGAGGCGACGCTCCAGGAGAATAACCGCTTAATGACGGTTCCTTTACAAGCAGGGATTAACCCATTTAATTAAAGGCTAATTAAATTCTAACACTCTCATATCAGCTATTGTGGCTTTATCAACGGTACACGGGTGTTGGTGATCAAACTCCATGGAGAAATCCCTATCCCACGAGGACACGGGCCGATGATGGCACCACTTGCGGGAATCATTATCTCCTTTACCGAGGCGTCATGGCCCTTGTTCATGCCACCTTCCTCTTCGGCCACAATGTGAAACCTTGGTTACGTGTCACGGGACCTGGTAGTGGTGCCACATTTGCATTCCCTTCTTTTGTCCTTGTCTTGGTTACCCAGGTGTGCTCCTATGTGACGGCAGTGGATGTTAGCCTCCCCGGTTTCGCTGGCAAGGCTTGGTGGCGTCACAATGCTAGTGTTGGTCCTTTGCTTAGGATGTTGGCTGAGGGGCGCAATGTTTGTTTTTGATACTTCCTGGACGACGTCTTCCCTAGTTTCGGTAGGGTCGTGCCTTCCACTCGCCGATTTCCTACTTAATTAGGTGCAATGTTGTGGTTACACTTACCTTGGGTAGTGCTAGAGTTGTGGTCTTGCTATGGCGGTGTCTGACAATTGTCATTCCTCTTTTCATCATTCATTGAAGGAGGCAGAACAAGGCAAGTGTAATGTTGTTATAGTTTGAAGTTCGGTGGAACCACTTACTTGGTCCTGGCTCGTTTGGCGAAGACATTGTGTATCTTTCCTTTTTTTTTTCTCCCGGCCTCAACTTTGGCAGGTCCAATGTTCATACTGTAATTATTTTTAAACTTGGTTTTTATGATATCTTAGCACCTCATTCTTCTTATTAATGCAACAACAAACTTTCTAGAATGTTGGAGGGAAAACAAAAGAATGCAGTGAAAGTAAAGAAAGGGATCCGACCATACTTTGGGCTTCCCTTTGAAATAAGTGTTCAAGATTCGTATGGATGTCATATATGATCATTGTGAAATCTCTAGAATTTATACAGAAGGCTCAAGACGAGCCAGACTTTAAATTTAAGAAGGCATCAACCTGCCAAGAAATACATAAGGCCACTGAAATCACAGGGCAGGTGCAATATGCTGAAGAAATGCATATACAACAACAAAGACTACAGAAAATCTCCATGATCATAACATATTTACAAGGAAATTAATTATATTTAACTTTTTTTTGTGTATGAAGAAACTGAATATTTTTTTTAAGTGGTAGCAGCCCTTAGGTTACTTAGATACACCGTTCAAAAGGTCTGAGAGAAGCCGCGCAAGTTCAAGTCACCAACATATTCGTCTGCTCGGTTCTTCTTCTTAAAAAGGTTTACCGGCAAGGTTCGTACTTCTAGTTCATTTTATGATTTACAACAATTTTTGAACTACAAATCACAAAATAAGCAATAAGTAAGATCTCGGTGAGATATATCATAAAATAAACAGGTGCTGGGCCATAATCTATTTGATACCCCATGCGGACGACTACATCCTATCTTGTATAAATAGGCGGGAGAGGCTGGGCTTTGCTCGAACAACTTGCTGGTAGACTACCATTCCAGATCCCGTAGAATATTGAAGTAGGCAGCATGGCGGGGTTGAGAGTGGGCAATGGCAAGGGCCTGATGGCACTGGTGGTGGTTGCAGTTCTTGTCATGTGCGGCGGTGGGCTGGCAGCTGCGTCGAACATGGTGCCGGCGGTGTACGTTTTCGGCGACTCGACGGTGGACGTGGGGATGAACGGGCCGCTGCCGCTCCCCTATGGCATCGACTTGCCGCAAGACTCCCTGCCAACCGGGAGGGTCAGCAACGGTTACAACGTCGCCGACTACATCTGTACGGTGCATTTTTCTTCATTTCGTTTTTTCAGATGAATACGAGCTAACGCCATGGATGGTGCTTAATGCAGCGAGGCAGTTGGGTTTCAAGAATAGCCCGCCGGCGTACCTCTCGCTGACGCCTCACACGAGGCGTCAGATCCTCGGAGGCTTGGGTGGGGTCAGCTACGCTTCCGGTGGCTCCGGCATTCTCAACAACACCGTGAGTAGTATAGTACTGCTAGGTGCTAGCTACTTTTAATTTTTTCGGGCATGTTACTAATTCGTTTTTCATGTTCTGCATCCATCAGCGGATCATGAACAACAGCATTTCCTTGGCCGAGCAGGTGGAGTTCTTCGCGGCCACCAAGGCAAAGATGACTCAGTACGCCCGCCGCGGCAAGGGCTCCGTAGCCGCCCTCGACGAGCTGCTGGCCGACTCCCTCTTCCTCGTCAGCGCCGGCGGCAACGACTTCTTCTTACACATCCAGAACCCGGACAGCACGTATTTGATCTTCCAGAGGAACCTGCTCTCCAACTTCACGAAGCACGTGCAAACCCTGTACGACCTCGGCGCCCGCCGCTTCGGGATCGTGGGCGTGCCGCCCGTCGGCTGCGTGCCCTTGATGCGTAAAAATATGCCGTTTGGCGGGTGCTTCGACTACGCCAACAGGATCGTCCGTGGATTCAACACCATGGTAGGAGAGATGATGGCTAACTTCTCCGCCGACCCTGAAAAGCCCGGGATGACGTACTCCGTGGGGAGCTCCTACAACGTGCTGATGAACTTCACCAATGACCCGGAGGCCGCTGGGTTCACGAATGTGACCAGCGCGTGCTGCGGCGATGGACGCTTTGGCGCGGTAACCTTCTGCCTACCCAACGCCACCGTCTGCGAGAACCGTGCCGACCATTTGTACTGGGACTTTGCGCATAGCACCCAAGCCACTGCCGAAAAGGGCGCCGCCATTATCTTCGCCGCACCAGTGGAGGAGGGATTCGCCGTGCCGATCAACTTTCGGCAGCTCGTTTCTCCAAGACACGGTTCTGGTGGATTTAGCAGCGCTTAATTATACCATCAGTATGATGACTTCGTCGAGAGGTAGTCAAGCTCCTAGCCATGCATCTTTGTCATTTATTTCCGAAGTCTGTTGGCACGACAGTTCTTACTGAATCTGTACGTGCCTTGTCACCTCTGTTTTGTGTTCACAAATAAACTGAACCTGACACGTGTGTTGTTCACGTACGTGGAGGTGCGTGTAGTTTCAGACCGAGTGGTGATCTCAGATTCAGTCCAAGTTTGTTACAACTTTCTTTCAATTGAATAAAAGGATATGGCGAAATGGAGTCATGGGTCGCAAAACCTCTCTCTCGTGTCTCTCTAAGATTTTGTCTCTGTGTGTTTATCCACTGGGTTAAGGGTCCACCTTTTGTGTGTGTCATCCAGGGGTTGATTTGACATTCATGAGTTCACACTATTTGATTAGGAGATGGAAAGAATATGTAACCATTTTGATTCGGAGACAATTGCTAGAGTTTCAGTTGGTTGAGGTGCAGTCGTCTGCACCTAGATCGTGGAAACTAGTGTTGATCGGCGTTGGGCCATTTCAGCGTATATCCCGACCAGCTGAAGGTCGGATCACATGGCAATTAAAGCGCACTGGTGTTCTCTTCGGCCAAGATCGGATCCCGACGATTAACAAATGGCTCCCGTGCTACACGCTTCTGGATCAGGGTAAGGATAGACACAGGTGTCGGCGTACTTGCTTGACAGAGACCATGTGGATTTATGGCATGGGCAGACAACTAATAAGACTGAATGTTCTTGGGTGGCTTATCCGACGCCCAAACTAATATTATCTCGTACTACCTCCCTTTCGAAATATAAGACTTTTTAGCAAGCTATTTAGTTTGCTAAAAAAGATTATATTGTGGAACGGATGTAGCATATTTACTAATGGGAGACATCATACAAGCTCAGACGTTGATCCTAGAAAACCATGTAAAAATAACCATAGGATAAAAATTACCCGGCCAGGATCCAAGAAAAGGTCCAAGAGTTCTACCCACAAGATGAGCTCGAAATCATGACAACCAGTTAGAATTTTTGGTTTGGTTGGTTCAGAGTAGGAGGTTCACACTCTAGGTTATACATCTTTCTCTCGAAACAGGCTTTACGCACCGCTATATTAATATCGCAATATAACGTGCCGAACACTGCTCGAGAAGAACAACACAAGTCAAACCCAAAACGAAAACAAAAAGAAGGAAAAGAAAATAAAGCCGACATCGGCGGTGCGACAAGAACGAAGGTAACTGGCACCGTTGCACCCACCGGAGAAGTACCACCACGTCTAGCATGCCAAAGCACTGCGTACCAAGCAGCACCTCCAAGAAGGGAAGTGACGACAACGACACTGCTACCCGGACAGGCCCTAGGGCTTCCCCCGGTATGCCACAGGAGATGTGATAGAGATACCCCCGACACCCTCCAGGAAGAGCGATGATACCCGCAGGCATCACTGCTATGGGGTAAAAGAGACTAGGATTTCTCCCCACCTCTCAACAAGCACACTCCCGGACCCTTTCTAATGCTCCACCAATCTCTCCTCCCACGTGCACACGCTAGCACGGTTTTGAAGTGGCCACCTCATCACACCGTCACTACTAGAGAAAGGCTTATGGATAGATTTATTATCAGTGGAGCATTTCACTACTAGAGAAAGGCTTATGGATAGATTTATTATCAGTGGAGCATTGTTTTGAATATGCTCCACTGATAATTATCAGTAGAGCATTTAAAAATATGATCCGCTGATATTATTTATAACCAATGGCGCATATCACAAATAATGCGCCACTGATAATGTGGTCCCGACACTCTGGAGGCCTATGGACCAAATATCAATGGCGCATATGGATATATGCGCCGTTGATATACTATTATCAGTGGCGCATATCCCATATGCGCCATTGATATACTAAGTGGGCCCCACCATCCTGAAAGGTGGCAGAAATATCAATGGCGCATTTTGTATATGCGCCACTGATACTTGGTCCACCAATGACACATATAGTGTTAAATGCGCCACTGATAAGTCTTAGGCCCACCACCTGAAAAGGTGGCAGACTTATCAGTGGAGCATTTAGTGTAATATGCGCCATTGATAATTTTGTCCAGATCTACAAGTTGGCATCCACCCCCACCCACCACCACCATTCCATTCTTCTCCACCCACCACCCCAAACTAGATCTAGCTCGTCCTCCTCCTCCCCACCACCTCAATTTCTCCATTCTTTTCTCCATTCTTGGTTGTTGAACCTACCTTGCTTCATAGTTTTGTGAGGGGAAGCCTCCTCCAACATCCATCTTGTTCTCCAACAACAACCACACTATCTCGTCGCGGACTTGGCTCGGTAACGATTCTACTAGGTGAGTTGTTGGAGGACATGCATGTGGATGTTTTGTGTCGAGTGTGCACGTCGGTGCGGTGTGTATGTGTGTGCATGCTTATGTTTGTGAAGCCTTCTTATTAATTGCGAGAGGGATGGCGTGTTTGCATGGATGTGGTGCATGAATGTTTGCAGGTGACGAAGAAGAAAGCATGTTGCTTGCTCTGGTGGTGCATGGATGTTTGCCGAAATGTCGATTAATTTCCGTTTCGGCAAATTTTTGCACTATCCATATGTCCCATTTTGAGGAGATGTCATGCCGAATTTTTCCGGCGGCCATGCATGCATGTGTGTGTGTGTGCATGATGGTGCCGTGGTTCTAAGATACTCTCTCTTTTTGCTCTATACCGCGCATGAAACCATGGTTAGACACATGAGCGAAGGTCGAGCAGCTAGATACAAGAAACGCGCGGTGGCCGACCTGATTCTGAACAAGAGGACCTACACAAGATGTCCGTGTCGAACATGCAATCTTGGGAGCTTGGTTGACCCTGATTCTGGAGACCTAGAGAATCACCTGCTCACGCGTGGTTTCATGTGCGGCTATGATTCTGAAGATGACGAGGACGTCAACGATCCTGAAGACGAGGGCGGGCATGATGACCATCACGAAGGAGATGCCGGCGGCGGACATGATCATGATCATGAAGGAGATGTCGGCAGCGGTGGACATGATGATCAACACGAAGGAGATGATGGCAGTGACGGACATGATGATCATCACGAAGGAGGTGTCGGTGGAGAAGACACAAACACACAAACGACGCGGCTAACCTCGGCCTTGCAGGCCCCTGATGTTCAGGAACTGCTTCTCAGGGAGACGAGCAACACCAAAGCTGCTGCCAGGGAGAAAGCCAAGCTAGCGCAAATGGATATAGACGGGTAAACTCCATTGTATCCTAGGTGCCGGCCCGAGGATACCCGCTTGAACGTAACGCTCAAGGCTCTGGAGATGAAGGCAGAAAGCAAATGGACCGACGTAAGCTTCAACAAAAACATGAGATTCTGGCAAGAACGTCTTCCCAAGGGGAACACATGTCCAACTAGTATCGAGGAGGCCAAGAAAATCGTATGTCCTCTCGACCTACCGTATGTTAAGTACCACGCCTGCATTAATGACTGCGCACTTTATCGGGACGAGTACAAGGATAAAACCACATGTCCAGTGTGTGGCCAAGGACGATACAAGAGAGGGAACAAGAAAGTTCCTCGGAAAGTGGTATGGTACTTTTCGATCACACATAGCCAAAAAATGTGAGGCAACCAGGAATCGAACCTGGATGCCCCAGCCCAGGTTTTGCCCCATGAGTCGAACCACTGCGGTAAGCCTGTGTTACTGTCACATAAGAGGGCGTCGTTTTATTTGACTAAGTGTAGAATATCAATGGCGCATATTGGAAAATATGCGCCATGGATGTTTTACACTTAGCCAAAAAACCGATCGGCCCTTTCTTCTCACTCTCACTGTCTCTCATATCCAATCCCCTTTCGATTGTGTCTCACGCGAACCCTAACACGCCACCGGAGTCGCCCTGCCGCCACCGGAGCAGTCGTCGCTGGTGAGTGCCACCCCATCCCCTCCTCTCCCCCTCCCTTCCCCCTCCCTTCCCCTAATCTCGACCCTGTCCCCTTGCTAGGAGTGCCACCCCGTCCCCTTGGAGCAACCAGGAGGAGGAGGAGCACTAGGAGCACCGCCGACAAGGAGAAGGGCCACGCGCGCCACCGACGAGGAGGAGAAGGGCAGCGCCACCGACGAGGAGGAGAAGGGCAGCACTGCACGCACCACCGATGAGGAGCGCGGTCACTGTCGCCAAGAGCTTGCCGCGGTCACCGTCACCGTCTCCCTCGATTGCTCGCCGTCAAGCCACCATCAACAAGCTCCTCTCAGTGAGCCCTCTCTTTCCGCTCTCTCCCTCTGGCAGTAGCTAGGTCCATGCCTCAGTAATGGGTTCTAGGGTTTCTAGAAAATGGACAACATGAGTCAAATAAACAATGTGCATTGAAGATCATCCCAGAAAAAAAAATCAGCAAGAAGCACTATAAATAAGTCAATTATAGTGTGTATTCATAGTTAAATTGTGGTTCAGTAGTGGTAGTGCAAAATGTGGTTCAGTAGTGGTAGTGCAAAATGTGGTTCAGCTATGTGGTTCAGTAGTGGTAGTGCTCAGCTATGTGGTTCAGCTATGTGTAGTAGAACTAGTAAGATGGAATAGTGCAACAAAATGAAATCAATAGTTAATCCTGGCGCACAGTTTCAGTTGCAGTTGTTGGTTTTCAGAGGCTATGACAGTCAAGAAAACACATTTCAAAATCTCTGTACTAGTAGTATTTCCTCAGAAATGGTGCCTTCAGAAAGACAGGGGCCGCACTAGGATCCAACAAGCTCTGTACTGCAATGCACATACATAGCCACCAGTGTCCAGTGGCATGTACCCACCAGCCAGCCAGCCAGACAGCACCTACTCCTCAGGTCAAAGAGCTAAGTAAAGTGATCAATTTTGCAAAGCCCCCTTTAATCCCCCCCAGTTAATCACACAAGCAAACAACATCAGCATTACTATGTTTGTGCCTGACAAAAAGGATTTGGCAATGACACCTCATAAAGAACTACTCCTACACAAACTGCTTTTTTATTTGCCTTTCTTCCTTGTTGTGAGTACTCAGTGTAGAGTACTGGCCCTGGAGACAGTACATGCAATAACTATGCTGCACCTTTCTACTAGGTCAGAAAGAAACTTGGAAAAGGTGCTACCTTTTAAACCTGTGCTTGGTTACTTGTGTGCTAGTATAACTAGTTTCATGTGCTATGAGCCTGAGAGAGGTAAGAGATTTTTGGGATTAGATTAATGGAAGATTGGGCTCTCCTCCTAATAGAGCCAACGTTTGCTAACAAATGCCAACGCAAGCATTAGGATTGGTCTCTCTCTCTCCCCCAAACTAATCTCCAAGATTTCAACAATATAATAGTGATCAGGGCTCAAGGGGCACATGAAGCAATGAGAAATTAATAGTTCTACAAGACATCATTAATTGAGTATTACATTAGGACCATGTCTCTACTTAATCCTGGTGCACAGTTTCAGTTGAAGTTGTTGGTTTTCAGAGGCTGTGACAGTCAAGAAAACACATTTCAATGACACTTGCACAATACTGTTGCTGTATAATCGATGCTATGTAGTTGGCTGTCAGGATGATGTGTATGTTTGGCAGGTCCAAACATGGCTCAGGGAAGATAGATTTTCATTTACATTGATTGTAAGTTTAGGCCAGTTGCTATTGGTGCGGATAGCCATCTGTGTCTGTTGGGTTGCAATAGGTCTACCCAGTTTTATGTGAAGCTCCCTAGTTGCCTTTTGAAGTAACTGAAAAAGCTTGGTGTTGATAGCCACATGTGTCTATTGAATAGCATGATTATACACATAAATTGAGGACCTGGAATGTCCAGGAGCATTTGGTCTCCATTTTAATCATCTCTAGCTGGCTATGTACACAGAATGAACTAGCTACCTGTTTGTACCTACTATATTGGTGTTCCTATGATAGATCATAGATGAGATTGCTGAACTCACATTTTATTTGAGAATTGACAGTCTGAATGCTTGTCATGGAGAATTTTCAAGCTGGAAAATTAATTACTACACATCAGTAGAGGATCCTAAATAAAAGAAGATTGATAACTGGAGCACATTATTTTGCTCTTTGTATATGTGTGATTGGATGGCTGTCATCAATTTGAAAACTGGAGCACATTATTTTGTATGAAAACTGTTGCAGGGAATTCATTTGAGTTGCCCATTTCTCCCGAAGTGTTGATTCACTTCCGTTTTGGTTGAGAAATGGGCACTCCTAGGTCAAAAAAACAGCAAAGGTCATGCCGAATTTTTCGGTTGACTCTAGCTTGTACTAATTACATTGTTGCATTTTTTCTTTGAAGCGCAAACATGTTGAGCGGAGATAAAGACGTCGGGGCTGGCCCTTCTCAGCCCATGAGCGTCGAAGAACAAGCAAGAAGAGCCAACCTCAAGTTTTGGCGGTTTGGTGATGACTTAAGCGGGTCCGACGAGGAGGCCGAAGCTACGGATCACGATGAAGTTGACGAGGAGGCCCAAGCTACGGACCAAGAAGATGACAAGGAGTCTGAATATGAGGAGGAGGTCGAAGATAGCGACGACGATGGAAGCAGTAATGGTGACGAGGAGGCCGAAGCAAGTCATGGCGGTGAACGCGTGGATGGTGATGGCGCCTCCTCGCCCGCTAGGAAGAAGAAGAATAAGGCGGAAAGGCAGGAGCGGACGCTGCCAAAACTCGTCACCAACCGCGAAGAGTTCACCCTTGTGAAACCGGGTGGCTAACCCTTGGAGCCTGCGAAGCTTGCCGCTGGGTACGGCCTACAACTCGGGTGCATCATGCGGGAGAGCATGAGCATCAACCAGAACGACATAAGAAAGAACAAACGGTTGCGAGAACTCCTCATTGGGAAGCTTCACAAACAGTACAAGTTCCTAGATGAGTACGATAACCAAAAGCTCATAGGGAACAAGGTAAACAAGTTAGCCCTCACGAGGATGAGGACCGCCTTGAGCAGCTGGAAAAGCCAAGTGAAGAGGAGGATTAACGAGGGTAAAAGTTGGGAGGAGATAAAGAAGGCCGAGCCGATGCTCGACGAAGATGAATTCATCAAGTTCAAGGCGAACTGCACTTCACCGGAAGGTCAGGAATGGACCGAGTGGGGGAGGCGTATGCGGGAGCTGAACATAGGTAACCAACGTTGCGGAAGCGGTGGTTACCGAGGAAAAAAGGCCGTTTGGGCAAAGGAGGACGCTGAGTATGCCCGTCTAGGGAAAGATAATCCGTGGCACAAATTCACGGACGAGCAGGTGATGCAGTTTGTCCGTGCCCGCTACTATCTCCACCCTGAACTCAAGGAATTCTTTACCGATGACGACGATGTGAGGAAGTTCCAGAAAAGGCTGGTAAGGAATTTATCTCGGAGTACATCTGTATTTCTAATCAAGTAATGAAGTCGAATTTCTAAATGGGATCACTTTCCTTCTCTTCAGAGATCCGAAGAAAAGTCTTGTGCGTCAAGTGCGAGCTCGTCCCAGGGGTCGACGCCGGACCCGCGGTGGGACACGCCCTTCAACAGGGCGACAAACGTGTTCAAGGGCAGGGCCAAGTCCGCGCCGCCGACTTCATTTGTCCGCGTGTCCAGCTATGGTACGTACGAAAAGGATGGCGAATTTAGGAAAGAGGACCCAAAGGCGAAGAAAGAGAGGAAGGCCATGGCGGCGGTGACAAGTGAAAAACGCGAGGTTGAAGTCCTCCGGGAGCAGATGGAACAGATGTCGAGGCTGATCGACGAGAAAGTGCAAGAGAAGATCCGCGAGATGTTTCCCAATGAGCTATGGGAGGGGATCGCTGCTTGGAATGTGGCAGGTCAACGAGGGCCACTCGTGGTGCCTAGCCTCTCCAGCAGCAACTCGATCCAGCACGTGTCGCCGAACGTGGTGACGCCCAAGTCCGCCAACGCCGAGATGCACCCGGTCGCTCCGGTGCCCCCTCCCGCCGGCGCCAACACCAACGCGCAGCCGGAGGTCGCTCTAGTGACACCTCCCGCCGACGCCAACACAGAGCCGCAGGTCACACCGATGCCCCCTCCCGCCAAAACTAAGGTGCAACCGACGGTGCTTCGTAAGGCATCTCAGCGGGAGGATGATACCGGTGTCTTGACATTAGCCGAGCTCAATGCCATCTCCAAGGTAATGACGCCGGCCAACACATTCATTGATAACATTTCATCTCCTTTGCCTTTGATGACTAGCTAGCGCCATCTCGTGATGCTTGTTCTTCTGAAGGACACTCCTTGCACACTCTTGCATTACGTGGACGGCGATCTAAAGGATGTTGGCAAGGGCTCAATTATTCAACCAAATAGCCACACGATGCACCACAAGTCGATGGAGGATGACGTGTTCAAGGTCCGGCTGGCTCGGGTGTTGCTGGGGTGCGAAGACATGGACCCCCCAGCCAACCTCGAGGCGGTGATGATCATAAGAACCTTCAAGATTGCTGTGGTTGGGTCTTGACATGGCTAAAGACCTAGATTTGGCTTGTGAAGGAACAACAAGTAACTCAGCGGCCAAATGTGCCCTTGCCGCGGCGGCCACAACAACCAGTCACCGCCACCACCTCTCGTCACCAGCAATCACTACTAGGAAATAGCTCTTCTGTGGCACATGAAAATACATCTTCTATGGCGCATATCCTAGTCGACACTGTTATCTCGCCACTAATATCTGCTTCCTGTTGCGCATATAGATATGCGCCACAGAAGTTCCAGACTTCTGTGGCGCATTTCTTCATATGCGCCACAGGAAGAACTTCTGTGGCGCATTTACGTGTATGCGCTACAGAAATGCCATGCGCCACTGACTATATAATTATATGCGCCACTGATTGCGTAACACGTATTCAAAGTAAAATACTTTCCTGATGTATAATCAGGTATTTATGCAGGATTTATACAGTATTTATCTAGATGAGTATAAAATACATTGCACAGGTAGTAGATGCATGAAAACCGACATATATATAATACAAACACTTAGAGCCCGATCGAGATACATATATAGTGTCAAGTGCCAAATTTTTACACAAGCGCCGAATACAAAGTTCATATCATCTCACATTACAAATATGAAGTGGCCACCACCGCCTACACTAGGATCAAATAGAATATAGCTGTGATAATGGTGAGCAAGGGCATTAGCCCGACCAATATCTTCATCCGGTTCTTCTTCCACAAGTGGTTCCTCCACTTGGCTATCGCCTCCTCTCTAGTCGCGTATCCTTTGTAGATGTTGCCGCTTAACTTGTTCACTTGTTTGTGTCAAGCCTCCCACTCCTCATAGACTCCTGGAACCCTACCCATGTACACCACATACCACCTCATCGCCATCTCTATAGACGACAAGGCATATTAGTAAAAATACAATGAAAAGAATGAATAAAGGGTTCACATCCATATATATATATGTTCACAGAACATAAAACAAAGGATCCATAAACCTAAAAGCTAGATCATCATAGAAGCAATAAGTTCAACGACAACATGACCACAAGGTAGTTTAAGTCTAACAACATTGACCATTTCAACCACGAGATAGTAAAGTTTATGACACACACACTAATACAGCAGGCGTCCATCAAGAATATACACACAATGGATCATGCTAGAGGCACACATCGATCATGATGAAGACTTCCTCTTCTCGCTCGGCTTCGGGAACCGTAGATAGCCCTCTTTCGTCATCCACGTCCTTGTGTCACCCTGCTTACGGAGGCGTTCTTCGATCTCCCTCTTACTCAACCCTCTGGCTTGTTGTAGGGCACTGCCCCTTGTGTTGACATCTTCAATCATGATTTGCGACAACTTCATCTGAATGCGATGGAAGTCTTCTCTAAGATCAGCATCGTCGATTTTCGCCAAAGTTTCGGCCCATCCTCGGAGACTAGATGGCAGCGTTAGGTTCTGGCAATCCCGAACATAGCCTTTAAGGTGATGGAGGACGTAGAAGGCCTCCTTGGCACCAATAGTCGAATGCTTGACACAGGGGAACTCGAGCACGTGCTTGAACACGTGTTTGCCATCCTTGATACATTCCCCCTATCTACGAAGGTGCATCCCTTCTTGGTGTAGCCCTCGAGAGCCTTATTGAGAACACCCCTTATTCTGGTGTAGTATTTCTTCGTCAAACTCCCCGAGTCAAAATACATGGCTAGCAAATACCTCGGGGCAAGGACGATGAGTGTGCAGTATTTGTCTCTGCGCAACACAACTGGAACGGAATGTTGGAAAAAGAGCAAAGGAAGAAATCTATAAGAAATGCATAAGTTACGGTGGCGATGAGCGAGTGTGTGTACTTACTCGGGAAAGAAAGGCAAACGAAGTGTGCCCTTCCTCTTGTTATCCACCATGAACTTCTCAAGGTACGCTGTCGCCTTGGTCCGTGTCTATGATCCTTCGACAAACTAGCTGTCCCGCATGTAGTAGGGATCCACTATCGCGATTTTCAGGGTACTTTCTCTCTTGATCGTGATCGCCAGATTGAGCACGTATAGGCGGACCAAGTTATAGTTCAACCGTTTCGTGAGAAACAGCTTGAATATGTCCTCGAACGATATGAAGAATATATCCGCGGGGGGTTCATCGACGAAGCCCACGTCCAATGGCACCTTGGCCGTGAAAACCGGGTAATTTGGATCTTCGTCTTTAAGAAGGAGGGCCTCTAGTGTTTTGACACCCTCATGTAAAGTTAACATGGCTCCAACTGCAATGTGGATCATATCCGGAGTCAATATCGGATCACCAGCTACATGCACTCAGGGCAAGCCAAATTGTGTGGATGGTACGACGACGGCATCCTGACCCCGGATCCTCTTCGGAAGAGGCTAGATCGCACCCTTCTTGTTATTATTACCTCTCTTCCTGTAGTGCTTCTTCTTCACAACAGTGTCAGCCACTGCCATCTGCTCATCAGTCGCCTTTCGGAGTGTGTTGGGGCTGAAAACCAATCCCGGTTTCTCTTGTGGTGGATTGGCGGCCGGAGGCGTCTCTTGAGAAAGACCATGGAAGACCAGGCGCTGCGTGCATGTATTGGGCCGACCAGCTTGATGGTCGTCGCGAGCTGCGAAGGGTTCTTCATCCACAAAAGGCCTATACAATCCTTTGGCGGCGCTGGTGTTGATGAAGTCTTCAACGTTGACCAATTCATCATCATCTTCATGGGTGCCATCATGTGGTGGTGGTAGCAGGGGCGACGGCGGTTGCGGCACAACGTCTTTGCCATGTGGCGGTGCACACGCTGCCAAGAGTTGATGGTGAGGGCTGGTGGTGGCGATGACGGCGACTACTGGCTTCCGAGGTGGTGGCCGGGCGATCGGTCGAGAGGTGGCGCCGGTGCTCCCCCCGCAAGACGAATCTGGGTCTTCGGCCATGTCAAGGGCCAGTTGTAGCATTCCCCAAGGGTCTTGTGTTCGTTGGCTCCCTGAGGTTGAAAGGGGGGTCCATGTCGTCGCACCTTGGCAACACCCGAGCCAACCTGACCCTCATCACGTCATCATCCATTGGATTGTTGTGCATCGTGCAGCTCCCCGGTTGTATAAGAGTGCCCTTGGCAACATCCTTCAACTCACCGCCGGCATCTTTAAGCAGGAGTACGCAAGAAGTGTCCTGAGGAAAAAACATGTTGTTGGGCGTCATGAGATGGCAGCAGTCATGCATCAAAGGCATAAAGGAGATGACGTGCACTAACTAATTAGTTACCTTGGTGATGGCGTGGATCTCGACTAATGTAGAGACACGGCCGATGCCGGCGGCCAGCCTATCATCATCTGCAATCTCCCGCTCGGGTGCCTCACGAAGTACCACCGCCGTCGGCTACGCCTTATTGGTATCTTTAGCGGGAGGGGGCGTCGATGTGACCAAAATGAGCGGCTGCATCCCGACGTTGACGGCTGGCGGGGTCACCAGGTCCGATGACACGGTAACATTGATGCCTGAGTTGCTTCCATTTTAAGCTGGGCAGATGTATCGGCCCCTGTCGACCTCCCGCATTCCAAGCAGTAAGCCCCTCGAAAAACTCAGTGGGGATCATCGAGTGGAGCTTCTCTTCCACTAACTTGTCCACCGTTTCCTCGTCCACCGCCTTCTCCTCTAGTGTCTGCACGTTCATCTTCAGCTCTGCAACAGCAGCTTTATCCTGGTTCTTCCTCTCCCTTCTTTTCTTGGCGTCCTCTTTGTAGTACTCCTCGAACTTCATGCTCGTACCGAAGCCGAACACACGGCCAGCTGAGGACGGAGGCAACCCCTTGTCCCTCTTCTTGTAAGCATTGGTCGCCCTGTTGAAAACCGTGTCCCACGGCTCCGTCGAATCCTGGGATGACTCTATGGCAGTAGCGTTCAGTTCATCCTCCTTCAGAGACAAGGAAAGGTGAACCCATTTAGATTCTTGACTTCATTATCTTAATTAGAACGCAATATACTTGAGATCGGCGATAAATTCCTTACCAGCTTCTTCTCGAATGCCTTCACCTCCGGATCGTCGGTGATGAACTCCCCTGTTTCCTTGTCCAGGTAGTAGCGGGCTCGAACAAATTGCCTAAGCTGCAAGTCTGTGATTTTAAGCCAAGGGTTGTCTTTACCAAGGCGTTCAAGCTCGGTGTCCTCCTTGTCCCAAATGTCCTGTTTCCCCTATAACCGCCGCTTCCAAGGCGGTGGTTACCTATGTTCTGTTCCCGCATACTCCTTCCCCATTGAGTCCATTTTATAGCGTCAGCGGTAGCTATATCCGCCTTGAATATCCTAAACTCCTCTTCGTCGAGCATCGGATTTTTCTTACTAATAACCTCCCATATTTCACCTTTGTCAATGCTATTCTTCACCCGGGTTTTCCATCTGCTCAAGGCGTTGCTCATCTTCGTGAGGGCTAGTTTGTTCACCGGGTTCTTTCTCTCGAGGTTTCTAAACCGCTCTGGGAATCTGTATCGCTTGTGAAGCTTCTTAAGGAGGTTATCAACCAAAGCTGCATTGTCAGCATGTCTGATGTACTTCGTGTTGATCGACATGCTTTCCTGGACGATGCACCCGAGTTGCAGGCCGTACCCTTTAGCAGTCGCCTCTGGTGCAATGGGTAGAAAGTGACCTCAGTGAACTCATCACAGACGGTGGCGAGCACTGGCACCTTCTGCTCCTTCTGTTCCTTCTTCTTCTTCTTCTTCTTCTT
This sequence comes from Avena eriantha, assembly GCA_910589775.1. Lineage (NCBI taxonomy): Eukaryota > Viridiplantae > Streptophyta > Magnoliopsida > Poales > Poaceae > Avena > Avena eriantha. The sequence goes on from OU342740.1 coordinate 420,330,576, forward strand.
CTTCTTCTGAGAAGCGGCCGGGTTGCCGCTACCGCCATCTGTGTGCTCGCCGCCATCGGTGCGGGCGCCACCATCGGTGGTGTCATCATCTTCGCCGCCGCCTTCACTAGTTCCATCGTAGTCGTCTTCGTCCCCCTCGTAATCAGGATCTTTGCCCTCATTGGCCCCAGTAGCTCTGGCGACGGTCGCCTCCTCCTCCGGCAGTGGTGTTATCCTCATCGTCTCCTCCTCCTCCTATTGGGACCCCTGCCAGAATGACTGGTTGGCCTGTCTAGCTTGTTCTTCGACGCTGATCATGTGCTTATAAGGGCTAGACTCCTTGTTGCCCGACATGTTTGCACTACTCTATTTAAAAGAGGCAAAAAGTTAGCACAAATCTCGGCCGAAAAATTCGGCATGACCATTGCTAATTTTTTGACCTAGGAGTGCCCATTTCTCAACCGAAACGGAAGTGAATCGACACTTCGGGAGAAATGGGTAACTCAAATGAAATCCCTGCAAGACAAAACACCCCATCCCCATATTGACAGCCCCATGCATTGACCCCAGCATCATCATCCATGCAGCCCCATCTATCATTCACGCAACAATATAACAGATACATGTATATACCAGACATGTGCTTCCACTGAATGAAAACTGAGTAGCAGTTATAGTACACAAATACACACACATTCTCTCTTCTTCTTGCACACACATAGGCTATCAAGTTATAGTACACACACTTTACCTTGCACAATTCACTTTACACACACTTTACCTTGTACATTCTCTCTTCTTCTTGCACAGAGACAGAGAACAGTACAACAGTTGCAGTAAAAAAAGCTGAACATCACAAGTGTCATAGCAATAATCATTAGGAAATCAGGGGCATAGAAACAAACATACATAGATGTTCTTGGGAGCACTGGAAAGGGAAGCACAAAATTCTCTATGGATAGTGCAAAGGAAATAAAAGCAGCATGCAAAGTATCCAAGACATTTCTTAAAATGCTAAATAACACAAACCAGATTCACACAATATATGGAACAGTAAAAAATAACACTTGAATGAAATATATAGTGTAACAGAAGTGAAGAAGGTACCTAACTAAAAGTCTAAAAGGATCAACAAAATATGTTAGAGTAAACTAGTAAGCTTGGTATGCTGAAAAGGGGACCCCAGTAGTTGCAGTTAGAGATGCATGTTTGAAACCTTTAGGGTACCATCTATTTTAGTCTAGTTCAAACAAATGAACTATTTTTCTCATGTTAGAGATGCTGGTTCTTATGTTTAGCATGCATGTAGTGCATCATGATGTAATCCAACTATGTAAGCTCTCTCCTTCTGTGTTGTTGTTCTTCAGACAAAGGAAGTGCCATATATAATTAATTACTCAACTTACTTTCCGATCATATCAACTTAATCATCAGTTCTTCTCTTGATTTACTTTCTCTGATTTTTTCTTCTGCCTTTTGAGCAAGATTTTTTCTTCCCTCTCTGAATTGTGATGTGCACTGCTAGTTACATTCATTGTGCTCTTATGTCTGACGATCTACGTTAACAGCTAGTAGTAGTACATTCTTCTAATGCCAATGCACATTGCTCAGAAAAAATACTCACGATATTATTCCACAAGGCAGTGGGAATAATCAGAGTGATAGCGGCCAGTCTTTTATGACTTGGAATACGTATAAAGCATGGAATAAAAATAACTGGCTAGGTTTTTTCCCTCCAATTTCTATTTCTCACTTGATTTTTTCTTAGAACAGTAGTACTACTAAAGGTTGTTGTGCACGCAGAAAGATCCCCTCCTTTCAGTGGCTAGAAACAGGAGTACTGGGCAAGATCATCAACTGCACCAGGATGTGATCCAGTGGCTAGAAGCAGAGAATATAACAAAGAGGATTTTAACAAGTAGCAACACAAGTGCACATGATGTTAGAACTACAAGTAACCCAGGCCACGTCGCACTAAACTAAGCTCTGATGCAAGCCCTAGATCATTCTTGCAACTTCCTAGTATTAAACTAAAATTCACAGAAGTATTCTTGCAATCTGAAAATTGAGTAGAGCATTCTTGCAGAGAGGGGGAAAAGAAGAGAGCGGGAAGTGTACCTGCGGATGGGGAGGTGGTCGTCAATGAGGGTGGCAGCGGTGCTCCTGCTGCGTTCGTAGGCGAGGTGGGGCAGGCCTCCTCCTCCACGGGCTCCGGAGCGGCGGTGGCGGGCCTCCTCCTCCTAGGTCGCGGGTGGGGCGGGGCGGGGAAGGCCTCCTCCTCCACGGGCTCCAGCGCGGCCGTGATGGGGCTCTCCTCCACGGCGGCTTCGGCGGCGAGGGCGATTAGGGTTTGCGCGCGGGCCAGATGAGGGAAAGAAATGGAGAAGGTAGCAGGGGAGGCCGAACCGTTTATTTGGCTAAGTGTGAAAATTCAGTGGCGCATTCCTCTAAAATGCGGCACTGAATTTACAACTTCTGTGGTGCATTACTATGATATGTGCCACAAAACTTTTGGGCATAGTCCAAAACAAAGCGGCATCATAGTTTGACAAGATCAGCTACATGTCCTAGTGGTCTTGCTCGCCAGCTTTCAACCTGGGGCAGCCAGGTTCGAATCCAGGCTGTCTCAGACTTTTTTTACTTTTTAAAAAAATATTTTATTTATTCAAAAAAAGCAAGAACCTATACACACATATGCATATTTATTCAAAAAAGCAAGAACATATACACATGCATACTTATCAAAAAAAACATCATGAATCATATATATATATATGTGCTTGTCACAAACAAATGTGAATTTGTATACCCACATGAATATCACATGTATGTTTTAGTCTCTAACTAATATATATTTGCGAGCACACATGTGAATTAATACACAAAAAAGTCACACTAATATCACATTATACCCAGATGAATTAATACACCAAAAGGTCACATAATTGCTAGTGTCTCTTCACAATCTTCTTGCCCTTTTTCGCCGTGGTTGAATACTTTAGCCCGTGCACTTTGAGATTTCTTCTTGTGAATGGACAACCTTTAGTAGGCAGTGTGGTCTTCCTTCTTACTTTAGTAGTAGTAGGCATGTCGAAGTACTTGTCGAATTTCTCTTCGATCTTCGGGTCGCCATTTTTGTCGAAGTTTTGCTTGTTGGCGGCTCCTTCCATTCCGATGATGCTCCTCTTGCCCGTCCTAACTACAACACGGTTGGGCTTTGACGGGTCGGTAATAAAAAAGCATTGATTAACTTGGCTAGCGAGTACCCAAGGCTCATTTTTTGCGGAGGCATTCTTCGTTGATTTGTTATCTGGTATAACCATTGTGGTGAAATAGCGGCCTTCTTTTTCCACGTTCTTGGCCCATCTAACACGGAACATCGGTACGATCTCTCTACAGTAGTCGAGCTCCCATATCTCCTCGATCCTTTCGTAGAATCTTTCCATCACAGTAGTCTCGTCATCAGCAAAGGATAACATAGTTACTCCTGAGTTTTGATATTCACTATTCTTGTCCTTTTCCTAGGTGTAGAATCTGTAACCGTTTATGTCGTACGACTGATAGGTCCTTAGGATGTGCCCTAGGCCCTGCGACAAGGAGAATATGAGTTTTTGATCTTCCGTAGAAGGCGTCTGTGGGGGATTGTCCAGTTGCCTTTTCTTGAAGCAACCTGTGAAGCTGGAGTTGTGCTCTCTGGTTATGTCTCCCTTCTTCCTCGGCCGGCCCTGGTCGACGTACTCCTGCTCGATTAAGCTTCTGTGCTCTTCGACCCAAGGGCCGACCACTTCAATGTGTTATAGCGCGACTCGGTGTGCCCTTTCAAAATCAGTGCGTCGACCATCAATGCCGACATGCAGTGAGCGGCAGCCCTCGCGGTGACCATATCCACCGACCCTGCCGAGGTGCTTCTTTGTGGGTATTCCAACATCCTCATTCTCAGTGGTTAGATAATTCTAGCAGAAGGAGATGCACTCGTAGATCAGAAAGCCCTTGGCTATGCTTCCATCTGGACGAGACCTGTTGCGAACGAATCATTTGATGACAGCGTTTAGCCTTTCAAACGGCATCATGTTGTGCAGGAATGTCGGTCCGAGCTGGATGATGTCGTCCACGACATGCACAAGCAGATGCACCATGATGTCGAAGAATGCGGGCGGGAAGTAAATCTCAAGCTCGCATAGTATCATCACGATCTCTTCCTGTAGCTTGTCGAGCTGCTTCACACCGATCGACTTCCTAGATATGACGTCGAAAAAGTTATAGAGGCCAAACAACGTCTAACGGACATGCTCGTCCATTATCCCACGAATCGCAACGGGGAGTATCTGCGTCATCAGCACGTGATAGTCGTGAGACTTCATACCGCTGAACCTCTTCTTCGCCACGTCCAGATATCTGCTTATCCCCGAGTAACCGTGAGGAACTTTCACTCCTAAGAGGCACCTACAAAAGTGCTCGAGCTCCTCCAGACTCAGAGTGAAGTAGGCAGCGCGAAGCACCACCTCATTCTTCTTAACTCTTTTGCGGCGACCTTGAGTCCCTTCCGTCTGATCATCATCATCATCATCATCACTATCAGGGTACTGAAGATCTTTCTTTATGCCAAGCAATTTAAGGTCCTTTCTTGCTTTCGGCCCATCCTTGGTCCTCTCTGGCATGTTCAGTAGAGTGCTAAGCGAACTCTCGGTAACGTTCTTCGTGATGTGCATTACATCGAGGCTATGGGGAGTGTGAAGGACCTTCCAATACGGCAGGGCCCCAGAAAACATACCTTGCTTTCCATACACCCAGCGGCGGCTTTGTCCTCGGTCTTTTTTTCCAGGCACAGGGCAATCTACCCAATTATTCAAAAGCTCCTCGAGTTCTTCGCTGCTCCTCGGACACGGGGCTCTTTCGAGCTCATCCTTACCATTGAACATGTCACCATGTTTTCTCCACGGGTGATCCATGCGGAGCCACTTTCGAGTACCTTGGAACACGGTTTTCGAAGACCCGGGATCCCTTGGTAGCAGGAGATGCGGTGTCTCATCCATGCACTTGACGCATGCATTGTGTCCGTGGTTCACCTGGGCCGATACATATGCGTAACCAGGATAGTCCTGCACGGTTGTGAGCAACGCGGCTCTCAGATGGAAATATTCTTTAGTGTAGGCGTCCCACGTACGGGCCGGCGTCTCCCACAAGCTGGCTACCTCCTCTCTCAATAGCCCGAGATACAGATGCATATCGATACCTAGTTGTTTCGGCCCCTGAATAAGAATGCTCATGTGTACATACCTTTGCTTCGTGCATAGCCATGGGGGAAGGTTGTACGGCCATACAAACACGAGCCAGGTGCTATGCGTGCTACTCTGGTTTCCAAAAGGATTGAGTCCATCGGTGCTCATACCCAGCCTGACGTTCCTTGCATCGCCACCGAACTCTTCGAACTCGATGTCTAATGTATTCCACTGGCTAACGTCTGAAGGGTGTGTCAGGATCTTGCCCTTCCTAGATCATCTTTGGGTTTCTCTCTTTCCGCGTGCCATTGCATGAGCTTTGCTTCCTTAGGATCTACGAAATATCACTGCAGACGAGGGGTGATAGGAAAGTAGCATACCACTTTTCGAGGAACTTTCTTATTCCCTCTCTTGTACCGTCCTTGGCCACACACCGGACATGTGGTTCTATCCGCGTACTCGTTCCGATAAAGTGCGCAATCATTGATGCATGCGTGGTATTTAATGTGTGGTAATAGGTCGAGAGGGCACACGATTTTATTGGCCTCCTCGATACTTGTTGGCAATGTGTTCCCCTTAGGAAGTCGGTCGTGCCAGTATTCCATGTTCGCGTTGAAGCTCACATCGGTCCATTTGTGTTCGGCCTTCATCTCCAGAGCCTTAAGCGTTACACTCAAACGTGTATCCTCGGGGCGACACCTAGGATACAATGGAGTCATCCCGTCTACCTCCATTTGGGCCAGCTTGGCTTTCTCTCTGGCTGCAGCTTTGTCGTTGCTCGTCTCCTTGAGGAGCAGTTCTTGAACATGAGGGTCCTGCAAGACCGAAGTTAGCAGCGTATGTGTGTTCGTGTCTTCTCCTTCTTCATGATCATGATCATGCCCGTCGCCATCTCCTTCTCCATGCTGATCATGCCCGCCAGCATCTCTTTCGTCATGATGATCATGCCCGCTGGCATCTCCTTCGTCATGATGATCATGCCCAGTAGACTCTTCGTCTTCTCGCCTGCCCACGTCTTCGTGACCACCACCATGTCTTGTCGGCGCCTCATTGAGGTCGTGCATGAAACCGCGCGTGAGCAGGTGACCCTCCAATTGTCTAGATTCAGGGTCAATCCAGCGCTGCAGTTTGCATGTTCGACATGGACATCTTATCATGGTCTTGTTGTTCAAAATCATGTCCTCCTTCGCGCCTTTCTTGTACCTAGCAATTTGACCTTCGCTCATCGTGAGGACCATGGTTTTGCCTGAGCGGTCAAAACAGAGAGTATAGGTGAGAACTACACCATATGAACACACACATGCATGAATGCTAGCCGGAAAAAATTCGGCATGTCCTTTCCTAAAATTAGGACATATGGGTAGTGCCAAAATTCACCGAAATGGAAATGAATCAATATTTCGGCAAACATCCATGCAACCACACCGGCCGGGCCCGACAACAACAAGTAAGCAACAAAAACCTTCCTCCCATTGCAAACATTCATGCACAACACAAGCATCGTCTCTCCATGGATCGCACACACACACCGCCCGCGCGACAAGCCACCTACATGTTCATGGCCAAGTACTCACCTAGTAGACACAATAATAGCGAGACGAGACCGCGCGATGAGAGAGTTTGGACAAATAGATCTACAAGTTGGTGGAGAGGAAATTAGTAAACAAATAGAGATGTGAGAGAGAAAAGTAAGGAACTTTTAGATCTAGAAGTTGGAGCGAAGCTTCCACTTACCAATCTATGGATTAAAGTAGGTTTAGTTACAAGAAAATGGAGAAACTATGGGCAAGATGGGGTGTGAGGGAGGAGGAAGACGAGTTGGGAGGAGGTAGAGATGTGAAATAGGTGGTGGTGAATAGATAGATAAGAGAGCTAGCTTTTGTCACCTTTAACATGGATCTGGACGCCCTCATCTGTGGCGCATATGTAGCAAATGCGCCACAGATGCTGAATCTTCTATGGTGCATAAGTCCATATGTGCCACAGAAGTGGGTGAATTAGATTCCCTCTATGGGGCCCACGTCCAAGTTCTATGGCGCATGTGGGGATATGTGCCACAGAAGTGAAACACATCTGTGGCGCATATCAGTACATGCGCCATAGAACTTGGGTGAATTAGATCCCGTGGTGGCCCCTCCCTCCATGTTCTATGGTGCATAAGGAAATATGCGCCACAGAAGAGGCAACTTTTGTGGCGCATATCTCAGAATGCACCACAGAACTTGGATCAACCCACCCCAGCTGGCGGGTCGCACCAATCTTCTGTGGCGCATGTTCTGGAGAATGCGCCACAGAACTTCCAATCTTCTGTGGCGCATGCTTTCTGGTGCGCCACTGATGTTTTCCTGTGGCGCATGGTTTCGCATATGCGCCACTGAACATCTTGTCTATCTATAGGCTGTTTCCTAGAAGTGAATTGTTGGCTGCCGCTGCACTGTTGCCTCCACATGGCAAGGCCGCCGCTGCGCCGCTGCCTCCACATGGCAAGGTTGTCGCCGCACTGCCGCCTCCACATGGCAAGGCCGCCGTTGCACCGCCACTGCCCAAGGATGCACCTGGGGACAACATTAACGATGATGATGATGATGATGATAACCCAGATAACTGGATCAACACTGGCGTCACGGACTCTTTGTTCATGCCAAACATGGATGAGCCCTGCCGCGTTGCCGACGACCCAAATGCTTGTACCAGAACATGCACGCATCTAGACTTCCATGGTACCCTAGAGGAGACGCCTCCGGATGCTGGTGCCGCTGGTCCTTATAAAGGCACCCAGGGAATCATTTTCAGCCCCACCACACTCCATAAGGCGGCGGATGAGCAGATGGCTGCTAATGTGGAGACAAAGAAGCGTCGCAAGAGAACCAAGAAGAATAATAAGCAGTCTTTGAGCCAGCCGGGTCCGAAGAGGCCCCGGGCTCAGGACGAACCGTTAACACAGCCCACTGAGGGTACCTTGACCAGGGTTCACATAGCTGGTCAACCGATTCTGAGTGAGGAGCTGATCAAAAATGCAAGTGGAGCAACGGCTAACCTGCAGCATGGTATTCTATATCTAGAGGAGTGCCTTCTTAAAGAATCAAATCCATCGTACCCTGTTTTCCCGGTCAATGTTCCAATGGGCGCGGGCTTCATCGATAATGCCCCCGCGGATATCTTCTTCATATCGTATGAGGACATCTTCAAGCTTTTCCATGGCAAGCGGATGAACTATAACTTGGTCCGCTTATACGCGCTCCATCGGACGATGAAGGTCAACAGAGAGAAGACCCCTGGCGTCGCGATAGTGGACCCCTACTTCATGCGTGATAGCCAGTTGGTGAATCCAGTGACCCGGGCCAGCGCAAGGAACTACCTCCAAAATTTCATGGTGGACAACAAGAGTGGAAAAGAACTTATTTTGCCTTTCTTTCCCGACTAAGTGCACACACTCGCTCATCGCCGTAACTTGTCCTTTCTTAGTTTTCGGTTGCTCTTTTTCCAACATTGTTTCATTTCAATTGTTTTGCACAGAGACAAATACTGCACACTGATCCTCATTCACCCGAGTTATTCGCTAGCCACGTACTTGGACTGAGGGAGCGAGCAAAAGAAGAAAGACTACACCAACATAAGGAGTCTTCTAGATGATGCTCTCGAGGTATATGCCGAAAATGGAGGCGAATTCAAGAAGGGGGTGGAAAATTTCAGGTATGGCAGACACGTGTTCAAACACGTAATGAAGTTCGCCTGCGTCAAGTAGTCGGATAACAGTGTCAAGGAGGCCTACTACGCCCTCCATCACCTACGGGCGATCGTCCGGGATGCACACATCATTACGTTGCCATCTAGTCTCCGAGCATGGGCTGAAGCTGAGGCAAGAATGGACGATGATGAACTTAAGGATGACTTCTTACGCATCTAGACTCAGATTGCGACCATCGTGCAAGAAGATGTCATCACAAGGGAGGGGGGCTTATCCTGCAAAAGAGCGTTCAGTAAGCGCAAGATCGAAGCACGGCTCGTGGCGCAGGGTGACCGTAGGACATGGACAACGAAAGACGGATACAAACCGTTCCCGGCGCCGTGTAAAACAAAGTCTTCATGATGTAGTGTTCCTAGCTAGCTAGCGCTCAGCTGGTTTGTGTATCTCATGTGTGTGTGTGTGTCATAAACTTTAACTTGCCTTAGCTCGAAACGGTCGTTGTTGGACTTGTTTACTTATTACCATATGTATGAAACTTAATAGCTTGCCTTAGATCAAAACCTTCTTTTTTGTGGAGATGCATGTGATGAACCTTTTAATTCTTTCTGTTGCATGATATAGTACTTATATGCCTTGTGTATAGAGATGTCGTGCTACGTGGTGTTCAGAGGGAGGGTCCCAGGAGTCTACGACGAGTGGGAGGATTGTCATAAGCAAGTGAACAAGTTCAGTGGCAACAGATACAAAGGGTACCCGACGAGAGAGAAGGCGGAAGCTAGGTGGAGGAACCACCTCCTTGGAGAGCAGAGAGACAGGAACCAGATGAAGACCTTGATGATCATGCTCCCCGTCTTGCTCATCACCGCCATTGCGATTGTACTCTACTCGGTCCTTTAGTAGTTTAGGACTTGGCTAATGATCATGATGATCAACTTGTTGTAATGTGTAATGTATGAGAAGATGAGATTAATTTGTTCTAGACTTGTATAATATCCGGGCACTTGTCACTTTGTCGGGTTCTAATTGATGTGATGATGTATAATTCTAGTGTTGGGGATATACTTTCCGGGTATCCTCACAGATCCTCACTGACCAGGGTGGCCCACTTCGGGTTAGATCTTTGCTTCACGGGCGGCCCAGTTAGGGAGAGAAGACGGAGTCCAATCCGACTACGGGAAGGCCCAGAAGACTTACCGACTTAGGCCCATAATGTTACTTGTAGTTCAAGATGTACTCTGTAACCAACTCTTAGTGGTAGCCGGATTGATCTCTCCTGTAAACCCTAGGCCGGATATCTATATAAGTCATCCTAGGGAGAGACTTACACCTCAATAGTCGACAATCCAAACTTACACAGGCGAAACCCTTGTAACCCATACTCCGGCTCTGCCGTATTACTGGATTGCTAGAAGGAGTAGGGCCCGTCCAAAGCCGGCGGATTCGAACCTGGGTAAACTTGTGTGCTCACAGTCCCGGAACACCGTACGTCTCACACCCCTCTCTCCCACACGCCTTGAGGACCCCCTCATGGCGTACTTGTCCTCAAACCGACGACAGTTGGCGCCCACCGTGGGGCAAGTGAGCTTCGGATCTGCGTTCCGAGCGGAATTTGCAAGAATCGGAATCGGAGAGACCATCGCCGTCGGTCGCATCCTCTACGCCAGCGACGTCCCTCTCATCGTTCTCGACGAGACTTGGATTCCGGCTAGGGAGGCTGTGACTGCCTATACAATCATGTCTTTTGGCGAGATCGATGTTTTCATCGGTTTCACTGAAACTACCCAACCCACCCGAGCGGTGATGATAGAGGCAGAAGAATCTTCTAGGTCCCCTTTGTCCGTGGAGGCGGCAGAGTTCCCGATCCCAGAAAACCCTAATCCCACCCAGCCCGCACCAGTTGTGGAGATAGTGGAGAAATCCGAGCCTGAAGAAGACCTCACGGTCCAAGTCGAATCTAGAGTGGATCTCCCTGGAGAAGCCGATCCCAGATCGACCCACCCGTGGAAGTCGAAATCCAGGAGGAGCACATCAACGACACTGATTTCGACTCTGACGATGTCGGGACAGACAGGCCTTTCCTCAGGTACACACTAAGACATATCATACTTCAAGGCGCTAGCGCAGATGCAATCCTCGAAACCATTAAAAGTTTCGATATGGCTGATCGCGAAAGCCGCAGGTACCTCAGGAAGCATGCACCGCACTTCATTGGATATGTTGGATCCGGATCCGGCTCTGCCGATGCTGGAGAAAACACCGACTCGGTGCTGGAGGCAATTGGAACAAACGCCGACGTTCCCGCATCCTCGGATGAATCCATGACGTCGGCAGATTTCCAAAAGTTCTCCGCGGAATATGACGAGGAGTAGAACTCCAAAACTGCAGAAGATGGAGAAGCCATGGACGAAGGATCCGGGGAACACTCTCCCAAAACGCAGGATGATATGGAAGTCGGAGACAATCCCAAAGTCTAGATGTCCGAAAGCACCGATCAGAGCTTGACTCCGGGAAACGGACCCAAAGCCGTCTTTGCTACCGGCGCTGCCAAGAAGGCAAAGAAGAGGAACAAGAAGAACAAGACCCCGGCAAAAGATCCTCTGGCAGAGGAGGTGATTGCCGAGGAATAGGAGGAAGACTCGGATGGAGCACTTATCCTAGACGAGCCGAAAAAAGAAGCATCGGTGGATGGACACGTGATCACTGAAGGTGCGCGTAAACTCATCGATGCCGCATTAACCACACCTATCCCTACAGCTGCAGAACTTACTACAGATGAGCTGGATGAAAGGGACCAAGCCCTAGAAGCGCGTCGTCAACAACTCCTTGATGAGGCCAAAAACATCGAGGTGGAGAAGAAGCGCATGTCAAACAAGGAGTATATGTCCCGTCTACATCAGAAGACACGGAAGCGTCACATAGATGACAACCAATTCCCACGTGTCCGTGCCGTCCTTTTTGGAGATGAGATAGGAAAGCCTCGGAAGGACAGCAATGGAGATTGGGTTTACCCAACACCAGTGCAAAATACCGTGGCAGCTCGCGAAATTCTATCGGCTAATCCAGGACCAAAAGAGATACGTTTGGGTATCAAGCTACTCAATAAGGGACTGGATCAGCAAAAGGTCGCCCTGTCTGGAAGCCAAAAGCTGGTCTCGGATTCCGACCAATGTCGCACAGATCCGGCATGGGCTGACGTAAGATCCCACTACGATCGGGCGCAACATCGTCACCCTGAACGCAGGGAAGACAATTATTCAAGAACCAGATCGTCGGGACAGCACCGCAGAACTATACATAACTGGAGCAACGTCGCTCTAGCAGTCGAGAAAGACGCGATCGCTGCACTGATTCTGAGGAATCCTCCCCGAAAAGGAGAAGATAAAGAGAAATGTCGGGAGGAGGATCATCAGAAAATGCCACCTCCCAGACATGAAAACCGTCCGGCTAAGCCTTACCATGGTGGGAACGACGGACGAAGGAACGACGGAAACCACGCTGGCACAAACCGACAGGGGGCTCGTCACAGTCAAGAACCTCCCTGGAACTGGAATAATGACGCTCCGGACGGAGGCCGGCGATCAGCCGGAAACAACCCAGCTGCACCACCCTCTCCACAGCACAGTTATCCCAACGGGCCCCAAGGAGGCCGAGGAGGACGACATGGCGGAGGAGGTGGTGGCAGAAGCCGAAGTCCGGCTCCAAGGCACCGCAGCCACGGCCGATATTCGGGACGATCCCTATCCTGGAACGACGCAAGGCACAGGATCAACTCCAATATAGAGGCTCGGCGCTACGAAAACGATGACGTGTACGTGGGCCCAAAGTGCTTCAGACCACGCATGAGAGCTACAAAATTCCCAGAAGGATTTGCTATCTCAAGACACATTCAAGCCTACAACAGCATTGCTCGGCCAGACACCTGGTTACAGGACTTATTCCAAGCTTGTTGCATCGCTAAAGGCGGAAACAGCCTGGTCGCAACCCGATATCTCCCACTTATGTTGCGGAAGACGACACGATCATGGCTCAATGAACTTCCGGCGAACACCATCCACAACTGGTATGACTTACAAAGTGTGTTCTTTCGGAATTTCGAAGGCACATATCGGAGGCCCTGTATGGTTGGAGACCTATAGCATTGCACCCAGAAAGCCGGAGAAACTTGTCGAGATTATCTCGGGCGATGGATTGACACCAAGAACTCCTGCGAGTGAGTAAATGATCAAACTGCGATTGAAGCTTTCATTTCAGGTCTCCCAATTTGTTTACTGCGCCATAGCTTGAAGTGTGACAAGGTTACTGATCTGGGAGAGATGATAGAAACAGCGAGCAAGTATGCAGATGCTGACGACGATGCAGAAGGATTACTCAACGTCCTGGCTGTACCTCAGTCAGCAAAGACAAAGCAACAGGCTCAGAAGCGCAAAAACACCTCGGAAGAAAAACCCAACGCGGAGACGGTAGTAGTCACTACTGTTTCCGGGTCTCGAGGACGAGGAGGGCATGGTGGAGGCCGCGGGCGTGGCCGTGGGACATCAAGGGTCCAAGGTAGAGGAGAGCAACAACCAGGTAAAACCTACACTTGGGCCGACATCGCTAATAACCCATGTGTGCATCACTTGGATGCCAATGGGGGCTCGTCCCACACCAACGCTGAATGTCGTTTTAACGACGACATCAAGAGAGATGATACCGCGGGCTACAAAGATAAGAGGAAGAAGGGAAAGAAAAATCCCGAAAAAGACAAAGAGACCAAGGAAGATTCCGACATGGAGGAAGCCGATGCTTCAAATCCCAAGCCGGAAGGGAAGAAAACTTTTCCTACCAAGAAGGACACTTACGTCACCTTCCTCGGATCTCAACCAACAAAGGTCAAGAAAGCAGTTCTCCATGAGCTCAACGCAACAGTTTCGGTTGTCCCTCAATATCTGGACTGGTCGGAAGTGGCAATAACGTTTGACCGCGCTGATCATCCGCCTAAGCTACACAGGCGAGGAAAATACGCCTTAATCGTCAATCCACTTATTGACGGTTATGGTTTTTCCAAGACCCTCATGGACGGTGGTAGCAGCATCAATATTCTCTATGTAGAAACGCTACGCCGGATGAAGATCTCGGAAACACAGCTGAACCATAGCTCTGTGATTTTTCACGGAGTTGTCCCAAGAAGACAAGCTAATTCCATGGGAGAGATCACTTTGGATGTTACTTTTGGAACACCAAAAAATTATCGAACGGAGGCACTTTCCTTTGAAGTGGTCCCGTTCAAGAGCGCATACCACGCTATATTCGGACGTCCGGCTTACTGGGCTTTTATGGCTCGTTCGTGTTACATCTACAATATGATGAAAATTCCAGGTCCCAACGGCGTGATCACCATCAGGGGAGACCCGAAGAAAGCGCGAGAGTGTGAGGATGGAAATGCCGCCTTTGCCGAAGCCGTGCTGCACGCCCAGGAGTACTAGGAGATCAATAAGAGCATAGATCCGTCCGAGATGCCCGCAACAAAGAAAGAGGTAACAAAGCCAAATCCGGAGTTCAAGGCATCAGAAGAGACGAAGACGACGCCGTTGAAGGATGATGACCCCTCCAAGGTGACCCAGATAGGCGTAGCCTAAGTAGCGCATAGGAAAGCGCGCTCGTCAAGTTCCTCCGAGCAAATCAAGATATCTTCGCATGGCAGCCATCTGACATGACCGGAGTACCTAGGGAACTTGCCGAGCACTCTCTAAATGTAAACCTGAACGCTAAACCCGTCAAACAGTCCTTACGACGGTTTGGTGATGAAAAGCGTAAGGCAATAGCTAAGGAACTAGCGCGGCTCGAGTTAGCCGGATTCATAGAAGAGGTCATCCATACTGATTGGTCGGCCAACCCTGTAATGGTCCCTAAAAAGGACACCATTGATTTAAGGATGTGTGTTGATTATACTGCCTTGAACAAGGCTTGTCCAAAAGATCAGTTCGCTCTGCCTAGAATTGATCAAGTTGTCGATTCTACGGCAGGCTCGGAACTCCTCTGTTTTCTCGACGCATATTCCGGTTATCACCAAATCTGGATGAAGGAATCTGACAAAATCAAAACTTCATTCATAACCCCTTTCGGAACCTTCAGTTATGTTACGATGCCCTTTGGGCTAAAGAACGCAGGAGCTACGTACCAGCGCACGATGCAGCGTTGCCTCCATGATCAACTCGGACGCAATGTACATGCATACGTGGATGATATCGCGGTCATGTCCAAAAAGAAGGAAACATTGATTTCGGACTTAGAGGAGCCGTTCGCCAATTTACGAAAATACAACATCATGCTTAACCCGAAGAAATGCTTCTTTGGAATACCAGCCGGAAAATTGTTAGGTTTTATCGTGTCTCAACGAGGCATAGAGATGAACCGTGACAAGATCAAGGCTATTCTTAATATTTCCAGGCCAACTCGCCTGAAGGACGTACAAAGATTAACTGGTTGCATTGCTGCGGTCAGTTGATTTCTAAGCCGGCTTGGTGAAAGAGCCGCACCATTATACAAACTCCTGAAGAAGACTAAGGATTTTGTCTCGACTGACGAAGCTGAAGCTGCATTACAAGACCTGAAGAAAGTACTCTCATCTGCTCCTATCCTGGCAGCGTCGGAACCTTAGGAACCGATGTTGCTTTACATTGCCGCGACAAATAGGGTTGTCAGTATAGTTATGGTAGTGGAGAGACCAGAAGAAAATCAGGAACACCTAGTGCAGCGTCCGACGTACTTTGTCAGCGAGGTCCTGACAGAATCAAAACAGCGGTATCCGCACTATCAAAAGTTGTCTTATGGTGTTTTTCTAGCATCTCGTAAGTTACGACACTATTTTCAGGAGCACCCAATTACCGTGGTGAGCAAAGCTCCCATGAGAGATATAATCAACAACAGCGATGCCACAGGACGCGTCGCCAAATGGGGCATAGAGCTTGCAGCTTTCGATATTGAGTACAAACCCCGGACAGCAATCAAATCCCAGATCCTTGCCGACTTTGTCGCTGATTGGACAGAGACCAAGGAGAACATGGTCCTCCCTGAGTCGGAATATTGGACCCTCTTTTTCGACGGGTCTAAGGCTCGAGGGGGCTCGGGGGCTGGTGTGGTGCTCAAATCACCCCAAGGAGATAAAATTTTATACGTGTTGCAGATCCACTTCACAGCGACAAACAACATTGCCGAGTATGAAGCACTGCTGCATGGAATCTGGATTGCTAAGGATATTGGCATCCGACATTTGATGTGTTACGGAGATTCGGATCTTGTTGCTCATCAAGTCTCGGATATTTGTAATGCAAATAAGCACATGGCAGCATATAAAGCTGTCGTGGATGATCTATCTAAATCGTTCGAGGGGTTTGAAGTTCAACACATCCCTCGAGCAGAAAACGAGGAAGCAGATGCACTATCTCGAATAGGCTCGGCGCGGAAAGAGGTTCCGGATGGCGCATTTTTAGAGCACCTCAAAGTTCCCTCGATAAAGGCAGTAGATGAGGAATATTCGACCAAATCCGACTCACCTTTAATAGCAGTTCTGGCTGTAATTCCCAGCTGGACTCGACCCTACCTTGATTACTTGGTAGATGGCAAATTACCCGAAGACGAGGTGCTGAGCCGGCAGATTATCTGACGAGCAAAAGCCTATACTATTGTTAAAGGTGAGCTCCATAAACGGAGTGTTTCTGGGGTTTTTCAGCGCTGTGTATCTCCGGAAGAAGGAGTGGAAATCTTAAGAGAAATCCACGAAGACGAGTGTGGTCACCATGCTGCAGCCAAGTCTTTAGTGGCAAAAGCTTTTCGACATGGTTTTTTCTGGCTTACACCTCAGGCAGATGCCGAAGGATTAGTCAAGACATGCAAAGGCTGCCAAAAGTACGCCAAGCAAGCTCATGTTCCGGCTGATTAGCTGCGAACAATACCTATAACATGGCCTTTTGCGGTCTAGGGGCTTGATATGGTAGGACCTTTTAAACGAGCTCCAAATGGATTTACTCACCTCTTAGTGATGGTGGATAAATTCACGAAATGGATCGAGGCTAAACCTGTCACTAGTTGTGATGGAGCAACAGCCAAAAGATTTGTCGAGGATGTTATAATCCGGTATGGTTATCCGCATAGCATTATCACGGACAACGGGAGTAATTTTTCCATGGGAGAGTTGGCTGAATTCTGCGATGAGCAAAATATCCGGCTTGACATTGCATTAGTCGCAGATCCACAAGCTAACGGACAAGTAGAAAGAGCAAATGGTTTAATTCTACAAGGCTTGAAACCAAGACTCGAAGCACCACTGGGACGTGCTGCGGGGGCTTGGGCAGAGGAACTACCCTCTGTAATTTGGAGTTTGCGAACAACTCTGAACAGGTCAACAGGATATACACCTTTCTTCTTGGTCTATGGCGCAGAAGCTGTTCTTCCTAGTGATTTGATTCATACTTCTCCTAGAGTGGCCACGTATATCGAAGAGGATGCCGAGATTTCTCGACAAAATGATCTCGACTTAGTCGAAGAAGTTCGCGTTGTTGCTGAAATGAGATCTATAGCCTATCAGCAGAAGTTACGCAAGTATCATAGCCAGAGAGTCCGAACTAGATCCTTCAATAAAGGTGATTTGGTTCTCCAGCTTGTGCAACAAAGAAAGCACAAACTTTCCCCAATATGGGAAGGGTCCTTTTTAGTTAGTCGAGTATTGCACAACGGGTCGTACTACTTAACTGACATGAGGCCAGTCAAAGAAAGACCTGCTACTAAGAAGAGAAAGAGAGCTGGAGGCAGTACAAATCCGGATGAGTTAGATAGACCGTGGAATATTGCTCAGCTACGTCCCTTTTATTCTTAGTTTATCTTTCTTTGTAATCATACATATGTACATGCTCTGTGAGAAATAAAAGTTTTGGTTACCTCAAAGTTTTCCTGAGAAGTTTTTACCATCTTAATTCCTAATGATCATGTCATAGTCGAAAATCCCAGAATGATTGAAAGTACTTTATGCTCATGTTCGTTCTGGTTTAGATTTTCGATTCTAAAACTGCTACCTTCGGGTATAACTCTAAAAAATTCTAGTCTTTACTTGGGTTATTTGTCTGATTGCTGGATGCGGGTATCTTCCGAGTAGTGAATTGTTGGTACTGGAAGCCGGCTTTGTTTCCGAGTTTAAACTGGTTTAGCAATTGAGCTCCGTTGCTCGGCAAAGTTTCCGGCTGAAGGTTTAGCCGGCTCACAAAAGGGACGAGGCGGAAAGCCAGATAAACGATAAGTAGAGGCGGAAAATGCTAAGTGCTTATGAAAACATTTCAGGCACGTAAATAATCTAAGACAAAAGTGCTGAATAGATAAAAAACTTAGCACTAGCAAAAGTCATAGTACTTAATATTTACAAAACGCATCATGTCTTTCCAGAATAATACTTAGTTTTCTGATCTATGATGCAGGAGGAGATGAAGGAACCGTCGGATCGCTGGTTACTCCACCTTGATATCTGCCGAGATGTCCGGATCCGAGGTGGTCCGTTCATCGTCGGAAACTTCTTCGGCGTCTTCTGGAGGAGGTGGCAGAGTATCCACGCGGGTGAAGAAGGGCGTCTCGTAGCTGGTCAGATCAGCTACGTGGCACCCATATCCGGCGTAGGAGTGCATGATGGCTTGAAGGTCTTGCTCCTGGCCGTCTTCATCTACCTTGCAGTACCCTCTGGTCACTTGTCATATCTCCATGTTTCCATGGTGTGTCATGACCATGGTGAGAGCATTCTGCGCAGCAGTCCGCGCGTAGGACATGTTCCAGTCCCGAACGAGCTGCGGCATCTCCTTGGCCTTCTCCCGCACCTGGAAGTCCGACATGCTTGGCATGTCCGGAATCCTGAGAGACTTGCCAATGTCCTCAAGAGACTGGCGGTAGTCATAAGAAGATCATCGACTTGGGTAAGCCGGTGAGTGCGGGGCTCGGACGAGGAAGAGTCCGTCAAGTTCAGAGGACCTATACACAAAACAAGTCAATGAAAATCCAACATTGATGAAAGTCGAAGAAATGATAAGTCAGATAGATGGAACATACCAAGAATGACATCGTCAATCTTGGTTTTCTCCTCCCGGAGACTCTGGAGTTCAGCCCGGAGCGCCTGGGAGATATCCTTCTCTCTGCCAAGCTCATTCCTGAGGTCCGAGATAACTTTATCTTGAGCGCCAATCTTGAGATCGCGCTCTTCAGTGGCCATGGAGGAGGACTCAAGGACTTGAGCTATGCTCCTTTCATGATCCGCCTTGAGCTTATCCAGCTCTTGGCGAAGTCCCTTGTTCTGCACAACCAAGGTCTTGAGGTTCTCGGCCTCTTCAATCATAGCGATGGATTGTTTCACCAATGCTATAAGAAAAAAGAACAAAAGTTCAGAAAAATTCGACATCGAAAAAAGCAAAAAACAAGGTTTGAATCTCGAAATGTTTACCTTCGGCTTCATCTTTGGCTAACTTCAGCTCAGCATTTTTAAGCCAGAGAGCTTTGATTTCTCTACGCTTATCACAGACATTTTTTAACAATTCCTGGTTATAGGAACACACTTTCTGTAAGTCAGAATACCCAAAGTCAGAAAGCTACTTAAGACTCGGGCTAATATTTTTGCTAAATATCAGCACGAGCCTTGGGGGCTACACTAGTTCGTTCTTTGGCATCCTAATGAAAGCATTAACCCGGATTTCTATATCCCGCTTCATGCTTGGGGGCTAGAGGATATGATATAACATAATGTAAAAACAAGAGTTGGAATTCCGACTTACATATTGCTCGCGGGTGAGTTTGTCTAACCCCGCGTTCACCTCAGCTGCCACCTTCTCGGCGAGAGTAAGAGGAATTACTGGAGCTGTTGGAAGCTCACTAGTCCTGATCCTCTCGTCGCGAAGGCGGACTTGAGCGAGAAGGTTAGAGAACTTGACGTCCTCTGCTTCTTGCGCTTTCTCTTCGGGGGATAGATGGCTTTTGTCTAGGACTTGCCTGGCCAGCCGCTGGATCTCCTCTGCAGATTTCCGGGATAAGCCAAATTTGGCAAGTCCGGGGTTGCTGAGGAGGTTGTCAGCGAAGACTTCAGCCGAAGGATCATTACCCGAAGAGGGTTCACCCTTAACTTGAGCTGACACATCCACGGTGATGTCAGTGTGCGATCCAAGGATCACATGCGCCGTTGGAGGAGCCAGATCTTCTGCAACAACCGGAGAAGGAGTAATTGCCGGTGTTGCAGAAGGTTGAGGGGCAGGAGTTGGAGGAGCTGTGGCAGGGGAAGCTATGGTAAGCTTCGTCTGTCGCAGGGGCTTCGCAGGAATCCCTTTCCCCTTACCCTTGATGAGAGGCTTTGCTCTGAGAATGTAGTAAAGTCGGAAACATTACATCTCAGAAAGAAATTCGAGAAAGGTATAAAGGCAGAAAATGTGAATGAAAGTTACCTCTTCACAACGGGCACTTCCTTTGTGCCTACTGCCACTGTCGGAGCTTTGCGCTTCTTGAGCGCAAGGTCCGGCAATGGGCCACTTCAGTCTCCTGAGAGAATTCAGGAGGGTATCCTTCGAGTGGAGCAAGCTCCGACTCAGGGAGATCAGCAAGCTGAAAACAAGAAAACATATCAGCATTGCAGTATATAATTTAAAGATTGAAACACGTAAAAGGTGTACTGATGGAAGCTTACCGCTACCATGGGGTTTTCCGCCGTGTGCATGTCCAGAGAAATCTCTGGAATTTTCCTCTCGATCTGCTCCTTGATCAGCCATTTGATCTGGCTTATGTAACCTTGGATGGTGTAGGCTTTGGGGCTGATGTGGAGAGAGTCTTTTTTGGAAGACGTGATGGAGTGCATCAGTCTATCCCCGTGGTACCCATCACTGTACTAAGTCGGATCCTTTCAGACCTTTGTGCTTGATAAGATATTCGATCCGCCTCTTAGCGAGGATCAGATCGTCAGTGAGAGCCGGAGCGGCCTCATCCCGGGAAGGCTGGGCTGTGGCGGCTCCATCGACCAAAACCGGCAAAGCAATAGCTTGCCGGGAGCCGGAATATCCCTATGATAGAAAAAAGTGGCTGGCCACTGTTTGACCGAGTCACTGGCAGAAATTTTGGGATATGCCCGGTCTCGTCTGACAGAAAAACTAATGGTACCGGTGATATAAGGAACACCGGCAGTAATGGAATTTCTCCGGACATGGAAATAATACCGGAAACGGAGCAAACTCGGCCTAATGCCGAGAAAGCCCTCGCAAAGCGCCGCATATGCGCTCATCTCTTGAAGAGAATTGGGAGGAAGATTATGGAGTTGAACTCCATAATGGTCAATCACCTCGGAGAAGAACTCCGAGGGAGGAAAGGACAAACCTCGGTCCAGATGGGTGCCAAAGTGGACGCGCTCGCCCTGGCGTGGATTGGGGACGGTTTCGCCGGAACCGCTCCGCCAGTTGCCGGCGGCGAGAAGCCCCTCCTTCTCCATGTTTTTGAGGCCGTCGTCATCGAGGGCGCAGGGGATCTAGGTTCCCTGGAAGCTCTCTTTCTCCGCAGCTGCTTCCGCCGACGCCGCCGCCGCCAGAGAGGAAGAAGAGGATGAAGCCATTTTCTCTCCGGTGGAAAAGGTGACCTTAAAGTGGCGGCGCTAGGAGCTCTGTGGGAAAAGGACGAAAAGGCTCTGGGCGCGTTGGAGGATTGGGAAGAAAGGAACGGCGAAGGACTAGTGGAGAGGGGAAGAAGAAATCTAAACCCCTTATATCCACCTACCTGCGTCAAGATTCGTGCAAACGTTACAGTGTAACCGCCATGCGTCGTGGAAAGAACTGGGAAGGGCCCACGCGATCATTGCGTCGCCTCGATCTCCACGCACGCGTTGAAACGATGCCTCGGTTCCGCGAGCGCGGACCCACCAACCGTCATGCTGACGGAACGTCTGTCAGATGACGTGACTTGACCATACTTGTGTCAGGTGGCGTTAGCGACCAAGTTCCGGCTTAGTTTAAAAGCGAGCTGGAAAATCCGAGTAACTAATTGAAAAGTCTGACTTACTTTTAAGACCCGGATCGTATTTTTTTTATGAAGTTTCAGGAACCCTTCAAGATTCCGCAAGCCGAAGATCAAGCTAGACGATGATAAAATCCGACTTTGGATCTTGGAGGCCTCCGGGGGCTACTGTTGGGGATATACTTTCCGGGTATCCTCACAGATCCTCACTGACTAGGGTGGCCCACTTCGGGTTAGAGCTTTGCTTCACGGGCAACCCAGTTAGGGAGAGAAGACGGAGTCCAATCCGCCTACGGGAAGGCTCAGAAGACTTACCGACTTAGGCCCATAATGTTACTTGTAGTTCAAGATGTACTCTGTAACCAACTCTTAGTCGTAGCCGGATTGATCTCTCCTGTAAACCCTAGGCCGGATATCTATATAAGCTGTCCTAGGGAGAGCCTTTAGGACACACCTCAATAGTCGACAATCCAAACTTACATAGGCGAAACCCTTGTAACCCATACTCGGCTGTGCCGTATTACTGGATTGCTAGCAGGAGTAGGGTCCGTCTAAAGCCGGCGGATTCGAACCTGGGTAAACTTGTGTGCTCACCGTCCCGGAACACCGTATGTCTCACACCCCTCTCTCCCGCACGCCTCGAGGACCCCCTCATGGCGTACTTGTCCTCAAACCGACGACATCTAGTGGTATTATTATCTTTGTTTTTACACTGTTGTGTATCTGTATAAATACCTGTATATGTACCTGTATATGTACCTGTATAAATACCTGAGAGCCCTGTATTGTGTATACCTGTACGAAACATCAGTGGCGCATATAGTATTAGTGGCGCATTTGGGTATATGCGCCACTGGTACAATATCAATGGCGCATATCTTAGGTGCGCCACTGGTGGGCCTATTATCAATGGCGCATATTGTATATGCGCCATTGATATCTAATTATCAGTGGCACAACACTAGTTGCGCATTCCTTATGCGCCACTGATAGCAAAAAATATGCTCCACTGATAAGTAATTTTCCACTAGTGCGTGAGCCATGGAGCAAGGCTAGTATGACCGAATGAGAGGAAGCTTACCAGCAAGAAAAACCAGGCCCTCCAGGCCCGACCGAGCCTGGGTAGGCTTGTGAAGTCTTGTCGCCGCATTGCAGCAAGGATGCCACTATACACGCCAACACTAGCACCAGGTCCAACCATCGTCCACTAGGGGATCCGCCGCCTCTGCAAGTCCCGACCATCAAGCAATAGCTCCATCACCACCGAGATCACCCGAGCTTGTTGGACCTCCGCCAGTCTGAGGATGACCAACGCAAGTCACCTCCCGGAGCCGCCTAAGCCGAAGGAACGCCTTACATACCACCTTCCGGGGCCGCCGCACAAGCATCAGCAGACTTGCACCCACTTAGCCAGGTTCTTTGCGCGACCTACGAGGCAGATAGGATAGGGCTGGCTAACATAGGTTGGTGGTAACATCGCAGCCGCACGGAGGAGATCGACCTCCACCGCCGACGGCGGTTGCCGTCCTGATGTGGCCAAAGGGGCACACCAGGCACTCGGCCTGGTCGGGCCCAGAAAGGCTCGTAAAGCCCTGCCGCCACACTACAGCAGTGCAGCCGCAACCATCGCCGCCCTCGTATATGCCCCACACCCACTCCACCACCTCAAGAGAGAGGCAGCCGCGCGCTTGGCCTGCCCCAAACCTAGATCATGCACAAGTGGGCCCAGATCTAGGCCAGCCAGAGCTGCAGAGGAAGCAGGCTAGCCTGATACCTCCCTGCTGGCCATCGCCGGCATCACAGCGTCACCACCACGTCTTTGGGCCGAGCCGCCAGGCCCGCGTCATGCGCCGCTGCGGAGGACCGGGTTGAGCCACAGCAGGCCATGGCCCACTGATGGCTCAAAATATATTGAGCTTGTTGGGGAACCCCAAGAGGAAGGTATGATGAGCACATCAGCAAGTTTTTCCGCAGTTATGAAACCAAGGTTATCGAACCAATAGGAGCAAGGAAACACCTCCAAGGTGTTGTTTCCAACTTGGAATCCTGCACAACACAGTCACAGAACTTTGCCCCCAACTGATAGTGAGGTTATCAATCACACCGGTTTTGCTAAAAACAAAGGATTAAACGTATTGTATGGAAGATAGTAATAGCTTGCAGAAAGTAAACAGAAAACAGTAAATAGTAGATTGTAGATTGATAGTAAAAGAAAGGACTGGGGTCCATAGCTCACTAGTGGTGATTCTCCTTAAGATAGATGACATGTTGGGTGAACAAATTATAGCGGGGCAATTGACAAACATCGAGAAAGCATACATGCATATACTAATCATCTTGACTCCTATGATATTTGATTGGGCATTACAACATTATACATAGACCATAAATCCAACTGCATCTATGACTAATAATCCACCTTCAGATTATCATCCGAACCCCCTCCAGTATTAAGTTGCAAGCAACAGATAATTACATTAAGCATTGTGTGTAAAGTAAACAATACGATTATTCTATAAACAAAGTATTATTGTTTTCTCCCTAGTAGCAACAACACATCTAGTACCTTAGAGATTTCTGTCACTTCCCCAGATTCCTAGAGGCATGAACCAACTATCGAGCATAAATACTCCCTCTTGGAGTTGCTAGCATCTACTCGGCCAAGATAGCTACTAACAACGGAGAGCATGCAAGATCACAAATAACAAAGACATGATAGAATCAATAATCAATGTTAAATAGCATCTCAATATCCATCGGATCCCCGCAAACACAACATGTAAGATTACAAATAGATGATCTTGATCATGAACGGAGCTCACAAGATCTAAACATGATAGCACAAAGGAGAAGAACCAACCATCTAGCTACTACATGGACCGTAGTCCAGGGATGGACTACTCATGCATCACACCAGAGGCAGGAATGTTGATGAAGAAGGCCTCCAGGGTGAATTCTCCCCTCTGGCAGGGTGCCGGGAAGAGCTTGAGATCCCTCCCGATCTTGGGATGGAGGTGACAGCGGCTACAGAATCTTTCGTGGAATTTGGATCGGGTACTTAGGATTTCTATATCGGAGGCTTCTTATAGGTGAAAGGGGAGGCCGAGGGGGTTCCCTAGGCGGCCGGACCACCCCTGGTGCGGGCTAGGCCTGGCCGCGCGGCCAGGTGGTGTGGCCGGCCTCTGGCCCCTCTCCGTCTCGTCTTCTTGCTCCGTGTCCCCCGCGGTTAAATATTGACTTTGGCTTTTGTTCCGTCTAATTCCGAGAATATTCATTTTCTGACTTTCCTGGAACCAAATAGCAGAAAACAGGTAGGTGGCACTGTGGCATCTTGTTAATAGGTTAGTCCAAGAAAGTGTATAAAAATACTCCAAAGTGTGGACAAAACATAAGAAAGTAGATATAAAACAAGCATGGAACATCAAAAATTATAGATACGTTTGCAACGTATCACCCACACCGCCCTAGACCCAGGCGTGAACCGCCCCTCCACCGCCCATCATGCCGCCGCCCGACCAGAACCGAACGCCGCCGCCATGCTTCACGGCGGGAGAAACCTGCTCCGGCCCAGGGGGTCGTTCCCGTGGTCACCCCATCGCGCGATAGGACGAGGGAGCCTTGCCGCTGCCGGCATGGACCAGGCTTCACCCGGCCGCACCCCATGGCAGCGGTGAGGGAGGGGGAAGGGAGGGGGAGGATCTCGGCGGCGGGGATCTAGGGGCCTCCCGGTCGCCGCGCGGGGGCAACGCGGGAGGGGCGAGGGGGTCTCAAGTCTCAACAGTGAGTTTACTCCATGGTTGTCAAGCCACAATTAGTTGGATGTTGGGATGGGATTGGGGCGACATGAGTTATACATCTTTCTGCTTGATAACCTATTTTGTCAACAAAGCAACATTTTAGTTTTTTGTATTGCCTTATTCAACTTCTCACAAAGAAGTATACACAAAACATGAACCCATGTGGAAGGAGTTTATGTTCTCACAATTTTTACATTTTATTTGAGTTTTTTCTCTTAAAAACATATGTTTATGCTATAAAAAGAACTTTGAGTTGATAAATATTATTTTGAAATCACATTCCTCACTATGGATACTAAATCAAGTCATTCGCAGAACATGCGCATCAAATTGTGACAATTAGTTTCGAAACAATGAAAAATAAAGTAAGAAGGTTTTAGAATTATATAGCCACCCAGACTATGAGTGATGTAACATCTATATCTTGCCACAGCACACGGAGCGCAGACGTTCGGCGTATATGACCATAGTAGGATATGGGTAAGTGCATGACAAGTGGGGACAGATGTCTGTTGGTCCCATATGTCATTGTTTAAGATTGTCAAGATATCTTGTAAGGACTAATTTCAATCGGCTGAAATCCAATTTTCTTTTTTAGTTCTGACTTATTTGCCTTAGAAATCCCTAAAATTTATTCCCAAATCAATATTCCTAAATCCCCAAAGTATTTTCCGAGAAGATTTTCCCACTAAGATTCGAACCAATCCTCTTGGATTCTCCTGACTTCGACCATGCGGCACCACAACAGCTTCTCCACTAAGTCTACTCCACGTCTAGTAGCCTAGCATAGAAAATTATGGCCAATGAAGTCACTGAAGTGATAATACGTGTCCATCTCGGGACTCACCACTCTCCCCTCACGTTCTATGTCACATACATAATGTACCCTAATCATTCTCCTTCATCCCCTCCTTCATTCCTTCCTTCTCCCCTACCCCTGGGCTCCCATGGAAAGCTTGCATGTTCCGCGCACCACCCCCATCTGCCATTCTGTCGCAAAAACCCAGAGAGGGCACCACCCTTCGCATATGGCTATTTCCCAACAGGAGCACGTGCGTCTAGTTGGCTAAAGAATTTCCCCAATTTGGCTATAATGGTCTAGGCCTAGAGGAAAACCCCAAGTTCTTGCTCAATATGGTGGGCCAAAGGTTCTGGACTTTGCGTTTCTTCAACAAGCACGACACCGATTTAATAAAGTAGAAGTGCTTCCACTTGGACAATGAGACGATAGCCTTCAACAATCTGCCGAGCAACTACAACCACTTTCTTTTGCAGGAAAATGTTGTTGCCAGGGTGTCTCGGTCAATATCACCATGGTGGAGGACATAAAGATCTACGTCCTCCTAAAACCGCTCAAGATTTTCCGAGTTGAAACCTTGGGTAGGCACGAGGAGGCGTCAGACTAGTAGGGAAGGAGGGCAACAACTGCAGAAGGATGTGGCCAGCTGCAGTAGGAAAGACCAAAGCGCCATGTCTAGGGGATTTGTCAGTTTTAGTTTATTTAAACACTAGTATTAGCGTTAGTTCAATGCGTCAAGTCATTAGTATTTTGTTATCTCATGCATGTCCTCTATTAATGGAAAATGTATACCTGTGGATTTTATATTAGATCTATTAGAAGTGGGGAACCGAAGACCTCGTGGAGCAGTGAAAATTGGCATCAGTTTCTACCATGAGCACTTATTGCTTCCTATAAATAAGAAGCAAGGCCCCTAGATATATTCTGCGCCCTTCGACCTCACATCCATTTCTTCAAACCATAGCAGCGGAAGCCGACGCACCCGTACCCCTCTCCGTCACCATCTCCGCCCCATCTTCTGTGACCTTCGGATAATATTCCCCTCGTCCTCGGGAGCAAGGACCACACCAAACTGCACCTCCCGCCACTCAGGACTAGACGGCGACAAGAAGGTGCGTTCCTCCTACCGTAGTCGTCCCTATATGGTATTTGTTTAAACCCTACACCCAAATCCCCATATGCGTGAACCCTAATCCCCAAATACCGTGTAGACCCTAATGGCCCTCATAAACCATAAATCCTCATACGATTGGGTCAGAGCTTGTTTAGCTAGTTTAAGTTCAACTTCTAATGGTCATTGCATATTTATTCAGTTTATTCTATTGAGTGCAAATGGTTAATTTATGTTGTCACCATTATTTGATAAATATAATGCTATTGTTTTTCTTGTGTATTGTGTGTTGATTCTTGTGTTCGTGGATATAACCAAGTGTTGTATCCTTGCACTGATTGTGTAGGTCTTGAGGTATGCCTATTTGTCAAGCTGGTTTGTTTATAGTTTATATGTGATTTTAATTGCTATCCATACTAATTGTTTATAGAAACCTAAGCTCCCGGTACATCTTGCACCGCCGCTTCTCGAGCAGTCACCGTTCCAGCTCCTCATGATCCCGGGCGCCTAGTGTTTGTGCAGATCCTGTAGGACGTCCAGATCCGCGTAGGCCTAGCACAGACGCTCCTCCACCTTGCGCTGGGAGGCCTCCATTTTAGCCTTCTTCTCCAAGAAGCGTTGCTCCCTCATGACGGCTTTATGCAGGTACTCCCCCCGAGGGCCGCGCGCCGCTGCTCGAGTTCCCTAAGTTTGGAAGCCTCCATCTCCCTCTGTTCC
This sequence comes from Avena eriantha, assembly GCA_910589775.1. Classification (NCBI taxonomy): domain Eukaryota; kingdom Viridiplantae; phylum Streptophyta; class Magnoliopsida; order Poales; family Poaceae; genus Avena; species Avena eriantha. Next base: position 420,358,876 of record OU342740.1, read on the forward strand.
TCGGTGACCTCGGCGTTACAACGGCGTATGCGGTCATCGATCTTGGCGCTCCGGTGCGCAACATCGAGCTCGCACTCCTTCAGCTTCTCGCGTGTCGCACCCAGCTGCGCTCCAAGGCCTCCAGATGCTCCCTCTCTAGGAGAGCTTTGTCCTCCTGAAGACGGAACGCTTCTTCTCGTAGAGCCACCTCCCACTCCCGGGCAGTGACCCTGTTGTGATCCTCCTCGACCCCCCTTTTCAGAAAAGGAAATTGCCCGATCGCGAATAGAGAGCTCGCGCGCCAAGCAGTCGAGGTCGAAGAGGGGGCTGGCGGGACCCCTGACAAAAACACTACTCCCATAACTTCGCCGGCCGGGGTAGGCGGAGAAGCGACCGACATGGAGCTCTTTGCACGCACCCCGTCCCCCGTGTCGGGCAAGAACACGACTTCGAGCTCGGGATCGGGGGATTCATGAGGGATGGCCCCCGCCACGTCGGCAGGGGGAAGGCCTCCTCCTGCAGTACACGGCAGAAGGCTCCCCTCGGGAGAGCCCGGGGAAGCGGCGGCCTTGCCGAATCCTCTGGTACCCGATGACGGCGAGTCTAGTGTCCTTAATAGGCTCTTCTTCTTCTCGCTCCTGCGTTTAGGAGAAGCGGGCCCATTAGACAACAGGAGGAGGAGGTGACAATCGAGCGAAGCCCTCGAGAGGGTAACACACCGCTCTCGCTTGAGAGAAAGATGCAGGACCAACTGCCCCTCTTCGAGCCTATAGGAAGAATGGTTGCCCCCTCGCCAGGCGTAGAGTGTGGAGCGGCAGAGAACCCTGCCGACGCGGCATCGGCCGCCCCGGTCATGGGGGGTTCCGCGCAAACTTCCCACGAGGATGTTCCCTCTATGGACGGCTCGAGCACGAGATCATGCGCCATTCCCGAAGCGGAAGGTCCCACAGGGGGCTCCTTGGAAGGCCCCCTCACCTGAGTGATCTCTCCCCACTGGTTGAAGGAAGGAAGCCCGAGTGGATGGTGCATGCAGGACCCGACGCGTACAGGGGACGAGCCCCTGGGTAATATCGGGAATGGCTCCCTTGCCGAGCAACATCCGTGTGAGGGCGAGCACCGTGTCTTCGGCACGCAGCCCCGGGATAGCCTCATCGCGTCTTGAGGAGAGTCCAAGTCCCACATGCCCTTGCGGTGCTCTTGAAGGGGCACGATCTGCTGGCGGAGGAACACCCTGACCACCATCTCACCCTCCAGCACATGGCTCTTCCAAGTATGCCACGCGTCTCACGAGGGGTCAGGAGCTCATGCAGCAGGCGGCCACCTGAGCCCATCCGAGGTTGTCCACAACCGCCCCCATGGGAACACAGGGTTGGGGGAGCATCCGAGAGGCATCCACAAGGACCCAATCTTGGCAGAACTCGGATGCTACCCCCAAGATGGAGAGATGCAGAAAGCGCTCGACACCATCGACGAATAAGTCGACACCCCCGAGGCGGTCATCCGGCGTGAGAACATGTAGGGAAAAGAAGTGCCAAAAGAGCTCTAGAGAGGGCAATAGCGCCCATGAAGGCTTCACACCAGTAGACGAAGGAGGCCAGGAGGGTCACACTCCGCGGATGGAGGTGGAGCCACTGGATGGAGTAATGATCTAGCATAGCGAGGAGAAAAGGCGAGAAGGGTGGAACGATACCGGTGGCGATGGAGTGCGTGAAGACTGGGAACACGGTGGCAGCCCGCTCATCCCCGCCGACCCCGGCACACCATGCCCGGGAGGCGCCCCACTCGTTCGAGGAGGAGGCCATCAGGCGCCTGACCTTCTCCAATCTCTCCTTGTAGGAGACTGACGGCGCCAGCAAGAACCGAATGCTCACAGTAGAGAAGCTCGCAACGCCCAGGGTATCGCGTGCCCTGCGCCATCTCGAGAGCTCCGAAAGTCAGAAGCATGGTGATGGGGCAGAATTGGGACATGGTCGATAGCACAAAAAGCGAAGTGACAAAACCCCACTCAGGTTCAGGTCTTTATGGGGGAGCCGGATCCCGAGGATCGGCAGAGGCGACGGGTCATACGTCCAATGGACACCACCTCAAGTCTTGGACACATGGAAGACCAGGGAAGGTGCACGGAAGGACATGCGTTGACATGGTGAGGTGCGGGCCCATCACCGGGTGGCCTCTTGAATTTCCTGTCCCTTTGCCGATAGTGTGCAAGGCAAGCAACCGGGGGCTACTGTCGGACTACTGGCACCGGGGGTACCACGTCCCATCGGGTTGCCAGACCCGTTCTATTTGTCCTCACAAGGGGTGTGAAGGGCGTCACCTTCTGGAACACAGGAGACATACCCGTGTCTCGCGTCGCGACGCTGGAACGGCCGGTCCAAGCTAAGGTCGGTTCGCCTCGGGAAAGTGATACACTGCCTATCCGCTTTGGTGTTAAAGATGGGAAGACGATGCAGGAGCTACGCCGGGGCACGACATTGCTACTTTGGTGCAGGGAGACTAGGGTGACGCGACAAGGCAGAGGGTACGTCATCGGTAACCTCAGCAACAGGCCACTACCTCCTGTCGGAGCCAACTCGTGGACAAAGGGGAAAATGGGAGAACAAAACACTCTCCAATGGTGGGAATGTGGTGACCCTTCCCACTCAGCATTTGGGGGAAAGAGGCACAACCACCCTATACAAGAGACCTTCTCCTACCTTAGAAAAGGTCGATCCCTGCGATCTGTAACCCTAGACATTGGCACACCTTTGTACCCTAGTGAAGCACCATGAGCAATACAACCAAGCAGGAGTAGGAGCTTTACCTCCTCACGAGGGTCCCGAAACTGGGTAAAAAACCGTGTCAACCTCTCTGTCATGCTTGTGCACCGCCGTCTCCACCATCACTAAGAATCTCGGAACCCGTTTTTAGCCCCTCTCAAGCTCAGGGTTTGTTGGACCCATTGTTCTTTCGCAGGACACTTCTTCGACACTCTGCTTATAGTCCTGTCAGCCCCGGCAAAAAAGATCCCCGCGTGGAGCCGCAAATCCTTCACCGGGAAGGTGACGGAGATAATCACAGAGTGAATCAACATCCTCTGCTATGTCGGCCTGACGGCTCCAATGGTCGCTAATGAGTTTGTCAATGGCGGATAGCCCCTAGAGGCACATCAACGGGGCATTTGGGCCTACTTTGGTGACTCTAACAACATTATTCTTCAAGAGGGATGCCTTGTAGAACCCTACATCAATAAGGTGATGAAAACATTGCTTTCTGAGCCAGGGGCACCATACCCCCTGAAGGGTGCTCCTCTGATGTACTACTGGTTGCTAGAGGAGAGGAAGGAGGTTGCCGAGGGGATGCCTCAATTTGACGCCACAGGGTTGCTAGAAGAAGTCCAAGAGGCGGAGCCTATATGACAAGTGGGCCTGCTCTGGCCTCGAGCTCTACATAGAGGGCTGATAGGGAGGGTGCAACCATGGTGCACGGGTAGGCCCCATGGCCCAAGAGAAGCTTGCGCAAGAAAATGCCTACCTCCTCAAGCGGCGAGGATGATGTTGGGGAGTTCCTCAGGGAGGCTTCTCTGCGCGTCTCCAAGGGTGAGAGCCTTGACGATACTATCGACGATGAAGACCTCCACGAGGATTCCGACGCCGAGCTCCACAAGGATGAGGACCTCGGGGATGCCGCGTGCGCCGCTAGGGGGATCAAGAGGGGGTCATGGAACCTTGTTACGAGGATGTCGACGAGTACGTGCTCTGCCACTCGATCTCCCTTAATTTTCTCTTGCTGCTGTCAAGACCTTCGACTTGTCTTAAAGTGAGACCCCCAAGACCAAGAAGAAGAGGACGACGAAGCGCAGGGTTGCGAGACCTACTAGGGAAATTTCATCCACCGGGTTGCTCCCTACTGAAGGGGCCGAAGCTATGGATGAGCATGCGGGTAGCATAGATCCTGCCAAAGGGGAGGAGGCATTTGTGGTGCCTAATGCAAGCGCTGCTGATGTGGTGATGGCATCGGCGTCCCTAGAGGAATGGTCGCAGGTAGTTTATGATGACGGCGACCACCTTATCGTTGAGGAAAACTCTTCCCTACCTTCACGACACTTGTTGCATGTGGGACCCACCAGGGGCGGGGGCTCGGGGGTGTCGCGCGTTGGGGAGGTGATGCCCGCTGCGAGCCCCGCCGGTGCTGTTGATGCATGTTCGTGAGGTGATGCTTGATTCAAGCCCCACTAGCTAGTTCCTTGTTTTGACAAGTATTTAGTAGACTAGATGACCCGGTGCGCCATCGGCGCCGAGGCCATTAGGGAGACATATATTTTAGCCATATGGTTAGATGTGGAGCATAGATTAGTTTATATGGCGTAAAGATGCATAAATCACATTATTAGCATGTAGTATATTAGAACACATCAAGTAAAATTAGAAGATCACATGTCGCATGCGACGGGTGTTATTGGAATAGCGGTCGTAGAGTTGTTCTGTAAAGCTTGTTCAGGTGAAAGATCAATTACATCTAAGTACACCTCAAAAAAAATTACATCTAAGTACTCAAGTATCTATGCTTAAATTTTTCCCCCTAAGAAAACTACATAAGCTAATTCACTCTATGATGCCAAGATGCTTGGTTTCAGAGGCTTTGAGTTGATACATAGCATACTAGGGTTTTAATCTAGAAATACTCAGATACATAACATATGGACTTACAGTAGAAAAAAGAGATGCAAAAGATACAAAGGCCTGATTCTCGGTCCTTAATATATATATATATGGCATCAACCTGCCGAAATCACATGATTAGTATGATATAGAAGCTCTCTACATATCAGAAAGTAGGAAGAAATTCATATGTTGTAGATCGATAACATTCATACTGCTAGAGGATCGATAACATCCATACTGCCACATCCAAAATTATTTTTTGTGGTACTGAGAGTACTTGTTTCGAAGTCAGTTACATGGCACACTAGTAGAAAAATGGGCATCAATACCGGTTCCAGAGGCCCTTTTGTACCAGACATGCAACCGGACAAAAGATTCGGGACAAAAGCCCCCCCCTTTGGTATCGGTTCCTTACGAACCGGTATTAAAGGGGCCTCCACGTGGGCATCCAGCAGATCGCAGGGCTAGGGACCTTTGGTACCGATTTGTAACAAGAACAGGTACCGAAGGTTGGCTACCGCGGTAGAGAAAGTGCATAAATCTCTGTCGCGGCAGAAAATCGAGGGTTTAGGGTTTTAGGAGGGGTTTAGGGGTATCAGACCGTTTCATCGTACGAGGATCGCGTCGATGCGCCAGAAACGCGTTTGGGTTTAGGTAGTACATGAATATCTACATGATGCATATCAACTTGGTGCATATAATATAACACATGTAATTGCATAAGATCGCAAAATTAAGTAGTACATGCATAAAGATCGATCTTCATGCATAGTGGTACTCTCTGAGGCATACTATCTATTACATGTAGCATAGTGGTACTCTCCGAGTCAAACTATATATTACATGTAGATCTTCATTCATAGTGGTACTCTGCGAAGTTAGGTATGACGTCCCGAAGGAAAAATCCCGCCAATTCCTCGCCAATTGCTTTGAAGCGGTGCTCGATTGAGATCCTGTCCCGCTTTCTTGCCAACTGTAAAAAAGAATGAGATACAAATGAATACATGAGATATGTGTGTGTATATATATATCAAAATCACAATCAAACAATTATGACTGAAACTCAGCACAAGTTATGGTAACAAAATAAATTTGTGAATATTGTTTTCGTACCTCTCTATTTCTTTGATTATTCACTCTCTCGCTAACAATCTTATGGATGTTTTCGCAAATGTAGTATCCACATAGATTAGTCCCCTTTGGTTGTTTCGTGCATTTCTTTACAAGAATATAATTCAATCAAACAATAATCAAGTATGATAAAGGTGTGTGGACCTAGGTAGTACTACTTACTTTGTTCGCACGCCATATCAGCTTCTGTTTCCATCCACCAGCCGGATCTTCCTCGATGAATTTTTTCCATACGCTGCCCGACAAAAGAAAATGCATAAAAGAGTTATTAATTTGTTGATATCAGGAAATTAACGAAAAAACCGATAAGAATTAAAATTACTTTTTGAGCATCTCAAAAGCCGTCTTGTATAGTATAGGCTCTTTGGTTAGTGAGTCAAAGACTTCAACTTCTCCATTGTACATTTTAATGACGATAAGAATAAAGTGGAACCGGCGCACGTTTAAATATGTAGTGTCATAGATATAAGTCATGAGTTAAAAATTTAACATGTAGTGAGCAAAATAGAATGTGCCATAAGACAGTGACACTCACTTGAAGTTGTAAGGCTAAAGTATTATCTTTTTGTCACGTTGTCGCTTCAAAAACCTTAGCAAAGTCTCCGGTGTATCCTTGTTAAAGATGCGATCTTCTATGGTTTTTTCATGCATTGTATCTGGGTCAATGAACCCAATGTCCGTGATTTCATCATTTTGCATTCGAACTTCTTCGATCTGCATAATATAGCGCACAAAAGATTAAATTGAGGATAATTTGTAGACAATGAACGAGCTAAGCTAAAGACTTCTCAAATTACATTAATAAATCACTTACAAACAATAGGAACTGATGATAGATTTGTCGACGGCCCGGAGATTGTATAACTGAAAAAGTTCACAGAAGTCAACGCTCATAGAGTATTCTTTGAAGTAATGCTCATCCTTAACTCGCACCATGATAGCCTTGATCCCTCTCTTCGTGGCATTAGTGTACCACACATGCAAATTACGCATACTTGTTGGTAGCGACCTGATATTCTCGACCAAATCTTTCCCAAGAACAAATTTATATGCTACTTCAGCAATGGGGTAATCAGTTTTGTTTTGTCGAGAACTTTGAACAGCCTTCTCGTCAAACACCTTGAGAGGGAGGACCGATTGAACGGGTTGTTCTCCGAGCTGGTGCACTTGTTTCCTTTTTATACCCGAGACCATCGATTTATCGGGTTTTTTTGCCTCCACCATATCGTCATACGACCTTTCAATAGAACGCCTATAGTCAGATGGCGGCGATGGTACATGGTCATATAGATTCTCAATGGTACGCACAACTTTCACCGGATCTAGAGTCTTCTCAAAAGGTATCTCTGGCACTTTCTTAGCAAAATGTTTTTCCACCTCAGACTTAGAGGTTTCGGTGCATTCCTCGATAGTTTTTTCCCAAGGTAACTTCTCAATAGGCGGCAGTGGTTTGTCCTTGCTAGGTCTCTTCTTAGGCGGCGTACCGTTTCGCTTAACGGGCGCAGTCTTACGTGGAGGATCTCGAGATGGTGGACTCGCGCTGGGTCCCTCTCAGGTAGGTGTGGACTTTGCTGCTCATGTGGACTGCTACCAGGAGGAGTCGATGGCTATTGATGCTCATGCGTAATTTGCTGCTCATGTGGACTGCTACGAGGAGGAGTCGGTGTACTTTGCAAAAGGATGATGTATTTCTTGGACCCTAGGGCGAAATCTCGCTTGACATCTGCCAATGGCTTCTCCTCGTCACCTACAGGAAAATCAAGCTCCACTGTTTCATAACCCGAAACAACATCATCAACCCCGACATGAACACAGCCAGCTGGAATGGGCATATGATGGTGCATTGCTCCATCTTCAGTTGGGTAAACATAGTCGACCGCCACCTTAACGGACACGTTTCTCATTGGCAAATGTAGCTCGCAATCTGTCTTCTCCGTGACATAATCCACGATGTAGCTTCCTCCACATTCAAGATGCGAGGAACCCACACTGCTTCTTTGCTGAGATGGGGCGGCATCGGCTTGAGGATCTTGTAGAAACAGCGGCTGATCAGGTGCCCTCTGATTTTTCTCAAGCACCTCCACCCTATTTATAAATTCCGCTAACTTGGCTGACTCCTGCTTCTTCTTTCTCGAACGGCTTCTATAAGTGTCAGCGCACTCCGGCCATGCTTCCTTCATGGTGACACCTGGGAGGGCTCGTATCCGTCCAACGTGTTCAGGATTCCCCAGAGCGAGTGTCATCTTGTCATTCTCTCTATCGGGAATGTACTCTCCCTTTCTAACTTTTTCAATTGCATCTATAAGCTCTGTCGTGATTGCTTCAATTTTTTTCTTCCATTTTCCCTTTGCAAAGATCTTCCCTGTCTTTGGGTCCAACCCTGCCCCATGCGCGAACAACCAGAACTTGGACCGGTCGGGCCAGTCGCATGTCTGTGGAGTGATTCCTGCCTCCATTAGTTTAGCTTCAAATGCTATCCACTTCGGAATGGTAGTCTTGTAGCCACCTGACCCCAAATGATGGAAATGATTCTCCTTTGAAGAATTTTTCGTATTTGTGATTGATCGGGACACAACAGTAGATGATTTCTTATACCTCTTAAATGCGGGCCAGTTATCTTTTATCTTCACTAGACTTTTAGTGAATACTGGATCTTCATCTTTATATCTGGCCCATAAATATTTCTTCTAGGTCTGGAATTGTGTGGCCATCTTCTTAAAAGTCCATTCCTTGACTTTATTCTTCTACCCTTCCGTCATGTCTTCCGGTAGGATGAAGTGTGTCAGTAGACTGTCCCAAAGAAACTGTTTTAGAGTATCGTTGACATAACTAGCTTCAGCCCCTGCGTTCTTCGGCTTATGCCACTATACAATGCTGATCGATACATGGTCCCTAACAAGAACTCCAGCTTGATTTACAAATGTACGGCAGTGCTCCACCGGTTCACCACTAGCCTTAAATGTGGTGAGGGCTAACCTACCCTCACCCTTTAGATGTTGCGTCGGGCCTCGCTAGGTTTTAACAGATTTGCTCGATGATCCAGAAGGCTATAAGAAAAATAATTCGTTAATAAGTGCAATACAAATACAATACAAATAAATCAATGCATCTAGCCTTGATATATAAATATACACCTCGCCGGAGTTTGTTAAGAACACTTCGTTGTCTCTTCTTTCTTCAGACTCAAGTCCCTTCACTGGCTAGGACGAATGGTTTGGTGTCGTACCCTAGATTCTTGAGATCCACTGTAGTCATTCCATACTACGGGTCTACCTGTACCCCGTCTTTTAGGTTGAACCATTTGCACCGGAACAAAGGGACCGTGAAATTAGGTCCATAGTCAAGTTCCCATATCTCCTCTATGTACCCATAATATGTGACCTTCTTCCCATTGTCCTCTGCTGCATCAAAGCGGACACCACTATTTTGGTTGGTGCTTTTTTTTTACCTTGGGCGAACGTGTAAAACGTATTCCCATCTATCTCGTACCCTTGAAAAGTCGATATAGTCGAAGATGGTTGCTTGGCCAACAAGTATAGATGTTCTTCATCAGTGACATTCATGAGACATGTTTGCAACCAACCGCCGAAAGTCTTCATGTGTTCTCCATCAATCCAATCTTCACGTTGCTCCGGGTATTCAGAGCGTAAAATATTCTTGTGTTCCACTATGTACGGAGCCACCAAGCTGGAATTATGTAGAACTGTGTAGTGTGCTTGAGTGAAAGAATGTCCGTCCATACACATTGTTGCTTTCTTTCCTAGCGTGCCTTTTCCACGCAGTCTCCCCTCATAGCGCGATTTAGGAACACTGATCGGCTTAAGATCAGGAATAAAGTCAACACAGAACTGAATGACCTCCTTTGTTCCATAGCCCTTGGAGATGCTTCCTTCTAGCCTAGCACGGTTATGAATGTATTTCCTTAAGACTCTCATGAATCTCTCTAAGGGGAATATATTGTGTAGAAATACAGGACCGAGAACGCCAATCTCTTCGAGCAGGTGAACGAGGAGATGCGTCATCATATTGAAGAAGGATGGTGGGAACACCAAATCGAAGCTGACTAGACATTAAACCACATCCTTCTGTAAATTTTGTAGAGTTAGTGGATTGATCACCTTCTGAGAAATTGCATTGAGGAATGCACATAGCTTCACAATGGGTACTCGAACATTTTCTGGCAGAAGCCCCCTCAATGCAACCGGAAGTAATTGTGTCATAATCACGTGGCAGTCATGAGACTTTAGGTTTTGAAACTTTTTCTCTGACATGTTTATTATTCCCTTTATATTCGACGAGAAGCCGGACGGGATCTTGATGCTACTCAGCACTTCAAAAAAGATCTCCTTCTCTTCTTTGGTAAGAGCGTAGCTGGCAGTACCTTGATACTTCTGTGGATTCAGGTTGTTTCCTTCGTGGATACATTGTTGGTCCTGCCATGCATCCGGTGTATCTGTTGTCTTCCCATACACGCCCAAGAAGTTTAGAAGGTTCACGCAAAGATTTTTTGTCACGTGCATCACATCGATTGCAGAGTGAACCTCTAGGATTTTCCAGTAGGGTAGCTCCCAAAAAATAGACATCTTCCACATGGGTACATGTCCATCAACATCATGCGGAACAGATTGTCCGCCAGGACCCTTTCCAAAGATCACTTTTAAATCCTTGACCATATCATATATAACATCCCTAGTAGGGTGGGTAGGCTTCGTTCAGTTATCTGCCTCACCTCTGAAATGTTTTCCTCTCTTTCTTACATGATGCTGTTTTCGAAGAAATCGACGATGCCCCAGGTACACATTCTTGTTTCCCAAATATATACTATCAGCCTCACCTAAACAGTGTGTGCATGCATTGTATCCCTTGTTTGACTGTCCTGAAATGTTACTAAGAACAGGCCAATCATTGATGGTTACAAACAACAATGCTCATAGGTTAAATTCCTTTTGTTCGTGCTCATCCCACATAGGTACACCTTCTTCATGCCACAACTGTCAAAGTTCTTCAACCAATGGCCTCAGGTACACATGAATGTCGTTGTCGGGTTGCCTCGGGTCTTGGATGAGCACTGGCATCATAATGAACTTCCGCTTCATGCACAACCAAGGAGGAAGGTTATAGATACATAGAGTCACCGGCAGGTGCTATGACTGGAGATCTGCTCCCCAAAAGGATTAAAGCCATCTATACTTAGACCAAATCTTAAGTTCCTTGCGTCATCTGAAAATGACTTGAACTCTCTGTCGATTTTTCTCCACTGCGACCCGTCAGCGGGGTGTCTCAACATCACATCTTTCTTACGGTCCTCTTTGTTCCATCGTAACAACTTGGCATGCTCTTTGTTTTGGAACAAACGTTTCAACCGTGGTATTATAGGAGCATACACATCACCTTCACAGGAACCCTCTTCCTAGGGGTGGAATCGCCCTCAACATCGCCAGGGTCATCTCGCCTGATCTTATACCTCAATGCACCACATACCGGGCATGCATTCAAATTCTCATACTCCTCGCGGTAGAGGATGCAGTTATTGATGCATGCATGTATCTTCTGCACCTCTAATCCTAGAGAGCAGACAACCTTCTTTGCTTTGTACGTACTAGAGGGCAATACGTTCTCCCCTGGAAGCATCTTCTTTATTATTTTCAGCAACTTTTCAAATCCCTTATCAGAAGTACCATTCTCTGCCTTCATTGCAGCAATTCTAGTGTGGTACCCAGCTTTTTTTGGCCATCTTCGCAATTTGGATACAACAGTTTGTTGTGATCCTCTAACATTTTCTCCAACTTCATCCTCTCCTTTTCACTTCCGCAGTTTATCTTCGCATCAAGAATGGCCCGACCCAAATCGTCATCGGGGTCATAAAAAATGGGCTCATCAAAAATGGGGTCCTCTTCATCTTCGTCTTCCCCCATTCTACTATCACCGTCTTCAGTGAACATAGGATAGTTGTCACTATCCTCTTCTTCTTCGTTGTCTTCCATTATAACCCCTCTTTCTCCGTGCTTGGTCCAACAATTATAACCGGACATGAAACCGTTCTCAAGCAGGTGGACCTGAAGGCTCTTTGAGGTAGAGTATTGTTACAGGAACTACATGGACAATAAATGAAACCATTCGACTGCCTGTTTGCCTCAACCACGTTGAGAAAATAATGCATGCCAGTAATAAAGTCGGGATGGCATCGGTCACCGTACATCCATTGTCGATTCATCTGCATTATATATATAAGTATATCAAAAATCATTAATTACACAACATCATGGATATATGAGTGACCAACTTAATTAATATTCAAGTTCATCACATAAAACTAAGTTTTTTTATAAAAAAGAAGAGGCTCACCGAGGTGGTACGGTGCTCGGGGACGACGCTGGCGATCGACGATGGTGAGGACGGGGATGATACTAAAACCTACAAATCATACTTTAATTTGAGCTCAAATTGCATATAAAAAGAATGAAATCCCTAACTTAGGCATTTCATCGAACACCTTGCTAGCACTACAAAAATAATACGAGTTAAACTAGGAAAGAAATGAGCTAAATTAGGCACACCGGAAGAAAGGATGATATTGCTAACCCTTGGATAGATGGGTGCCGTCAATCTTGATAAAATGGTGGAAAAAATGGAGATTTGTTGGAGTGTGAGAGGTGTAAAATATTTGGAAATATGAGGCCGATCGGGCTTAAGAAATAGGGCAGGGAGCCTATAGTACCGGTTCTTAAGACGAACCGGTACTAAAGGTTCAGCACTGGGCCCACCTTGCTTCAAAATTGGACTGAGAAGCCTTTCGTACCGGTTCGTAACACGAACCGGCACAAAAGGCCCTCAACGAACCGGTATTAATGTTTCTCGGCCGCCTGGACAAGTGAACCGGTATTAATGCACCCTTTAGTACCGGTTCGTAAGGGAACCGGTACTAAAGGCTTAGATGGAAGCCCTGTTTCCTACTAGTGGCAATTAGGTTTTGCATATATTTATGCTAGCGCAGTCTGTACTAAGGAGCTGCTAAATACAGTAACTTATTTACATATATCATGATTCAGGCAGATAGGCGGCTCCAACAACGCGGACAGTAAACGTTGACCATCTTCGTGGAATATTGTTGAATCCGTGCTGAGTATTCTGAAATCCAAAGGAAGTAGTTAACAAAAGCAAGGTAACATTGGCACCCTGAGTTTGACTGGTGTACTGGGTACTTGAAATTGTGACAGCGAGAGCGTTTATAACATCTTATATGCTGAAGAGGTAGAATGAGTCTTGTGGGAACAGCAGCCTGCATCATGTCGGTACTTGAAATAGTGTAAATAGAAAGGAAATGGAGGTGGGAGAGAGAGGTCACCTACTCGAGAAGATTATTCTCGCAGTTTCGGCAGTCTCCACCATACCAAGTCGGCGATGTAGGCACAATGACTCATATAGTGTCTAACAACGGGAGGAGTGTCGCTGTTGGAGTGGTCTATACTGCATCATGTTAGACGCTATTTTAAAGCCGACAGTCATTGCATGCGAAACCCGGGTGGCGTACAGAAAAATGTATGAAGAACACCATCCTCCTAAAAGAAAGAAAATGAAATCATCAGAAAGGCATAAAGCAATTCAAGCATTTAGTAGAATTCAACACTTGATACTTTTAAATCCTGCATTTCCACCTTAACAAACCCGTCTACACATATATAACTTCCAAGTAAACTTACTAAGGAGATCAATTTCGACATTATTCTGATCACCCCCATAAGAAAATCAGTCATCGAGAGATGCAAGAAGAGTAATTCTGAACAAATTATAAGATTCTTTGGGGTATTTCTTTAGAAAGCGGAATGGAAAATTTGCAACATTAGTTGTGACTAATTGGTACATCATATAACTATATCGATTGTTTCACAAATATAATAGTTCAATTTACCCTGCAATCAAGAACAAAGCGTCTCCTACTTGGCTAGGCCCCCATTGACACCATACGGTAATCTAGAGGTTGAGGTATCGAAGGTAGTGACCTGCAGATGTATTGGGGACAGAGGTGTCAAATCGGATGACCATTCGCCCTCCAATCGTTTTGACAACCAGCAAAGCTTTTCCCTCGCAACGAACCTGAACGGGGACCTTCAAAAGATATGAGAAACGAATATAGCTCAGTGTGACAATACTACGTGGCAATGATCACTAATTAGTAGATACATGATAAATTACAGACGGATAAGTGCCTAATAAAGAGGCTATAAACATGAGCTCTATGAACAACAAAATCAAAATGAAATCTCACGTAGAAGATGTGAAAAAAAGAAAGTACCTGCTATAATCAGTGTCGTCGTGCGCAACTTTGCTTCTCACAAAAGTTCATATGTTAATTTTTGTTGTTGTTTCTTTTTTTCTTGTAATCCCACCACAAAAAGGCATACTATCTCTCTAAGAAACAGATCACCTGCAAAATAGGCCGCTCCTAAGAAAACAAGCGGCCTCACGTGAAAACAAACAGGATAATGAAGTGTCATGGCATCTATAGGCACATACAAATTGTTTATTTAAACAAACTTTTGATGCTGCCAGTATTTCTTCAAAGATATTGAATCAGCCATTCAATATAAAAACCACAATCAGCTGTTTATGCATAAACGGCTCCTGTTTGTGGAATTTCATTTCTACTACCATGGTCTGAACCATTCCAGAACACAAAAGATCCAAGTAGCCAAATAAATAATTCATTCACGAGAGGTCTTTCTAAAGCAAGTAGGTTTTCGAAATATCTTCACAAGCGCACACAAGCTCGATCATGTAAACAAGAGAGAGAGACCTTGTTCTTCAGGTTGTGCTCTTACATATAATTAGTAGCCTATATGAAATTAATGTAAAATCTCATTTTACTACGATTATCATACCAAATCACATGTATGCAACAACAAAAAGTGCTCTGACCTTTGGGCCTTGGTATAAGTTTGATCATATCACCAAGTAAGAGTTACCTTTTGTAGTTCACGTAGCAGTAGCAGCTCGTCAGGATCCCCATGGTGAACAAAGTAAAAGGATGGGCTAAGGGAGATAGTCAAAGAGACAGAGAGGAGGGAGAAGCAGTCCAGAACGAACCGCATGAACACATGTACATAACCACCTACAATCAAACACACAAGTAAGCATGGAAGAAAATTAAACATAGCAGTACCGACAAATTAGCAAGCAGACAATTCATCAAATATAGAAGCTGCAGAGGACAAGAAATGTGAGAACGGGAGAAGAAAACCTACCAGATCACGCGCAGATGAGAGCGTGCAACAACAAGAAGATCTGGGTAGATCTGCTCGGGAAGATGAAGAGAAGAATTAGCAAGTGAGGCGTTCATAGATAGAAGATGAACCAAATCATGGGGCAAGACAGAAAAAAGTCTGAGACAAAGCTCACCTGAACCATATGAGGCAGCCACGGGGAACTCCGTCGTCTAGGCCACCCCGGCGCCGGGGACTCCACTGGCGGGACGCCGCCATCCTCCGTGCGTGCTCCAGCAGCGCCTCCTCTAGCGGCGCAGGTAGGAGCTGGCATGGCATTGCTTTGACGAAATATTTCAGCATGGCAAGAACATAGTGAGGAACCAAATATTTCAGCATGCCATTTCTTTAACCAAAAGATTCTAAAACATATCAACATAGAGGAATTCGGGTGGTACAAAAGACAGGTTTAATAATATATCATTCTACTCTGAAATAAATAGAAGCCCTCTTAATGGATTCAGCACATAGAGCTTAGCTCTGTTGTTATCCATGCCTATAAATTCACAGATCTTTTTATTTCTACCCTTTTAACAAAACTGGTAACCTACGTTAGACTGGTGCTGATAGTATTGAAAGCACACACTTCTAACTCCAATATGTATTTTATCATGGCTTAGTAACGAATCTTTATATTAGAACAAATTAACAACCAACTGAATGATTTGCGGGATAAATTGAAGAATCAAGAAAGCCCATTATGGTGATGCGGCTAACGACTCTTGTGATAGACAACCATCTCTAGGCTATAGGAGTGAAGGTATCAAATTTGATGTACCTGAATAGCAACATAGCTCAGTCAAATGGATGCCTCCGACAGAATTGATCTTAAAGGCAAGAAAAAAGTGACATGAACAATACGACTAAAATCTAGAACAAGAATGCTTCTGGTGCTAAGAACTCCACAATACCTGGATAGTAATACCTGAATACTGGCCTAGCTCTATATACGTTCTCACCGCTAACAATAGCACGTGGACTGCTCACTGCAGTATAAAACACACCAATTTCTGAATCCAAACCTAGCTCAGTATATATTCTCACCATGGACAAGAACATGCAGGTACTGTGACGCCGACGTTGGCAGAGATGTCCGTGCCGGTGGTGGTGCTGGCTGTGGGGGGTACTGCGTCTACCACGCAGGTACCTGCAGCTGGTGCTATAACTGGCGCTCAGAAGAAGAAGGCATCGATGTTCCCGGTGCTTCGCAGGAGTGGAAGGCATACGGTGGGCCACGGTGGTGCTTCCGCGACGGACATGGATACCTTGGAGAAGGCCATGCGCAGGAAAGCTGAAGTGAACCTTGACTCTGGTGATAATTTCGCATCTTCCAAATCTTTTATTTCTTTTCCATCTACTAGTATTTCTTTTAAGCTAAACTCTGTTGGTATTAGTCTCGGTAAGAATGCTAGTGATATTTCAATTTCTGCTAAGGTCTTGAAGCGGATGGAATTTGACCGGCTAACGGTTGTTCCAAAAGTTTCGACCTCTTATATTCCCTCTTACTCGGATGATGAGGATGCGGACCATTCTACGGATGGTCAGCTCCTATCTCATCTAGTAGGTGAAGTTCTGGAAGTTGGTATGGATGAGGACAGTTTGAGTTCATTATATGAGCTCACTGCTTCTGATCGTAAATCAACTTCTGGGAAAAAATATAATAAATCCCGTAAACGAGATCTTGCTCCTAAATCTATCATTGTTTCCCAATGAATGGCATGTTTTTGAATAGCAGAGGTCTTCGATACTTGGCTAAACATTTATACATTGCACTTTGTTCTAGGGAATACAATTTAGATTTTGTGGCTATCTCCGAAACAGGTAGACGGGAATTCTCACAGAGTATGCTAGACCGCCTATCGGGTGGGTTAGACTTTGTGTGGCATTCTCATCCACCTAGGGGACGGTCAGGGGGTATTTTACTAGGCGTGCGGCGGATACCATGGACATATTAGCAGTTTCGGAAGGGGAGTTCCATATAAAACTTCATATCCAGAACAAGGCTGATAGTTTCAAATGGAGTCTGGTCGCAGTGTATGGGGCTGCCCAACAGGCCTTTAAGGCCGACTTTCTTCGTGAATTGGTGAACTTAGCAAAGGACAATCCATACCCTATTCTGGTAGGGGGGTGATTTTAATTTGCTTAGATTCCCACACGAGAAGAGTAGAGGCCGTTTTGACGATCATTGGCCTTTCCTTTTTAACGCTGTCATAGACAGTTTGAATTTAAAGAAAGTGTCAATGATTGGAAGACAGTTTACTTGGGCCAATTCTTTAGCGGAACCTACATACGAAAAACTGGATCGTGTACTCATGGACTCTAATTGGGAAGATCATTTCCCTCTAGTCACGGTACGCGCTCTCGAACGTATTGAGGCTCTGTCCGATCATGCTCCCATTCTGCTTACCACAGGGTTACCATCTTCTCGCTCGGCTCGCCCATTCAAATTCGAACTGGGATGGCTAACAAGAGATGATTTCCAGGATATGGTGAAAGCGGTGTGGGAAAGACCGGTTGAGGGTGATACTCCAGTCTAGAGGTGGAACAATAAAGTGCGTATGACACGTGAACACCTTGTGGGTTGGGCAAGACACACAACCGGTATACTCAAAAAAGAAAAAATGAGGCTTTCTTCTATTATTGATGACCTTGAAGCCCGAGCAAAAACACGGTTGCTAACTCCGCCGGAAATTGAGCTCAAAAGCCAATCGAATGCGGAGATTGCCCGGTTACTAAGGGAAGAGGAACTCAAATGGTACCAACGTTCTAAATCGCAGTTTATCTTGCAAGGTGATTCGAATACTAGATACTTCCATAGTGTAGCCAATGGCAGACACAAGAAGAAACGTATTCATTCCTTAATGCATGACGACGAACCGATTGAAGGACATGACCAGTTGAAATCTTATATTACAAGTTACTATAAGGCTCTTTTTGGGGAACCGGATGAAGGTTCTTTCACTATGGAAGAATCTCAAATAACCGATGTGCCCCAGGTCTCCGATGAGGAAAATAACTATCTGACCTCTACTTATTCTGAGGAAGAGGTCAAATTAGCTGTTTTCCAAATGGAACATAATAAGGCACCTGGTCCTGATGGATTCCCAACAGAGTTCTACCAAACCTTCTGGGATGTCATTAAAATAGATCTCCTTGCTATGTTTGATGCTTTGCATCTGGGACAACTTGAGCTGTTTCGTTTGAATTTTGGTGAAATTATATTATTACCTAAGGTTAATGAAGCAGAACGGATACAACAATATAGACTGATCTGTCTTCTTAATGTTAGTTTTAAGATTTTTACCAAAGTTGCTACTATTAGGCTAAATTCGGTGGCTGATCATGTTGTTAGACCTTCGCAAACTGCTTTTATGCAAGGTCGTAACATTCTTGATGGCGTAGTAAATTTGCACGAAACTGTTCATGAACTTCATAGGAAGAAACTGAACGGGGTCATTCTTAAAATTGATTTTGAGAAAGCCTATGATAATGTCAAATGGTCTTTCCTTCAGCAAGTTCTTAGAATGAAAGGCTTCTCCGCTGAATGGCGTGCTTTAATCAATAGCTTTGTTGTCGGAGGTAGTGTTGCCATCAAAGTTAATGATGATATTCGTAGCTACTTCCATACAAAAAAGGGGCTAAGACAAGGAGATCCATTATCGCCAATGCTATTCAATATAGTGGCTGATATGCTATCCATCTTGATTGAACGCGCCAAATTAGAGGGTCATATTGAAGGTGTGATTCCTCATCTAATGGATGGTGGTTTATCTATACTTCAATGCGGATGATACAATTCTCTTTATGGAACATGACCTCGAGAAGGCAAAAAATCTGAAACTTATACTTTCAGCTTTTGAGCAACTATCGGGATTAAAGATTAATTTCCACAAGAGTGAATTGTTTTGTTTCGGTGAGGCTCAAGAAGCGACTAGTCTTTATACTGAACTGTTCGGTTGTAGTCACGGTGTTTTTCCGATCAAATATTTGGGCATACCGGTACATTACCGTAGGCTTACAAATGCTGAATGGAAAATTATCGAAGAAAGACTACAACTGCGCTTGAGCAGTTGGAAAGGTAAATTATTATCCATAGGAGGAAGATTGATACTCATAAATTCAGTACTCAGTAACATGGTACTTTATATGTTATCTTTCTTTCAACTACCGAAAGGAATCTTGAAAAGATTAGATTACTTCAGATCAAGATTCTTTTGGCAAGAAGATAATGAAAAAAATAAATATAGACTGGCTAAATGGAGTGTGCTATGTCGTCCCAAAGAACAGGGTGAGCTTGGTATTCATGATTTAGAAATCAAGAATATAGCCCTCCTTAGTAAATGGCTCTTCAAGTTATTAACTGAAGAAGGGATATGCCAAACTCTTATTAAGAGAAAATATGTTGGATCAAAATCTTTGTCCCAAATGGTTTGGAAACCGGGAGACTCTCACTTTTGGGCTGGCCTGATGGCGACAAAGAAACAATTTCTTCGTCATGGCACATTTTCTATTAATAATGGGTCTCAGATAAGGTTTTGGGAGGATAAATGGCTTGGTCATGCTACCCTCCGAGAACAATATCCTGCGTTATATTCCATTGTTCGTTATAAGGGGGAGACGATTGCTACTATATTGGAATCTTTTCCACCCAATATAACGTTCAGAAGGGATTTAACTGGTGTTAGACTTGACTGTTGGATCATGCTGCTACATAGATTGGCGCATGTCCAGTTGACAGATGAGCCAGATGAATTCCGGTGGAACCTAACTGAGAATGGTTCTTTCTAGGTTAGCTCTTTATACAATGCTTTAACTCAGCCATTAATACAAGTTTTAGATAATAGGATGATATGGAAGATGAAGATACCTCTTAAAAACAAGATTTTTGCTTGGTATCTTCGTCGTGGAATTATCCTTACAGAAGACAACCTTATTAAGCGCAATTGGCATGGGAATCGGAACTGTGTGTTTTTTCTCCTCAATGAGATAATCAAACACCTTTTTTCCAATGTAATTTTGCACGGTCTATATAGTCAGTCACCCACGCAGCTTCTGGCTTGTCCCCACCACGTAGTATTGCCAATATTTTTGGGAATTGGTTACATGGTATAGATAACAAGTTTAAGAAACTTCTTCGGGTTGGAGCGATGGCATTAATTTGGTCGCTATGGCTATGTAGGAATGATAAGGTTTTCAATGATGTTAACTGTTCCCTTCTACAGGTTATTTACAGGTTCACGCATACCCTTCAGGATTGGTCGGTGTACATCATGTGGAACTGCGAGACCTTTTTTTGGAGGTGTGTACGAGGCTAGAGGATACAACACGGGACCTATTTACTAGACATGGATGGCAACATAATCTTCGGATCGGTCCGCCTCCAGCTCCTCTGGCGTAGTTGCATTTAAACATGGTTTTTTGTAACGCACTATCGAGTTTTTTCTTTTCGTTGGACTCGTTTGGACACTTTTTTGGCTGTGTGCATCCTAGATATGCAGAGGCCGGGTGTAATACTTAAACTTTTGAGTAATAAAGCGCCCCTTATCGAAAAAAAAATGGACAAGAACATGCAGACTACAGTATAGAACATGGACGCGATTGATAAAAATAATACAATTCAGCCAGTATAGGCATGCAGTCTATTTCACCTGAAAAATATGTAACACCATTCTCTTCTAGCTTCCACATATTCTCTTCTGTACTGGATATATGCAGTACCATTATAATTTAGGTTGTGTTGACTTAAATGGATTTACAAACAAATTAAAATTCAGGGAGACACAACCAAATTACAGACTATCAAGTTACAGTACGGCTTAAATAGATTTTCCGAGTGAGTGCTAATCAGAAATGATGTTTTACTCAACATGTAACTCTGTTGCGAAAATTCATAAAGGTTTAAAATAAACCTGAACTTTGTGGCGTTCCTAGCACACCAAATGATACACTTAGCACTAAAAACTTTGAATGTACATATGCACCATTTTCGTAGTAGCTGGGACACTACACTTAATAAACCATTAACTTGATTTGCTTTGCAAATTAGATACGGCAGCAACAAGGCACAGCAGGAACAAGGCCATAGGACACTACACTTAATGAACAACTACCCACCAATTAGCGAAGGCAGCATGACATGCTGCAACAATTTGAAAACCCAAACAGCTACAACAAATAAACCTCTATCCTGAAGTACAACAACTGCTGTGTATTTCAACCAATATGGTGATAGCTGAGAGAGATGAATCTGGAGGAGCGGGGACAATAAACTATCTATTATTTTCATCAGAGATTGCCGACCACATCATTATCTTCACAGTGAGGACAAATGTTCTAAATAAATAATGACCGAACTCTAGAAAACCTCCAAAATCAGTAACAACAGCTAAAGACCATAATAATCAATAGTTCTAAACACACCTGCCATGGCGAAAATAATGAACTTCACCTCCAAGCTGGTAAGCATACGTACAAAGCGCATCCTGGCATGATCCACCTCAGGTCAGCGCGGAATAGGTGAGTCAACCTCGCTGCCACCATCGACATCCTTGGTCAGCCAACTGTACACCACAAAATGATACATCCATGTACTGAAATTAATAAAAAATCAAGTATTTACTCAATGCTAGAGCTAGAGTAAATAAACAAGTAATAACAAGATAATAGTCCATGGAAAAAACAGATCGAGGAATGCCTGCATAGGAAAAAAGAATTATCACCGGGAAGTTTGCATAGAAAAAATCATCCGGAGATAGCACTCACCAATAAAGAACTGGGACCATGTTACCTGCTTGAGGCCTCAATTCGCGACATTGCTGCTATCATCATCCAACCTAATGATGGAGTGAAATTAGTTCCATGACCAACACGCATCAGATCCATGCAAACCTGCATATTTTCTGTTCACTCTGACAAGCTTAAATTTGAACTCAGATAGAAATTACCTTGCCTCGGAACCGAATTTAACCAAATGGCTTATTAAGGAGCTGAAGGCAAAACTAACGTGATCCGCCTCAGCCTAGACAAAAATAGGTGTGCCGTCCTTGCCGCCACAATCAGCTTCCTCAGTCAGCCAACCCTACACCACATTACCACAAATTTGGTCATACACAAAACCATGCTTTGTATCTCAAAACGCAACTCTAGAGGACACATCTTTAAATCTACACACATATGCTTGAAAATGTGAGCGGGTGAAATTAGCCTGGGCAAACAGCCAATCTAACTCTTGTTTTCCTCTCCATCCAATGCATGCAATGAACAGCAGGTACATACACCATAGAGAAAATGTTAGCAATAAAACATATGACATATCCTCCATCACTTATATTAAACAAAAACTGAAAACTGTAACTCGTCTCATTGGATCATGGTCGTCTCCTAAACCGTTGCTTCTCGCAAAGAGTTTTAAGTTTCACGAATAACCAAATAAGCAAGAAACGAGCAGTAGCCAAAGTAGCATCGAAACTTAGTAGCAGAAGAACCAGCAGCACACAACGGCACTAAACACATGTACAACCAACAGCAAACAAATCTAGTAGCACGAGTAGTAGCCATAGCCCACGAAGCAACAGCACAAGAACACAAAATCGATGGGAGATCGAGAGAGGAATCAGGAGCTCACTGTTAGGTTGACTCTCTCCCGGTCGATCCCAACGGATCAACCGACCCCTTATCCGTGCCCTGATCGGGGGCGCCCAACCCTCATATGGTTGGTGGGCCCCTGTGGCAGCGCTATAAAGAGGAGGTGGGGGCCGGGTCACACGTTACGAGATTGGACGCGCCGCCGCTCCCCCGACCTACATCCTACCGATCTAGGGTTCCTAGCGCGAGCCACGGGAAGCTCCGCCGCCGCCACCGCTTAGTCACCCTAGACACGCCATCGCCTTCAACCTCTTCGCCATGGAAAACGCCTCTGGATCGTCGAGCCAGAACGAAGGTACTTCCTCCCATCTCTCTTTGTAAAAGGAAAACCCTAGTACTATAGAATCTACCGAGAGCTTCTAGTCCTATCAATGGTATCAGAGCGAGTGTTAGGCTATGTTTTTTTCGGTAGACAGAAAAGGTAAAGGTAAACCTAACCCTAAAAGGGCAAAGTGCGCCGCCCATCCGGGCCGCGCCGTTCCTCTCGATCCCTATGCGCATCGGCATGCCGAGGCATAGGGAAGAAGAACCAACCCTTTCGGGGGCAAAGAAAAGCAAAGATTTCCGCCCCAAATCCCCACAGAAAAGTTTCCCTAATCCCCAAATCGAACAAAAAAAAGGTAAAACCAGCCGCCCGCTGGCAAAGTTTTCCCCACCACAACCACATGACGGCGGTGCATCCACCCTCGGGTGGAGGCGCACGTCGGCAAGGAGCCACAGGAGGGGAGCCGCCGTTCCTCGCCGTCCCCCTACCACGCCATGGTAGCTTGGGGTGGTGGAGATTGGATGGCTCCAGAGTAAAGGGGTAGAGGGGGGCTTGCTACAGTGCAGGAGGGGCTCGCCGCCGGCGGTTAGCCGGGCGACGGGGCCACCTTGCATCGCACAGCGAGCTCCGCCGCCAGAGACAGAGAGCGCTCGGGGGGAGCAGGGGTCGAATGGATGCTAGGGTTTCCAGGGGTGGCATCGGGGACGGTTTTTTGCCCAGCGAAGAGGAAGGGCGGTCGTCCGATGGAGTTCAACGGCCACAATCGATGGATGCGGGCGCCGCCGGGCCGTTTGGGCCGCAGACTAGGCTGCGGGCTGCATTTCGGGCCGGGCAGAGGGCGCTAAGCGCTGCACAGCGGGCGGTGGGCGGTTATCTACCGCCTGGCGCCTAGTTTCTCTAGTTTTTTTTCAGAAGCAGTTTTAGACTTGTTTGGTCTAGTTTTTGATGAATTTCGTGTAGTTTTCTTCTATGCAAATCGAACCAACGGGACATTTGTTTAGAGAAACAAAAAAGAATAAAGTATTGCTTCTGAAAAGTGTAAAGTTTCTGTAAAATACAAAGTTTAATGAATTTGTAATTCATTCTTCCGCTGCAAATAGTTAAATGGCTCTTTTAAAACTTAATATAGACAAAAGTGATATTAAATTGATGAGAACACGTTAAAGTTATATTCTGGTCATATTCATGTTATTTTTCTAAAGAACGTTTTAAATAGCATGATTGTGATTAGTGTGTTATTTCAAATTAATTAAAGTCATGTGCTTTTGATTCTATGTTCTGTAACGGTGATGTAGAATTAATTGCATAAGCATTTGTATGTCTTAATTTTGACCAATATTGGATTAATACATGCAATTGTTATTGTTATCACTTCTTTTGTTTTCAGGAGGGTTGTACTTGATGAACTGCATGAAGGAGGTCCCCACACTGAGAGGTGACAATTACTCCGAGTGGAGAAAGAAGGTGGACTTCGCGTTCATCTACGCTGAGGTGGATTGGGTCCTTGAGACCAAGCCTCTCACCAAGCCAACAGAGCCTATCAGAGATGCTACTGATGATGACGCCGCATGGGACAGAAAGAAACGGGACTATGCTCCAGTAGAGCTGGCATACTCCGTAGAGAACTAAAAGTGGCAGAATGCCAACAAGAAATGCATGGCATTCATAAAGAACACGGTTGAGCCGACAATTGTTGGTTCAATCACAGAGTGTGCTTCCGTAAGGGAGTATATGGAAAAGATAAAGAGCCAGTTCACTGGCTCTTCAAAGACATATGCAACCCAGCTGCTGAAGCAGCTGGTGACAGAAAAGTATATAAGAGGTGGACATGGCATCAGGGAGCACATCCTCCGGATGAGCAACATGGCTGCCAAATTGAAGGCCATGGAAGCTGATCTGGAGATAAAGCCTGCTCTCCTTGTCCACATGGTCATGGTGTCACTACCTCAACAGTTTGAGAACATTGTTGTCAATTATAATATGGCCCCTGAAAAATAGGACATAGAAAAGACCATCGTCTATGTGCGCTCAAGAAGAGGAGAGGCTCAAAACCCAGAATGGAGGTTCATTGAACCTAGTGAAGGACAATAAAAAAAGACCTTCACTCACAGCAACCATGGCTCTTCTTCTAAGCCACACGGTAAAGCTCCCATGCACTATCAGCCTCAACACAGGCCTGCTCACCTAGTGAACAAAGATGCATGTCTTCACTGCGGTAAGAAAGGGCACTACAAGAAAGATTTCTCCATTTTTCTAAAGGAGCTAATGGCAAGAAAAGGTAACAATATAGTTTCATTTGTAAATGAATCCCTGTATACACAGTTTTCAAAATCTACTTGGTGGATTGACTCAGGGGCAACTGTTCACGTTGCAAATTCTTTATAGGGATTCCATTCGACGAGGACTATGAAAAGAAACGAAGGATGCGTTGAAGTCGCAAATGGAGTCCAAGCGGATGTTGAGGCCGTTGGTGGCATCTCTTTGGAGCTTGCCGATGGATCAATGATCTTGCTTACGGATGTTCTTTATGTTCCTTCTTTGCATAGAAATTTAATAAGTGTGTCGCGTTTGGACAAAGTTAATTATCAGTGTCATTTTGGACATGGACAGTGTGCCATTTATTATAATAAAGATTGTGTGGGTATTGCTTTCCTCCACAATGAGCTTTATTTATTATCCACTCGCGAGAAAGTTAATTCTATGTGTAAAGTGAAAGAGAATGTTTCCTCGTCAGATAAAGAACCAAAGAAAAGAAAGAGAACTCAAGACTCGTCGAAATTATGGCACTTTGGTTTAGGCCATATTTCGAGGGGGAGAATAGAAATACTAGTTAAAAACGATATTCTTCCTCCGCTAGAGTTCTCCGACATAGAGCAATGCATCGATTGCGTTAAAGGAAAGTATGTAAAGCAAATCAAAAAGGGTGCAAATCGAAGCGCCGAAACACAAGAAATTATTCACACCGACATATGCGGACCGTTTCCTGTGAAAAGTTTGGATGGTTATGACTCATTCATAATATTTACAGATGACTACTCCCGTTATGGTTATATTTATCCAATTAAAGAAAGATCGGAAGCGCTGTATAAATTTAAGATATTCAAAGCTGAAGCTGAGAACCAACATAGTAAAACAATAAAGATAGTAAGGTCTGACTGTGGAGGGGAGTACTACGGTCGACACACCCCATATGGCCAAGTCCCTGGACGTTTTGCAAGGTTCTTATAGGATACTGGCATAGTGGCCCAGTATTCAATGCCGGGCGAGCCTCAGCAAAATGGAGTAGCTGAAAGGCGTAACTGTACCCTTATGGATATGGTTCGGAGCATGATGAGTTACTCCACCTTGCCATTGGGATTGTGGATGGAGGCATTGAAAACCGCCATTCATGTTCTCAACAGAGTACCAAGAAGTCGGTGCCCAAAACATCGTATGAGAGAGTTCCCTCGCTGCAACACCTAAGGGTGTGGGGGAGCCCAGCCGAGGCCAAAGTATTTAATCCAAATATTGCAAAGCTTGACCCTAAAATAGTCAGTTGCTATTTCATTGGCTATCCTTAAAAGTCAAAAGGTTTTCGTTTCTACTGTCCAGATAAATACACAAAGTTTGTAGAAACGAGACATGTTGTCTTCTTAGAGGACGAAATGATGAGGGGGAGCATGGTAGCTCGGAAAATTGATCTTGAAGAGAAGAGGGTGCATGCACCTAATCCGATGACTCAGGAGCCATTCTTCTCGCTACATGTTGTTCCTGCATTGACAACCCCCGAGGTTGTGGTGCAAGCACCTGGTGCAACTCCACCCATGACAACAGTGAGTGAGGATCCAGAACCTTTCCGTCAGGAGCCAACTGAACCCACTATTGAGTGTGAAATGGAGTAGCAGCAGCCACCTCAATAGGATGTGCCACACGTTGAGACACACAATGTGCCAACGAATGAGGCACCTAGAAGGGCACAAAATGTCCCACTAGATGAGGCCCCTAAAAGGTCTCAAAGAGTTAAAAGATCAACGATTTCTACTGATTATAAAGTCTATAACACAGAAAGAGTTCAAATGGAGAATGGTCCCACTTCATTTGAAGAAGCCATGAGTAGCCCTCACTCATCCAAGTGGCTAGAGGCCATGGAAGATGAGATGAGGTCAATGAGTTCCAATGAAGTTTGGGACTTAGAGGAAATTCCCAAAGGAGCCAAAACAGTACGCTATAAATGGGTCTACAAAATGAAATGTGACTCTAGAGGGAATGTGGAGAAGTACAAAGCACGACTTGTGGAAAAAGGATTTACACAAAGAGAAGGAGTAGATTGCAATGAGACTTTTTCTCCAGTCTCATGTAAGGATTCCCTCAGAATCATAATGGCACTAGTTGCACATTTTGATTTACTGCATCAAATGGATGTAAAGATGGCATTTCTAAATGGGGATTAGAAGAAAGAGTCTACATGAAACAACCTAAGGGTTTTTATCATGGAGGGCAAGGAACATATGGGATGCCGCCTAAAGAAATCCATTTATGGATTAAAGAAAGCTTCGCGACAGTGGTATCTAAAGTTTAATGAGACCATTAAGAAATTTGGGTTTAAAGAGAATGTTGAGGATAACTGCATTTACGCAAAGTTTAAAAGTGGGAGATATATTTTTCAAATTCTGTATGTGGATGATATCTTGCTTGCTAGTAGCGATGTCAGTCTACTACTAGAAACAAAGAAGTTCTTGTCCTCAAACTTTGACATGAAAGATCTTGGTGAAGCTTCATATGTTTTGGGCATAGAAATTCACCGAGATAGACCAAATGGGGTTCTAGGACTATCACAGAAGGCATACCTAGAAAAGATTCTAAAGAAATATAGTATGCATGCGTGCAATACCACACCCGCTCCTATAGTCAAGGGCGAAAACTTTGGGAAATTTCAATGTCCCAAAAGTCAATATGAGATCGATCAAATGGAAGAAGTACCATATGCTTCGGCCGTTGGAAGCTTACAGTATGCACAAGTGTGCACTCGCCCTGACTTAGATTTTATCACCGGGGTATTCGGTAGATATCAAGAGAATCCAGGCATATAGTACTGGAAGATGGTAAAGAAAGCTTTGCGTTATGCATAAGGCACCAAAGACCTCATGCTAACATATACAAGGTTTGATTCCCTAGAGATAAGTGGGTATTCAGATACTGATTTTGCGGGAGACAAAGACGATAGAAAGTCCATGACAGGATATGTCTTCACTCTTGCAGGAGGGGCTATTTCGTGGAGAAGCTCCAAACAATCAATAGTTGCATCATCCACGATGTATGCCGAATTTATAGCATGTTATGAGGCAACGGGGCAGGCGATATGGTTAAAGAAATTTATACCCGACTTGAAAGAGGTAGATTGCATTGACAAGACACTAAATATGTACTATGACAACGAGCCTGCAGTATTTTATGCTCACAACAACAGGTCGAGTAATGCTTTCAAACCAATAGAGATAAAGTATTGTGTTGTGAAAGATAAGATCTAGGATCACAATATAAGACTCGAGCATATAAGGACAAAGGATATGCTTGTGGATCCGCTAACGAAAGGCTTACCACCCAATGTGTTCAAGGAGCACTTAGCCAGCATGGGTTTAAGGGAAAGCCTATGATTCCTGGATCATAAGAGGCCCAAAAGAAACAGAATTTGTTTCAAAACAAGAGGTATATATTCTAGCTGTCTGATTCTATTGGCGATTGAGCTATGACGATGAAACATGCTCTATGTACCGAACTATGATGAAATGAGTAAAGTATAAAGTAAAAAGTAAAGTCGAGATCAAGGGGGAGAATGTTAGGTTGACTCTCTCCCGGTCGATCCCAACGGATCGACCGACCCCTTATCCGTGCCCTGACCGGGGGAGCCCAACCCTCAAATTGTTGGTGTGCCCCTGTGGCAGCGCTATAAAGAGGAGGTGGGGGCCGGGGCACACGTTACGAGATTCGACGCGCCGCCGCTCCTCCCACCTACATCCCTACCGATCTAGGGTTCCTAGCGTGAGCCACGGGAAGCTCTGCTGCCACCACCGCTTAGCCACCCTAGCCACACCATCGTCGTCGACCTCTTCACCATGGCAAACGCCTCTGGCTCGTCGAGCCAGAACGAAGGTACTTCCTCCCATCTCTCTCTGTAAAAGAAAAACCCTAGTACTATAGAATCTACCGAGAGCTTCTATTCCTATCACTCACTAGCCGAGGAGGAGGGGCCAGGTGTGGGCAACAGGCGTGTGGTCACCGATGTTGGGCGAGTTGCACGCTCGTGGCAAGCTCCGATAGCTCATCGCCCTGCTTTGTGCCGCCAAACGCTGTGGGGAGATGAAGTGAAGCCACTGACGCATCGTCCTTACATCTTGGGCTCTGGTTCTGCACAACTTCGCCTCAATTGGACCGCAAGGGGGTGCAGCACCTCAGCCTCGACTGCGCACATCTGCGTGCAACACCTTGGCCTCGTCCGGATGCGCATGATCTCCAACTCATCTGGCCACAAGGGCGTGCAGGAGAGGACAAAGAGTCTGCCTCATCTCCGCAAGGGCGTGCAAGAGAGGAAGAACGAGAGGAAAGGAGATCCGGGGGATGGCGGCAGCACAACTTCCGCGGGAAGGAGGAAGGACGGGGCTGAGGAGAGAAATAGAATGGGGCAGGTGGGATATTTTCACCGAGATTGGCCCGATCTAGGTTTTCTCCCCGCCGTGTCGCTCAGTTGCGTCATGCAAAATTGCACGTACCCATCTCATTGAGCCCCATTCGTCATGGACCTATTCAATTAAGCAAAAAGTGAACAAGCAAACAAG
Organism: Avena eriantha; assembly: GCA_910589775.1. Taxonomy (NCBI): domain Eukaryota; kingdom Viridiplantae; phylum Streptophyta; class Magnoliopsida; order Poales; family Poaceae; genus Avena; species Avena eriantha. The sequence continues at coordinate 420,388,610 of OU342740.1, forward strand.
ACCATCCAACGGTGGTGAATAATCGGTGGGGTAAAAACGCCACTGTTTCTCCGCATCGGACGAAGCAGGAAGGCGCGTGCACAGAGAAGCCCTGAGGAGCCGGGTAACACAACGGGAGTTATAGGAAGTAATTCGTGAGATCATATTGTGATCCAAACTTGCACCTTGTTTACACTACTGCGATTCCTACTTTCTACAATAATGCCTACTTAGGCAATTAATTTGATGTGAGTTCCTACAACCATATTCTTGGATTTTCTAATGTGAGTTCAACTGAATCTTAGTTTTGGTGATGTTCTCCTATACACTAATCATATCTCTTCGTGTACCCAAGTTGGTGCTCAGATTAGGCTCATTCAATCTAATTACATTATATATTTTCCAAAGTGGATATCACCTAATATGAAACAACTGGTGGTTCTGGGAAATAATTCGGTATGCTATTACTAAACAGGTTGTGGTGTTTGATGGTTTGCTATTGTGGTGCCTCTCCATGCGAGAATGTACAACAATGCACCCCTAACAGTATAAGATGCTATTAAGAATTGGTTGTTGTCATGCTCTAGTTGTACATATGCCTAGGTATTGTTTGTGTCCTGTTGGTATCTGCAGGTATCAATTTGACAATTTCTAATTGTGCTAATACTGGAAATTCACCATGGGTGATTCTATGTTTTGTCCCATATTATCTGATTCATTGGATACAGGACATGTGTTAAATGTGATGCCTTAATTTGTATGATGGTAGCATCCTTGGCCTGTTTGTTTTGGTTGCGCTCTTCATTAGTCTCAAAGGATGAATACTTTATTTAAAATGATTCCTAGAAAAGTGGCTTAGGAAGATAATCTGCTATTTATGGAATTTTTGTGCTGAATCTTGTCTATCCAAATTGATAAATAGAAGTTTACTAAGAATAATTCCTAGTTAAACTCGCTAGGGCAAGGATTTGGAATCCTCTCTATTTGTTTGCAGATACTACAGTGATATATGATTTTTTAATGGGATTCCTTTTTTAACAAATGGCTTCTGCTAGATTGATCTTGGTACTATGGAGCCTCCTTGTGAGTGCGTACAGTAGCACATGTCACATGCATCATATGTTGCTTGATTGGCTAGCTTTTATGGTTAGCTGCCGATGATGCATAGGCTGAGGCATTTTATTTGAGTAAGAAGAACAGATATTATCATCTGATCTTGTTATAATCTGTGATGATTTTTGCAAAGCAATTCTTTTGAAGTTCTGATAGAAATAACCCCCCTATCCTCCTAGACATGTTTTGGTTGTAGGGTAGTTGGATTAGGAGGGATTTATATCTTAGCCATTATTTTACTTGATTCTGATGGTGTAAGCTAATAAAAACAGGTGTTGCATGATCTTGGTGTATTAACATGTTGCGTGTAGACTTGTTGCAGCTGCTACTAGGCTGGTATTGATGTTGATCAGCTCCTTCCTATCCTACTGGCTTGTTCCTAGTTGTATTATTGTTCTGCTCCTTGTAGAGTTGTTGCCTGCTTCTCCTTGATCTGTTAGCCTTCTTCTCCTCTTATTTTGAGAGATGATGTCTTTAAGTGATCATGTTGGATGTGTAATTTTGGTTGATGAAGTATATAGAATATGGGGGAAATCTGAGAAGAGCTGTTGTGTGCTTGGTGGTGTGGAGATGAGGATCTGGTGTGGAAATGGTGTGACATGGATAATGTGCTATGAAGATGGTAGAAGTGATATGCTAGCAGCTCAGCTACGGTTGGGCTACTTCTTTTATGCGTGCTTGGCTACTGCTGCTGTGTTAACAACACAATAGTGTGCATGCATGTGTGAGCTGCTTGTGTGGTTCAAGTTTCAACTCTAAGATATTTTGGACATGGATCAACTCAGGTGAAGTGGATGTTTTCATTTGGTGCACTATTTACTTGGCCTAGTGAAACTTGCCCCTTTCTTCTATGATGTTGGACTAAGATAATTTTGATAAGAATAAATACTATTCATTTGGTGAAAGGTGCCTCTTTTTATCTTATTGCTCAACGATCAGAACAATAGTGCACCTCACTATAAAAACACTAACCACTAACCATTTCTTTGTTTTATGATTTGTGTGTCCATTATTTTGTAGGAACAAGAATGAAAAATGAAGATACAAGATAAATAAATAACTTAGAATTATTTAGGATTTCCTTGATTCTTTTGTAATTTTATTTTTATTCTCGAACTTTGTAAACACAATGTATTATCGTATCTTCTTTAATTTTCCCTCTTTTTGGAATTTGAGACTTGTAATTGTTTGTACTTGTAATTTCTTGAATTCACATTTATGTAATAAATATTATATTATTTCTACAATATTATATTGTAATTATAGAATCTTCTTTAATTGTTTGATATTTAAATTTGAATTCAAATTTTATTGAATTGTATGAAATCATATTTGAATTTTGAATTCAAATTATTTCCACCAAAAGCAACAAAATTAACAAAGGTCATGTTGAAAAACTCTGCACTTGCCCTAACGTTTACATCAGAACAAGAGAGACCTCGATCGCTCTATGGATCTTTAGTTTTGCACGAAAATTCAACAGATTTTCTAATGCATGAATACAATACATACACATGTGTCCTCACTATTTCTAGGTGCTCAGCCTTGAATGTTACAGTCTCTCCCATTTAACCTAAACTTCGCCCCCGAAGTTCGAACACTCTTACATTTGGAAAGTAGGACCGACCTCTCTAGAATAGTTCTCAAAATCCGTGATGAAGATAATTGGTGTTCCTTTCTTTGAATCCTTTTCTGACTTTATAATGGCTAACTGCTAGTTCCATTTAACACCATGATTCCTTTGAATTGAACACTCCTTCTTCCATCCGGTTTTATTGAGCGTCTTCAGGTTAGGACATCTTCTGTTGCATATTACTTTTACAAGTAGACCTACTTCGACTTGTTCCTTTAGTCGATAACCCTCTATTTGAGAAATGTTTGGGTCTTAGAGAGTCTCACTAAGATGAGGCTTTGTCTTTTCCTTTGGCTAACTATAGCGATGAAACTAATATTAACTTAGCATAACTTACTTAGTCCTTATGGCTTACTTGCTAAGAATGTTTTGGACTCACTTAACCCAAACCACACACAATTTTCTATCCGTTGATATAGGTCTGTTTTTGTACTCTGTATCCAAACTTAAGAATAATTTGATTCTTCGTTACCTTCTATTCGCCTTTTCCAAGGGTAAACTACTTTGAGCTTTTAACCTTATTAAGTTTCATTAGGTTTCTTAACAACTTCTTCATTACTTCTCCAACTTGCTTTTACTGCTAAGAGGAAGATCTTCCTCTTACTATCTTGTGGTATAAACCTTGATTTCTATGCTTGCATACACCCGAGAGTCTCATTATGAGATGATTACAATTAACCTTATGAAAATAAGGTCTTCAGAATCGTAGTCTAGGATTTCTTCTCAATTAATAACTTCCTCAATCATAGTCTATAACATCAAGTAATAACTTCAGGATGGAACATGCATTTTCACACCAAGTCAAACATCATGTACAGATCTAGTCAACCAAGAAAAACCAAGAAAATCCAACTTTGGTGCATATAGCACATATTACCCTAAGACTGAATTATAATAGTTGAGTAAAACATCTCTAGAATTCAAGCTTAGATGTGTAGTATAAAACACCTCTTAGTATAATTTTATGTTGTGATACATAACACTTATAGGTCAATCTACTCTTTGTCTCAATTATTTTCTAGGTAGTTACCCTAATTACATATTTATCATGGTTTAAGAGCTAACCTTACCATGATCTAGTTATGCTTTGTCTATTCATCATGGTTTCGGAGCTAAACTCACCATGATTACTCTTCTTCTTATCTTCCTATCATCAATTCTTAAAAAAATTCCACTCCATCATATAGAATTCTCAAGTGAATCCCATGTGATTTACTTCCCATTCAATCTACATAGGCTCTAATGGTCTTCCTTATGTCACCATTACACCTACTATTATTAACTAGTGAAAGGAGTCTACTACTTTACATGAATTACTCTTTGCATGGTGCACCTTCAAGATTACTTCATAAGATATTCTTTAAATTGATCATAACCTACTTTGATACTTTAACTCACTTAAAATACCCAAATGGTGGCATGCCTGGTTAGAAATACACTAATATAGTACTTCACCGAGAGAAGATATATAACTACTACTACGAAAGATAATCAACAACATCATCCTTAAGTGTGACAGGGTTATCCTGAAGTGGATACCCATCACAATTCATATGAAAAGTTTATTTAGATAAGATGGATTCATAAAGTCACTATCCAACCTACAGATCTCCTAAAAGGGTTTTAATCCTATGGTCAAAGTTGAAGGGGTTCCATGGTAGAAAACAAAAAAATTCTTACGCTGGAACACACCTAGCCAGGATGTATCTAAGAAGTAATGCAGTAATGGAGGAAGATATTGAGAACATACCCTTGTAGACTGTAAGCCTATAACGTTCATTCAAGAACATGGATGATGTAGTCGTACTTGTCCGACCTCAAGGTCGCAAAGCTCCTCGCAAGTTACCCCTTGTCTAGGTCCTCGTACTAAGCTCCACAACCACTAATGGCAGTACCCCCGAGGTTTGGACACGTACGGTGCAAGATGACAACTCCTGGCCTCCGATCCCTGCCGACGTTGCGGAAGTAGATCTCCTGGACGGAATCACCGCAACATAGTGGTGTGCCACAATATTGTTGTCTCTTGCGTGTACAATCCTTTCTTAGGACCGCTCCACCACAAGAAGGCAACGAGAGAGAGATATTTCTTCTCTAAGGAAATTCCTTAGAGAATTAATTGTGTAATTGTTGTGTTTATTCTCACCCATGGGCACCCCTTTATATAGGCGAAGGCATGTGTACCCTTCACAAAGGCTTTCCCATGTGGGACTAAAGAAGGAAAAATAATAAAGGGAGAGGAGGCAAGCCAGTTGGGCCACTCGCGGCCAGCCTAGCAGCCAGCAGCGGTGGTAGCCCGCAGCAGTAATGGCCGGATGGGCCACCACCTGCACCTGCGTGCGACCTAGTGCCAGCAGCAGCGGCCTAATGCGGTTGAGGTAGAGGGGCAACAGTAGGGTGGGCCCTTGGCGTGGCCTACCTTGAGCCAGCTCGCCAGCGCCCGCCGACGCGCCCCACGTCCCTATGTTGGGCTGGGTAGCCACGGCCCGCGAACAGAGGCAGGCTATCTTCTGCTCGAGCGGTCGCCTGCTCCCAGTCGCCTGCTAGCACGGGCTAGCCTAGGCCCATCTACAGTGTGTCCTGGGCTGCTTTTCCGGGTGGCTTCCTGTTGGGATGATTTCCTCCGGGGTTTTGGCCCCATTGAGGAAGTTGCCATATAAATATTAATTCAAAATATTTATTAGTATATATTAATTCATAATTAACATATATAAATGCATATTTATAAATTACAATTTATCCAAAACACCTTCGGTCTTTTCCTTTCTTCCACCGAACAATTTCAGACGCTTTTCGAAACGATTCTGGCTTTCTCTTTCTCTTATGTGATTCCATCTTACAGAAAGATCTCCACGTGTCATAATGCCCATAAGTGTGTTGCCCCTACAGTTCGGGAATGGCATAGCCATCATTGAGACAATCTCGAATCAATGATCAATAGTGGGACCGGGATGCCTATAATGATCCCCATGCATTCCACGAAACAACATCGTGTCGAACCATAAAGTTTGTATCCAATTCCCTTGTTTCTTCGATACCTTATTTGTCTGAGATCTGATCACCGGTATCATGATACCTTGTTCAATCTCGTTTACAATAAGTAATGTTCTACTCGTTCTTGTGACATTCCATCCCCATGACCTAGTCATACATTGCGTAGCTTATGGACGTAATTCATCGAGTCGGCCCAGTGTATCTTCCCATCACACCGGTGAAGAAATCCCGATCTCGATGCATATGGCTCAACATTCACCTCTGGAGTAACTAACATACACCTTTATGGTTACCCAGTTACGATCATGATAGTTGATGCAGTCAAAATTGTAGGGTTCTATAGCAGAAGAAAATCTATCTGCGCAAACACTAATACTAGGATCTATACTATGTCGACATAAGTAATGGAAAAGGAAGACGGTATTCATACCCTTGAAGAACGATGAATGCCTTACGCAGGAAGGCGTATGTTGATGAAGATGAGTAGCTCCAAGCACCCCCAAGTGTGGTGCCTCCAAAGTACTACACACGTCTGGTGTAGGCAGCGTCTCCCGGGTTTCGATCTAGCCGAGCAGCGGAAGAGGAAAATGGTGGACCGAAGATCATACGACGGTAGTGTGAAGATGGAGAACTCAAATCCCTATAGGTCCTCTCCAATATTATGGACAATTCCTCAATGGAAATGGGAGAAAGGGATGATTCCGAAGGGGAGGGGTGACCCTCTTTATATAGTGGGAGTGGAGGGGCACCACCCAAGGGGCAGGCAGTGTGGAACTAAACCACAGACCCGCTGGCCACCAAGTGGGAGCCGCCGGACCTAGGTGGGCCCCACTTGGGCGGCCCACCAAGCCTTGGACGGCTAGCCCTCCTCTCAAGGCATCGTGTCCCTTTGGGCCTCCCCTCTAGGTGAGGCCTATTAGCAATGGGCTGTCTTTAAAAATAAAATAAATATATATTTTAGTATTAATTCATCCAATTAATATAAAATACACATATTATTATATTCCTTCACTCTGGAACTCCTTCCAGACCCCCTTCCGATCAACATCGGATTTTACCCGAAACTATTCTGGTTTCCCTCTCTCTATTTCTCCTATGATACCGCATTTATCCCTAAGCTTCCCCACACTTAAGCATGACATCCTTCGGTTCAGAAACACTCCGGACATTATTTATACCTCTCTCATATCAATGATCATCAGCGGGACCTGGATGCCCATGATGATCCCCGTGCATTCCACGAATCTTATCGCTCGAACCATAAACGTTGTTTCCGGTTCCCTTTGCCATTTGATACCTAGTTCATCCAAGACTTGATCTTCGGTATCTCCATACCTTAGTTCGATCTCGTTACCGATGATTGTGTTTACTTGTTCCCATTTCGTTGCATTCCGTGACCAAGTCACACGCTTGCAAGCTTTGTTAATGCAACGTCATCGAGATGGCCACATATATATCTATCTGTTACATGGACTGGCAAATCCTGGTCTTGATATGTACTCCTCTACACACTTATTTCGGAAACCTGAGTGGGACCTTTTTTGATCATCTAGTCACGGAATGATACTTGATACCTGATGGCCTGCAAGTGCACAAGTTCATTAGAAAATGTTTTTGCGGAAGTATTAATTCTAGTTTTTTATATTGATCCCAACAAGGATCCTAGGAAAGTGTTTTTATGTGGTGTTTCTGTCACACCCAAGGTGTCACAGGTATTGAGTGAATTGACTGTAAAAGTTGACGGTGGGAGTGGTGAGTAAAATATAGAGGGACTTGCTTCGGAAATAAGTAAATTGCATAAAAGTAAAGATGCAAAAGGTGTGTAAAGGCCCTATGGATGATAAGTTAGGTGCGGGGGTAACAATTCATGGTGGTAGGGAAGGTGCCAAATGGAATAAGCGGAATAAGTGACAGTGATATTTCTTATTTGTAAGTGAGTAGGCAAGCAACCCATATATCAACTAGGAGTACTCATGGCCAATTCTTCCCAATCCCAATGATCCATCTACATGTTACCACGACCATGGTCAACACGTTAATTAAGGTCTTACGACTGGATCAAGGCTTTAATCTTGATGGTTCCTTGATGTCCTCGAGTAGTGGTATCTCTTCTTTGATATCGGCCGTGTCACTCGGGGTCACCGACTTACTATCGTACAAGTTCATACCTATGAGATCTTTGGATCATGTTATCTAGGCCCTTAAATTAGATAAAAAGCATTAGGAAAACAAAGATATTCATTCCCACTATTTAAATAGAACATTACAATGATCACAAATAGATGGAATTAAAGGAGGCACAACACATCTCACCAATCCCCTACATCTCCCATGCCTATGGGGATTTACTCAGACATGAGAGGAATACAAATCAAAGGAATAATTGAATTGCAAATAGAAATCATCTCAAAGTTATTGTAGCAGACCACAATAGCGATTAAATATCCAATCAAATACAAGCCGGAGGTATATCAAAGTATCAAACCCTAATATTATAAGTGCCAATCTCTCTCTCTCTCTAAGTAATGATGGAATGATGGTGGAGTGTGTGGTTTAGAGGTTGGAGATCGTCGAGGAACGAGGTGAAGTTCTTCTCCTCCGCCAGATCTAATCTTTCCCTCTAGATGGGTTGCGGCGATCGTAACGTTTTGTTCTTTGGTTCTTCTCATCTATCCTCCTTTACGAAAGTTTCTTGTTTTGATATAAGGAAGGCGCCGGTGGGTAGTATGGGTGGGCGGTACGTGCACGCCCTGACAGTACGAGTGGTCATTAAGCATTCAGGATGCCTCCAATGAAAGTTTCTCCAATTGGGGATTTTCTTATTCTAGTGTAATTAGCCCATAAATGCTATTAGATCTTCAATAAATGTTCATTGCCTAAAAACCATTACAAGAAACCGAGGATTTGCTAATTGCGACATTAACATTAGCGAAAAGGGGCAATCTTGAGTGAAATCCAGCAATAAACAAGACGAAAACCAATGCTAAAAAGTGATATAATTTGGAGTTATCAACATACCCAAGCTTAGCGGTTACTCGCCCTCGAATGACAAAGCTATAATGATTAATAGAGAAGAATTGAATCAAGATGAAAACTTAAAAGTTCAAGGTTGTATCATATTCCATTGTCTCAAATCCTGCAACCTTAAACACGAGCATAATATATCTGACAGTTGCACTTAAGCTTGATTCCTAAATGCAAGTAATTCGCTAGCTAATAGTTCTTATAACTCAAATGAGACTGTTAAAAATTTGGCGAGGTTTTGCAAATCAATTTCTTCCAGTGACTCTTTTGTTATGAGAGTGAAAATGTATTTAAGCGAGGTTCCTTGAGTCAAAATTAAGGATGCAAATGTAGATGTCAAAAGAAGGATAAACTTAGAGCTTTTTCATTAGTCACCCACTTTGATAATCGTGGCTATCAAATACCTCTTCTTTTCCTTGCCTATCAAGAACTCTAATTGCACATTTTTGGTAGGGAGGTGATGCCAACAATCAAAAGTATCAAAAGTTTCTCAGCTCATTTTTTTAATGATAAATCTTTTATTTTTCCTTCTCAAGGATCAATAAATATGTCCTTTTGTAAACTCCGACACAACCTATTGGGAATACCAATAATTTTGCCCATATAGCGACACGTATTCCACTCATGCTATCAACTCATAGCCGAAATCCGGGGTTATACCATAGCTCGTTCAGAAGCTAGCGGAGTAGTTGGCATCCCAAAGGTGTGTATTTGAAACAAAGTACTTTTATTTTTATTTTTCTCTCTTTATTCTCCGTTTTAGCAGGTCAATACATGTTTTTGCATCTCCCTCTGCCACTCTAAAAAGTTCGTTCTATCAAGCAATTCCTTTTCAGAAGGTATCATCAAGTCAACGATCAATATGTGGGGTTGAGCACTACTAAGATTAAGCCCTTAAGACAAACATGGCACCAAAGTTGTGGATGGACACTTTCTCTTGTTTTAAAAAGTTTGCAATTGAATCTAAAGAGTGGTTTTTCAAACTATTATTAATTGTCAAAAGTCTTAACCAAAGAGGTGACAAAACCCTTTGAGCTCAAGTTCGAAAAGATAACAAACTAAGCATGGAGTCGAACTCAAGTGCAACTGAACAGACATGTGGTACCTCCTCTTGTTTGTTCATCTTCTACTTGTGCCAACTCTTTGCGTTCGTCTCCATATCTCGATCACTATAAGTGAGTAACCTGCAGAAAGAATCAACAAGAGCCGAGAGAAATTTGCACACTAGTATAATATTTTTGGGTTTTCTTTTATCAATTGCAAAACTGAAAGTAAACATGCATTGAAACAAAAACAAACAAATAAAAAGAAGAAATAAAAATATGAATGCAAAAAGGTGGGAGGAGTTTAACCTCCCGAAGCTTAGGATTATGCCTAACTGGAATCAGTTGTCGCTACCGTCGGGTGGCGACTGCTGATATGGGAAGTTCGGGTAGCGATTTGGAAAGTCAATCATGAAAGATGTGAAGTCTTGAGTGAGGTTGACTATGTTGGTGTTCACATCATGCAACATGTTTTCTATGTTGTCCATCTGATGCACCACCTGGTCAAAATCACTCCTCGAGAAATAGTTGAATCCCGGTTGTGGTGGAGGCATACCTTGTTGTTGGTGTTGGTGGAAAGGCTGCTGGTGATGGTGCTGCTAGCCGTAGTCGTCCCATCCTGTACCATGCCAATCTACTTCTCCTTGATCTTGCTGCTGTTGGCTAGCTGCCGCGTCTTCCTAGTTTGGGTGGCCATCTGGTGGCGTAGTCCTTCCTGAGAGGATTAGTGCCTTCTAGAACTCCTCCTTAGTGAGGACCCAACTCTTTTTACCTAGCAAACCAAAAGCTTGGACAAAAGGAAGCAAGATTTGGTGGAGATCACCGTTAGGATCATAATAAAAGTGGTAAGCATGGAGGGCACGTTCTAGTCTATAGACCTCCATGAACTTGGTCTTAGCCATATGAATGCCATCCAGGGTCTTACTGCCAGCCACATCTCTTTCCTGTGGTAGGGAAAATTCGTTTGCGTAGGCGATCTGTGTGATCAACCCACCACAATGAATGTCCCCTACGGAAGCCAACCTTTTGCGTCGAAAGTGCTAGATGAAAAAGAACCTAAGTTTACCTTGCGCACCATCTCTGGATGCAAGGCCATATGAATCACACTCATTTTGGGGCCTGCCATTGCCCCAACATCACCTTTCCCAAATAAAGAATTAATAAGGATGGTATGAAAATAAGTATAGTAGGATTCTGGATAGTGACGCTCTTCTTGCGCAAGTAATCATTGTTCCTGTGGATAGAAATTTGCCCCAAGATTGCATTGCTTCTATATGCACATTGTCATTAATATTGAGTTCTCCCTCATGGGAGAATCCGAAACTATCAGAAAATTCATAGAAGGTCAGGTTGTGGAGTTGTCCATTGAGCACAATACTTACAATCCTAGCTTGCACAATCATCTGCTCGAAGTCCTCCAAAAGACCCTGGCAGGAGAGGAACTCACAGTCTACCCACTTGGTGGGAAAAACCTTGCGGTTGCTCACCCTCTCATAGTCTCGAATCATGGAAGCCCTAAAGTTGTCCACCTCCTAGCGTCTCTTCTTCAAGCACGGTGGCTTGGCGGATCCCGAGGCTCCTGCGCATACCCGAGCCCTTGCCCGAGTGGGAAATCCTTCCAATGTTATGCATTGTGCTGTATTTTTTGGGAAGAAAACTATATGCATCAAGTTTCTATCACAATAACAAACAATTACATGTAGAAGTTACAAATCCTAACGCAAGGAATCAATAATAATCTCAAAATATGACGAACTCATCTAAATAGCCAATGTGATGAATTAAACCATAGATTTCAGAAAATAGAGTATGGATCGGACGAGAAACTTACCGATGTGAAGATCCCAACTCAAAAATATGAAATCAATAAAGAATCATAGGTTTTAGGAGGCTAGGGTTTATGGTGGAGAGAGAAAGAACAAGGAAGAAAGAGGAGGAAGAAGAAGGAGGCTGGTTGGGAGCCAGCCACTGTCAGCCTTTACCTAGCGACACACTCAGTATGGGCGAGCGGTACTGGCGTAGCCTGCCCATACCGGTGGTCGTCACCGTTAGATCAACATTAGGGTTCAAGATCAAACCTGATCGACCTGGTACGGGCACGCGGTATGGGAGTACCCCAGCCATACTAGTGGTCATTATCTATTCATGAGGTGTGGTCGATTTCGACGATGCTCGGTACGGGTGCGGGGTACAGGCATACCCTAGCCGTACTACTGGTCGTCGCCGGCACTGTTCCTATTGCTGGTTTCGTCGAGACATGGTATGGGCGTACCGTGGCCATACCGCTGCTAGTTATCTGTGCTGAATCCTTTTCTTTTCTTCATTTTTCCCTTGCTTCTCAACTTTGCTAAGGGAAATGCTCTGAATGAACTCAAAACTCAAAACATCTTATTAGATCATACAAATAATAAAGTAGTAATCATAAATAAAATTTAAACTTAATTTAAGAATGGGTTAACTCCCATTAAGTGTTTTATTGTAGAGTTTTGACTAATACAACTCCATGTCATCGGCGTCCATCGCAAGCTACAATTTTTCTTTAGTTTTTGCTGCTTGATCACACTTAGGTGGCGGAACATATTTTCCATTGTGTTCTTGTTTCTTAGGGAAGTATTGAACAATCTGATCATCATATATAGTGAAGATAATCTTACCACTAGAGCAATCTATGTTAGCTCTAGATGTACTATGAAAAGGTCTCCCAAGGATGATAGACAGTTTGTCATCCTCAGGAACATCAAGAATAATAAAATCAGTGGGCATAACATGTTGATCTATTCTAAGTTAAACGTCTTCGATCATTCCGACAGGTTGTTTAGTCGTCTTGTCTACCGTTTGTAATGTTATTGAAGTAGGAGAACATTCTCCAAGATTCAATTTCTTAAATAAGGAATAAGGCATAACACTAACACCTGCTCCTAAATCACAAAGAACATTTAATATATTAGTTTTCCCTATTGCACGGGAGATGGTTGGTATCCCTGGGTCCCCAAGCTTAGCAGGATGTTTATCGCCAAATCTTGTAATACCTGCTATAGTCTTAGTTACCTTCTTTTTTCTATTAAGGATGTCTTGCATAAACGTTTTATAAGTAGGAACTTGAATATCATCAGTTAAAGGAAGTTCTAAACGCAAGCTACCTAGTGCCTGAGCAAAAGAATCATAAATAGCTCTATCTGGTTCATAATGAACTTGATTAGGATAAGGAATTTTCTTTTTGGTAGGTTTTACCTTCTCTTTAACCTTTGTCACCAGTTTAGCATTCTTTTTATTTTTCCTTGTAGCTGATTTTTGCTTATCGGCATGTTCTTCACGCGGGATGATAACTTGCTCTTATTATTCCTTTCCGAGATCGGTTTCTTCCCTTAAATCGATCGTCTCAGCATCTGAATCATATGGTCTATGCTTATCCCCTGCTTCCTCTTCTCCTTGAGGTTTGGAAGCTTCATTTTACCTTTTCTGGGCCTCATAATCAATGTCGTCCCGGGGATCGACTTGATCCTCTTCTTCTTGACTCATTTCCTAAGTCTCTCTTGCTCTTCAAGCTTGCTGATCTTGATACCAAGGTGGCCCTTGTGGTTCCTGAGTTTCTGTACCACACCTAGTAACAATGTTAGTAGAAAGAGTATTGAAATTTTGTTGGTTCAAAATCAAAGTTTGGGTTTCATTTATTTGCTGACATTGAGTTTTAACCATACTTAGATATCTATCTAGATGTTTTGTGGCTTCACCCAAGTCAGTGTAGACTTCTATTAGGTCTCTTATATTCTTTTCTTGTGTCATAAGACGTTTATACTTTTTCTCACGGAATTTATTGTGTTGATATTTAAACTTTGGCATTACAAGATTTATATCACCTTCTATTACATAAGTTTGAAGAATGTCAACTTTGTTTTCTTTTACAAGTTTCGAAGCTATACCTTTTTGTTCCATGGACTTTTTGACTTCGGATATAAGATTTGGTGGTATGTTAATCATACCTTTTTGTGGTTCAATATCCTCAACTGGATTGTATTGTTCATCATTAAAGGATCTTACCTCGAAAAGCTTTACACATTCCGACAGTATCAAGTTGCATATTGCTCCTCCTACAGATAGATTAATCATCTCTTTTGTCTCATCATTAAGCCCATTATAAAAATATTGATAACTAAACTCTCATGAAATCAATGATTTGGAACTTTCATAATCATTGTGTAAAATCTATTCCATGCTTGATAAAAGGTTTCTCCAATTGTTTGAAGAAAATTTGTTATACTTCGTTTGATCTGCATGATTTTAGTAAATGAAAAATATTTAAGCATGAATTTTAGGATGCAATCTTCCCAGCTTTTTATAGTATGATTAGGTAGTGATTGTATCCAAGCAAAATCATTATCTTTCAAAGACTAGCGAAAGAGTTTAAGAAGTACAAACTCTATTGGTAAAATTGCTGGTTTAAGAGTAGCACAAAGGTCATATACCCTCGTCAAGTGGTCACTAGGGTCTTCCTCTTCTTTTCCTGTGAAAGCAATTTATTTCACCATATATATTAGCTCAGGATATATTTCAAATTCCTGGCCCTCAAATTTAGGACAAAGAATAGGTATTTTCCTCAAGTGCCTAGATGGATTCTGATATTCTCCCAAACGTAGGTCAAGTTCGGCCCCTCGGGTGATGGTCAAATCTTCCATCAATAAAATCAAGCTACTCACGTCTACAGTACGCAAATTAGTAAATCTTTCAATGAATTCTAATCGTCTCTCGATCGGAACATGATCAATATATGGAGGTAAATAGATTTTTCATGGTTGAGTGGTACCTGTGTCTTCAATGGAGATCGCGAATGGTGTCTATACTTGTTGTTGTCAAGAAATAACACTTAGCGCTTAGCTCCCCAGCAACGGCTCCAGAGAATATCTTGAGTGAATTGACACCCAAGGTGTCACAAGTCTTGAGTGAATTGACTGAAAAAGTTGACGGTGGGAGTGGTGGTTAAAAGATAGAGGGACTTGCTTAGGAAATAAGTAAATTGCATAAAAGTAAAGATGCGAAAGGTGTGTAAAGGTCCTGCCGATGAGAAGTTAGGCGCGGAGAGAAATAGTTCATGGTGATAGTGAAGGTGCCAAATGGAACAAGCAGAATAAGTGACAGTGATATGTCTTCTTTCTAAGTGAGTAGGCAAGCAACCCATGTATCGACTACGAGTCCTCATGGCCAATTCTTCCCAATCCCAATGATCCATCTCCCTATTACCACGGCCATGTTCAGCACATTAATAAGGTCTTGCAACCGGATCAAGGCTTTAATCTTGATGGTTACTTGTTGTCCTCGAGTAGTGTTAGCTCTTATTTGATATCGGCTGTGTCACGCTGGGGTCGCTAAATTACTAGCATACAAGTTCATACATATGAGATCTTTGGATCATGTTACCTATGCCCTTAAATTAGATAACAAGCATTAGGCAAACATAGATATTCATTCTCATTATTTAAATAAAACATTACAATGATCACAAATGGATGGAATTATAGGAGGCACCACACATCTCACCAACATCCTACATTTCCCATGCCTATGGGGATTTACTCAGACATGAGAGGAAGACAAATCAAAGTCATAATTGTATTGCAAATAGAAATCATCTCAAAGTTATTGTAGCAAACCACAATAGTAATTTAAGATCCAATCAAATACAAACCAGAGGTAGATCAAAGTATCAAACCCTAATCTTACAAGTGTCAATATATCTCTCTAAGTAATGATGGAATGATGGTGGAGTGTGTGGTTTAGAGGTT
Source organism: Avena eriantha (assembly GCA_910589775.1). NCBI lineage: Eukaryota > Viridiplantae > Streptophyta > Magnoliopsida > Poales > Poaceae > Avena > Avena eriantha. The sequence continues at coordinate 420,404,170 of OU342740.1, forward strand.
GGAGATCGTCGAGGAACAAGGTGAAGTTCTTCTCCTCTTTTACATCTGATCTTCCCCTCTAGATGGCTTGCAGTGGCTGTAACTTTTTGTCCTTTGGTTCTTCTCGTCTCTCCCCCTTTATGAAAGTTTCTTGTATTGATATAAGGAAGGCGCCGATGGGTAGTATAGGCAGGCGGTAAGGGCACGCCCTGACCGTACCAGTGGTTGTTAAGCATTCGGGACATCTCCAATGAAAGTTGCTCCAATTGGAGATTTGCTTATTCTGGTGTAATTAGCCCATAAATGCTATTAGATTTTCAATAAATGTTCATTGCCTAAAAACCATCACAAGAAACCAAGAATTCGCTAATTGCGACATTAACATTAGTGGAAAGGGGCAATCTTTAGTGAAATCCTGCAATAAACAAGAGGAAAACCAATGGTAAAAACTGATAAAATTTGGAGCTATCAATACCATCTAAGCTCCCTCTAGAACGGTGGTTTGCATTATCTCACACTCTAAGGATGAGGTTGTGAGGTTTTCTGTGTTTATCATCAATGGTGAACTTTGTAACTAGATCTCATTAAGATACAACTGTCGGATATTTTTCTATCACGTCATTCAACTAATGACATGACCTCATTGTCAATTGGCATAAATTCCCATGATCTCGAAACCCTAGATCATCCCCATGGCCAATGAGCTAGTTCGCTAGAGGTAACTAGAGACATGGTTTGTTTACATACCACACGTGTATTAACGTGTCATATTAATACAATTATAGCACTGTACGAAATGTATTATGAACATATAAGAGATATATCAAATAATACACTTTATTATTTGCCTCTAGGGCATATCTCTATCAGTCACCCAGCTGCACTAGAGTACAAATTAATATAGTTTACAATAGGTAGGAACCTAACACGGATGGCATCTCGGTGTTGTTCGTGCTTGGCTTGTAGGAGAGATTTAGTCAGAGGATCTGCAACATTCAGATCCATGTGCACTTTGCAAATGTTGATTTCACCCTCGTCAATGTTCTGCCAGATAACGTGAAAAGGTAGCTTGATGTGTTTGACCGTGGAATGAGTCCTTGGTTCCTTTGCATTTGAAATAGCGCATGTTTTGTCACAATATATGGTAATTGGGTCTTGCGCACCTGGAACAACTCGCAGTTCAATGAAGAAATTCCTTAACCAAACAACTTCATTCGCTGCATCAGTAGTAGCAATGATGTATTTCGACTCCATCATAAACTGTGCAACTTCTGGTTGCTTCTTGCTCTTCCAGCTTACTACCACACTATTCACCAAAAACACAAATTCCATTTGAGAATTCGAGTCATCAGGATCTGAGTGACAGCTCGCATCCACGTAACCAGTTATGTTTAGAGCTTCATCATCACCTCCATATACTAGGACCATATCCTTTGTTCTCTTGAGATACCTTAGGATATTTTTGATAGCTGTCTAGTGATCCATTCCTAGATTATTTTGGTATTGGCTCACCAAACTAAGAGCCAATGCTACATCAGGTCGATTACTTAGCATTGCATCCATGATAGATCCTATGGCTGAGGCATACGGTATGTAAGACATCCTTTCTCTATTAGCATCCATTACCGGATATTGAGTCAAACTCAGTATGCTACCTTTTCTCACATGCACCAAAGCTCTTTTGGCATCCTCCATTCTGAACCTCTTCAAAAACTCTCAAGGTAAGTACTTTCACTTAATGCAATTAGGCGTCTTGATCTATCTCTATAGATCTTGATTCCTAATATGTATGTAGCTTCACCTAAGTCCTTCATGGAAAATTGACTACTCAAATATGCTTTCACGCTTTTCATAAAGTCCACATCGTTTCCTATGAGTAATATGTCATCCACATATACTACTAGGAAAACCATTGATCTCCCACTCGCTTTCTTGTAAACACAAAATTCTTGTTGGGTTTGGAAAAATCCAAAACTCTTGATCACTTGATCAAAACGTTGGTTCCAACTCCAAGATGCATGCTTCAGCCCATAAATGGATCGCTGAAGTTTACACACCTTCCTAGCATCCTTAGGATGAAAAAAACTTTCCGGTTGCATCACATACAACTCTTCATCAATATGACCATTGAGGAATGCGGTTTTGACATCCATCTACCAAATTTTCATAATCGAAATGACCAGCAATTGCTAGTAAAATCTGGACAGCCTTAAGCATCACTATGGCAGAGTAATTCTCATCATAGTCAACTCCTTGAATTTGTCGAAACCCCTTTGCGAGAAATCGAGCTTTGTGAATGGTCACATTACCATTCACATCTATCTTTTTCTTAAAGATACATTTATTTTCCACGGCCTTGCGCGGAAGATCTACCAAGGTCCAAACTTGGTTTTCGTACATGGATTCTATTTCGGATTTCATGGCTTCTAGCCATTTCTCGGAATTAGCACTATCCATAGCTTCTTTATAGTTTGCAGGTTCTTCCTGTTCATCTAGAATGACAGACATCACAAGGCTACTGTACCAATCAGGAGTGGTACAAACTGTTGTAGACTTGCAAATCGCAGGAGTTTTGATATTTTTGTTTTGTTCATCATTATTGGGCTTTTCTTCCACGTTGGAGAGCGGTTTGCAGAATAGCTTCCGTTGCACTACTCGGAATTTGGAGAGAACAGCCAACAACTTCATCTAACTCAATTTTTGTTCCACTAACTCCTTTAGTGACAAACTCTTTTTCAAGAAAGGTTTTGTTTTTCATGAAAAATGTTTTGCCTTCGGCTTGCTTATAGAAGGTATACCCAACTTTTTCCCTTGGGTATCCCACAAAAGATAAATTTTTCCGATTTGGGTTCGAGTTTATGAGGCTGTAGTTTCTTAACGTAAGCCTCGCATCCCCAAACTTTTAGAAATGACAATCTTGGCTTCTTGCCATACCATATCTCATATGGGGTTGTCTCCACAGGGATTTGGATGGTGCTCGGTTTAAAATAAAAGCGGCAGTTTCTGACGCTTATCCCCAAAATGACACGGACAAATCAGTCAAAGACACCATGGACCGCACACTATCCAATAGAGTATGGTTACGTCATTCCAACACACCATTACGTTGTGGTGTTCTGGCTGGCGTAAGCTATGGTATGATCCGATAGTCCTTCAAGTGCCTATTAAACTCGTACCTCAAATACTCGCCTCCCTGATCTGATTGAAGATGCTTGATTTTTTTTGTTAAGTTGATTCTCTACTTCTTTCTGAAATTCCTTGAACTTTTCAAAGGTTTCAGATTTGTGTTTCATTAAGTAGATATATCCATATGTACTCAAGTCATCAGAAAAGGTAACAAAATAACGATAACCATTGAGTGTTGAGACGCTCATTGGTCCGCATACATCCGTATGTATGATTCCCAGTAGGTCTATAACTCTCTCCATTGTGCCGAAGAAGGGTGTCCTAGTCATCTTGCCCATAAGGCATGGCTCACATGTATCGAGAGATTCGAAATCCAACGATTCAAGAAGTCCATCTAAATTGAATGAGGCTTCTTCATGTGTTTTACGCCAATGTGACCAAGACGGCAATGCCACATAAACATGGAGTTATCATCATGATGCTTACAACATTTAGCATCAATGTTATGGATGTGAGTACTACAATCAAGTTCTAGTAAGAATAAACCATTACTCACAGGCACATGAACTTAGAAAACATCGTTCATATAAATAGAGAAACCATTTGTTCTAGATTTAAACGAATAACGATCTTGGAAAAAGCAAGATACACTTAAAATGTTCATACTCAATGGGGGTACATAGTAGCGTTTATTCAAAACTAAAATCAATCCCGACGGCCGATTTAGAGGTAAAGTGCCGACGACCACAACATCGTCTTTCGTGCCATTGCCGACGCGCATCGTCACCTCGTCCTTCCCTAGTCACCTCTTACTCCACAACTCCTGCTGAGAGTTACATATGTGAGCAACAAAACCAGTATCAAATACCTAGGTGTTACTCATGGTGTTGGTAGGGAACATATCTATAACATGTATATCACATATACCTTTGTCTTTGGCGGCTATCTTGCCGGCTCTCTTGTCCTCAAGGTACTTGGGGCAATTGCGTTTTCTAGTGCCCATCTCCTTTGCAATAGTAGCACGTGGTGTCGGGCCTAGAGCTGGGCCTAGTAGCCTTAGAAGTGTTGGCAACTGGTTTACCATCCTTCTTTGGCTTATTGCCCTTTCCCTTTTGCCCCAACATTTTAAAGTTGGTTGTCTTATTGACCATCAACATCGTGTGCTCTTTCTTGATTTCTACCTCAACAGTTTTGAGCATGGTGAACACTTTATCAAGGGTCTTAATCAACCCTTGCATGTTGTAGTTCATCACAAATCTCTTGTAGACAGGGGAAGTGAGTGAAACACCATGTCAATTGCTAACTCTTCCGGGATTTTGCAATCCAGAGCATTCAAGTGCTTAACGTAAACAGACATTTTGACTATGCACTCACTAATACTTTAGTGCTCTTCCATCTTGGCAAAGAAGAAGAGCTAATAAGCATCATACCTTTCAGCCCGACCCTATGGAGCAAAGACAACTTTGAGATCTTCAAAAATCTCAAAAGAATTCATCTTCTCCAAATGGTTTTGAAGCTCCGGCTCCATGGCATAGAGCATTCCACTCTGGATGAGGGAGAAATCATCCGCCTTGGACTGCCAAACATTCTTTTCGTCCTGGGAGGCAGAATCTGTAGGCTTAGCTGGAAGCTCAGCCTCGATGACATAAGTCAACTTGTTGGGGACTAGGAGGATCCTAAGATTGCAGAACCATGCGGTGAAGTTGGCTCCATCATTTTTCAGCTTGTCCTTCTCGAGGAAAGTGCTAAGGTTGAAGGTGGGTGGGCGAGACATCTACAACGGATTTGGAAGTGTTTAGACCATGTTCATAATAATGAGTTCAAGTTTTAATTTATGCTACTAAACAAAAACAAGTAGAACTCCCACTCAAACAAACATCCCTCTATTAGTTTTAGTGATCACATGGTCCCAATCCGCTGCGCCACCCCCGATCGTCATGGCTGGCAATGCAGTTTCAAAGGTGGACATTCCCTAATGTCGATCACATCAACAATGTGATTCATGCTCGACCTTTCGATCTCTCGTATCCCGAGGCCATGTCTACACATGCTAGGCTTGCTAGTTCTAACTTGTGAGTATTCGCAGTGCAACATGGCTTACACCCACCATATGCGAATGCAGATATGTCTGACACCCGATCGCCACGACCTGGCTCATAGCAGAGAACTTTCTTCGTGGTGCACACACAAGGGGGATACTGATGACTACAAGTGCACATATCGTTTGTAGCTAGTTTCTAAATAAAAATATCGATCTCACATGGAGATGGAGTCTGAAGTCTAATAATTCTTGAAATAATTATTGCGATAGAAATGCTAGATAAAGTTCTAAGTGACAAGATAAAATGTGAGTATTGTGTAAAAAGGTGTTTTTGGGTTTTGGGTATAAGATAAATAATAAAGTAAAGCAAAATAACTTAATACAGAAAGTAAGTATCGCGTATATAAGAAATATTGGAACTGCAGTAGGGAAAAGGCGTTCTAAGGGAGTAGCGGATACACGACTAGTATTGTAAATTATCATCATGAACATTCTCAACTATGTATGTGTGGGAGGAACTCCGTATTTGGACGGATAGGCAACAACCACTGCTCACATCATCCTCATAACTATAGTAGTCAGCAATCGACATCAATCGAATTACTGCACTATTAAGGGATGTAATCCCGTAGGACATATCCCATGGCATGGATAGTGTTCCGCCCGTTTCCTCGATTTCCCAAGTTGATACGTAAGGGGTGCCAACATCTTTATAGTCACTGTAAGTGCTAGCACGCCTCCATCTACCAACAATTAGTTTCCTCCATCAAGTCCCCACATGGTCACAATGATGAATATCATAATAGACTTTATCTTATTTCAATCTCATACTAGGGTTTCTCCATATCCCCAAGAACTAATGATCTACTCATACATGGAGGCAATCAATATCATAGCAATGGTAATGGAAACAATCATAGATGAATAGTACTTGTATAAATCCACAACGAGTATAGGAATTACAACAAGGTATAGACAATGTAGATGGGATCGATGGAGACGGTGGTGATGCAGCGGTGGATGATGAAGATTGATGCCTTAGCCTCCCGGATCTATGAAGGGCAAAGATGGATCCCTTGTGGATGAGTTCCCCGTCTAGATGCCTTCCGGAGGTGAGGTTTTTGATATTTCTGGGTGTTCTGTATGTCATCTCCTCGAACCAATTGCACGGGGTGAAACTATTTGACAAGGCAGAGGCGGCGCCAACTATACAGCCAGAAAAGTTGCTCCGGTCATATAGCTGGCCATTGGGATCTCTGCCTCCCTTGTTCACTTCTGGTTTTCTTCTGGTATTATTAATATTTCCCAAATAAGAGACTTATGTTGTTTTTGACTCCTTTTCTGCACAGTACAACTGCTCCAATAATTGTATCGATTGGATCCATCATCTATCCTGATCCTAGCGAAAACATACATAAAATGTGCGCACGAGCGCCATAAAATACCAAGATCCTACATCTACAATGCAAAATAATAATATAAAACATGATGCAAATATGCACATCAGATACTAAGGCTGGAATTCTGCGAGGGATTTATCCTATTATGCTACCATCGTATATGTTAACATACTAGCAAGATAGGATGCACAAAGTGACACTTCACAAAGTAAGGTGTTATGGTGTGGTTGCAACATCTTGATCTCCATCGAGAGCTCCAATGAAATTTTCATAAACTTGTCATTGTCATGTCACAACACCTGCCCCTATGCAAAATAATGATAAACGCCTCAACTTTATCTATTGCATGTTTTACGTTGCTTTAGGGATTTTGCGGTAGAACGCCTCAACGTGGAGCGACAACATGGATTCAATGATTGCCGTTTTACTTCCCTTTTCAGGGCCCTCCAATGTTGATGCCATATCAACTACCGTAGAGAGACATACACCCCTTAAGCCACTTAATTGTGGACTAGTCTCGTGAATCACCATGTGAGGTCGGTTGGGGGCCGCTTCATCAAGAAGTGCCACAATATAAATAAGAACACAAAATAGGGTAGCAACTAGAAAATCAATGCCCACATATTGCTATGTGGTCTATCCGTATGACATGTCTACCCATAGACCCGCTCTGATACCACTAGAGGGTTCCGTAGCAAAAAATAAAAAATTCTATCTACGCGAACACTAATACTAGGATCTATACTATGTAGACATAAGTAACGAAAAACAAAGATGGTATTCATGCCCTTGAAGTCCAATGAATGCCTTACGTAGGAAGGCATATGTTGATGAAGAAGAGCATCTCCAAGCACCCCAAGTGTGGTGCCTCCAAAGTACTACACATGTCCGGTGTAGGCGGCGTATCCCGGGCTCCGATCTAGCCAAGCAACGGAAGAGGAAGATGGCGGAATAAATATGACATGACGGTAGTGTGAAGGTGGAGAACTCAAATCCCTAGAGGTCCCCTCCAATATTACGAAGAAGTCCTCATTGGAAATGAGAGAGAGAGAATGAGAGAATGGGATGATTCCAAAGGGGGGTGACCCCCTTTATATAGTAGGATGGGCGGGGCACCACCCAAGGGGAGGAGGTCTGGGACTAAACCCCACACCCGCCAACCCTAGGTGGGCCACTAAGCCCTAGCCGGCTAGCTCTCCTCCCAAGGCGCCTTTCCCCTTTGGGCCTCCCCTCCGGGTGAGGCCCATTAGCAATAGGCTGCCTTTAAATTTTTTAATATTAATTCATCCAATTAATATAAAATACACATATTATTATATTCCTTCACTCTAAAACTCCTTCTGGACCCCCTCCGATCAACATCGGATGTTACATGGAACTATTCCGGTCTCTCTCTCTATTTCTCCTACGATACCGCATCTATCCCTAAGCATCCCTACCCTTAAGTGTGACATCCTTTGGTCTAGAAACACTCCGGACATGATTGACACGTCTATCATATCAATGATCATCAGCAGGACCTGGATGCCCATGATGATCCCCGTGCATTCCACAAATCTTATCGCTCGAACCATAAACATCATTTCCCGTTCCCTTTGCCACTTGATACCTAGTTCATCCGAGACTTGATCTTCAGTATCTCCATACCTTAGTTCGATCTCGTTACCGATGAACTTGTTTACTCGTTTCCATGTCATTGCATTCCGTGACCAAGTCACATGCTTGCAAGCTTCGTTAATGCAACGTTACCGAGATGGCCACATATGTATCTATCTGTTACATGGACTGGCAAATCCTAGTCTTGATATGTACTCGTCTACACGCCCCTTTGGGAAACCTGAGTGGCACCTTTTTAATCATCCAGTCACAGAATGATACTTGATACCATCTAAGCTCCCTCTAGAACGATGATTTGCATTATCTCATAGTCTAAGGATTAGGTTGCGAGGTTTTCTGTGTTTATCATCAATGGTGAACTTTGTAACTAGATCTCAATAAGATACAACTGTCATTTGTTTTTCTATCATGTTATTCAACTAATGACATGACCTCATTCTCAATTGACATAAATGCGATATCGAAACCCTAGATCATCATCATGACCAATGAGCTTGTTCGCTAGAGGTAACTAGAGACACAGTATGTTTACATAGCACATGTGTATTAACGTTTCATATTAGTACAGTTATGGCACGGTATGAAATGTATTATGAACATATAAGAGATATATCAAACAATACACTTTATTATTTTCCTCTAGGGCATATCTCCTTCAAAAATAGCCTCGGGTGACAGTGATTAAATATGATCTCATGGTCTAAGGATTAAGACAATCCATTTTAGACAATTGCAACTATGAACTATGTGACATGATCATATTGCAACAATCATCGGTGGGTAATGTCCATCACACCATTTCTAGATTATATGACTTCATTGTCAGTTGGCATACATGCACCATGATCAGGAACCTTGATCATTAGCTGCCTAGTGAATTAGTTTATTAGAGGCTACTAGGGACTTCTGGTTTCTTTATATATCACACATGAATTAGTGTTTCCTCTTGATATAGTTATAGCATGATATAAAACTATTATGAACTAATGAGATATTAATTGAAGCTCCAAATTTCATCACTTTTTACCATTGGTTTTCCTATTGTTTATTGCCGGATTTCCCTCAAGATTGCCCTTTTTACTAACGTTAATGTCGCAATTAGCGAATACTTGGTTTCATGTGATGTATTTTAGGCAATTAACATTTATTGAAGATGTAATATTATTTGTGGGCTTATTACACCAGGATAAGAAAATCCCCAATTGGAACCACTTTCATTGGAGGCGTCAACATGCATAATGACCACGGGTATGGTCAGGGCGCACCCATAACGTCCGCCTGTACTACCCACCGGTGTATCCCTTATATCAATACAAGCAACTTTCTTAAAGAGGGAGCGACGAGAAGAACCATAGAACGAAAGTTATAGACGCCGCAAGCCATTTAGAGGGGAGATCGGATCTGAAAGAGGAGAAGAACTTTGCCTCGTTCTCCGATGTTCTTCAACCTCCAAACCACATAGTCCACCATCATTCCATCATTACTTAGAGAGAGAGCGTTTGGCACTTGTAAGATTAGGGTTTGATACTTTGATCTACCTACGGTTTGTATTTGATTGGATCTTTAATTGCTATTGTGAATTGCTACAATAACTTGGAGATGATTTCTATTTGCAATACAATTATGCCTTCTGTTTGTCTTTCGCTCATGTCTGAGTAAATCCCCATAGGCGTGGGAGATGTAGGGGATTGGTGAGATGTGATGCGCCTCCTTTAATTCCATCCATTTGTGATTGTTGCAATGTTTATTAAAATAGTGAGAATGAATATCTATGTTTGCCTAATGCGTGTTGTCTAATTTTAAGGACCCAGGTAACATGATCGAAAGATCTTATAGGTATGAACTTGAATGCTAGTAATTCGGATTCGGCGACCCCCGAGTGACACAACCGGTATCAAAAGAAGAGCTCGCACTACTGATGACCCACAAGTATCGGGGATCGCAACAGTCTTCGAGGGAAGTAAAACCCAATTTATTGATTCGACACAAGGGGAGCCAAAGAATATTTATAAGCCTTAACAACTGAATTGTCAATTCAGCTGCATCTGGAAACAATCTTGATCGCAACAGTTTATCAGTAGCAACACTTTTGTAATAGCAATAGCAAAGTAATCACAGTAGTAAAAGTAAAGACAATAGTAATAATTGCAGTAAACAGTAGGATTAAAGCGCGGTAGGCATAGGGACGGATGGATGGGCGTTGCATGGACAAGACAATTCATATAGCAATCAAGATATAGGGCATTTGCAGATAAATAAGGTAAAGCATCCAAGTACTAAATAATCATAGGCATATGTTTCATATATAGTCATACGTGCTCGTAATGAGAACTTGCACAACATCTTTTGTCCTGCCAGCCTGTTTGCAGCGGGGCCTCAAGGGAACTACTAGCAATTAAGGTGCTCCTTTTAATAGAGCACTGGAGCAAAGCATTAACACTCCGTGAACACACGTGATCCTCATATCACATCCATTCCCTCTGGTTATCCCGATTATTGTCACTTCAGGGCCTTTGGTTCCGGAAAATAATATGTGTATACAACTTGCAGGTAAGATCATAAACAATACTATCATCATGAATCAATAACATGTTTAGATCTGAAATCATGGCACTCGGGTCCTAGTGACATGCATTAAGCATAACAAGTTGCAACAAAGTCAAAAAGCACTAATAATAGATACTAGGCACCATGCCCTAACAATCTGATGCCATTACATGAATGATCTCATCCAATCCCTACCATCCCCATAGCCTACAGCAGGGGATTACTCACTCATGAATGGGGGAATCATGGATGGTTGATGGAGAAGCGATGGTGATGATGATGGCGATGATCTCCTCCAATTCCTCGTCCCGGTAGGGTGCCAGAATGGAGTTTTTGGTTCCAAATCGTGTGGGCCCCTCGTGGCCCTCCTCCATCTCGTCTTCTGGCTCCGTGAGTCTTCCAGTGAAATAGGATTTTTGGCATATTTTTTGGGGCTTTTTCCTGATAGTTGATTTTCTACACAAAACCTAGACACCAAGGTAATCCTGCTGAAAACAACGTTAGTCCGTGTTAGTTGTATCCAAATCACACAAGTTGAGAGGAGAAACAATAGAAAAAGTAATCGGGAAAGTAGATATGTTTTGGACGTATCAACTACTCGAGGACAACAAGGAACCATCAAGATTAAAGCCTTGATCCGATTGAAAGACCTTAGTTAATGTGCTGACCATGGCCGTGGTAACAGACAGATGGATCATTGGGATTGGGAAGAATTGTCCATGAGGACTCCTAGTCGGTATATGGGTTGCTTGCCTACTCACTTTTAATTAAGAATTATTGTTATCACTTATTCCACTTATTGCATTTGGCACTTTCACTATCACCATGAATTGATTCTCTCCACGCCTAGTTTCTCATCTGCAGGACCTTTACACACCTTTCGCATCCTCACTTTTATGCAATTTACTTATTTCCTAAGAAAGTTCCTCTATCTTTTACTCACCACTTCCACCGTCAACATTTGCAGTCAATTCACTCAAGACCTATGACACCTTGGGTGCGACAGAAAAACCGCATAAAAATACTTTCCTAGGCTCCTAGTTAGGCTCAATATAAAAATTAGAATTAATACTTCCACGAAAACATTCTCTGACGAACCTGTGCACTTGGAGGCTATCAAGATATTTTCTGGCACCTTTGCCGGGGAGCTAAGCGCTAAGTGTTGTTTCTTGACAACTACAACTATTGATAACATTCATGATCTCCGTTGAAGACAGAGGTACCACTCAATCAGGGAAAACCTATTTACCTCCATATATTGATCATGTTCCGATCAAGAGACGATTAGAATTTATTGAAAGATTTACTAATTCGCGTACTTTAGACATGAACAATTTGATTCCATTAATGGCTGATTTGACCATTACCCGAGGGGCCGAACTTGAGTTACCTTTGGGAGAGTATGGGAATCCATCTAGGCACTTGAGGAAAATGCCAATTCTTTATCCTGAACATGAAGGCCAAGAATTTGAAATATATCATGAGCTAATATATATGATGAAAAAATTGCTTTCGCAGGAAAAGAAGAGGAAGACCCTAGTGACAACTCAACAAGGGTACACGACCTTTGCGTTACTCTCAAACCAGCAAGTTTACCAATAGAGTTTATACTTCTTAAACTCGTTCACTGGTCTTTGAAAGATAATGCTTTAGCTTGGTTACAATCACTACCTAATCATACTATAAAAAGCTGGGAAGATTACATCTTAGAATTCATGCATAAATATTGTTCATTTACTAAAATCATGCAGATCAGATGCAGCATAACAATTTTTTTGCAAACAATTAGAGAGACCTTTTATCAAGCATGGAATAGATATGATGCAATGATTATGAAAGTTCCAAATCATGGTTTTCATCAAAGTCTATTAGCCAATATTTTTATAATGGGCTTAATGACGAAACAAAAGATATGATTGATCTATCTATAGGAGGAGCAATATGCAACCTGACACTGTCGGAATGTGTAAAGATTTTTGAGTTAAGATCCTTTAATGATGAACAATACAATCCAGTTGAGGATATTGAACCACAAAAAGGTTTGATTCGCATACCACAAGATCTTATATCCAAAGTGAAAAATTCCATGGAATAGAAAGGTATAGCTTTAGAACTTGTAAAAGAAAACAAAGTTTACATTCTTCAAACCGATGCAATGGAAGATAATTTAAATCTTGTATTACAAAAGTTTAAATATCAAAAAAATCAATTCCGTGAGAAAAAATATGAACGCCTTATGACACAAGAAAAGAATATAAGAGACTTAAAGGAAGTCTTTGACGACTTGGGTCAAGCCACAAAACATTTAAATAGATATCTAAGTATGGTTAAAACCCAATGTGAGCAAATAAATGAAACTCAAACTTTGATTTTGAACCAAGGAAATTTCAATACAGTTTTTACTAACATTGATACTAGGCATGGTATAGAAATTCAAGATCCACAAGGTCCACCTTGGTATAAAGAAGAGCAAGATCAAAAAGCAAGAGAGACTCAGGAGATGAGTCAAGAACAAGAGGATCTGATAGAACCCCATGACAACATTGATTATGAGGCGCGAAAAAGCAAAAATGAACCTTCGAACAGTCAAGAAGAAGAGGAAGCGGGAGATAAGCGTAAACCATATGATTCGGATGCTGAGACTATTGATTCAATGGAAGAAACCGATCTCAGCAAGGAACAAGAAGAGCAAGTAATTATCTCGTGTGAAGAACATGCCAATAAGCAAAAATCAGCTACAAGGAAAAATAAAAAGAATGCTGAACCGGTGACAAAGTTAAAAGAAAAGGTAATACCTACCAAAAAGAAAATTCCTTGCCCTAACCGAGTTCATTACGAACTAGATAAATCTATTTATGAATCTTTTGCTGAGGCACTGGGCTGCTTGCGTTTAGAACTTCCTGTAACTGATGATATTCAAGTTCCTACTTATTAAACATTTATGCGAGACATACTTAATAGGAAAAAGAAGGTAACCAAGAATGTAGAGGTTATGACAAGCTTTGGTGATAAACTTTCTGCTAAGCTTGGGGATCCAGGGATACCAACCATCTCCTGTGCAATTGGGAAAACTAATATATTCAATGCTCTTTGTGATTTAGGAGCAGGTGTTAGTGTGATGCCTTATTACCTTATTGCTCTAGTGGTAAGATTGTCTTGAATATATATGATGATCGGATCGTTCGATCCTTTCCTAAGAAATAGGAGCACAATGGAAAATACATTCCACCACCTAAGCGTGATCAAGCAGCAAAAACTAAAGAAAAAGCACCGCTTGAAATGAACGCCGATGATATGGTGTTTGATTAGTCAAATCTCTAGAATTAAACACTTAATGTGAGTGAACCCATTCTTAATAAATTAAGTTTAAGTTTTTATTTTATCATTTGTGATTACTACTTTATTATTTGTATTACTTAATAAGTTTGTTTTGAGTTTTTAGTTCGTTCAGTGGATTTACCTGAATGAAGTTGACAAGCAAGGGAAAAACGAAGAAAAGAAAAGGGGTTCAGTACAGATAATGGCACTGGTATGGCTGCGGTATGACCGTACCACGCGCCCATACAATGTCTCGACGAAATCTATGACATGACTAGTGCCGGCGATGACCAGCGGCACGGCCACGGTACGACTGTACTGCGCACCCATACCAAACATCAAAGAAAGAGACCACGACGTCCGAATAGATAACGACCAATGGTAGGGCCAGGTACGTCCATACCGCGTGCCTGTACTAGGTCGACCAGGTTTGATCTCGAACCCTAATGTTGATCCAACGGTGATGACCACCGGTACGGGCAGGCTGCGTGAAAGGACATTTATTGTTCTAATCTGTTTTGGTGTTCGTTAACAACATAAGGTACATTTTACCGAGTGTTAATCTCTATAGGTCAATCTATTAAAAAGGGAAAAAGTCAGAGTGTTGTGGGAAATTACATGGCCAAAGCTATGCTTTCCTAAATATTCCAGACCGGACTCTCCAGTGTGCAAACATAGGAGTCTCCGGTGTGGTCCGGAGTTTCCCCAGGAGTTCCCGGTGTGTGGACTGGACTTGGCCCAGGGTATCTATGTGTTCTGGTCCGGAGACGGGCTAGATATCAGTCGGAATCTCCGGTGTGACCTCTCTGACCGAAGTTTCTGGTGTGGACACACCGGATTCTCCGATGTCTCTGGTCTAGAGTTACAGCCAGAGTCTCTAAAGTGGCCTATAAATAGGGGACCTCATCCTCTTCCTCCAGCTGCTCGTTCCAGAAAAAGAAGACCACACCATTAGAGCCACCAAAACTCCAAGATCTCTTCATCCAACCACCCAAAGTCATTGATCTTTGGGGAATCAGAGGAGGACGCATCGATCTATAGCTTCACCAAGAGAGATCTTCATTTCCCCCTCATTCACGTGAGGCCCCTTGCTCTAGGGTTTCATTGGAAACCCTAAGCCTTGTTTTGGTTGTGTTGATTCTTACAAGCTTGTTTTTGATTGTGTGAGAGCTTTCTTGGATTTGGGAGACCCCAATTAAGTTGTGGGTGTGTGCCTCGAACTTGTTGTAAATGTGAAGGCTTACACCTTGAAGGTTGCCGATATAGTGGAAGAGGTGAATCGAACTCATTGCGGTGAGGTTCATCAGAGAACAAGGGGGGCCTCTCATGGCGTTGGTGGTTTGAAACCACCGCCTCTCCAAACGTAGACATACTTCCCCTCAAAAGGAAGGAACTACGGGAAACACACCCATGTGTCTCCGTGTGCTCCACTTTGGTTACTTATATCCTTTACCACACTTTGCTTATCTTGTTCTTGCTTAGTGGTTGTGCTAGATTGACATATAGGTAAATTCACCATAGTTTCATAATCTAGAGAATTTACCTTTTGTGTAAAACCCTAATTTGAAAAAGAGTAAAATTTGAAGTAGCACCTATTCACCCCCCTCTAGGTGCCCTTACAATCCTTTCAATTGGTATCATAGCCTCGACACTTTATTCGGGCTCTATGGGCAACCCAGGAGATGAGGGAGAGGGTGAGGTTAGCACCTCGGCGACCATGGTAGATCTCAAGAATTTGGAAACTAGCTTGAGCTCTACCTTGGGTAACAAAATCCAACAGTTGCGTCAACTTGTTAAGCGACTTTTTATGGAAAAGTCAGCCTCACCACCTCCCTCTCAAGAGGAATCACCACCTAACCCTAAGGCAAATGCTCTAGCTAAGCCAATATGTGAAGTGGTGGGGGATGAACATAATTCCACTGACTCGACCACCAAAAAGGGTGATGGGAAGGAAGAGCACCATGCGGTTCCCGGATGGTAATCTCCCGCCCCTCCAATCCCTCATCCCCATATAAATAATAGAGGTGACCCACCTAAGTTAGCTGCACATACTTTTGCTCAATGGCAAGTTTTAATGAAATCTCATGTGCGCAGCTCTTGCATTGACTTGTGGAACATTATTGCAGAAGGACTCAAAACTGAGGATCCAACCTACTTGACTGGAAGAGAAGTGGTGAATATCCAACTCAATGCGACAGCCTTGCACATGATCCAACTTGGAGTGGGGCTAAAGGATTTTCCCCACATTGAGCACTACAATACCGCCAAGGAAGCTTGGGATGCTCTCATTGAATTGTTTGTTGGCAATGAGAGCATGAGAAGAAATAGGTATGATGCCTTAAGCAATGAGGCTGAAGGTTTCTTTAGAGAAACTCCAACATCTTACCTATAAATGGGTTAGAGTAAAAAAACTGCTTTTTAGGTAAGATGGACAAAACAACAGCTCCAACAACTTACCTATAAGTGGTCCCCCACTGAATTTTTTGGGTGATCACCCATTTTTTGTCATATCTTACCCATATATGGGTAGATGGGGGCATTTTTTGTGTAAGAGGAAAACCAACCAAAACGCACGCGGGAACAGAGGAACCGCCTAGCGCGGAAATTTCACGTCCTCCTGCCTGACCCGTCCATCACCACTGGCACTCACCGTGGCTCCTCCATCCGCTGGACCGCCATGGAGCACGTCGTTGACCTCCCCTGATCCCCCGCCGTGCCTCCATCCGCCAGTCCCGTGCTCCTAGCTGGCGCGCGTGCCGAGCCCATCGTTGCGCGTCGCCTTGGTCTGTCCGCGTCGCCGGGGGTACCCGCCACCGTGGGAAGCTCCCCGTCGACTCGGCAAGTGTTGAAGGCTTCCTGGCTGCGCCTCCACTAGCCCCTGCAAAGAATTCGGCAGGGAAGAGGGCACAAATGGACCCTACAGCGGCTACCGCACGCGCAACAAAGAAGACATTGACAACTCTAGCTGCACCTCCCTAGCCTGCTCCGGCCATGGCGGCCCCGCCTCCACCGTCTACTACAGGTCCAGTAGCACCCACGCTGTCGTCGGCGCAGGTAGTAGCTCCAGAGCTCACCGGCAGTGCTGGCGCACTCACGGTGTTCGATCAAATGGCCCCAAGGTATGATTTTCACACTTGATTTTATTTTCTGCATTTTTCTGTCAATTTTGAATGTGTATCCAAGTTTAGGAAAAGGCGCACTATTTTGCAATAGTTTTGGTAGTATGGTATGGTTTGCACAATATGCTTAAATTATATCTAATTGAGAATGTTTATTTGCATGTAGCATGGACGATGAGTCCTTTCTCAATTATACTTTTGGTCAAGAATTTGCTCAAAATGGACCATCTCAATAATTTCCACAAGATGATCCATCTCAAGAATTTGCACAAGATGATATTATCGTTGGGGATATACTTTCCGGGTATCCTCACAGTTCCTCACTGACCAGGGTGGCCCACTTTGGGTTAGAGCTTTGCTTCACGGGCGGCCCAGTCAGGGAGAGAAGACGGAGTCCAATCCGGCTACGGGAAGGCCCAGAAGACTTACCGACTTAGGCCCATAATGTTACTTGTAGTTCAAGATGTACTCTGTAACCAACTCTTAGTCGTAGCCGGATTGATCTCTCCTGTAAACCCAAGGCCGGATATCTATATAAGCCGTCCTGGGGAGAGCCTTTAGGGCAACCCAATACTTTAGACCCTCAACTCGCACAGGCGATACCCTTGTAACCCATATTCCGGCTCTGTCGTATTACTAGATTGCTAGCAGGAGTAGGATTCGTCCAAAGGCGGCGGATTTGGACTTGGGTAAACTTGTGTGCTCACCGTCCCGGAATACCGTACGTCTCACACCCCTCTCTTCCGCACGCCTCGAGGACCCCCTCATGGCGTACTTGTCCTCAATCCGACGACAATTATGGGAGATGCTGATGGTTTTGTTGGTGAGGGATATGGTGAGGGATTTGTTGGTGAGGTATATGGTAAGGGTTTTGTCAATGATCCAACTCCACGAAGGGCTAGCCGAGGAGCTAATTTCACTAAAAATTAAGATGAGACTTTGTGCCATGCATGGATTTTTATTGGTGTCGATCCCATCACCGGGAATGAACAACAAAGCAACACATATTGGGAGTGTATCCATGAGTATTACCGGAAACACGGAAATAAAGCTAGGACTATCATTTCCCTACAACACCTTTGGTCAACCATCAACTCCGAGTGTTTAAAATGGTCCAATTGCTTAGCCCAACTTGATCCTCTCAATCCAAGTGGCACTAGTCCGGTAGACAAGGTATGCCCAAATAAAATTGTTCTCATGTTCTTATTGTAGCAAATAAACTTGTTCCCTTGTTCTTATTTGTAGAAAATAAACTTGTTCCCTTGTTCTTATTTGTAGCAAATAAACTTATTATGTTGTTCTTGTTTGTAGCAAATAAACTTATTCCCTTGTTCTTATTTGTAGCAAATAAACTTGTTCCCTTGTTCTTATTTGTAGCAAATAAACTTATTCCCTTGTTCTTGTTGTAGAAAATATACTTGTTCCCTTGTTCTTATTGTAGCAAATAAACTTGTTCCCTTGTTCTTATTGTAGCAAATAAAATTGTTCCCTTGTTCTTATTTGTAGCTCAATATTACTCAACAATTGTTCATGGGAAAACCAAAAAAGAAAGGTGGCAAACCGGGGAAAGCTTTCACTTTGTTCCATTGTTTTACCATTCTTGAGAAGAAAGAGAAATCGAAGAATCGCCCCTCCAATGAGATTCCAAACAAAAGGAAGACGCCAACTATCCTGGTTGGAGAAGATTTGGTTGTTGACACTGATGATGAAGGCTCAAGTAGCCCTACTCCTCTCTCTTCGGTCAATAGGAAGAGGCCCGTTGAAGGTAGAAAGAAAGCTAAAGAAGCAATGGAAAAAGGAGGTGAGAACATGTACAAGGACTCTTTGGACAACATGATGGCGGTGAGGAAGGAGCTCACCAACGAAAGGAGGTATATGAGGCACAAAGAGATTGCAGAGAGGAAGTTGTTTGAGGAGAGGAAGGTGTCCACCGAGGAGAGTAGGGCGGCGGCCGAGGAGAAGCGTCTTGAGCTCGAAGAGAGGAAGGTAGCAAATGAAGAAATGCTCAAGAGGATGGAGCAAGAGCAAAAGCTCATGTTCATGGACCCAAGTAGTCTAGATGAGAAGGACGGAGCTTATTGGGAGCTTTGCCGTGACCAAATATTGATGGCAAGAGGCTATGGTGGTGATGGCAATGGTGGGGGTGGCGGCATTTGAGAGTGATGGTCTAGTATGCATCGATGAACTATCTATTTTGTGGTGTTGTTCTATGCACCAATGAACTATCTATTATGTGGTGTTGTCTATGCACCGATGGACTACTTTTAAACTACTTCTATGATTGATGATGCACTTTTTATTATGTTGGACTTATAATATTTCTACTTCTGAAGAATAGTTTCAATTATCTTGTGTTAATTCAATTGATATATGTCATATGCGTGAGTAGTATAGAGAAGAAAATGTTGCAAAGCAATTTTGGGTAAGATTGTATGGGTAATCTAGAAAAGCAAGACATGTTTTGCATACATATACCTTCTCTCTCCTCTTACCTAAATGGTTTTTGCTTACCCATTTATGGGTAAGCTGTTGGAGTTTCTCTTATGAAGGACTATTTCGGGGTAGACAGTGAGGGTAATACTGTGGACAAAGTTGAGCTGAGGAGAAGAGAAAAAGAGGCTGAACGCATGGCGGAACAAGAGAAGCGGGAGAGATCAAGGAGGGGTGTGTCCAGGAGGAAGGGCAAAGAGCCCAAGATCAACTACAAGGCCTTGGATCCAGTCACTTATTCCTCTATTCGTCACCGTGATCTGTTTGTTGAGTTTCCATGTGATTCTGAGCTGGGGGATTCTCGCTTTTGGTGTGCTGAACAGAAAGGGATATATGAAGATGTGTATGCCAGGCTGAAAATTAGGCCTATGCACCCGCTGATTCTTGTTGAAGCTTTGGAGAAGCCCCACCTTGTTGATGCCATGTATGTGGCTGAGCGGATGGGGCCGCACCATCTCATGGCTCTCCAGTGCTCATATGATTTTGAGGTGGTGAAGCAGTTCTTTTCCACTTTGGTTATTTGTGGAGATGAGCATCGTACTGTGAAGTGGATGACTCGTGACAGGCCTATGATTGCTGATTTCCGCGTGTTTGCTGAGGTACTTGGATACTCTTTCCGCAGCAGGTATAGGGCCAGTGGCCACCGCATCATCACCTAGCTGAAGCCCAATAAAGATGCAGTTCTCTCTCCGTGCACGATGGACAATGGCATTGTGGGCACTCTTGCTGGTCTTGCTCCTATCTATGCTTCCTTGGTGGGCCTCTTCCGTGACTCCATCACTCCAAGTGGAGGCAACAATGATAGCATCTGTGGTCACCTTGTCCAGCTCCTAGCCTTCTCTCATGAGGTTGCCTCATGCGAGGATGAGTCCGTGCAGTACAAGCTGGATGTGATGGACTTCATCTACCATGAAGTGACTGATGCTATGTTCAACCGGCTGCCCATTCCTTATGCTCCCTACATTATGATGCTCATCAGGCACCTGCTTCCCTCTGAAGATTTCAACATTGATGTTGTGCATAAGGCAAAGAAGATCTACAACAAGGTTCGGAAGACCTCTCACCCCTCTTCTGCTCCCGAGGGTCTCATGAGGGATGCTCGTAGGCCTCCAGTCCCTCCCGTTGCTCGTGAGATCAAGCAGCTGAACTGGTTCTAGCGTCACATTCTCTGCATGGGCGTGGACACACGCAAGGGCCAATATGAGGCCTACAAGCAGTGCCATGAGTTGGCTCACTCTCAGCAGCTCATCCTTCACCATGTGACTGGTGCTTCTGGTGATCCCCCAGCTCCTACTCCTCCCACACCATATGCCCGGTGGAACTCTTCTTCTGGGCTGAACTATGGAGAGCTGGAGCATCACTTGTTCCCCTCTGCGGCCACTGCTGATGATGAGGACGATGATGGGAACGAGGACGAGGATGAGGATGAGGACTACGAGTGATACCTTGGGGTGCTAGCATCGCTCTTTTTCCATTTTGGCGTCTCGATGCCAAATGGGGAGACGAAGTTCTATTAGGTCTTCGAGGATTTGCATGGGTCGAGCACAAGCATTTGCACTTTTTCATTCGTCGTTTTCTTGCTTGTGTCCATTTAGTGTTGAACTTTATTTGTGGTTTGTGGTGTGTTTGAAACTCTGTGTCGGTGGACATCTGGATTTATCTCATGGATTATGCCTATGGATTCATTTACTCATATCCTATTATGCTGGGAATCTATCTCCAGGAAGGCGCTCATATTGGTTATCACGTTGATAATTGTGGGTATTTCAAGGACGCCTCTCTCATTATCTCGGTGGTATGAGTATGTTTTTATTTCAATGGAATATACTCACACCTATTTGTGTGTATGTGTATTCAAATGCAAATTGCTAATATGCACACATTGAGGGAGAGTCTCTTCCATGTTTTGTGGGTGGTCTTTTGGTCCTTCTTCCAAATCCTAGTATTGTCATCTAACACCAAAAAGGGGGAGACTGAAAGAACGTTTCATGATTTCCCAGGTTTTGTGTGTTAGATAACAATACCATGGATTATTCTAATGTGCACTAACTGTTGCAGGAAAGTTTTGAGAGTTTGGGGGCCGGATTATCCGCCACATCATGGGCCGGATAATCTGGCCAGACCACCTTGGCCAGGGTTGGCTCTACGCAAGACTCTCTCTAGGTGCGGATTTTCCCCCGGAAAATTCCAGCTCTGGGGCGGATTTTCTCCCTGGACCGGATAATCCGGCCCTAGTGTTGGGGCGGATAATCCGGCCCCAAGGGAATCGCACAAGTGAGCTCATGCGCAAGCTTCTGTCTGGGGCGGATTTTCCCCCGGATATTCCGTGGCTGGGGTGGATTTTTCCCCCAGCCGGATAATCCGGCCCTCCCCTATGGCCGGATAATCCGGTCCCCAGGAGAAAGTGTGAAGGGCAAGCCTGTGTGAGCTTCTGTCCGTAGCCGGTTTTTCTGTCGGATAATCCGAGTCTAGGGCGGAAGTTTTCCCTAGGCCGGATAATCCGGCCGTCACTTAGGCCGGATTATCCGGCCCCCAAAGGCTCCAACAGCTTGGTTTTGGAAAGGGTATAAATATCCTTTCTTCCCCAACATGCAGAACTCTTGATTCACTCGAAATTGTTCAGACCCTTTGCAAGAGCTCCCACTCTAGATCTCCCACTTCAACCACCCGAAGGCTTCGATCTTTGGGGGAATTGAAGGAGGAGAGAATCAGTATCGTCATCACGAATCAAGCGCATCAACTCCTCTCCATTCATTTGGAAAAATCCCTGATCTAGTTTCTTGTCAATATCTAGATCTTGTTCTTGTGGCAGCTTGTTGTCATTACGGGAGCCTCCAAGTTGATTGTGGAGTTCTGCCCCGCTAGTTGTGTAAAGGCACCGGTACCCGCCTCGAAGGGTTCCTATAGTGGAAAGGTGGATCAGGCCTTTGGTGGAGGGATCCATCGGAGAACAGGGTGAGGCCTATTGTGGCGTGGTGATCTTAGTACCGCCCACCCCTCCAACGCAAACGTACTTCCCTTAACAAGGAAGGAACTGTGGTAAAACAAATCCCGTGTCTCCGCGTGCTTCACCATGGTTCACCCATTCCTCTTCCACTCGCTCTTTACTCGCTAGTAGATAGGTTTGCATATAGGGAAATTCCACCTAATAGTTCATCTAGATAATTTACCCTTTGTGTTAAGCCTAAAATTGAAAAGGCATTAAAATTTGAAGTAGCACCTATTCACCCCCCCTCTAGGTGCCCATACGATCCATTTCAACTAGCTAAACCCCATGTGTTGACAAAATGTCGAGGGAAAAACTGAGCAGTGCTAAGCAACTAGGTGCATGCCAATAGAAATTTGCAATAACACATACATTATGGGATTATCCAACATACAAACTTGGAAGCATCACAAACATTGACATTAGTTCAAATTCAATACAAACATTGACAGTAGTTCAAATTCATCATACAAATTCAAATTCATTTTTTGTTCCTAGTGTTTTTTGCTGGAATATTCTCGGAGTTCACCACCTTGCTCCGGGTGATCCTGGTTGGAATATTCTCGGAGTCCACCATCAGCTTCTTCCACTTGTTCCCTTTGTTCTTTTTCTCTGCATCGAATGAATCAAGTGCTTCAGTCTATCGTACAATTGCTTCAACCACGTTTCGATTCATTGGTTCATACGGTTCAAAATGCATTGGCATCATTTCTTCAATATCCTCTTGTGTAATTCCTTTACTTTTGAACTCTTCTTCCAATGAATAAATTGCTTCAATCTCCCATGCAATTGGTGCAATCTCCCCTTCATTTGGTTCAATCTCCTCTCGATCCATCGGTTCAATCTCCCCTGCATCTGGTTCAATCTCCCATGCATTTGGTTCAATCTCCCCTGCGTCTGGTTCAATCTCCTCTTGATCCATTGGTTCAATCTGCAATGTATACATTGCTTCATTCTCCTGTCGTTCAAGTACTTCATTCTCATCTGCATTTGCTGCTCCTGCCTAATCATCCATTCCATAAGTTGGGTCCACTACATTTTTACAAAGCCTAGCAATGTGCCCTAGGATCCCACAATGTTTGCACTTACGTCGTTGACGTGGTGCACCACCCTCTGCACTAGCTCTCATCCTATTCTTCCTTGGCCTACCTGCTGGTCTAGTAAAAACTGGAGGGTATAGCTTGAAGCTTGGATTCACTTCCATCCATTGGACTTTTGCGAACAAGGCTGGAACATTATGACCATATGCTGCCCTAAATTTGGCAACAGAGAAATACACCGACACGTACTGATCAACTTCACCCTCTTCACCTCCTAGAACACCCATGAAAAACAATGCATGTATGGAGGGTTTCCCACGGAGCTTCCATTGCCTGCAATGGCATGTCCTGTTAGCCAAACTCACTGGATACCTCCATTGCCTATCTTTACTGTCACTGAATGTTATCTTAGCCACCATTCCTCTTCTAATGCATTTCATCTTCAATTATTTTGCCCTGGCATGCAATGCCTTAATCAAACATGGGAGGATGAGATGGCCATCATATACTGTTGATGGAATTCTTTGACACAAATCGATCTTTATCATGATCATCTGCCTAATCTTATCAAATATTGCCACATCATAAGCCCTTTCAATGACTTGACCTTTGTATT
Organism: Avena eriantha; assembly: GCA_910589775.1. Taxonomy (NCBI): domain Eukaryota; kingdom Viridiplantae; phylum Streptophyta; class Magnoliopsida; order Poales; family Poaceae; genus Avena; species Avena eriantha. Next base: position 420,428,449 of record OU342740.1, read on the forward strand.
GAAACTCTCTGCAAGGTTACTTTTGACATAGTCAACCTTAGAAATTTCATTGAATTGGCTTCTTGAGCACACCATTCCACGATGAGCATCCAAGTACTCCTTCACCGCATATTTTTGTTTATACATCACTTCAAAATGATACAGATGCTTCCTCAAACTACATGTGTATGAAGATGGCCATAGGTTGTCAGTATAAACTTTACCCTTGAATTTCTTTGTAAAATTCTGCACTAAGTGTCGCATACATTCACTATGCTCCACTCCGGGGAATACTGCTTCTACAGCTTTCTCCAAACTTCTGCAAGCATCCGTGTGGATAGTAAGTCCTGGTGGATGACCTATAAGGTCACGCAAATTCTCCAGAAACCAAGTCCAACTTTCCTCTAACTCAATCTCCAAAACTCCAAAAGCAACAGAGAACATCCAATTGTGGCCATCAACTATAGTAGCAGCTACTAGTTGTCCTTTAAATCTGCCATGAAGAGTTGTTGCATCCACGGCCAAATAAGGTCTACAACCATCCAGAAACCCTTGCCAGCAAGCTTTGAAACAAACAAAATCCCTTCTAAAGCACTCCTTCTCCATTGTCTTCCCTCCAATTTTGTACTGAAATGTATGTCTGTTTACCTGTACAACACTACCTGGACTAGCCATCTCCACTTCAGCTTTGAAGCTGTAAAGCAACTGAAAACTTTCATTCCATGGACCATTGATCCTCTCAAGAGCAATTTCCTTTGCATAGAACATCCTCATGTAAGGTACTATAATATTAAACTTATTAGAAACTTTTTATGAGTGTTGTTGCACCAAGTGATGGGTTCGCTCTCATCCAATCCATGATTGCATCTTCCAACCACCTAGTCTTTGCTAGTTTTGTTTTGTCCTTTGGCTGTCCCCCTTGAGGTGGAAAAGAATGTTCGAACCGGTTACCTTTGATCTGAAACATAATGAAAATGTCAGGTACAGTTAACAAATTCTACACAATGATCTAAAATATACATCTGGTTGTAATACATGAACTAAACTGCTCCTGAGCATGGTGGATGCGTGCATCCTCCACCTACACCTCTTGTATGGCCACTTTAGTGTGAACCTTGCTGGCTCACGCTTAATAACAACATAATCATTATTGGTGCAGATGCAATATGTACTAAGGGCATTACGATAGTCTTGCATCATTTCAAATACATTGCCTTCTAAAATCATAGGATCGTTCCTGTCCTACTCAATTAGTGGCAAGTCCTCACCATCGTACTCAGCTAAAACGAGATTGTCATTGTTCTCCTTGCTCTCTTCTTCATCAGTGTCATCAAATCTCGGAATACCGTACGTATCACAGCCGGCTAGCAGGAGTAGGATTCGTCCAAAGCCGGCGGATTCGAACCTGAGTAAACATGTGTGCTCACCGTCTCGGAATACCGTACGTATCACACCCCTCTCTTCCGCACGCCTCGAGGACCCCCTCATGGCGTACTTGTCCTCAATCCGACGACAGTTGGCGCCCACCGTGGGGCAAGTGAGCTTCGGATCTGCGTTCTAAGCGGAATCTGCAAGAATCGGAATCGGCGAGACCATCGCCGTCGGTCGTATCCTCTATGCCAGCGACGTCCCTCTCATCGTTCTCGACGAGACTTGGATTCCGGCTAGGGAGGCCGTGACTGCCTATACAATCATGTCTTTTGGCGAGATCGATGTTTACATCGGTTTCGCTGAACCTGCCCAACCCACCCCAGCGGTGATGATAGAGGCAGAAGAATCTTCTAGGTCCCCTTTGTCCGCGGAGGCGGCAGAGTTCTGGATCTTAGAAAACCCTAATCCCACCCAGCCCGCACCTGTTGCGGAGAGAGTGGAGAAATCTGAGCCTGAAGAAGACCTCACGGTCCAAGTCGAATCTAGAGTGGATCTCCCTGGAGAAGCCGGATCCCAGATCGACCCACCCGCGGAGGTCGAAATCCAGGAGGAGCATATCAACGACACTGATTCCGGCTCTGACGATGCCAGGACAGACATGCCTTTCCTCAGGTATACACTAAGACATATGGTACTGCAAGGCGCAAGCGCAGATGCAATCCTCGAAACTATTAAAAGTTTCGACATGGCTGATCGCGAAAGCTGCACGTACCTCAGGAAGCACGCATCGCACTCTGTCGGATATGTTGGATCCGGATCCAGCTCTGCCGATGCTGGAGAAAACACCGATTCGGTGCTGGAGGCAATTGGAACAAACGCCGACGTTCCCGCATCCTCGGATGAATCTATGACGTCGGCAGATTTTCGAAAGTTCTCTGCGGAATATAAAGAGGAGTACAACTCCAAAGCTGCAGAAGAAGGAGAAGCCATGGATGAAGGATCCGGGGAACACTCTCCCAAAGCGCAGGATGACATGGACATCGGAGATAATCCCGAAGTCCAGATGTCCGAAAGTACTGATCAGAGCTTGACTCCAGGAAACGGACCCAAAGCCGTCTTTGCTACCAGCGCTGCCAAGAAGGCAAAGAAGAAGAACAAGAAGAACAAGACCACGGCAAAAGACCCTCTCACAGAGGAGGTGATTGCCAAGGAATACGAGGAAGACTCGGATGGAGCACTTATCCCAAACCAGCCGAAAAAAGAAGCTTTGGTGGATGGACACATGATCACAGAAGGTGCGCGTAAACTCATCGATGCCGCATTAACCACACCTGTCCCTACAGATGCATAAGTCACTACAGATGAGCTGGACGAAAGGGCGCAGGCCCTAGAAGCGCGTCGTCAACAACTCCTCGATGAAGCCAAAAACATCGAGGTGGAGAAGAAACGCATGTCAACCAAGGAATACATGTCTCGGTTGCATCAAAAGACACGGAAGCGTCACACCAACGATGACCAATTCCCACATGTCCGTGCCGTCCTTTTTGGGGATGAGATGGGGAAGCCAGGGAAAGACAACAACGGAGATTGGGTATACCCAACCCCAGTACAGAATACCTTGGCAGCCCGAGAAATTCTATCGGCTAATCCAGGACCAGAGGAGATCCGTTTGGGTATCAAGCTACTCAACAAGGTACTGGAGCAGCAAAAGGTCACCCTGTGCGGAAGTCAAAAGCTGGTCTCGGATTCTGACCAATGTCGCACAGATCCGGCATGGGCTGACGTAAGATCCCATTACGTTCGGGCGCAGTACCATCACCCCGAACATAGGGAAGACAATTATTCAAGAACCGGATCATCAGGACAGCATCGCAGAGCTACACATAACTGGAGCAATGTCGCTCTAGCGGCCGAGAAAGACGCGATCGCGGCACTGAATCCGAGGAATCCTCCCGAACGAGAGTTCAACGACCAAAGGGAGAAGATAAGGAGAAACGTCGGGAGGAGGATCGTCAGAGAATGCCACCTCCTAGACATGAGAGCCGTCCGGCTGAGCCTCACCATGGTGGGAACGACGGACGAAGGAACGACGGAAACCATGTTGGAATAAGCCGGCAGGGGGCTCGTCATAGTCAAGAACCTCCCCGGAACCGGAATAATGACGCTCCGGACGGAGACCGGCGACCAGCCGGAAACAATTCAGCTGCCCCACCCCTCCACCAGGCAGTTATCACAACGGCCCCTAGGGAGGGCAAGGAGGACGACATGGCGGAGGAGGTGGTGGCAGAAGCCGAAGTCCGGCTCCAAGGCACCGCAGCCATAGCCGACATTCGGGACGATCTCTATCCCCGAATGATGCAAGACACTGGATCAATTCCAACATAGAGGCTCGGCGCTATGAAAACGAAGACTTGTACATGGGCCCAAAGTGCTTCGGACCACGCATGAGAGCTACAAAATTCCTGGAAGGATTTGCTATCTCGAGACATATCCAAGCCTACGACGGCATTGCTCGGCCAGACACCTAGTTACAGGATTTCTTCCAAGCTTGCTGCATCGCCAAAGGCGGAAACAGCCTGGTCGCAACCCGATATCTCCCACTTATGTTGCAGAAGATGGCACGATCATGGCTCAATGAACTTCCGGTGAACACCATCCTTAACTGGTATGATTTGCAAAGTGCGTTCTTTCGGAATTTCGAAGGCACATATCGGAGGCCCTGTACGGTTGGAGACCTACAACGTTGCACCCAGAAAGCCGGAGAAACTTGCCGGGATTACCTCGGACGATGGATCGACACCAAGAACTCCTGTGAAGGAGTAAATGATCAAACCGCGATTGAAGCTTTCATCGCAGGTCTCCCAATTGGTTTACTGCGCCATCGCTTGAAGTGTGACAAGGTTACTGATCTGGGAGAGATGATAGAAATAGCGAGCCAGTATGCAGATGCTGACGACGATGCAGAGGGATTCCTCAATGTCCTGGCTGTGCCTCAGTCGGCAAAACAACCAAAGCAACAAGCTCAGAAGCGCAAAAATACCTCGGAAGAAAAACCCAACGGAGACAGTAGTGGTCACAACTGTTTCCGGGTCTGGAGGATGAGGAGGACATGGCGGAGGCCGCGAGCGTGGCCGTGGGACGTCAACGGTCCAAGGTAGAGGAGAGCAACAACCAGGCAAAACCTACACTTGGGCCGACATTGCCAATAACCCATGCGTGCATCACTTGGACGCCAATGGGGGATCGTCCCACACCAACGCTGAATGTCGTTTTAACGATGACATCAAGAGAGATGATACCGCGGGCTACAAAGCTAAGCGGAAGAAGGGAAAGAAAAATCTTGACAAAGACAAGGAGACCAAGGAAGATTCCGACATGGAGGAAACTGATGCTTCAAATCCCAAGTCGGAAAGGAAGAAGACTTTTCCCACCAAGAAGGACACTTACGTCACCTTCCTCGGATCTCAACCAGCAAAGGGCAAGAAAGCAGTTCTCCACGAGCTCAATGCAACAGTACCGGCTATCCCTCAGTATCTAGACTGGTCGGAAGTGGCAATCACGTTTGACCGCGCTGATCATCCGCCTAAGCTACACAGGCGAGGAAAATACGCCTTAATTGTCAATCCACTTATTGACGGTTATGGTTTCTCCAAGACCCTCATGGACGGTGGTAGTAGCATCAATATTCTCTAAAAAGTCGAAACGCTATGCCGGATGAATATCTCGGAAACACAGCTGAACCATAGCTCTGTGATCTTTCACGGAGTTGTCCCAGGAAGACAAGCTAATTCCCTGGGAGAAATCACTTTAGATGTTACTTTTGGAACACCAAAGAATTTTCGGACGGAGGCACTTTCCTTCGAAGTAGTCCCGTTCAAGATAGCATACCACGCAATATTCGAACGTCCGGCTTACTGGGCTTTTATGGCTCGTCCGTGTTACATTTACAATATGATGAAAATTCCAGGTCCCAACGGCGTGATCACCATCAGGGGAGACCCGAAGAAGGCGCGAGAGTGCAAAGATGGAAATGCCGCCTTTGCCGAAGCCGTGCTACACGCCCAGGAGTACCAGGAGATCAAGAAGAGCATAGATCCATCCGAGATGCCCGCGACGAAGAAGGAGGTGACAAAGCCAAATCCGGAGTTCAAGGCATCAGAAGAGACGAAGACGACGCCGTTGAAGGATGATGACCCCTCCAAGGTGACCCAGATAGGCGTAGGCCTAAGTAGCGCATAGGAAAGCGCGCTCGTCAAGTTCCTCCAAGCAAATCAAGATATCTTCGCATGGCAGCCATCTGACATGACCGGAGTACCTAGGGAACTTGCCGAGCACTCTCTAAATGTAAACCCGAACGCTAAACCCATCAAACAGTCCTCACGGTGATTTGGCGATGAAAAGCGTAAGGCAATAGCTAAAGAACTAGCGCGGCTCGAGTTAGCCGGATTCATAGAAGAGGTCATCCATACTGATTGGTCGGCCAACCCTGTAATGGTCCCTAAAAAGGACACCGCTGATTTAAGGATGTGTGTTGCTTATACTGCCTTGAACAAGGCTTGTCCAAAAGATCCGTTCGCTCTGCCTAGAATTGATCAAGTTATCGATTCTACGACAGGCTCAGAACTCCTCTATTTTCTCGACGCATATTCCGGTTATCACCAAATCCAGATGAAGGAATCTGACAAAGTCAAAACTTCATTCATAACCCCCTTCGGAACCTTCTGTTTTGTTATGATGCCCTTTGGGCTGAAGAACGCAGGAGCTACGTACTAGCGCACGATACAGCGTTGCCTCCACGACCAACTCGGACGCAATGTACATGCATACGTGGATGATATTGCGGTGATGTCCAAAAAGAAGGAAATGCTGATTTTCGACTTGGAGGAAACGTTCGCCAATCTACGAAAATACAACATCATGCTTAACCCGAAGAAATGTTTCTTTGGAATACCAGCCGGAAAATTCTTTGGTTTCATCGTGTCTCAAAGAGGCATTGAGGTGAACCAGGACAAAATCAAGGCTATTCTCAATATTTCCAGGCCAACTTGCCTGAAGGACGTACAAAGATTAACTGGTTGCATTGCTGTGGTTAGTCAATTTGTAAGCCGGCTTGGTGAAAGAGCCGCACCATTATACAAACTCCTGAAGAAGACCAAGGATTTTGTCTGGACTGACGAAGCTGAAGCTACACTACAAGACCTGAAGAAAGTACTCTCATCTGCTCCAATCCTGGCAGCGCCGGAACCTCAGGAACCAACGTTGCTTTACATTGCTGCGACAAATAAGGTTGTCAGTATCGTCATGGTGGTGGAGAGACCAGAGGAAAACTAGGAACACCTGGTGCAGCGTCCGACGTACTTTGTCAGCGAGGTCCTGACAGAGTCAAAACAGCGGTATCCGCATTATCAAAAGTTAGCTTACGGTGTTTTTCTAGCATCTCGTAAGCTACGACACTATTTTCAGGAGCATCCAATTACCGTGGTGAGCAAAGCTCCCATGAGAGACATAATCAACAATAGCGACTGATACATTGCAAATGTATCTCTAATTTTTGATGTTCCATGCTTAGTTTTATCCACTTTCTTGTGTTTTGTTCCAACTTTGGAGTACTTTTCATATGATTTCTTGGACTAACCTATTAACAAGAGCCACAGTGTCAGCTGCCTGTTTTCTGCTGTTTTTGGTTCCAGGAAAGTCAGAAAATGAATATTCTCGGAATTGGACAGGACAAAAGCCAAAGTGCCTATTTTTCCGAAAGGGATCAAGTGCTAGAATACGAGACGGAGAGGGGCCAGGGGCCGGCCACACCACATGGCCGCGCGGCCAGGCCTGGCCCACGCCAGGGGGTGGTGTGGCCGCTCCCAGCACCCCCTCGGCCTCTCCTTCCGCCTATAAATTGCCCTCAGGACGAAAACCCTAAGTACCCGATAAAAAATCCACGAAAGAGTCTGTAGCCGCCGTCGTCTCTGTCCCTAGATCAGGGGGATCTGAAGCTCTTCCCGGCACCCTGCCGAAGAGGGGAATTCACCCTGGAGGCCTTCTTCCTCACCATGCAAGCCTCCGGTGTGATGCGTGACTAGTTCATCCTTGGACTACGGATCCATGTAGTAGCTAGATGGATGGTTTCTCCTCCTTTGTGCTTTCATGTTTAGATCTTGTGAGCTCCGTTCATGATCAAGATCATCTATTTGTAATTCATACATGTTGTGTTTGTGGGGATCCTATGGATATTGAGACACTATTTCAGATTGGTTATTGATTCTATCATGTCTTTGTTATTTGAGATCTTGCATGCTTTCCGTTGTTAGTAGCTATCTTGGCCAAGTAGATGCTAGCAACTCCAAGATTTAGTATTTATGCTCGATAGTGGGTTCATGCCTCTGGTAATCTGGGGAAGTGACAGAAATCTCTAATGTACTAGATGTGTTGTTGCTACTAGGGAGAAAACAACGATCCTTTGTTCATAGAACAATCGTATTGTTTACTTTACACGCAGTTCGTAAAGCAATAATCTATTGCTTGCAACTTAATACTGGAGGGGGTTCGGATGATAACCTGAAGGTGGATTATTAGTCATAGATGCAGTTGGATGGCGGTCTATGTATTATGTTGTAATGCCCAATCAAGTCTCAAAGAAGTCAAGATGATTAGTATATGCATGTATTGCTTTCTCGGTGTTTGTCAATTGCCCCGCTGTAATTTGTTCACCCAGCATGTTATCTATCTAAGGAGAGACACCTCTAGTGAACTATGGATCCCGGTCCTTTTCTTTACATACAATCTATAAACTGTTTCTGCTTTGTGTTTACTTTCTGCAAACTTTTATTTCTTTCCATTCTATATGTTTAATCCTTTGTTTTCTACAAAACACGGTGAGATTGACAACCTCATCGCAAGTTGGGGACAAAGTTCTGTGGTTGTGTTGTGCAGGTCTCCATGTTGCTACTAGCACCGGTAGTGCGCCCTGCCAAAGCTCAGCTAGTAACACCTTTGAGGTGTTTCCTTGCTCCTACTGGTTCAATTAAACCTTGGTTTCATAACTGAGGGAAACTTGCTGATGTGCTCATCATACCTTCCTCTTGGGGTTCCCAACGAGCTCTACATCAACCACGAGCCATCAACACTTTTCTGGGCACCGTGCATTGAGCCATCAGCGACGCCACAGGACGCGTCGCCAAATGGGGAATAGAGCTTTTAGCTTTTGACATTGAGTATAAACCTCGGACAGCAATCAAATCCCAGATCCTTGCTGACTTTGTCGCTGATTGGACAGAGACCAAGGAGAACATGGTCCTCCCTGAGTCGGAATATTGGACCCTCTTTTTCAATGGGTCTAAGGCTCGAGGGGGCTCGGGGCTGGCGTGGTGCTCAAGTCACCCCAAGCAGATAAACTTTTATACGTGTTGCAGATCCACTTCACAGCGACAAACAACATTGCCGAGTATCAAGCACTGCTGCATGGAATCCGGATTGCTAAGGATATTGGCATCCGACGTTTGATGTGTTATGGAGATTCGGATCTTGTTGCTCAGCAAGTCTCGGATATTTGTAATGCAAATAAACACACGGCAGCATATAAAGCTGTCGTGGATGATCTATCTCAATCGTTCGAAGGGTTTGAAGTTCAACACATCCCTCGAGCAGAAACTGAGGAAGCAGATGCACTATCTCGTATAGGCTCTGCGCATAAAGAGGTCCCGGATGGCGCATTTTTAGAGCACCTCAAAGTTCCCTCGATAAAGGGACTAGATGAGGAATATCCGACCAAATCCGACTCACCATTGATAGCAGTTCTGGCTGTAATTCCCAGCTGGACTCAACCCTACCTCGATTACTTGGTAGATGGCAAATTACTCGAAGACGAGGTGCTTAGTCGGCAGATTATCCGACGAGCAAAAGCCTATACTATTGTTAAAGGTGAGCTCCATAAACAGAGTGTTTCTGGGGTTTTTTAGCGCTGTGTATCTCTGGAAGAAGGAGTGGAAATCTTAAGGGAAATCCACGAAGGTGAGTATGGTCACCACGCTGCAGCCAAATCTTTAGTGGCAAAAGCTTTTTGACATGGATTTTTCTGGCTATTAGCTCAGACAGATGCCGAATGATTAGTCAAGACATGCAAAGGCTGCCAAAAGTACGCCAAGCAAGCTCATGTTCCGGTTGATCAGCTGCGAACAATACCCATAACATGGCCTTTTGCGGTTTGGGGGCTTGATATAGTAGGACATTTTAAACGAGCTCCAAGTGGATTCACTCACCTCTTAGTTACGGTGGATAAATTCACGAAGTGGATCGAGGCTAAACCTGTCACTAGTTGTGATGGAGCAACAGCCAAAAGATTTGTCGAGGATGTTATAATCCGGTATGGTTATCCACATAGCATTATCACGGACAACGGGAGTAACTTTTCCATGGGAGAATTGGCTGAATTCTGCGACGAGCAAAATATCCATCTTGACATTGCGTCAGTCACACATCCACAGGCTAACGGACAAGTTGAAAGAGCAAATGGTTTAATTCTACAAGTCCTGCAACCAAGACTCGAAGCACCACTACGACGTGCTGCGGGGGCTTGGGCGGAGGAATTACCCTCTGTAATTTGGAGTTGACGAACAACTCCGAACAGGTCAACAGGATACACACCTTTCTTCTTGGTCTATGGCGCAGAAGTAGTTCTTCCTAGAGATTTAATTCATACTTCTCCTAGAGTGGCTGCATATATCAAAGAGGATGCCGAGATTTCTCGACAAAATGATCTCGACTTAGTCGAAGAAGTTTGCGCCATTACTGAAATTAGATCTACAGCCTATCAGCAGAAGTTACGCAAGTATCATAGCCAGAGAGTCCGAACTAGATCTTTCAATAAAGGTGATTTGGTTCTCCGGCTTGTGCAACAAAGAAAGCACAAACTTTCCCAGTATGGGAAGGGCCCTTTTTAGTTAGTCGAGTATTGCACAATGGATCATACTACTTAACTAACATGAGGCCAGTAAAAGAAAGACCTGCTACTAAGAAGAGAAAGAGAGCTGGAGGCAGTACAAATCCGGATGAGTTAGACAGACCATGGAATATTTCTCAGCTACGTCCCTTTTATTCTTAGTTTGTTCTTCTTTGTAATCATACATATGTACATGTTCTGTGAGAAATAAAAGTTTTGGTTGCCTCAAGTTTTTACCATCTTATTTCCTAATGATCATGTCATAGTCGAAAATCCCAGAATGCTTGAAAATACTTTATGCTCATGTTCGTTCTGGTTTAGATTTCCGATTCTAAAACTGCTACCTTCGGGTATAACTCTAAAATTTCTAGTCTTTACTTGGGTTATTTGTCTGATTGCTGGATGCGGGTATTTTCCGAGTAGTGAAATGTTGGTACTAGAAGCCGTATTTGTTTCCGAGTTTAAACTGGTTTAGCAATTGAGCTCCGTTGCTCGGCAAAGTTTCCGGCTGAAGGTTTAGCCGGCTCACGAAAGGGACGAGGCGGAAAGCCAGATAAACGATAAGTAGAGACGGAAAAATTCAAGTGCTTGTGTAAACATTTCAGGCACACAAAAAAAAATTCAAAACCAAAAGTGCTGAATAGATAAAAAGCTTAGCACTAGCAAAATCAATAGTACTTAATATTTACAAACGCATCATGTTCTTTCCGGAATAATACATAATTTTCTGGTCTATGATGCAGGAGGAGATGAAGGAGCTCCCGGCTCGCTGGTTACTCCGCTTTGATATCGTTCCAAGATGTCCGGATCTGAGGTGGTCCGTTCATCGTCGGAAACTTCTTCGGCTTCTTCCGGAGGAGGTGGCGGAGTAGCTACGCGGGTGAAGAAGGGGATCTCGTAGCTGGTCAGATCAGCTACGTGGCACCCATATCCAGCGCAGGAGTGCATGATGTCTTGAAGGTCCTGCTCCTGGCCGTCTTCGTCTACCTTGCAGTACCCTCTGGTCACTTGCCATATCTCCATGTTTCCATGGTGGATCATGACCATGGTGAGAGCGTTCTGTGCAGCATTCCGCGCGTAGGACATGTTCCAGTCCCGAACAAGTTGCGGCATCTCCTTGGCCTTGTCCCGCACCTGAAAATCTGACATGCTTGGCATGTCCAGAATCTTGAGAGACTCGCTAATGTCCTCAAGGGACTGGCGGAAGTCATGAAGAAGATCACCGACTTGGGTAAGCCGGTGGGTGCGGGGCTCGGAGGAGGAAGAGTCTGTCAAGTTCAGAGGACCTATACACAAAAAAAGTTAAGAAAAATCCGACATTGATAAAAGTCGAAGAAAAAGATATGTCAGAAAGATGGAACGTACCGAGAATGACATCGTCAATCTTGGTCTTCTCCTCCCGGAGACTCTGGAGTTCAGCCCGGAGCGCCTGGGAGATGTCCTTCTCTCTGCCAAGCTCATTCTTGAGGTCCGAGATAACTTTATCTTGAGCAGCGATCTTGCGATCACGCTCTTCAGTGGCCATGGAGGAGGATTCCAGAACTTGAGCTATGCTCGTTTCATGATCCGCCTTGAGCTTATCCAGCTCTTGGCAAAGTGCCTTATTCTCCACCACCTTGGTTTTGAGGTTCTCGGCCTCTTCAATCATAGCGATGGATTGTTTCACCAGCGCTGTAAGTCAAAAAAGAACAATAGTTCAGAAAAAGTTTGGCATTAAAAAAGCAAAAGGCAAGGTTTGAATCTCGGAATGTTTACCTTCAGCTTCATCCTTGGCTACTTTGAGCTCAGCATTTTTAAGCCGGAGAGCATTGATCTCTCTCCGCTTATCACAGACATTGGTCAATAATTCCTGGTTATAGGAACATACTTTCTGTAAGTCAGAATACCCAAAGTCAGAAAGCTACTTAAAACTCGGGCTAATATTTTTTACTAAATATCAGCACGAGCCTTGGGGGATACACTAGTTCATTCCTTGTCATCCTAATGAAAGCATAAACCCGGATTCTATATCCTACTTCATGCTTGGGGGCTAGAGGATATGATATAACATAATGTAAAAACAAGAGTTGGAATTCCGACTTACATATTGCTCGCGGTGAGTTTATCTAAACCCGCGTTCACTTCAGCTGCCACCTTCTCGGCGAGAGTAAGAGGGATTACTGGGGCTATTGGAAGATCGCCAGTCCTAATCCTCTCATCGCGAAGGTGGACTTGAGCGAGAAGGTCGGAGAACTTGATGTCCTCTGCTTCTCGCGCTTCCTCTTCGGGGGATAAATGGCTTTTGTCCAGGACTTGCCTGGCCAGCCGCTGGATTTCCTCTGCAGATTTCTGGGACAGGCCAAACTTGGCAAGTCCCAGATTACTGATGAGGTTGTCGGCGAAGACTTCAGCCGAGGGATCATTACCCGAAGAGGGTTCACCCTTATCTTAACCTGACGCACCCACGGTGACATCAGTTTGTGACCCAAGGATCACAGGTGCCATTGGAGGAGCCGGATCTTCTGCAACAACTGGAGAAGGAGTGATCGCCGGAGTTGCAGAAGGTGGAGGGGTAGGACTCGGAGGAGCCGCGGCAGGAGAAGCTATGGTAAGCTTCGTCTGTCGAAGGGGCTTCGAATGAATCCCTTTCCCCTTGCCCTTGATGATCGGTTTTGCTCTGATAAATGGGGCAAAGTCGGAAACATTACATCTCAGAAAGAAATTCGAGAAAGGTCCAAAGGAGGAAATTGTGACTGAAAGATTACCTCTTCACAACAGGCACCTCCTTTGTGCCAACAGCCACTTTCGAAGCTTTGCGCTTCTTGAGCGCAAGGTCTGGCAATGGGACAACTTCTGTCTCCTGAGAAAACTCAGGAGGATATCCTTCGAGCGGAGCAAGTTCCGACTCGGGGAGGTCAGCGAGCTGAAAACAAGAAAACAGATCAGTATTGCAACTTAACTCGAAGACTGAAACACATAAAAGATGTACTAATGGAAGCTTACCAGCACCACGGGGTTGTCCTCCGTGTGCATATCCAGAGAAACCTCCGGAATTCTCCTCTCGATCCGCTCCTTGATCAGCCACTTGATTTGGCTGATATAGCCTTGGGTGGTGTAGGATTTGGGGCTGATGCGGAGGGAGTCTTTTTTGGATGACGTGATGGAATGCATTAGTCTATCCCCATGGTACTGAAGTGGCTGGATCCGACGTGAGACCCAGCACTGGACCAAGTCGGATCCCTTCAGACCCTTGTACTTGATCAAATATTCGATCCGCCTCTTCGCGAGGATCAGATCGTCGGTGAGAGCCGGAGCAGCCTCGTCCCAGGAAGGCTGGGCCTTGGCGGCTCCGTCGACAAAAGCCGGCAAAGCAGTAGCTTTGCCGGGAGCTGGACTATCCCTATGGTAGAAAAAAGTGGCTGGCCATTGTTTGACCGGGTCACTGGCAGCCATTTTGGGATATGCCCTGTCTCGTCTAAGAGAAAAGCTAATAGTACCGGTGATGTAAGGAACACCGGCAGTGATGGAATTCCTCTGGACATGAAAGTAGTACCAGAAGAGAAGCAAACTCGGCCTAATGCCGAGAAAGCCCTTGCAAAGCGATGCATAAGCACTCATCTCTAAGAGAGAGTTGGGAAGAAGATTGCGGAGTTGAACTCTGTAATGATCTATCACCTCGGAGAAGAACTCCGAGGGAGGAAAAGACAGACCTCGGTCGAGATGGGTGCCGAAGTGGACCCGCACGCCATCGCACGGGTTGGGGATGGTTTCGCTGGAGCCGGTCCGCCAGTCGCCGGCGGCGAGAAGCCCCTCCTTCTCCATGTTCTTGAGGCTGTCCTCGTCGAGGGCGCAGGGGATCCAGATTCCCCAGAAGCTCTTCTTCTCTGCTGCAACTTCTGCTGACGCCGCCGCCGCTGCCGCCGCCAAACCAGAGGAAGAAGATGATGAAGCCATTTCTCCGGTGAGAAGATGACCTGAAAGTGGCGGCGCTGGGAGTTATGTGGGGAAGGGACGAGGGAGCTCTGTGCGCGCAGGAGGATTGGGAGAGAAAGGAACGGCAAAGGGCTGGTGGAAAGGAGAAGAAGAAATCCAAACCCCTTATATCCACCTACCTGTGCCAAGATTTGTGCAAATGCTACAGTGTAACCGCCACGCGTCGTGGAAATAACTGGGAAGGACCCACGTGATGATTGCATCTCCTCGATCTCCACGCACGCATTGAAACGGCGCCTCGGTTCCGCGGACCGCGGGCCCACCAACGGTCGTGATGACGGCACGATTGTCAGATGACGTGACTTGACCATGCTTGTGTCAGGTGGCGTTGGAGACCAAGTTCCGGCTTAGTTTAAAAATCGATCAAGGAAATCCGAGTAACCAATTGAAAGGTCTGACTTACTTTTAAGACCCGGATCGTATTTTTTGTGAAGTTTCAGTAACCCTTCAGGATTCTGCAAGCCGAAGATCAAGCTAGACGATGATAAAATCCGACTTTGGATCTTGAAGGCCTCCGGGGGCTGCTGTTGGGGATATAGTTTCCGGGTATCCTCACAGTTCCTCCCTGACCAGGGTGGCCCACTTTGGGTTAGAGCTTTGCTTCACGGGCGGCCCAGTCAGGGAGAGAAGACGGAGTCCAATCCGGCTACGGGAAGGCCCAGAAGACTTACCGACGTAGGCCCATAATGTTACTTGTAGTTCAAGATGTACTCTGTAACCAACTCTTAGTCGTAGCCGGATTGATCTCTCCTGTAAACCCAAGGCCGGATATCTGTATAAGCCGTCCTGGGGAGAGCCTTTAGGGCAACCCAATACTTTAGACCCTCAACTCGCACAGGCGATACCCTTGTAACCCATATTCCGGCTCTGTCGTATTACTAGATTGCTAGTAGGAGTAGGATTCGTCCAAAGCCGGCGGATTTGAACTTGGGTAAACTTGTGTGCTCACCGTCCCGGAATACCGTACGTCTCACACCCCTCTCTTCCGCACGCCTCGAGGACCCCCTCATGGCGTACTTGTCCTCAATCCGACGACAATTATGGGAGATGCTGATGGTTTTGTTGGTGAGGGATATGGTGAGGGATTTGTTGGTGAGGCATATGGTAAGGGTTTTGTCAACGATCCAACTCCACGAAGGGCTAGCCGAGGAGCTAATTTCACTAAAAATGAAGATGAGACTTTGTGCCATGCATGGATTTTTATTGGTGTCGATCCCATCACCGGGAATGAACAACAAAGCAACACATATTGGGAGTGTATCCATGAGTATTACCGGAAACACGGAAATAAAGCTAGGACTATCATTTCCCTACAACACCTTTGGTCAAACATCAACTCCGAGTGTTTAAAATGGTCCAATTGCTTAGCCCAACTTGATCCTCTCAATCCAAGTGGCACTAGTCCGGTAGACAAGGTATGCCCAAATAAAATTGTTCTCATGTTCTTATTGTAGCAAATAAACTTGTTCCCTTGTTCTTATTTGTAGAAAATAAACTTGTTCCCTTGTTCTTATTTGTAGCAAATAAACTTATTATGTTGTTCTTGTTTGTAGCAAATAAACTTATTCCCTTGTTCTTATTTGTAGCAAATAAACTTGTTCCCTTGTTCTTATTTGTAGCAAATAAACTTATTCCCTTGTTCTTGTTGTAGAAAATATACTTGTTCCCTTGTTCTTATTGTAGCAAATAAACTTGTTCCCTTGTTCTTATTGTAGCAAATAAAATTGTTCCCTTGTTCTTATTTGTAGCTCAATATTACTCAACAATTGTTCATGGGAAAACCAAAAAAGAAAGGTGGCAAACCGGGGAAAGCTTTCACTTTGTTCCATTGTTTTACCATTCTTGAGAAGAAAGAGAAATCGAAGAATCGCCCCTCCAATGAGATTCCAAACAAAAGGAAGACGCCAACTATCCTGGTTGGAGAAGATTTGGTTGTTGACACTGATGATGAAGGCTCGAGTAGCCCTACTCCTCTCTCTTCGGTCAATAGGAAGAGGCCCGTTGAAGGTAGAAAGAAAGCTAAAGAAGCAATGGAAAAAGGAGGTGAGAACATGTACAAGGACTCTTTGGACAACATGATGGCGGTGAGGAAGGAGCTCACCAACGAAAGGAGGTATATGAGGCACAAAGAGATTGCAGAGAGGAAGTTGTTTGAGGAGAGGAAGGTGTCCACCGAGGAGAGTAGGGCGGCGGCCGAGGAGAAGCGTCTTGAGCTCGAAGAGAGGAAGGTAGCAAATGAAGAAATGCTCAAGAGGATGGAGCAAGAGCAAAAGCTCATGTTCATGGACCCAAGTAGTCTAGATGAGAAGGACGGAGCTTATTGGGAGCTTTGCCGTGACCAAATATTGATGGCAAGAGGCTATGGTGGTGATGGCAATGGTGGGGGTGGCGGCATTTGAGAGTGATGGTCTAGTATGCATCGATGAACTATCTATTTTGTGGTGTTGTTCTATGCACCAATGAACTATCTATTATGTGGTGTTGTCTATGCACCGATGGACTACTTTTAAACTACTTCTATGATTGATGATGCACTTTTTATTATGTTGGACTTATAATATTTCTACTTCTGAAGAATAGTTTCAATTATCTTGTGTTAATTCAATTGATATATGTCATATGCGTGAGTAGTATAGAGAAGAAAATGTTGCAAAGCAATTTTGGGTAAGATTGTATGGGTAATCTAGAAAAGCAAGACATGTTTTGCATACATATACCTTCTCTCTCCTCTTACCTAAATGGTTTTTGCTTACCCATTTATGGGTAAGCTGTTGGAGTTTCTCTTATGAAGGACTATTTCGGGGTAGACAGTGAGGGTAATACTGTGGACAAAGTTGAGCTGAGGAGAAGAGAAAAAGAGGCTGAACGCATGGCGGAACAAGAGAAGCGGGAGAGATCAAGGAGGGGTGTGTCCAAGAGGAAGGGCAAAGAGCCCAAGATCAACTACAAGGCCTTGGATCCAGTCACTTATTCCTCTATTCGTCACCATGATCTGTTTGTTGAGTTTCCATGTGATTCTGAGCTGGGGGATTCTCGCTTTTGGTGTGCTGAACAGAAAGGGATATATGAAGATGTGTATGCCAGGCTGAAAATTAGGCCTATGCACCCGCTGATTCTTGTTGAAGCTTTGGAGAAGCCCCACCTTGTTGATGCCATGTATGTGGCTGAGCGGATGGGGCCGCACCATCTCATGGCTCTCCAGTGCTCATATGATTTTGAGGTGGTGAAGCAGTTCTTTTCCACTTTGGTTATTTGTGGAGATGAGCATCGTACTGTGAAATGGATGACTCGTGACAGGCCTATGATTGCTGATTTCCGCGTGTTTGCTGAGGTACTTGGATACTCTTTCCGCAGCAGGTATAGGGCCAGTGGCCACCGCATCATCACCTAGCTGAAGCCCAATAAAGATGCAGTTCTCTCTCCGTGCACGATGGACAATGGCATTGTGGGCACTCTTGCTGGTCTTGCTCCTATCTATGCTGCCTTGGTGGGCCTCTTCCGTGACTCCATCACTCCAAGTGGAGGCAACAATGATAGCATCCGTGGTCACCTTGTCCAGCTCCTAGCCTTCTCTCATGAGGTTGCCTCGTGCGAGGATGAGTCCGTGCAGTACAAGCTGGATGTGATGGACTTCATCTACCATGAAGTGACTGATGCTATGTTCAACCGGCTGTCCATTCCTTATGCTCCCTACATTATGATGCTCATCAGGCACCTGCTTCCCTCTGAAGATTTCAACATTGATGTTGTGCATAAGGCAAAGAAGATCTACAACAAGGTTCGGAAGACCTCTCACCCCTCTTCTGCTCCCGAGGGTCTCATGAGGGATGCTCGTAGGCCTCCAGTCCCTCCCGTTGCTCGTGAGATCAAGCAGCTGAACTGGTTCTAGCGTCACATTCTCTGCATGGGCGTGGACACACGCAAGGGCCAATATGAGGCCTACAAGCAGTGCCATGAGTTGGCTCACTCTCAGCAGCTCATCCTTCACCATGTGACTGGTGCTTCTGGTGATCCCCCAGCTCCTACTCCTCCCACACCATATGCCCGGTGGAACTCTTCTTCTGGGCTGAACTATGGAGAGCTGGAGCATCACTTGTTCCCCTCTGCGGCCACTGCTGATGATGAGGACGATGATGGGAACGAGGACGAGGATGAGGATGAGGACTACGAGTGATACCTTGGGGCGCTAGCATCGCTCTTTTTCCATTTTGGCGTCTCGATGCCAAATGGGGAGACGAAGTTCTATTAGGTCTTCGAGGATTTGCATGGGTCGGGCACAAGCATTTGCACTTTTTCATTCGTCGTTTTCTTGCTTGTGTCCATTTAGTGTTGAACTTTATTTGTCGTTTGTGGTGTGTTTGAAACTCTGTGTCGGTGGACATCTGGATTTATCTCATGGATTATGCCTATGGATTCATTTACTCATATCCTATTATGCTGGGAATCTATCTCCAGGAAGGTGCTCATATTGGTTATCACGTTGATAATTGTGGGTATTTCAAGGACGCCTCTCTCATTATCTCGGTGGTATGAGTATGTTTTTTTATTTCAATGGAATATACTCACACCTATTTGTGTGTATGTGTATTCAAATGCAAATTGCTAATATGCACACATTGAGGGAGAGTCTCTTCCATGTTTTGTGGGTGGTCTTTTGATCCTTCTTCCAAATCCTAGTATTGTCATCTAACACCAAAAAGGGGGAGACTGAAAGAACGTTTCATGATTTCCCAAGTTTTGTGTGTTAGATAATAATACCATGGATTATTCTAATGTGCACTAAGTGTTGCAGGAAAGTTTTGAGAGTTTGGGGGCCGGATTATCCGTCACATCATGGGCCGGATAATCTGGCCAGACCACCTTGGCCAGGGTTGGCTCTACGCAAGACTCTCTCTAGGTGCGGATTTTCCCCCGGAAAATTCCAGCTCTGGGGCGGATTTTCTCCCTGGACCGGATAATCCGGCCCTAGTGTTGGGGCGGATAATCCGGCCCCAAGGGAATCGCACAAGTGAGCTCATGCGCAAGCTTCTGTCTGGGGCGGATTTTCCCCCGGATATTCCATGGCTGGGGTGGATTTTCCCCCCAGCCGGATAATCCGGCCCTCCCCTATGGCCGGATAATCCGGTCCCCAGGAGAAAGTGTGAAGGGCAAGCCTGTGTGAGCTTCTGTCCGTAGCCGGTTTTTCTGTCGGATAATCCGAGTCTAGGGTGGAAGTTTTCCCTAGGCCGGATAATCCGGCCGTCACTTAGGCCAGATTATCCGGCCCCCAAAGGCTCCAACAGCTTGGTTTTGGAAAGGGTATAAATATCCTTTCTTCCCCAACATGCAGAACTCTTGATTCACTCGAAATTGTTCAGACCCTTTGCAAGAGCTCCCACTCTAGATCTCCCACTTCAACCACCCGAAGGCTTCGATCTTTGGGGGAATTGAAGGAGGAGAGAATCAGTATCGTCATCACGAATCAAGCGCATCAACTCCTCTCCATTCATTTGGAGAAATCCCTAATCTAGTTTCTTGTCAATATCTAGATCTTGTTCTTTGTTATTGATAACTTGTTCTTGTGGCAGCTTGTTGTCATTACGGGAGCCTCCAAGTTGATTGTGGAGTTCTGCCCCGCTAGTTGTGTAAAGGCACCGGTACCCGCCTCGAAGGGTTCCTATAGTGGAAAGGTGGATCAGGCCTTTGGTGGAGGGATCCATCGGAGAACAGGGTGAGGCCTATTGTGGCGTGGTGATCTTAGTACCGCCCACCCCTCCAACGCAGACGTACTTCCCTTAACAAGGAAGGAACTGTGGTAAAACAAATCCTGTGTCTCCGCGTGCTTCACCATGGTTCACCCATTCCTCTTCCACTCGCTCTTTACTCGCTAGTAGATAGGTTTGCATATAGGGAAATTCCACCTAATAGTTCATCTAGATAATTTACCCTTTGTGTTAAGCCTAAAATTGAAAAGGCATTAAAATTTGATGTAGCACCTATTCACCCCCCCTCTAGGTGCCCATACGATCCATTTCAACTAGCTAAACCCCATGTGTTGACAAAATGTCGAGGGAAAAACTGAGCAGTGCTAAGCAACTAGGTGCATGACAATAGAAATTTGCAATAACACATACATTATGGGATTATCCAACATACAAACTTGGAAGCATCACAAACATTGACATTAGTTCAAATTCAATACAAACATTGACAGTAGTTCAAATTCATCATACAAATTCAAATTCATTTTTTGTTCCTAGTGTTTTTTGCTGGAATATTCTCGGAGTTCACCACCTTGCTCCGGGTGATCCTGGTTGGAATATTCTCGGAGTCCACCATCAGCTTCTTCCACTTGTTCCCTTTGTTCTTTTTCTCTGCATCGAATGAATCAAGTGCTTCAGTCTATCGTACAATTGCTTCAACCACGTTTCGATTCATTGGTTCATACGGTTCAAAATGCATTGGCATCATTTCTTCAATATCCTCTTGTGTAATTCCTTTACTTTTGAACTCTTCTTCCAATGAATAAATTGCTTCAATCTCCCATGCATTTGGTGCAATCTCCCCTTCATTTGGTTCAATCTCCTCTCGATCCATCGGTTCAATCTCCCCTGCATCTGGTTCAATCTCCCATGCATTTGGTTCAATCTCCCCTGCGTCTGGTTCAATCTCCTCTTGATCCATTGGTTCAATCTGCAATGTATACATTGCTTCATTCTCCTGTCGTTCAAGTACTTCATTCTCATCTGCATTTGCTGCTCCTGCCTAATCATCCATTCCATAAGTTGGGTCCACTACATTTTTACAAAGCCTAGCAATGTGCCCTAGGATCCCACAATGTTTGCACTTACGTCGTTGACGTGGTGCACCACCCTCTGCACTAGCTCTCATCCTATTCTGCCTTGGCCTACCTGCTGGTCTAGTAAAAACTGGAGGGTATAGCTTGAAGCTTGGATTCACTTCCATCCATTGGACTTTTGCGAACAAGGCTGGAACATTATGACCATATGCTGCCCTAAATTTGGCAACAGAGAAATACACCGACACGTACTGATCAACTTCACCCTCTTCACCTCCTAGAACACCCATGAAAAACAATGCATGTATGGAGGGTTTCCCACGGAGCTGCCATTGCCTGCAATGGCATGTCCTGTTAGCCAAACTCACTGGATACCTCCATTGCCTATCTTTACTGTCACTGAATGTTATCTTAGCCACCATTCCTCTTCTAATGCATTTCATCTTCAATTATTTTGCCCTGGCATGCAATGCCTTAATCAAACATGGGAGGATGAGATGGCCATCATATACTGTTGATGGAATTCTTTGACACAAATCGATCTTTATCATGATCATCTGCCTAATCTTATCAAATATTGCCACATCATAAGCCCTTTCAATGACTTGACCTTTGTATTGAAACTCTCTACAAGGTTACTTTTGACATAGTCAACCTTAGAAATTTCATTGAATTGGCTTCTTGACCACACCATTCCACGATGAGCATCCAAGTACTCCTTCACCGCATATTTTTGTTTATACATCACTTCAAAATGATACAGATGCTTCCTCAAACTACATGTGTATGAAGATGGCCATAGGTTGTCAGTATAAACTTTACCCTTGAATTTCTTTGTAAAATTCTGCACTAAGTGTCGCATACATTCACTATGCTCCACTCAGGGGAATACTGCTTCTACAGCTTTCTCCAAACTTTTGCAAGCATCCGTGTGGATAGTAAGTCCTGGTGGATGACCTATAAGGTCACGCAAATTCTCCAGAAACCAAGTCCAACTTTCCTCTAACTCAATCTCCAAAACTCCAAAAGCAATAGAGAACATCCAATTGTGGCCATCAACTATAGTAGCAGCTACTAGTTGTCCTTTAAATCTGCCATGAAGAGTTGTTGCATCCACGGCCAAATAAGGTCTACAACCATCCAGAAACCCTTGCCAGCAAGCTTTGAAACAAACACTCCCTTCTAAAGCACTCCTTCTCCATTGTCTTCCCTCCAATTTTGTACTGAAATGTATGTCTGTTTACCTGTACAACACTACCTGGACTAGCCATCTCCACTTCAGCTTTGAAGCTGTAAGCAACTAAAAACTTTCATTCCATGGACCATTGATCCTCTCAAGAGCAATTTCCTTTGCATAGAACATCCTCATGTAAGGTACTATAATATTAAACTTATTAGAAACTTTTTATGAGTGTTGTTGCACCAAGTGATGGGTTCGCTCTCATCCAATCCATGATTGCATCTTCCAACCACCTAGTCTTTGCTAGTTTTGTTTTGTCCTTTGGCTGTCCCCCTTGAGGTGGAAAAGAATGTTCGAACCGGTTACCTTTGATCTGAAACATAATGAAAATGTCAGGTACAGTTAACAAATTCTACACAATGATCTAAAATATACATCTGGTTGTAATACATGAACTAAACTGCTCCTGAGCATGGTGGATGCGTGCATCCTCCACCTACACCTCTTGTATGGCCACTTTAGTGTGAACCTTGCTGGCTCACGCTTAATAACAACATAATCATTATTGGTGCAGATGCAATATGTACTAAGGGCATTACGATAGTCTTGCATCATTTCAAATACATTGCCTTCTAAAATCATAGGATCGTTCCTGTCCTACTCAATTAGTGGCAAGTCCTCACCATCGTACTCAGCTAAAACGAGATTGTCATTGTTCTCCTTGCTCTCTTGTTCATCACTGTCATCAAATCTGGCACCATGGGCCAATTCCTCCGTGTATTGATCTTCTAGTGCCTGTTTACTGAATCTATCTACCAATTCAGGAAACATCAACTCATCCTCATCATCCAGTGGAGGCGCTCCCTCAGCAAGCTCTGCTTCGTCCTCCACATCGACCACATGAGCGATTTGGCTTACACTCGCAGTGTGAACAGATGGTACTTCTGTGGACCTACAAGGAGCGCGGGAGCGCACACTATTAGCAGAGACATTAGAGACACTTGATGCCCGACCACCTGATGATGCCTGACGACCAGATGATGCTTTAGACCTCTTTCCCGTGTGTTCAACTTTAGGTTGCACATGAAGATGAATTCGACCAAAACGTTCAGCAACATTCAAAGAGAAAAGCATTACGAGATCATCTTCGCTAGTAAGTAGGAGCAATCTTTGCTCGCTAAAGTTGAAATATTGCATATCAACTGAATCGCCATTGCTCTAGGGGAATTTAGTATATATTTTATCTTTCAAATCTCTAAGAGTTATGGAGGTTGCAACCACCGCTGGGAAGTAAAATCCATAAAGATACCATTCACAACCACGAATTACGCTAGTATCTAGTTTAACCGCCAGCCGAAATGCCAGCGCTAGATCAATCCTATTCGAAAAGCAAAGTAGTTAGCTGAGCACCAGCGATTCACGCTAAATTACTGCCTATAATTAATCCACAAAGGGACACAATAGTTACCCAGATGGAATCTGTGTGTTAGATCCCTCCGATTCCACCCGTTCTTGTCCATGCTCGATGGGGAGGATCGGTACACGCGCCGGCATCGCATACTGTTCCTCGAAAGGGGTAGATCTAGCGGCGGAAGAAGCTGAGCCGGAGTGGGATCCACGGCTAGGGGGAGGGGGCGGATCGGGGGCCGAGGATGACATAAGGTAGGAGGGGTTATCAGGTAGGAGGGCACGACGGCGGGGGAGCGGAGCGGAAGGGCGGTGGGTGTCAGACATATCTGCGTTCACATACGGTGGGTGTAAGCCATGCTTCACTGGGAATATAATAAGGTTGAGTTGGCTAGCCTATCATATGTACATATGGCCTTAGAACACAGCGATCAAAAGATCAAGCACGAGTCACATGGATGATGTGATCAACGAGTATGGTCCACCCTAGCACCCACATCAAAGGCCGTGACGATCGGGGATGATGTGGAGAAAAGGGGTTGTGTAATCACGAAAACTACCTTGATGGACGGTAGTTTAAGTGGGAGTTCATTTGAACTCCATATTGTGAACTTAGTCTAAGTACTTTTTGCAAATATCTTGTAGATTATGGCCATTTCTTTATTTTAGGACAAATATAGTGCATTAATTAATGGGAAGAAACTTAAGTTAGATGGGTCAAATTTCATCGACTGATACCAACACCTAAGTAGGGTCCTCATATAAAACCATCTCCTCTATATCCTTTGTGAACCCCTATAAGATTTCCCTGATGAATGTGACAGTGGAGAAGATACGACTCTTCGTGACCGTCGTGATACCTTCGTCAAGGTTGAACCCAAAGCTGGGATCATCATCAACGGAAAGTGTATATGTGATATACAAGGAATAAATGTTACCATGAAACGCTTGTGCAGGTTTCAAGTATTGCATACTTAATCTTTTTTAGTGAAAATAGGACCCTCTACGTGAGAGTTATGGAATGGAACGAGGCACTACTGGCGTTATGATGGCAAGTAAGCTAGTTGATGGCCGACGACACTCCTTCCCTCGACGTTTATCATTGGGATTAGAATATTTGAATTAAAGCTTTGTAATCAAATTTGTGAAACTTATGAGTGTGCCTTTCTTATTGCGAGAATGTTATTCATATTAATAAGAAATAATTCAGTTGTTCTGTTTTAATGAATGATCTCTTTTATAATTCACAATGGGGTTATGAACATGTTATTCTAGTCTTTATTAGTATGATAAAAGGACGTTTATAAGAATTACCAAAAGATATTCAAGTTTAAATAATGAATAACACTATTGTTTAAGTCATTATGGTTACTGCATGTTCTTCATGTTACATGAAGATCAGGGTCTTAGTTATTTAATCTAAAGACTTAGCAGAACCATGCCTCATTGGGCAGAATGACTAAAACTCCGCATTCTGGTAATATGCGAAGAAGTGCTGAATTTTATACATATGATGTATTGCACTTTAAATAGATAGTGGAAATTTTTATTTGGCAAGCTTAGGTAAATATGAGTATTTACTTAATGAAATACAAGGTTGAAACTGTTTGAATTGTTCAGAGGATTTCAAAATGAAATGGATATAAGATCAACCAGAATTCGAAACTCTTTATGATTTGATCCAAGTGATTTCAAATTCAAAGTTACTAACAAATTGGCACACATAAGGGACTTGTGAAAAATGGTTTCACAAATTATGGTGATTGGACTAATCAAGTAGTGTTGGTATGTCTAAAACATCATAATAATAGTGTATACGATACATATGGTTCAAATGATATTCGAATGGTTTGACGTTAGGAATTAGAGTTAGAAATTGAATTAGTAAACACTCAAAAGTATTAGGAACATCTAAAGATTCATGGAAAGAGCACCATATGAGATATGGCAAGCTCAGGTTTCCAGAGACCTCGACAGTTCGCGATCGTTGCGGATAGTAAGTATTTGTGATACTTTCTTAGTAAGACTATGAAAACAAATTCCAAACTAATGCCCGAAGAAGAGAAAGTTTGTTTGTCTCAGCGAGGTACTTCTTTTGAGAAAAGGTTCTCATAGAAGCGTTAGTGGAAAGGCAAACTTGTAAGCAAAAGGTATTGACCTTACCTTCGAATTGTCAAGAATGTAAAATGGAATATGTTCCAGAAACAAACTTTATAAATAGAGGGAAACTATAATGATGTGACCATAAGTGTTTCAGCTAATACTTTATAAATGTAGGATTCAAGAACTTGTTCTTCCAGTTGCAAAATTGCATTCTTGATTCAATTGAATTATTACTGGAATAAGACATACCTACAAACTACAAAGAAAGTTTGATGGACCTAAGTACAAGAAATGACTTAGAGTCATGAAATCCCAAATTAAGTAACATTTGAGATTATGAAGTAAAAGTCACTTGATCTCATTAAGTAATGGAGCTTACTTAATCCTTCCCAGTAAACTTCAAAGTTGAAAGGGTGGAAATGAAACTTAAAAGGAAGACATAAAAGCATAGTTTATCACAAAGTTATTTTTGACAAATGCTTAATGTCTATTGGATTTAATCAGCAAATAAGTCCAATTTGGAGATTGGTAAATGACTGCTCAAAACTGCAAAGTCTTCAAGAGTATGAAGAGAAAGGTTGTAACTGGTACAACAAGCAGGTTTTGATAAATCAGGAATTGCTAAAATCTTGTAAAAGAAAATTCTCGAGTTTATCAAAGGATTTTGGATTTGCTGGGATTATCGAGAAAAGTATGCAGATTTAGTGGGAGCTAAGAGGTTTCCCTAATAGAATATGTGGACAACATATGTGAGTGGGAGATGAGTTGGATCCTAGAATATCAAATATTGATAAAATATTTGAGTGGGAGCATGACAATGATCTAGAATATGTAATCAACATATTAGTGAACAATGTGTTTGGTATTAGGAATGATTAGATCATTACATGGATGAAATTCAGCATATATTAAATATAGTGGATCTATTTGATTAGATCAGGATGTTTAATGAACATTAAATGTCAAAATACTTGGAGAATCCTGAAAGTGTTTAGAAGAACCTAGTTGAGATTCTGAAATGAGTTCAAAATTGGTTCTTACTTGAATGATTAGGAGAAGTATTGAGTAATGACTTGGTATTTATGAGAATGGTTAAGACATGGGAACAAGGATGCACTGCATCGACTATGCCTTGGCCATAGTTTTTCCAAGGTAAAACCCATGTTGTTTGTACTTGACATAATGTGACCCATGTTCTTAAATATAAAGGACAAAGATTTTAGAGTGATTTTTGAATCACTGAATCAGAGTTAAGTTTGAACGTAGTGAAAGCGTGGCTAGACATCAAAGTGAAAGTGTTGCACTTTGATTAAAATTTGCATAGATATAGAAGTATTAGGATATTTCAATGTTAGCAAGTATAATTTTGGTCTAGAGAAAGTTCGACTTTCGACTAAGTGTGTTTATAGTTATACATGACATCTTGAAAGTTCTATCAACTGATAGATGGTCATGATATATACTAGAAAAGAGAAGTCTCACTTTGTCACCAAAATGCTAAAACACATTATATGATAATGGTGTGAATATCAAATAGTTGACATTAATGATTTGGAAAATAGGACCTTATGAATCTGGTGAAATAGATATAGGACAGGAAGTCCTCCATGAGAAATCATGATCAATAAACGCATATCAGATTTGGTTTATGATTAGTAGCAATGCAACTAGATTATTTGTACTCTAGTGCAAGTGAGTGACTAAAGGAGATATGCCCTAGAGGCAAATAATAAAAAGGTATTATTGATATCTCATTAGTTCATAATAGTTTCGTATCATGGTATAACTATATCAAGCGGAAACATTGATACAGGTGTGGTATACAAACAAACCTAGGTCCCTAGTAGCCTCTATTCAACTAGCTCATTAGGCAAACGCTGATCAAGGTTTCCTGATTATGGGCTAAAAAAAGTCACTAACAATGAAGTCATATCATCTGGAATGATGTGATGGACACTTCCCACCAATGATTCTTGCAACACGATCATGCCATTTCGTTCATGTTGCAATTGTCAAAAACAGATTGTCCTACCTTAGACCATGAGATCATATTATTCACTGTTATAGGAGGGTGCTTTGACTATATCAACCAACATATCGTGACAGGGTGACTATAAAGTTACACGTTAGGTATCCGAAGGAGCATGTAGAGGCAATATGCTTCAAGAGCGGGAATTATTCTCCTATGTGACGAGAAGATACAACTAGGCCCACTCGATGAATTACATCTATGTTGCGCAACACATGACTAGGTCGTGGAGATGGTATTTCACGGGAACGAGTAAAATAGTACTTGTTGGAAATGAGCTTGAACAAAGGTATCATATTGTGATACCGATGATCGAATCTCAGACAAGTCTTGTATCGCAAACAAGGGAATTGGATATATATCGTTTCAGGTTCGACACGATGGAGATTCATGGAGTGCATAGGCGTCACATGGGCATCCCTGTCCCTCTGTTCATCATTGATATGGATTATGTCTAGAGCATTCCCAAACCATAGGGAAACATGCTTTAAGGGAGATACGATGCTTGGAGATCGTCCTGTGAGATGGAATCATGAAATAGAGAGAAATCAAAATCATTCTAGAGAAATCTGAAGTTGTTCGGAGAAAGAAGGAAAGGAAAGTGTCGAAAGGTGTTTCAGATAAGTAGCAATTTATAATATATATTTATTATATGTTAATTGTGAATTAATATATTCTAAATAATATTTAAATCAAGATTTATAAATGTAACTTTCTTTTTAGGCTTAATTCCCAAAGGGAATTACACTAAAAAGGAATTACAGAAAACAGCAAACTGGGCTGTTTTTGAACAGCCACCGAGTATGGGTGGTGAGTATTACTCACCGCACGGGGCGGGCAGCAGCGCCAGCGCTGCCGTCATCGTGGGCCGCGCTAGCGGGTGGCCAGCCCACCCGGCCGCTGTTGGTTACCACGCACGTAGTGTGCGAGGTGGTGCGCCAGGAGCCGGCCCACCTAGGAGGCAACACTAGCCGACATGCGGAGCACGCGCTGTGTCGCACACTACCACTGGCTATCCCACCCGGGTTTGCCTGGCCACCGCCTTGTTGTTTGGACTGGTCTGGTTCAGCCCATCCGGCTGGGACGAAATTGCTGTCATTTTTCTTCTGTCTTTTAGTCCCACATGGGACACCTAATGGGGATATGCCGAATGGGGGTATGCCCAGCAGGACGTTCCGATCGGTTCGAAGGCCTCGCGAGTGGGCCTGTAGGACGGCGATTGGAACGTGACTGAGAAGAGGCCCGGCGACCGGAGACTAGAAGCCCAAAAGCGTAGTTGAAGCCCAGTCGGATTAGGTCAAAAGCCTCTAAATCCATAACTTGTTCGGTTGTATACTGTTATCCCAAGCGAGGTACCCTCCATAAACCTCCCTAGGGTTCCTTGAGTACTTATGTTCCGTCATACACCCCCTCTAGCGACTCGCTGCTTAGACGCCAAGCTCGCCACCCCTGTAACTCGCTCTCCGCCAATACAATCTAGCAGGAGTAGGTCTTTACCCTCTGGGGGGCGAACCTGGGTAAACCCATGTGCATCCACCCCCATCTCGCACCACAGATGGCCACTAGCTCTCGCCCAATCGCTACCCCTGGTAGTGACGGCCGTGGCCATTCCCCCGACAGTGGCGCCCACCGTGGGGACTGGCCGATCTAGCCTGAGTTCTGCGGCAAGACCCTACAAGCCAATCGATTGGCCAATCGCCACCGGCCGCATGATCGCTAGCGGCGGGATCTTTCAGATCCTGCCTAGCAGCTACATCCCGGTGTCTCGCCCGATCACACACGACGCGGTGATGCTGATCGGCACCATCAGCTTGTTCGTCGGCTTCACCGACGTAGTCGACCCAGTGGGGACGATGATCGTCGGCAGATCACCACCATGCCGCGATCTGCTCTCGGAGGAGCAGGTCCGCTCCATCAGCCGCCTTGCTACTGAGTATGACTCGGCCGCCAGCAACGCGGTCAGGACTAATGCCGCCATGGATGATGCGGCTCTCCACGACGACACCGACTCCACGACCCCTACCTCGATCGACGGATCCATCACTGTAGCATCACGGGAGGACTCCATCACCTAGGTCTCCAACCCTGAGGACTTCGAGGATCCCTCCATCCTTGGGATCTTTGATTCCGACTCCGGCTCGGAGTCCCCTGAGGACTTCCGCGCCAGATCCAATAGCTTCAACGCAATCTATATGGCGGGCAGCACGGCAGCCCCGCCAGATCCATTCTCCACGTCGATCCCGCCAACCGCCACTGCCATAGAAGTGGAGGAAGCCCGTCTACGGCTGGAAGAGGCGTAGCGCAGGGAGCTGGCCGAGCACGAGAAATTATAGCTCGAGCAGGAAACAGCGCAGGAGCTGTCACTCTACCATCAACGCCGCATCAGGACCCACCTGAACTCCAGTGTCCAGGGCCGCGTCCTGAACTTCAACGACGAAAGCGACCCCCCACGCGCAGCCGAGCACGAATACTGCGAGAACGCGCCGCCAGGCGGCAGCAACCGACCACCCGGCGCACCGGCGACTGGGGCCCCACCTCCACCAATTGGTCGCGCACCCCCACCGGACCAGTTGCGAATCATCATCTCACCACAGGCCCGCAATGCAAATGGGCTCCCACTGTACTACACTCCAATGGACAACGTCATCGCGGCTGACGCTGCGGTGGCCCACCTCGACATCCACGGAGAGGGCACGCTACAGATCCAGTATGCTAAGTCCCTACTCGCCAGGGCCGTCGAGCAGCAAGCCGCGGGAGTCGACCCACGGGGCGGATCTAGTCCTGCTCATCGGCAAGCAGGGCAGCCTCAAGCGGCCCCCCAACCATCACCAACGCCGTCACTTGCCCACCACCCCAGCCCCTGATGCACTAGCCACGGGTCGCGAACTCTGTGCTCTCCACCAACGAGCCACGGTCGGTGAACAACATGGTCACCGCCAACGGGCAACCCATCGACGCCCAAACATTCATCGTCAACAACCAGGCCTGGCAGGCGTGCCAGCCCAATGACTTGGGCAGACCCTCAACAATCGCGGCGATCCTGAACCCAAGGGCTCGCTCAGTCGAGTTGGCCCCCCGTGCTTCGGGCCAATGATCCGAGGCGAGAAGCACCCCGCCAACTTCAAGGCGCCCAAGGAGATTGAAAAGTACAACCCCTCGTACGACCCAGCGGTGTGGCTGGACACGTACCTTGAGGCAATGGGAATTGCCGGTCACACTGACCTGCTAGCTGCTCGATACCTTCCCTTGATGATGGAGGGAGCGACCAAGCAATGGATCAACACCCTCCCCGCCGACAGCAACGACTCGTGGGAGGAGATGCGGGATGCCTTCGTCAGGCACTTCGAGGGCTCCTACACCCGTGCCACCACCATTGAAGACCTGGAGTGATGCATCCAAGGGCAGCACGAGTCGACCCGCCACTAGATCCAAAGGTGGCAGGAACTATGGATCAACGCCTCTCGCATTCACCCGGACACAGCGATCCACTGCTTCAACAACGCGTGCTGGTACGAACCCCTGGGCGCTAATTTACTGGATGCTCAACAACATCCCCGACCTCCTCGAGATTGCCAAGAGGTACGCTGAGGAGGACCGCAACCAGGACTCTGACGACGAGTCGGGAGGACGACGCCGCACCAGCAGCCACCCCAATGGACGACAACACGACGTGCGCTACAGCAACACTTCCCTCACCGGCAAGCACCACGGCGATGGGCGAGTTGACTTCATCACCACCGCTGGCTACGACCAACACGACCCAAAGAACTTCCGCCGTGATAGAGGAAACTATCACGACAACGGGAATTACCGCGCCAACAACGTGACGAGGCCAAAATTTGACCCCGTCGCCCTGCTCAACCAGTCCTGTGTTTACCACAACAGGGAGGGAAAGCCTGGCACCCACACTACCGCAGACTGCCACTCCCTCGAGGAGATTGAAAAGGCAAGGCGGGCACGGGACGACCCCAACAACAATCCGCCAAGGGACAACTGAAACATTGGTGGCTTCTACAACACCGCCGGATCGCTCCACACCTTCACCAGGCTCGGCACCAAGCGCGAGAACAAGGTGCTTGCCCGCGTAGTTGTTGTCAATGCGGTGACGTAGGTAGACATCCCCCGCTTCCTCAACTGGTTCGAGCAAAGCATCACCTGGAGTTGCCAGCACCACGCGCCCAGGAGTACCTCGGGCGAGTGGCCGACTACTAGGTGCCCAAGATGCTGATGGACAGCGGGAGCTCCATCAACATCATGTACTTGGACACATTGAAGAGACTCCAGCTCCCGGAGTCAGGGATCAAGCCAACCCTGACAACCTTCCATGGCATTGTCCCCGGTCAGAAGGCATACCCGATTGGCAAAGTGACGCTGCAAGTCACCTTCGGCACACCAGCAAACTACCGCACCGAGCGGATCGTCCTCGAGCTGGTGAACTTCCGCAGCCCCTACCACTGCGTCCTGGGGCGCCAGGCGTTCGCCAAATTCATGGCGACCCCACACTACGCCTACAACATGATGAAGCTCCTAGGGCCAAGCGGCATCATCACCATCAATGGCGACCCCGACATGGCCATGGAATGCAAGGACAAAGGCGCCAAGCTCGCCGACACCGTCATCGCCGCGGAGACAGACCACGCGGACAAGCTCGTGAAATATGCGGGCAGCATCAATAAGGATGACCCCACCATCCTAAAGAAGCCAACCACCGCTAGTTCCACTTTCGAGGCGACCACGGACACCCACACCGTAGAGCTCGTCCCGAGTGACTCTAGCCAGACGGTCACCATCGAGGCGCACATGAGCCCTGCATAGGAAAGCATGCTCATCGGGTTCCTACGTGAGAATCACGACATCTTTGCATGGAAACCATCCAACATGCCTGGTGTCCCGAGGGAACTCGCTGAGAACATACTCAACGCCGGCCCCAAAGTGCGACCATTAAAGCAGTCACTGCGGCCCTTCAATGAATAGCGCCGCCGAGCAATCACCAAAGAAGTACAGTGCCTGCTAGCCGCAGGCTTCATTCGTCCCATCATGTACTCCAAGTGGCTGGCGAACCCAGTCCTAGTTCTGAAAAAGAACAACACCTGGAGAATGTGTATCGACTACACCAACCTCAACAGCGCCTGTCCGAAGGAAGAGTTTGTCCTATCGTGCATCGACCAGATCATCGATTCAACCACGAGATCGGAGTCATTGTGCTTCCTCGATGCGTATTATGGCTACAACCAGATCAAAATGGCAGTCCAGGATGAGGAGAAGACGGCGTTCAACATGCCATTCGGCGCCTTCTGCTACACGGCCATGATGTTCAACCTCTATAACACCGGCGCCACCTACCAAAGGTGTCGTCGGATTGATGACAAGTACGCCATGACGGGGTCCTCAAGGCGTGTGGAAGAGAGGGGTGTGAGATGTACGATGTTCCGGGACGGTGAGCACACAAGTTTACCCAGGTTCGACTCCACCGGCTTTGGACGGATCCTACTCCTGCTAGCAATCCAGTAATACGGCAGAGCCGGAATATGGGTTACAAGGGTTTCGCCTGTGCGAGTTGAGATTGTAGACTATTGTGAGAGTGCCCTAAAGGCTCGCCCTAGGATGGCTTATATAGATATCCGGCCTAGGTTTTACAGGAGAGATCTATCCGGCTACGACTAAGAGTCGGTTACAGAGTACATCTTGAACTATAAGTAACACTATGGGCCTATGTCGGTAAGTCTTCTAGGCCTTCCCGTAGCCGGACTGGACTCCGTCTCTTCTCCCTGACTGGGCCGCCCATGAAGCTCTAACCTGAAGTGGGCCACCCTGGTCAGAGAAACTATGAGGATACCCAGAAAGTATATCCCCAACAGCAGCCCCCAGAAGCTTCCAAGATCCAAAGTCGGATTCATCATCATCTAGCTTGATCCTGGGCTTGCAAAATCTTGAAGGGTTCCTGAAACTTCAAAACAAAAGATACGATCTGGGCCTCAAAAAATGAGTCGGACCTATAAATACATTATTCATGTTTCGATCTCGAAATTCAAACTAAGCCGGAACTTGGTCTGTGACATAATCTAAAAATAGTCATGGTCAAGTCACGTTACTGACAGACATTTCCTATCAGCACGACCGTTGGTGGGTCCGCCTTTCGCGGAACCGAGGCGCCGTTTCAATGTGTGCATGGAGATCGAGGCGGCGTAATCATCGCGTGGGGGTTTCCTAGTCCTTTCCACGATGCATGGCATGTTCACTTTAGCGTTTACACGAATCTTGATGCGTCTGACGGATATAAGTGGCCAGGATTCTTTTCCCCATCTCCTTCACCAGTTCCTTGCACCGTTTCCTTCCCCTCTACTCTTCCCACAAACTAAGCGCTCCACTGCTCCCCAGAAAAACCTCCAACACCGCCCATCCAAGGTCACCGGCGCACCGGAGAAATGGCTTCTGCATCATCCTCCAGCTCAGCAGCGGCAGCAGCGGTGGCGGCGGTGGAGAAGCAGAGATACCTCGGGGTTTGGATCCCGTGCATCCTCGACGACCCCAAGCTTCGTTTCGTTGAAGATGAAGGGCTCCTCCGTGTCGGCGACTGGCGGAGCGGCTTCAGCGAAACCGTTCCCAACCCCCGCGACGATGAGCGAGTGCACTTCGGCACTCACCTTAATAGAGGTCTGAGTTTTCCTCCCTCTGATTTCTTTTCCGAGGTCATTGGTCATTACGGAGTTCATCTCCACCATTTCCCCCCGAACTCCATCTTAAGATGAGTGCGTATGCCTCTTTGTGCGAGGGGTGCCTCGGCATTAGGATGAGCCTTACTCTCTTCCGATACTACTTTCATGTCCGGAGAAATTCCATAACTGCTGGTAATCCTTATATTACTGGTACCATTAGTTTTTCGGTTAGGCGAGAGCGCGTTTATCCTCAGATCATGGCTAGTGAGTTGGTCAAACAATGGTCGTCCACTTTTTTCTATCACAAGGATATCCCCGCTCCCGGCAAAGATCATGCTTTGCCGGCTTTCATCGATGGAGCCTCCATGCCCCAAGAGTCATGGGACGAGCTCGCTCCGACTCTCAGTGAAGATCTGCCTCTCACCAAGAGGTGGATCGAATATCTGATGAAGCACAAGGGCCTGAAAGGGTCCAACTTAATTCAATGTCGGGTAGCACGCCGGATCCAACCTCTTCAACATCATGGAGATTGACTGATGCATTCCATCACGTCGTCGAAGAAGGATTCCCTCCGCATCAGCCCCAAAACCTTACAGCCAAAAGATTATGTAAGCAAAATCAGATGGATAATAAGGGAGTGGATCGAGAGGAAGATTCCGGAGCTGTCCCTGGACATGCATAGATCGGAAGATCCCGTTGTGCCGGTAAGCTTCAGCAACAACTCTTTTCATGTGCTCATCTTTATGTTATTTTTGCAATACTGAGATACTTCTCCTTTTCAACTTGCTGACCTCCCCGAGTCGGAGTTCGCTCCTATCGAGGGATATCCTCTTGAGTATTCTCAGGATGAGGGTGAATTGGTTCCAATGTCGGATGTCGTTCTCGGAAACGCAAGGCTCCGACATTGGCCATTGGCACAAAAGAAGTGCCCATTGTGAAGAGGTAATCTTTCCTCACAAGGTCTTTGTACTTTTCTTGTAATTCGTTCCGAGATGTAATGTTCTTTGTTCTATTACCTTCTCAGAGCTAAACAGCTCTTCAAGGGAAAGGGGAAGGGAGCTTCCTTGAAACCCCTGCGTCAGTCGAAGGTCAATTTGGCTTCTCCTGCCGTGGCTCCTCCGACTCCTGCCCCTCAGCCTTCTGCAGCGCCGGAGATTACCCCATCTCCGACCGCTGTAGAAGATCTGGCTCAACCAGCAGAGCCAGCGTTCCTTGAATCACAAACTGATGTCGCCATGGGTGACTCATGTTTTGATAAGGGTGAACCCTCTTCGGGTAATGATCCCTCGGCAGAGACTTTTGTCGACAATCTCCTAGACAATCCGGGACTTGCCAAACTTGGCTTATCTCGGAAGTCTGTGGAGGAGATTCAGCGTCTAGCCCGACAATGTCTGGAAAGACGGACTCTCTCTGCCGAAGAAGAAGCGCAAGAAGCAGAGGATATCAAGCACTCTAATCTTCTTGAACAAGTTTGTCTTCGCGACGAGAAGCTGAGGTCCGGCGAGCTTCCAACTGCACCAGTGATCCCCCTAACATTCGCCGAGAAGGTTGCCACCGAAGTGAATACGAGTTTAGACAAACTCATTTGCGAACAATATGTAAGTCGGAATTCCAACTCCTATTTTTCCTTATTTCATATCATATCCTCTAGCCCCCAAGCATGAAGCTGGAAAATCAAATCCCGTTTTATGTTTCCTTAGGATGCCAAAGAATGAACTAGTGTAGCCCCCAAGGCTCGTGCCGATATTAGTAAAAATATTTGCCCGAGTCTTTAGTAGACTTCTAACTCTAGGTATTCTGGGTTACAGAAAGTATATTCCTATAACCAGGATTTTTTGAAGAATGTTTGCAACAAGAGGAAAGATATCAAAGCTCTCCGGCTTGAGAATGCACAATTGAAGGTTTCCAAGGATTAGGCCGAAGGTAAACATTCCGAAACTCAAACCTTGTCTTGTATGTCATAGTCTAATATTTTGTTGAACTGTTGTTCTTTTGACTTACATCACTCATAAAACAGTCATGTGCTATGATTGAAGAGGCCGAGAATCGTAAGACCCTGGTTGTGGAAAACAAGGAACTTCACCAAGAGCTAGATAAGCTTAAGGCAGATCATGAGAAGAGCATTGCTCAAATTCTTGAATTCACCTCCATGGCCACCGAGGAGCGTGATCGTAAGATTACGCTTCAAGATAAGAAAATCTCGGATCTCACCAATGAGCTATTCAAAGAAAAGGACATTTCCGAGGCACTCCGGTCTGAACTCTAGAGTCTTCGGGAAGAAAAGGACAAAGTCGACGATGTCATCTTTGGTATGTTTTCGTTTTTTCTGACTTATCTGCATCTTCCGACTCTTTGGAGTCCGGGTTTACTTGACTTACCATTTGCATTATATGCGCAGGTCCTCTGAACTTGATGGACTTAGCCTCTGCCGAATCTCGCACCAACCGGCTTACCGAAGTCGGTGACTTGCTGCATGACTTCCGCCAATCCCTCGAAGATATTAGCGAAGTCCTCAAGGTTCCATACATGCATAGCATGTCTGGTTTTGAGGTGCAAGATAAGGCCAAGGATATGCCGCAGCTTGTTCAGGACTGGAACATGTCCTACGCGCGAACCGCAGCGCAAAATGCTCTCACCATGGTTATGAGCCACCATGGAAACATGGAAATTTGGCAAGTAACCAGAGGGTACTGCAAGGTGGACGAAGATAGACAGGAGCAAGACATCAAGGCTATCATGGACTCCTGTGCCGAATATGGGTGCGATGTAGCTGATTTGACCAGCTACGACACACCCTTCTTCACCCGCGTGGACACGCCGCCTCCGCCATCCGAAGAAACAGCTGAAGTTTCCAACGATGATCAGACCATATCTGATTTGAACATCTCGGAACATTATCAAAATGAGGCCGATGTATCCAGCGAGCCGGCAGCTCCTACCTCTCCCCCTGCATCATAGAGTATCAGAAGAACAATATGTTATTCTGAAAACAATTTGGGTATGTAAATAAGTAGTATAATACTTTTGCTAGTGCTAAGCTTTATTTTATCTATTCAGCAATTTTGGCTTTGATATTTTGTGCCTGAAATTTTTGCATAAGCACTTGTATTTTTTGTCTGCACTTATCGTTTATCTGGCTTTCCGCCTCGTCCCTTTCGTGAGCCGGCCAACTTTTAGCACGCAAACTTTGCCGAGCAACATAGCACTGAAAGACCCCGGATGCACTCCACTTATAGAGCTCACCACTTATTATAGTGTAGGCTTTTGCTCGTCGGACGATCTTCTGGCTCAGAACTTCGTCTTCGGGTAATTTTCTGTTTACCAAGAAATCGAGGTAGGGTTGAGTCCAGCTAGGAATCACAGTCAGAACTCCTACTAAAGGTGAGTCGGATTTGGTCGGATTTGGTCAGATATTCCTCGTCCACTCCCTTTATAGAGGGAACTTTGAGGTGCTCTAAAAATGTGCCATCCGGGACCTTTTTCCAGGCAGAGCCTATTCGAGATAGTGCATCTGCTTCCTCATTTTCTGTTCGAGGATGTGTTGAACTTCAAACCCTTCAAAAGATTTAGATAGTTCATCCACGATAGCCCTATATGCCGCCATGTGCTTGTTTTCCTTATAGATATCTGGCACTTGTTGAGCAACAAGATATGAATCTCCATAACACATTAAATGTCAGATGCCGGTGTCCTTAGCAATCCGGATTCCATGCAGTAATGCTTCATACTCGGCAATGTTGTTTGTCTCCGTGAAGTGTATCTGTAATACATAGAAAAGTTTATCTCCTTGGGCGAGCCCCCGAGCGCTTTAGACCCGTCAAAATGCAAGGTCTAGTCGACTCTAGCAGGGTCATATTCTCCGTTGTCTCTGTCCAATCAGCGACAAAGTCAGCAAGGATTTGGGCTTTGATTGTTGTATGAGGTTTGTACTCCATGTCGAAAGCTGAGAGCTCTATGCCCCATTTGGCGACGCGTCCTGTGGCGTCACTATTGTTGATTATATCTCTTATGGGATCTGTGCTAACCACGATAATTGGATGTTCCTGAAAATAATGCCATAACTTATGAGATGCTAAGAACACACCATAAGACAACTTTTGATAATGTGAATACCGTTGTTTTGATTTAGTTAAGACCTTGCTAAGATAATAAGTCGGACACTGCACCAGGTATTCCTGATTTTCCTCTGGTCTCTCCACCACCATGACGATACTGATGACCTTGTTTGTCGTAGCAAGATAGAGCAACATCGGTGCCTGTGGTTCTGGTGCTGTGAGGATGGGAGCAGATGAGAGTACTGCTTTCAGGTCTTGTAGCGCAGCTTTAGCTTTGTCGGTCCAAATGAATTTCTTGGTCTTTTTCAGGAGCTTATATAGTGGTGCGGCTCTTTCACCGGCTTACAAACCGACTGACTACGGCAATGCAACCAATTATTCTTTGAACGTCCTTCAGGCGAGTCGGCCTGGAAATATTGAGTATAGCCTTGATTTTGTCCTGGTTTACCTCTATGCCTCTTTGAGACACAATAAAACCTAACAATTTTCCGACTGGGATTCCAAAGAAGCACGTCTTCGGGTTAAGCATTATGTTGTATTTTCATAGATTGGCGAACATTTCCTCCATGTCGGAAAACAAGGTTTCCTTATTTTTGGACATCACCGCAATATCATCCACATATGCATGTACATTGCGTCCGATTTGATCGTGGAGGCAACGCTGCATAGTGCGCTGGTACGTAGATCCTGTGTTCTTGATCCCAAAGGGCATCGTAATGAAACAGAAGGTTCCGAAGGGGGTTATGAATGATTTTTTTACTTTGTCAGATTCCTTCATCCGGATTTGGTGATAATCGGAATATGCGTCGAGAAA
Source organism: Avena eriantha (assembly GCA_910589775.1). NCBI lineage: Eukaryota > Viridiplantae > Streptophyta > Magnoliopsida > Poales > Poaceae > Avena > Avena eriantha. The sequence goes on from OU342740.1 coordinate 420,467,728, forward strand.
ACATAGGAGTTCCTAGACTGCCGTAGAATCGATAACTTGATCAATCCTAGGAAGAGCAAACAGATCTTAGGGACAAGCCTTGTTCAAGGCAGTATAATCAACACACATCCTTAAATCTGTGGTGTCCTTTTTAGGGACCATTACACGATTGGCCGACCACTCAGTGTGGATGACCTCTTCTATGAATCCGGCTAACTCGAGCCGTGCTAGTTCCTTAGCTATTGCCTTACGCTTTTCATCGCCAAAACATCGTAGGCACTGTTTGACGGGTTTAGCATTCGGGTGTACATTTAAAGAGTGCTCGTCAAGTTCCCTATGTACTCCGGTCATGTTAGATGCCTACCATGCGAAGATATCTTGATTTGCTTGGAGGAACTTGACGAGCGTGCTTTCCTATGCGCTATCTAGGCCTACGCCTATCTGGGTCACCTTGGAGGGTTCATCATCCTTCAACGGCGTCTTCTTCATCTCTTCCGATGCCTTGAACTCTAGATTCGGCTTTGTCACCTCCTTCTTTGTCGCGGGCATCTCAGACGGATCTATGGTCTTCTTGATCTCCTGGTACTCCTAGGCGTGCAGCATGGCTTCAGCAAAGGCGGCATTTCCGTCTTCGCACTCTCGTGCCTTGTTCGGGTCTCCCCTGATGGTGATCATGCCGTTGGGACCTAGAATTTTCATCATATTGTAAATGTAACACGGACGAACCATAAAATCCTAGTAAGCCGGATGTCTGAATATAGCATGGTACGTGCTCTTGAACAGGACCACTTCGAAGGAAAGTGCTTCTGTCCGGTAGTACTTTGGAGTTCCAAAGGGCACATCCAAAGTAATTTCTCCTAGGGAATTTGCTTATCTTCTTGGGACAACTCTGTGAAAGATAACAGAGGTGTGGTTTAGATGGGTCTCCAAGATCTTCATTCGGCGTAGCGTTTCGACATACAGAATGTTGATGTTACTGCCGCCGTCCATGAGAGTCTTGGAGAAACCATAGCCATAAATAAGTGGATTGGCGACTAAGGCGTATTTTCCTCGCTTGTGGAACTTAGGCGGATGATCAGCATGGTCAAAGGTGATTGCCACTTCCGACCAGTCCAGGAACTGAGGGACAGCCAGAACTGTTGCGTTGAGCTCATGTAGAACTGCTTTCTTGACCTTAGCTGGTTGAGATCCGAGGAAGGTGGCGCAAGTGTCTTTCTTTGTCGAGAAGTTCTTCTTCCCTTCTATCGTGGGATTTGAAGCATCGGCTTCCTCCATGTCGGAATCGTCCTTGGTCTCTTCATATTTTTCGGGATTCTTCTTTCCCTTCTTCCGCTTAGCCCTGTAGCTAGCGGTATCATATTTCTTGATGTTGTCATTGAAACGACACTCGGCGTTTGTGTGGGAAGAGCCCCCATTGGCGTCTAAGTGATGCACACATGGGTTATTGGCAATGTCGGCCCAGGAGTAGGTTTTGCCGGGTTGTTGGTCTCCTCTACCCTAGACTCTTGATGTCCCACGCCCACGTCCACGGCCATCGCCGCGCCCTCCTCGTCCTCCAGACCCGAAAGTAGCAGTGACTACTTCCGTTTCCACGTTGGGCTTTTCTTCCGAGGTGTTCTTGCGCTTCTGAGCTTGGTGCTTTGGTTGTTTTGCCTACTGTGGCACAGCTAGGGCGTTAAGTAATCCCTCTGCATCGTCATCAGCATCTGCGTACTTGCTCGATGTTTCTATCATTTCTCCCAAATCAGTGACCTTGTCGCACTTCAAGGGTGACGTAGTAAACCAATTGGGAGTCCTGCAATGAAAGCTTCAATCGCAGTTTGGTCATTTACTCCTTCACAGGAGTTTTTGGTGTCGATCCATCGTCCAAGATAATCCCGGCAAGTTTCTCTGGCTTTCTGGGTGCAATGCTGTAGGTCTCCTACCGTACAAAGCCTCCAATATGTGCCTTCGAAATTCCAAAAGAACGCACTTTGCGTGTCATACTAGTTGTGGATGGTCGTGACCAGGTTGTTCATTGAGCCATGATCGTGCCATCTTCCGCAACATGAGTGGGAGATATCGGGTCGTGACCAGGCTGTTTCCGCCTTTGGCGATACAGCATTCCTAGAAAAAATCACGAGGCCAAGTATCTGGCCGAGGTATACCGTCGTAGACTTGAATCTGTCTTGAGATAGCAAATCCTTCTGGGAATTTTGTGGCTCTTATGCATGGTCCGAAGCACTTTCAGCCCACATATATATCATCATTTTCGTAGCGCCGCGCCTCTATATTGGAGTTAATCTTGTGCCTTGCATCACTTGGGGAAAAAGATCTTCCTGAATGACGGCTGTGGCTGTGGTGCCTTGGAGCCGGACTTCGGCTTCTGCCACCACCTCCTCTGCCACAACGCCCTCCTTGGCCTCCTTGGGAGCTGTTGTTTCCGGCTGATCGCCGGCCTTCGTCTAGAGCGTCATTATTTCGGTTCTAGGGAGGATCTTCATTACGACGAGCACCCTGCCGGCTTGACTCAGCACGGTGTCCGTTGTTCCTTCGTCCGTCAGTCGGACGGCTTGTGTTTCTAGGAGGTGGCATCCTTTGACGGTCCTCCTCCTGACGTTTATCTTTGTCTTCTTCCCTGCGATTGTTCGAATCTCGCCAGGGAGGATTCTTCAGATTCAGTGCAGCAATTGCCTCTTGCGCCGCAGCTAGAGTAACATTGTGCCAGTCACGTGCAGCTTTGTGATGTCGTCTTGAAGATCCGGTTCTTGAGTAGTTGTCTTCCCAACATTCGGAACGGTGATGCTGTTTCGGAGCTCGTTGGGGTCTTACGTCATTCTAGGCCAGATCCATGCGGCATTGGTCAGATTGGGAGACCAGTTTTCCGCTTCCGGACAGGGCGGCCTTCTGCTGCTCTAGACCCTTGTTGAGTAGTTTAATTCCCAATCGAATCTGCTCTAGGCAAAGATTACTTGCTAGGATTTCTCGATCTACAATGGTGTTTTCCACTGGTGTTGGATACACCTAGTCCCCCTTGCTATCGTCTCGAGGCATCCCATGGTCTCCTCCAAAGAGGACTTCGTGAATTTCCGGGAATTGGTCGTCACGAGTGTGACACTTCCGGGTCTTCCGATGCTGCCAAGAGATGTACTTCTCCGTAGTTGCCATGCGTTTCTTTTCTTCGTCAATATTTTTGGCCTCATCGAGGAGTACTTGGCGTCGCGTTTCTAGGGCCTGGGCCCTTTCATCCAGCTCTTCAGCAGTAAGTCCTACAGTTGTAGGAATTGGTGTGGTTAATGCAGCATCGATGAGTTTACGCGCATCTTCAGTGATCACGTGTGCATCCACTGACTCATCTTTAGGCTCTTCTCGGATAAGAGCTCCATCCGAGTCTTCCTCGTATTCCTCGGCAATCACCTCCTCTATTGGAAGCTCTTTCGCCAGAGTCTTGTTCTTCTTCTTTGCCTTCTTGGCAGCGCCGGTAGCAAAGACGGCTTTGGGTCCGTTTCCTGGAGTCAAGCTCTGATCGGTACTCTCAGAAATCTGGAGTTCGGGGTTATCTCTGATCTCCATATCATCCTGTGTTTTAGGAGAGTTTTCCCCGGATCCTTCATCCATGGCTTCTCCTTCCTCTACAGCTTTGGAGTTGTACTCCTCTTCATATTCCGTAGAGAACTTTCGTAAATCTGCCAACATCATCGAGTCATCCGAAGATGCGGGTAAGTCGGTGTTTGTTCCGATCGCCTCTAGCACTGAGTCGTTGTTCTCTCCAGCATCGACAGAGCTGGATCCAGGTCCAACATATCCGACAAAGTGTGATGTGTGGGTCCTGAGGTAGTTGCGGCTTTCCTCGTGGGCTTCCTTGAAGATCTTGATGTTTTTGAGAACCTCATCCACACTTGCGTCTTGCATCATCATGCGCCTCAACGTGTGCCTCAGGAACGGTTGATCTGTTCTGGCGTTGGGAGAGCTAGAACCAAGGTTGGTGTTGCGATCCTCCTGGATTTCGACTTCAGTGGGTGGATCGATCTGGGATTCGACCTCACCAGGGAGATCCACTCCAGGTTCGATTTGAACCGTAAGGTCTGCTTCATGCTCGGATTTCTCCACTATCTCCGCAACGGGTGCGGGCTGATATGTTGCAAACGTATCTATAATTTTTGATGTTCCATGCTTGTTTTATATCTACTTTCTTATGTTTTGTCCACACTTTGGAGTACTTTCTATACAATTTCTTGGACTAACCTATTAACAAGATGCCACAGTGCCAGTTGCCTATTTTCTGCTGTTTTTGGTTCTAGGAAAGTCAGAAAATGAATATTCTCGGAATTGGACCGGACAAAAGCCAAAGTCGATATTTTACCGGAAGACTCACGAAGCCAGAAGACGAGACGGAGAGGGGCCACAGGGTGGCCACACCCTGTGGTGGCGCGGGCTAGCCCTGGCCGCGCCACCAGGTGTTGTGGGCCCCCTGGCTGCCCACCGACCTTGCCTCTTCGCCTATAAGATGCCTCCCTATGCAAAAACCCTAAATCGTCCAGCCTCTAGCCACGAAAAGTTCCACAGTGCCACCGCCACCAAAGGTGAGATTCGGGGGACAGAAAGTCTCTGTTCTGGCACCCTGCAGGGATGGGGAAGTGCCCCCGGAGCCATCTCCATCGATCTCCACCACTATCTCCATCGCCATTGCTGTTTCCCATGATGAGGAGGGAGTAGTTCTTCCTCCAGGCTAAGGGTTCTACCGATAGCTATGTGTTCATCTCTTTCTCTATGCATGATCATATTGTGATCATGATCTTTGTAATCAAGTATATCTACCTTGCTACTCAAGTGCTTTAATAGATCTCTGCTCTGCCCATGTGTGTGAAGTTGACAGTGTGCACACCATGGTGGCACTTAGGCTAGAGATTACAAATACTTGTTATGAGTTATATTTGGAGTTGGATGTCTTCATGAAATTGTGATGTTTGTTGGAACCATCTAGTGCTCAGGGTGACAGTGTGGGGTTATCTAGATGGTGAAAGCGGACTTTGAGGTGTGATGTTATAGCCCTACCATGGATTAGAGTGTCCAACCGGAGAGTAGTTCAGAGTAGTATCATGAAGATAATATATTTATATGAGAGTGTTCACTAGTGAAAGTATGATCCCTAGGCCTTGTTTCTTAGAATTGAAACATCGTTTGCAACTAGATTTGTTACATGCTTGCTTTCTTCCATCTTTATTTCACTTTGCCTTTAGTCTCTTCCACGCCATCAAGCTATTTTCTGGCACCGTTACCACTTATAATTATCCATACCACTTGTATTTCACTATCTCTTCACCGCACTAGTGCACCTATACACCTGACAAGTGTATTGGGTGTGTTGGGGACACAAGAGACTTCTTGTATCTTGATTGCAGGGTTGCTTGAGAGGGGATATCTTTGACCACTTCCTCCCTGAGTTCGATAAACCTGGGGTGATACACTTAAGGGAAAACTTGCTGCTGTTCTACAAACCTCTACACTTGGAGGCCCAACAACTGTCTACAAGAATAGAAGTGCGTAGCCATCAAGCTATTTTCTGGCGCCGTTGCCAGGGAATGAAGAAGAAGAAGCTCCCACGTCAACCACGCGCCAGCACGGGCTGGGTGGGATTAGGGTTTTCTAAGATCCGGAACTCTGTCGCCTTCGCGAACAAAGGGGACCCAGAAATTTCTTCTGACTCTATCATCACCGCTGGGGTGGGTGGGGCAAGTTCAGCGAATCCGATGTACACATCGATCTCGCCGAAAGACATGATGGTGTAGGCAGTCACGGCCTCCCTAGCCGGAATCCAGCTCTCGATCTTGTCGCTGGCGTAGAGGATGCGACCAACGGCGATAGTCTCGCCGATTCAGGTTCTTGCAGATTCCGCTAGGAATGCAGATCCGAAGCTCACCTGCCCTACGGTGGGCGCCAACTATCGTCGGACTGATGACAAGTACGCCATGAGGGGGTCCTCGAGGCGTGTGGAAGAGAGGGGTGCGCTACGTACGGTGTTCTGGGACGGTGAGCACACAAGTTTACCCAGGTTCGAATCCGCCGACTTTGGACGGATCCTACTCCTGCTAGCAATCCAGTAATACGGCAGAGCCGGAATATGGGTTACAAGGGTTTCGCCTGTGCGAGTTGAGATTGTAGAGTATTGTGAGAGTGCCCTAAAGGCTCTCCCTAGGACGGCTTATATAGATATCCGGCCTAGGGTTTATAGGAGAGATCTATCCGGCTATGACTAAGAGTCGGTTACAGAGTACATCTTGAACTACAAGAAACACTATGGGCCTATGTCGGTAAGTCTTCTGGGCCTTCCCATAGCCAGACTGGACTCCATCTCTTCTCCCTGACTAGGCCGCCCGTGAAGCAAAGCTCTAACCCGAAGTGGGCCACCCTGGTCAGTGAGGAACTGTGAGGGTACCCGGAAAGTATATCCCCAACAAAAGGTGCATGCAGGAATGCCTCGCGGACCAAATTGGCCACAACATCCACGTCTACATCGACGACGTGGTGGTAAAATCCACCCGCCAGGAGGACCTGCTCGCCGACCTGGCCGAGACCTTTGCAAATCCGCGGAGGTACAACATCAAGCTCAACCGAGGAAAGTGCACCTTCGGCGTCCCCACCGGACAGCTCCTGGGGTACGTGGTCTCCAAGAGGGGCATCGATGCAATCACCACCAAGATCGACACCATCGCGTGACCGGGAAACCCGAGTGCCTGCGCGATGTCCAATAGTTGGTTAGGCAAGTCGCGGCTCTCAGTCGTTTCATTCCCCAACTCACCGAGAAGGCAAGCACCTCTACTGCCTAATGTGCAAGAACCCCATGTTCCAATGGGACGCAGAAGCAGACAACATGCTGAAGGCACTCACAGAAGTGCTACTCGCTACTCACAGACCCAATCGACAAAGAGCCAATACTCATCTATGTCGCAGCCTCCACTCGAGTCGTCAGCGCTATGATGGTCGTCGAATGGCCAGAAGAGGGCAAGGAGCGCCCCATACAGCGCCCTGTCTACTACATCAGTGAGGTCCTGACAGACTCAAGGCAGCACTACCCACAGTACCAGAAACTGGTATACGTGGTATTCCGAGCCTAGCGACGACTCCCCCACTACTTCCAGGAGCACCCAATCATAGTCGTCTCCTCCGCACCACTACAGGACATCATCCGCAACCGCGAGGCGACTAGGCGAGTCATCAAGTGGGCTATCGAAATCAGCGTCCAAAACATCAAATACGAACCATGCAAAGCGATCAAATAGCAAACCTTGGCCGATTTCCTCGTCGATTGGGAAGAAGCGCAGCATCCGGAGAAGCTCCCATACCTTCACTACTGGTCGCTCCACTTTGACGGTTCCAAGAACGTCGATGGCGCCGGGGCCGGGGTCATATTGACCTCCCCCAAGGGAGACAAGCTCCGCTACATGCTCCACCTCAACTTCAAGCCCTGCACCAACAACATGGCTGAGTACGAGGCCCTCCTTCATGGCATGCATGCCGTTAAGGAGATGAACGTCGATCACCTACGGTGCTACGGTGACTTTGACCTAGTCGTCGACCAAGTCGCCGGGACCTACGACGTTGTCTCCCCGACAATGATAGCATACCGCCAAGCGGTATACCAGCTGGGAGGGCACTTCACTGGCTACTTAGTCGAGTGGATCGACATGTGAAAAAATGAGGAGGCAGATGCCCTCTCCCGCATTGGGTTGGCCAGGAAAACGCCACCCGTAGGAGTCTTCCTCGACATCATCCACAAACCTTTGGTCTCCCCGCCCAAGGAGATAGACATAAGGATACCACTGCAGCCCAAGCCCGCCCTAGTCGCCATGGTCATGGAGCCCACTGACTGGACCACACCATACATTGCCTTCCTCGAGCTAAAGGTCCTTCCAAGCAACGAGATGGAGGCGCAAATGATCGCGCACCGTTGCAAATCCTTTGTCATCATAAACGGTGACCTCCACAAATGCAGCGTGACCGGTGTGTTCCAGCGCTGCGTACAGCCAGAAGAAGGACACAAGATCCTCCAAGACATCCACGCCGGCAACTACGGCCATCACGCCAGTGCCAGGTCGCTGGTTGCCAAAGCCATGCGACACGGCTTCTACTAGCTCACCGCACACGCCGACGCCATCGACATCGTCCAACGATGCGTCGGGTGCCTGAAGTACGCCAACCAGACGCATCTTCCTGGTTCGGCACTCAAGACAATCCGCAACACCTGGCCATTCGTTGTATGGGGCATGAACATGGTCGGCCCGTTCAAAAAGGCGCCATCTGGCTTCACCCACCTCCTGGTCACGATTGACAAGTTCACCAAGTAGGTCGAAGCCAAACCAATTAAGAAGTGCGACGGCAAGACCGCCACCAAGTTCCTCCGCTAGCTCATTTACTGGTATGGCTACCCACACAGCATCATAAAGGACAATGGTACCAACTTCACCAAGGGCACCATGGCAGAATTCTACGAGGAGCATAGCATACGACTCGACCTCGTCTCAGTCGCCCACCCGGAATTGAACGGTCAAGCGGAACACGCTAATCAAAGTGTCCTCCATGCCCTCAAACCACAACTCCAGGTGCCCCTCGAGCGAACCCAGGATGCTGGGTCAAAGAGCTCCCCTCTGTAATATGGGGAATCCACACCTCCGTGAACCGCTCCACAGGGTTCACGCCCTTCTTCATGGTGTACGGTGCTGAGGCCGTAATGCCAACCGGCCTGGAACACGACTCACCTCGAGTCGCCAACTATGTTGAGGCGGCAAACGAGATCGCCCACCAAGACAGAATCGACCAGCTCGACGAGGCACGCGACCTAGCTCGCTCCCGCACCACCATCTACCAGCAGGGACTCCGCCGCTACCACATCCACCGAGTACGGACCCGCACCTTCCAGGAAGGAGACCTGGTCCCACGACTGGTCCAGCACAAGAAGGGCATGCACAAGCTTTCCTCCCCATGGGAGGGGCCATTTGCCATAGGGAAAGTCCTCGGCAATGACGCCTACTACCTCATCGACATACGAGGTAATGGCTAGCTCGGGGTCGGGAGGCCACAGAATGTAAACCTCCTCTGAAAGTTCTATACATAAGAACTCATTGTACTCAGATACTATATAATTAAATACATTCGGATCGCACAAATTTTGTCTACTCGCCATCTCCTTGTGCCACTCGCACTCATACATTCAGCAATATGATACCTATAGAAGTCAACCCTTGGTCGAGCGCCCGACACGGCTTAGTAGTGCGACCCAAGGGCACCGAAGATATTCGGGCCATGTGTCATCCACAAACACGCCACTCCGGAGCCACCATCAGAGTTTCCTTGCTCGACTGGCCTACCGGGCCAAGACGACCGATAAACACTTCTCACAGCGACCTGAACTCCCTATCCTCGCGCAAAGCGACTCGAACGGTTAAGTACCACACATAGGGACTTCGCAACAAGAAAACCTCACATGGCTCAGGAACACACCAAGTAAGAGAGCTGCCTTGTACTCGCCATGAGACTGGCTTTCCGAGCCAGGGGTAGAGACGCGTTATAAACAACGTATCAGATCTTACGATGGGCACGCGCCTAGAACGACTAAGTACCACGCTCGGGGACTCGCCTAAACCGACCCTACTCGCACCAGGTAAAACAACTAAGTACAGAGCTCCCTCGGAGTCGGAAGGCGACTGGACGTGCCATGACAAATCAGCCCCAACCAAAACAAAAACTCAAAGCAAACACACATGCACATAAACGAGTTATACCCCATTAAAGGGCGGACGCGCTCGTGGACTCGCTCAAATAAAAATCAACATATAACATACTTGACCATGCATTGCGAGTCGATTGACTCCTCTTACTTCTATACATATGTATTGTTCTTATTACAAAAGTGGACACTCGGCATAATTTACAAAAGCCCCTTAGGGAATCGATCTATTTTTGCAGGCTCTGATGAAGAAGTGCCACCATCACCCTTAACCCGGATGAATGGCTCCCATGGATTCATCAGGTACGTCGTCAGCGACTTCGACAACGCTGACCAGAAGGGCTGCTCCGACTTCAGGTCGCTATGCTCTGGCTCAGGGTCGCCCGGTGCTACCACCGTCTCCTGGTATAGCAACAAGCCCCGCCATCGCCAGCACCCAATCCTCGAATGGATTAGACTTGGCGGTCATCCTGAGAACCTCCAACATCTCCACCGAGCCAGTCGCCAAAGGGTAGCCACTGGTGACGTCGTCGAGGTCGAAGTCGGCCGGGAAATGTGGGAGCCCTAGGCTCAATGCCGTGGTGGCCCCGCGCCTGAAGGCCGAACGTGCCATCCACTCCACGATGGTGGGCGCCTCCTCCAGATAGTGCCACCCTTTAGTCAGCCCCCTAGGAATAACCTCGGTAGGGGACATCCCTTGAAGAACATCCTGGACGCACAATGACGAGGCGGTGGCCGCGTTCACCACCGCAGTCACACATTGCGAGGCATTGTAGGTCTGCACCACCGAGTCGCTTTGACCAATCAGAGCTGCCCGTCAGGAACTTAGCGTCATTATGGACCACCTTGCTCGTGGACTCGTTGCATACAAGAAAGAGAAGAAGGTACACTTAACAAGGAGCTTATGGAAGTTCTCCGTCACATGATTTTCAAGGGCACCAAGGTTACCCTTCAACCCAAGGATAACCGAGTCGGCGGCTTTCTGTTCCTCCTCCGCCGTGGCGACTGTGGCCTTGGCCCTCTCTTCAAAAGAGATCATCGACGCCTTCACATCCTCCGGTTCCTTCACCAGCGAGTCGATCCGCCCCTTCGCTACATCTAGTTCAACAGCTGGGACATACCCCTCGCAGGCCTTGGCAATATCAGCCGGAAGACCATCCACAAAGAAAGAGCAACACAAGTCAGTCTTGTGTAAGCACCAGCAGCTCGATCTCGAGCTCACCAGCAGTCTCCTAGAGTCGTCGGTTGGCCTCCTACGCCACGCGTAGGTCACGCTGCAGGCGTTCCTTCGCGGCTTGCCGATCAGCCAAATATCTCTGCAGGCCCTATGAACAGAACAAACATTCAGCGACTGGACGACTACAACTTTAAGTGCCTAGACGCTGAAATTCAGCCACTAGACACTCCACGACTGGCGAATGGAAGAAATTCAGTGCCCGACCGCTAAAATTCAGCGATCAGGCACCCGGGGACTGGACATACCTGAATGGCGGCACAAAGCATGCCATGAAGTTCGGTGGTGTCCGTTAAAGGAACTAGATAGGATGTGCGCCCGTGACGAGGCCTAATATCTTCATCAACAATCTCTAGAATCTACCGAGACTAGTTCTCTGCCACGAATAGGAACCCCTTCGCCATGAAGCATGGAAACGATGCAGCCGCACTCGTCGGAGTGCTAGTCGTTGGGGCCAGTGGTTCCGTTGACGGAGCCCTCTTGGCTGGCTCCGATTGGATAACCGCCACTTCCTCCGCACGGGTAGCAGGGTAATCCCCCTGTGTTGTCCTCCATCACAGCATCTACGACATCGCCTTTCTTCTTCTTCGCACCCTCACCGGGCACGACCTCCGTAATAGTCTTCCTCTTCTTGGAGGGATCGGCCTCCTCTATGGCAACGACTGGCGGAATCTTAGCCACCGTAGGGCGACCTATCTTCTTGCCACCGGATCTGCAACATCGCCAAGGTCAGCAAAGAAATCATACAAGAAAACATCCAAGAATGGAAAAGAGAACACCAGACTCACTTGGCGACCGGAAGAACACGTAGCCTCGTGATGAAGTGGGCAGGTTTGTCCAGCTCTAGGCCCAGCTTGCGCGAGAGCCCCTTCTCAAGGACACTTGCAGCCCATGACACCGCGGGCTTTTTCAATGATGAAGCTGCGGTCGCAGGAATCTCTGGCCCGGACGACACGGTCGTCCCTGCTGGCGGTGGCGACCTTGACGCCGCGGTTTCAGCAGCACCCGGCTCCAATGCAGCCAGGACTGTTGGCGCGATCGCTGCGAGAGGAACCTCCATCTCCACCACCACGTACGCAACTTCCGGTCCCATCATCAGAGTCATGTCCTTCGGGATCTCGGGCGAGGTCTTGGTCACATCATCATCAGACTCATCGTCCGACCCAAATGCCACCACCGACTTGGGCGGCGATGCCGGCTTTGGAGCTGGCTTCTTCGCGGGCGATTTGAGCTTGCGCGCGGGCTTCGCTGGCGTGGCCGTTCGTCGGGAAACTGTCCTCTTGCAATACTTCGTCGCCTTCATTGCATTCTTCAAGACTGTGACTCGCTTCGATCTCGCGCTACTTCTGCTTGCGAGTCTTGCGGACCGCGGGCGCTGGGGGAGGAACATCCTCTCTTCTTCTTCACTCTCGGACGATTCCCCTTTGGTCCCTTCCTCGAGTTCTTTGGTCACCTCCTCATTGAGTAGGGGAAGCCAAACCTCGAGGACCTGAAACAAATGAGAATGGGCCACAAATAAGAATTATGAACAGCGGTTGCAAATTGCCCCGCGAGAGTCATGACTGAAGACAAAGCTAAAGAGAGTGGCTTACCGTAGGAGCCTCGTTCTTCTCAGGCACATACGGGGCGAGCCCGGCCGACATGGTGGTAAATTCCGTGTCGGTGATCTTCTTCAAAGCGGCCTTGTAGCCCTCGGCGTCCCACGGCTCCTTGCTAGTCCAGGGAGGATCATTCTTCCCGGTGTATTCATACATCTAGTGGGGTCGGGTCGCCAATGGGACCAAGCGCCGCCCAAGCCAGCAATTGTACAGATTAATCTTGGACAACCCCTTGTCCTTCAGCGCCTGGATTCGGTCCATCATCTCCGCAACGGCCATCTTCTGGTCATCAGGAAGCCTGGCCGCTATCAGCCGGCAGGGTTCGCTCCTTTCCGTGACATACTCGGGAAGTGCTACTTCGCCGGAGTGGGTGGTTTCCTTCACGTAGAACCAACTTTTCTTCCATTCGCTCGCGGCCTTCTTTGGCAGCAGGAACTTGAAGAAATTTGCCTTCGGCTTCAACTGGAATGTGACGCCGCCTGCCGCCAAGATGAGATCACCGGATCCGTCGCGCCCGATGCGACCATGGAACAGCTCCAGCCACAGCGGGAAGTATGGCCTGCATGCGAGGTAGCATTCGCAGAAGGCGATGAAGATCGCCAGCTGCTCGATGCTGTGCGGGCCAAGGTCCGATGGCTTGATCGCGTAGTATGCGCAGAACCGTCGGAAGAAGACTGAGGTCGGAAATCCCAAGCCCCTCTCCAAATGGCTCGGGAAGCATATGAATTCACCGGCGCGCGGCTTTGCCTCGGTCTCGGAGGGCACTAGAGTTCACCAATTCCCCTTGCAGAGGATCCCCGCATCCTCAAACGATTTGAGTTGCGCCGTGGTGCACTTGGATTTCCCCCATAGATCTTTCAGAGGCACCATCGAGGGAAAAACAAGGTCGCTCAGTCCAGGGAATCTGGATCGTGAAGAGACAGAGAGAATGGGATGTGCGAAAGTGAGGAATGCGGGAGAGGATTTACAGAAATTTTTCGTCACTCTCCTTATAAAGAAGTGCTACCCGCCAATCTCGGGGTAGCCGTTACCCTGGGTAATTGTGCTGAAGTTACCGTTGGAGTACCCAACGGCTAGTTTGACCAAGCTGACGGTCCAACTTCTTCCACTCGACTAGAAACCGGATGGAAAATTTCCTCCATTCTCGACAGAGTCCATCACCGATTCGACTAGGCGTCCAAATTGCACTAGCCTACTCCGACTGCCGAATGAACACCTGCGCTGAATCAATGATGGCCTCGGGGACTACTGATGGGGATTTTCCAAATGGGGTATGCCCAGCAGGACGTTCCAATCGGGTCGAAGGCCTCGTGAGTGGGCCTGTAGGACGGCGACTGGAACATGACTACGAAGAAGGCTCGGTGACTAGAGACTAGAGGTCAAAAGCCTCCGAATCCATAATTTTTTTGGTTGTATACTGTAAACCCTAGCGATGTACCCTCTATATAAACCTTCCTAAGGTTCCTTGAGTACTTACGTTCCATCATACACCCCCTCTAGCGACTCGCTGCTTAGACGCCAAGCTTGCCACCCCTGTAACTTGCTCTCCGCCAATACAATCTAGCAGGAGTAGGTCTTTACCCTTCGGTGGGCCAAACCTGGGTAAACCCATGTGCATCCGCCCCCATCTCGCACCGCAGATGGCCGCCACCTCTCGCACCCAATACTATCAATCGTTACCCCTGGTAGCGACTGCCGTGGCTATTCCCATGACAACACCAAAAACAAAGGGCACACCTCCCTTCCCCTATATAAAGGGGCGCCCATGGGAGGATTAAAGGACACACCAAAACCAAATAAGATATTATCTGAGGTGTTCTTGCTCGGAGAATACCCCCTCTCTCTCCAATTGCCTTCGCCATGGCACGGTCCCAAGTTAGGACTGTGCGCGCAAAGTCAACGCATTTGCGACACGCCGTTGTGCTGCAGGGATTCTACGTTGTATTGGGAACGGCAGTACCTAAGAAGGTTAGATAGAGGTGTGTGACTAGCAGGGAAGCTATCGACGGCGTCCGCAGGCGAGATTGGATACAAGCAAGCGTAGCGGGACGCAAGAAGTACCCAGGTTCGGGGCCCTCGTGGTGAGGTAAAGCCCCTACTCCTGCCGGATCTAACTATGCAGAATACACGAACTACAAATGCTCCTCGAGCTGTATGTGCTAGCTACTGCCTTAAATGCTGTATCACCAACCCTTTCTACTGAGGCATTGCCTCTCCTTATATAGGCAGAGAGGCAAAGGTTTCACTGGCTAGTCCGACTAGCGGGCCCCATAGGCGGGTCCCAGCCGGCTAGTCATCTATAGTATCCAGTATGGCCTGTCTTATCGGAGTACGAGCGGTATGGTTGTCGTAGGCACAGTGGACGCCGTGCGAGCCCGTCGTCACCACAGGCCACTGTTCCCGCGTCACCCACGTAAAGTCTTCGGTATGGCCGGGTGGTTGCCCGTCTTGTCATCGTACAGGGCGTACCGTGCACTGATACGCACGTCGTCCTGTCCCGCTGATTGGGTCCGGCTACGTCGCCGTATCCGGCTGTCTCTTGCCGATCCGGCTACCGGGTGATAGTCGGCCTGTCTTGCCCTGTCCGGCTACGTCTGGTCAGCCGGACGCGATCCGACTGTCTTGTTTCTTATCCGGTTGGGGTACCTGGGGATCATCCCCTTGACACTAGCCCCCGAGCGCGTGTGGATTCCGCCCTTAGGCGAAATGTGCGCGCGCTCCTTCTTGTTTTTGAATTTGTGTCCTGCTGAGCCTGGCGGTTGCGCTACCCGTGATGTCAGCGCTGACGCCGGCCACGCGCGCACGCGCCATCATTGCTCTGCGGCAGGCAGCGTAACGTCCCATCGCACGTCGCCTCGGGAAACCGTTGTCCGGCGCTTCGGTTCTCGCTCCGGGATCTTCGGCGCATCCTGCCCTGGCACACGGGATCTAGGCGGCGGTTGGGGTGTGGGTTGCCCGGATGCGCGCCATGTGGCCCCGTCGATGGTTTCCCTTCCGGTCCTTTAAAGGGATGCCGCGGGGGAGGCATTTCTTTTCCTTCGCTTCCCCGCTGCAGTCTCCTTCTCCCTCGTGTGCTTCTGCTCCTGCGCCCTTGCCTTCGGTGCCGCTCGCTCACCGTCGTCGATGCTACGGGCCACCGCCACTCTTCCGTCGTTGCTCCTCTCCAGCAGCCGGAAATGGCCGCCGACCGCGGGGCTTGGTGCGGCTCCTCTGTCACCAAAGATCAGATCGCGAAGTACCGTGCCACCCGCGTTCTCCCGCCGGCGGAGGAGGTGGTGGTGCGGTTGGCACCGGCGGGGGAGGTGTCGCCGCAACCGGCGGAGGGGGAGCGTGCGGATTCGCCCTTCCGGTGAACCCCTTCCTCCGGACCTTTCTCGCCTTCTTCGACCTCCGTCTTCACCACCTTGGCGCCAACGCCATCGGGACGCTGGCACACTTCATGGCTATCTGTGAGAGCTATCTCGGGATCCAGCCGGATCTCGGGCTCTTCTACCGGCTCTTCCGAGTCCGGCCGCAGGTGCAATACACGAAGGGGCCACCAGTCGTCTGCGGCGGCGCCTCCATCTACTCCCGCTCCCAATTCGGCTACCCCAAGTTCTTGCTCCAGGACACGGTACGGCTATGGCAGCAGTCGTACTTCTACGTCAAGAACGTTACCAACGTCGACCGGATAAATCTTCCGGCCTTCCAGGATGTCGAGTCCAGCCGGCAGAACTGGGACTTGAAGTTCCACGGCGACAAGGCGGATACGGACGCGATGCTGGCGTGCATGCGCTCCCTCGTCACCTGCCGGCTAACCGGTAGGGACATCACTCTCAGCTGGATGTCTGGGCTGATGATGCTGATGTAGCAGCGGGCGCACAAGATGTGCTATTATTCCGGCCGACTGGACCCAACCCGGCAGTCGCGCCGCGATCCCCGCTACCACAACTTGAAGGAGTGGTTGTGGACGATCAGCAAGGAGCGGCTGCCGGAGAACTGGACGTTCAGTCTGGAGCCGTACAGCCAGGAGAACCGCGTGCCCCGGGTAAGTTGCTGTAGCCGGAACCTTTACTTGCTTTTTTCTGTGTTATTTCCTTTTTCTGTCTGATTGACTTCTTGTATTCGGCAGATCTTCGCCTGCATCCTTCGCGAGGAGGGTGAGGCTCCCCTCGAGGTATTCACGCCTGACCTGCCGGAGCCGCGCGCTCGGCGGTCTGGTGAGGAATCGGACAGGGACGGCGCGCCTTCCCCAGCCGGAATGACGAGCCGGCCGCCGACCCGCACGCGGAGGTGCACGAGGAGGAGGAGGCCGCGCCGACCGCGGAGCCGGTGATGCGCTCCGCGACGGACGGCGAGGCAGGCGGGAGCGGCTCCAGCCGTTCTGGCTCCCGCCGGCCTGCGACAGAGGAGCCGGCTCCCAAGAGGAGTCGGTCTGGCGCCTTGCCGCCAAGCCGTCTTGGCTAGAAGAAGGGGCCGCCCCCAGTTGTGCCGAGGTACGTTCCTTTTCCCCCTCCCCTTTTTCTTTCGGTGCTTTCTATCTATTTGCCCTTTTTCTTCTTTTTCTGACTTTGCTTTGTTTTGCTCCTGTCTTCCACTCTTTCTTTTTAGCACGCTGGTCTCCTTCGGAGCCGCGAGCCCGGCACGTGCGCCGGCCGGGTCGCCGCCCCATGCCCCGACTGCGCCGACCAGCGCCAGCGCCCCTCCTTCTTCTGAGGCATAGCCTTTGCCCCCTCCTCGGGCTGAGCCGACCGCCTCCACCCAACCGGAAGGTCCCCAACCGGAAGCGGAGCCCTCCCAGTCGGAATGCTCCTCCACGGGCATGCGGGGGGCTGCCGGCAAGGAGCTCGTCATTGTTGGCGATGACAACTCCGACGAGGAGCCTGGGGAGGAGTGGCGAACGGCGGTGGTCGCGGCGAAGGAGTCCTTGGCCGTCAACGCCGTGGACGACGACGCTTCTTCCGCCGCCTCGCTGTCGGACCTCGCCGCCACGCTTGAGCTGGCGGTGAAGGAGATCCGGCTGCTAGAGGCTGCAGCCGGCGGGAACCGGACGTTGGAGCAGAAGCTTGCTACCGCCAACGGGACTTCCCTGAGTAAGTTTGCTTCACCCGGTTTGCTTTTTTTTACTGATAACCGGTTTTGTTGCAGCCATCCTCATGTGCGTTCAGCGCGAGATCGATCGCTTGAAGAAAGCGAACGACCGGCTGAGCAAGTCCAATTCTACTCTGCGGCTACAGAACAAGGATTGGCACGCGAGGGTGGATGGTCTGGAGGCCACCATCAAGGAGCGCGACACCTCGCTCGCTAGCTGGGCCAAAGCCTTCGCCCTTCTCGAGGCCTAGAACAAGGACCAAGAGAAGGAGATCAAACGGCTAGCGCTCAAGGAGAAGGCGCTGGTGGAGGAGCTGATGCAGGTCGGCCACACTGCCAAGGGTGAATTTCTTCTCCCGTCTTCCTTTCTTTCCGGATCTGGTAGACGGATCTGACTCCTCTTTTCTGACAGACTTTTACCCCGGCATAGACCTGCTAGCCTACAACCGGCTGCAGGAGAACTGGCCGGGAGCGCAGCCGACGGCTCAGGAGCTCATTGTCCTTCTTGGCGAGGAAGCTGCCAAGCTTCGTCAGGCGGCGCGGAACGTCTTCTCCTTCGTGTGGCCGGAGGCTCCGGTTCCGAAGACGATGGCGCAGCTAGCTGCGAAGGTGGGGGAGGTGCCGACTGCGGTGGACCGGCTGCGGGACTTGGCGGCACGGGCCGGAGCGAAGATGGCTCTGGCTCTCATGCTCTCCTGGTACAAGGACGCCCGCGTCGAGAAGATCGATGGTGGCTTTCGTGCCGAAGCCGATCTTGCCGCCATCCGCCCAGCCCATCCGGAGCTCCGCGGATCCGCCATCAAGATCGCCGACTACGTGGATCCCGACGAGGTGCTCACCGACTCGGAGTCCGTCGGCACTCCTAACATGGAGGGCCCGATGCCGCCACCCGCAGGCGCTGGAACCGGATCAAGCTCCGCGCCTCCTCCGCCGCCCGAAGCTTCTGCCAGCCAAGAACTCCCCCACGACAAGGGTCCTGTCGTTTAGTTATTGCCCCGGGTTGCCGGGTTTATTTGTCTTGCCTTGTATATCCGTGAACCTTGTCTATTTGTACTGGCTGTCTTTGATGCCGGGTAACTTATGGGAGCTTCGCCTCCCTTTTGTTTGTTAATCGTTGGGATTTTTGAATCTCCCTTAACTTGTGTGTTGAGATTCCTTTCTCATATTTTGCCGGCTTGCTCCGCCCGGCTACACACTCTTAGCCGGACGAACTACACCACCAGAGGGGGCGCGCTAGCGCACCCATTGGGTGTAGCCCCCGTGATTCGGAGTAGCTGGCGTAGCCAGGTGCTTCGAATATTCCTTATTTTTCCCAAGTCTTCTAGCTTTATCCGACTGGCCTCGTCCCAGTCGGCTTCTTTCGCTGGCTGAACGCCTTCAGCCGGGGGAACTAACATTCCAGTGGGGGCGCACGAGCGCACCCACTGGGTGTAGCCCCCGAGATTCGGAGTAGCTGCTGTAGCCAGGTGCTTCGAATCTTCCTTGTCTTATCTTGCTCTAGCCCTTGCCCTCACCTGGGCTCTGATCGGCCGGCTAAACACCTTTAGCCGGTCGGGAACCACAAGATTCCACTGGGGGCGCGCGAGCGCACCCAGTGGGTGTAGCCCCCGAGATTCGGAGCGCTTGATGAAGGCAAGGACTTCGAATCTTCTTTCCTTCTCCTAAATTCCGACTCGAGGTAGTCGGACAAGGATACGCATACGCATACACACATGTCCACATAGGTTAGTAGGTTAGTCTGCCAAATTGTAGCCGGAAAACGGCTTGTTTTTTCGAAAACTAGCTTGTCCCTTTCTAGGCACTTAGTTGCTTTCCCGTGTGGTCTGCTGTTTTCGATGCGTCCTTGTCGGCAGCCGGGTTGCGGTCTGCAGCCGGAATCGAAGGGAGCTGATAGTACATTTGCTCAGGGTACTAACGGCTTAGCAGCTAGATTGGTTCGAGCTAGTTGCAGGGCCGGGACACCCGATCTGTCGTGTCTCCTCCCCGTTTTTCGTGTGGGATGCCTCGGGCTTTTGCTCTTACTAGCCGGACAACCGGGTTGCGGTTTGTAGCTGAGATGAAGAGTGGGCCTCTGACATTGTCGCACACTACTCAGCCGGTTTGTTGACTTAGCAGGCCGGGCCAGCCGGCGAGCCCCCGACTAGGTGTACACATATTTCTAGCAAGGAGCCCCCGAGATTCTCGTGGGGGTCCGCATTTTCATTCATAGGGTTTTCGGGATACATACGCTGCCTGGCGACTAGGTGTAAAACGGGCGCAGCAGGGCCACGTTCCAGGGACGCTCGGTCTCCTCGTCTGATTTGTCCATCTTGTTCTTGGGCGGCTGCTGCGCGTCGATGAGGTAGTAGGAGTCATTGGGCAGCGCCCGGATGATGATGAAGGGGCCCTCCCAGGGTGGTGATAGCTTGTGCATGCCCTTCGTGTCCTGTACCAGCCGGAGAACCAGGTCGCCTTCGCGGAATGTGATTGGGCGGATCCAGCTTGAATGGTAGCGACGTAGTCGCTGCTGGTACAGGGCTGATCTGGACAGGGCCAGCTCGCGGGCCTCCTCCAGGAGGTCCACTCCGTCCTCCCGCGCCTCCCTGTTGGCTTTTTCATCGTAGAGGAGCTTGCGACGGGAGTCGAACTCGATGTCAGTGGAGAGGATGGCTTCCGATCCGTAGACCAGGAAGAATGGTGTGTAGCCGGTTGACCTGTTCGGCGTGGTGGGGAGGCTCCACAGCACAGCCGGAAGTTCTTCGATCCAACATCCGGGTGACCTCTCTAACGGCTCGATGAGGCGTGGCTTGATGCCGGCTAGCACCAAGCCGTTTGCTCTTTCGACTTTCCCGTTGGATTGCGGGTGCGCGACGGAGGCAAGGTCCAGTCGGATGCCCTTGTTGCTGCAAAACCGGGCGAAGGCCCCCTTGGAGAAGTTCGTGCCATTGTCGGTGATGATGTTGTTGGGGTAGCCGAAGCGGTTGATGATGTCGGTGAAGAGGTAACAACCGTCGCTCCTTCCAGCTTCCGGATAGGCTTGGCCTCGATCCACTTGGTGAACTTGTCCACCGCTACCAGCAGGTGGGTCATGCCTGCGCGTGCTCGCTTGAAAGGACCGACCATGTCGAGGCCCCAAACCGCGAAGGGCCAGGTGATCGGTATGGTCTTGAGAACTGAAGTTGGCATGTGCCTGAGCTGCCCGAGGCGCTGGCACCCATTGCATGCGCGTACCAGCTGCTCAGCGTCCTCGAGGGCGGTGGGCCAATAGAAACCATGGCGGAATGCCTTGGCGACTATCGCCCTTGACGAAGCGTGGTGCCCGCACTCGCCCTGGTGGATATCCTTGAGTAGACGGTAGCCCGTGTCCACATCAACACATCTTTGGAAGATACCAGATACGTTGCGCTTGTACAGCTCACCGTTTATGATGGTGTATGTGTGCGCGCGGTGCCGGATTTGCCTGGCCTCCAGCTCGTCGTCCGGGAGTTCTCCATTGGCGATGTAGCTGATGAAGGGCTGTGCCAGGATGGCACTTCCCGAATGACGAGGACGCTCCTGTCTTCCGGCTGACAGAAGTCGGGGGGCCGTCCGGGTGGCGTACCCGGGACGGCAGCCCCCGAGCCGTCAGGCGAGCCAGCAGCCCCCTGGTCTTGCAAGCCGGAAGGCACTGCCTGGCTGGAATTGGTGCGGGTCTTCTTCTTTGGTGGTTCTGCTGGCTCCGCTTCTGCTGCTCCGCCAGCCAGAACGCTTCCCGCTCAGACGATGGAGTCTGATTCCGGTGACGGGTTGATGGATGGCTTGCGCAGATGCTCCAAGGAGACCCCTGGTGGGATGGCCTGTCTGGTGGATCCGATCTTGGAGAGCGCATCGGCTGCCTTGTTGTTGGTGCGGGGGACATGGTGAAATTCGCACCCGTCGAAGGAGGCGCTGAGCTTCTGGATGTGGAATCGGTAGAGAGCCATGTTTGCATCTCTGGCATCCCATTCCCCAGACACCTGCTGCACCACCAAGTCCGAATCACTGAAGCACAGGATCCGGTTGACACCGATCTCCTTGGCCAGCCGGAGCCCGTGCGCTAGTGCCTCGTATTCGGCTACGTTGTTGGAGGCCTTGAAGTGGATTTGCAGTACGTACTCCAGCTGGTCTCCCTTGGGCGAGGTGAGCACGATGCCGGCTCCCAAGCCCCCGAGCGTCTTTGACCCGTCAAAGTGCATCCGCCAGTGGTTCGAATCCAGAACCGGTGGGAGATACTGGGTCTCGGCCCAGTCGACGAGGAAGTCCGCCAATGCCTGTGACTTGATTGTGAGCCGGGGCTCGTACTGGATGGAGTAGGCGACGAGCTCGATGGCCCACTTGGCGACTCGGCAGGTGGCGTCCTTGTTGCCGATGATTTCCGAATGGGGTGCGGTGCACACGACCGTAATCGTGTGCTCCTGGAAGTAGTGCTTGAGCTTCTTGCATGCCAAGTACACGCCGTAGCACATCTTCTGGTAGTGGGGGTAGTTCTGCTTGGAGAGGGAGAGAACCTCGCTGAGGTAGTAGACGGGTCTCTGAACCGGCTGAGCCTTGCCTTCCTCGGGGCGCTCCACCACCAGGATGACGTTGACGACCCGGCTGATGGCTGCTATATAGAGCAACATCGGCTCCTTGCTAGCCGGCGTGGCTAGAACCGGTGATGTGGATAGCATGCGCTTGAGGTCGTGAAACGCGGTGTCGGCTTGTGAAGTCCAGGAGAACTTGTCCGTCTTCTTCATCACCTGGTATAACGGGAGTGCCTTCTCCCCCAGCCGGCTGCGAAACGACTGAGGGAAGCCACGCGCTCACCGGCTGAAGTGCGGGGTCCCGTGCGGAACGTGACTCCGGTCGAAGCCATCTGGCCCCACGGTGGGCGCCAACTGTCGTTGTATTGGGAACGGCAGTACCTAAGAAGGTTAGATAGAGGTGTGGGGACTAGCAGGGAAGCTATCGACGACGTCCGCGGGCGAGATTGGATACAAGCGAGCGTAGCGGGACGCAAGAAGTACCCAGGTTCGGGGCCCTCGTGGTGAGGTAAAGCCCGTACTCCTGCCGGATCTGACTATGCAGAATACACGAACTACAAATGCTCCTCGAGCGGTATGTGCTAGCTACTGCCTTAAATGTTGTATCACCAACCCTTTCTACTGAGGCCTTGCCTCTCCTTATATAGGCAGAGAGGCAAAGGTTTCACTGGCTAGTCCGACTGGCGGGCCCCACAGGCGGGTCCCAGCTGGCTAGTCATCTACAGTATCTAGTATGGCCTGTCTTATCGGAGTACGAGCGGTATGGCTGTCGTAGGCACAATGGACGCCGTGCGAGCCTGTCGTCAGCACATGCCACTGTTCCTGCGTCACCCACGCAAAGTCTTCGGTATGGTCGGGTGGTTGCCCGTCTTGTCATCGTACAGGGCGTACCGTGCACTGATACGCACGTCGTCCTGTCCCGCTGATTGGGTCCGGCTACGTCGCCATATCCGACTGTCTCTTGCCGATCCGGCTACCGGGTGATAGACGGCCTGTCTTGCCATGTCCGGCTGCGTCTAGTCGGCCGGACGCGATC
This sequence comes from Avena eriantha, assembly GCA_910589775.1. NCBI lineage: Eukaryota > Viridiplantae > Streptophyta > Magnoliopsida > Poales > Poaceae > Avena > Avena eriantha. The sequence goes on from OU342740.1 coordinate 420,490,868, forward strand.
CGACTGTCTTGTTTCTTATCCGATTGGGGTACCTGGGATCATCCCCCTGACAGATTCCGCCAGGGGTTCTACTTCGGCAAGCTCAACAGGTATCAAGGAGTTCGGGAGTCGTCGCATTGCACCATGTGTATGTGATAACTTGGTTGGGCTATTGAAGCTTCTGGTCCGTCATACAAGGACCTGGACAAGGAGCGACGTGCGAGGATCTTCGCGACCTTTAGGTCGGACGGGTACGACTACATCATCCACCTTGAGGTTTAGGGTTTAGGGTAATGCTCTCTCGGTCTTCAAGGGTACGTTATCACTGTCTTCCTCCGTTACTGCATTATTTCTAAATAGGTCCTTAGGCATTCAGGGTGTTCCGAGTAGTAATTTTTTTATTATTGCAGCGGAAACCCTACAGATTTTATTCATGCACCTATTGCTTAGCCCACTTTTGATGTGGAAGCATATGAAACTAAGCCTAACCTTTTAATTTTGTTCACCAAAACTAAATTGGAGGCTCATCTACGGACGATTCAAGTTTGCACTTAAATATTTTTACTAAAATTTGCGACATGATGCGTATTAAGGACGTCGATCGAAATGCTGTTAAATTACGTTTGTTTCCTTTATCTCTTAGAGAAAAGGCTAAGGACTAGTTCTTAGCTCTACCTAAGGGCATTATTAAATCTTGGGAGGAATGTACTAATCTCTTTAGTTAAAACTATGCAACTAAGATCCAACATTACAAGTTTTAGGCAAGAAGATCGCGAGCCACTAGCATTTGCATGGGAAAGGATGAAAGAAGCCGTAATGAACTGTCCTAGTCATGGGATGGAAGAATGGCTTATACTACAATTATTTTTATAATAGCCTTAACCAAATGTCCAAGTATATGCTAGATACCGCAACGGAAGGAGCAATCATGGGAAAGAAAGTGAGTGTTGCAAAGAAATTACTTGATGATATACAAAACAACCATGCCCAATGACATGTGGAAAGAACCTAAAAATGGTGAATTCAGTCACTAAGGTAAACAATGAAGAACTTACATCTAAGGTAGACGAGTTACTGAACATAGTAAATGGTAAGAAAGATATCCAAGTTAATGATATTGCTATCAATGTTAATGATGTTAATTTTATAGCTCGCACTCCTTATAATCCTACTTATAAGAACCAAAATTTTGCTTCTAATGTTCAAAAACATTTTCGAACTAGATGTCGTAAGTATTTCTAGAAATAATGTCTAGACATATCTAAATTAAGATGAAAAAAACGCATGTTCTTTTTTCAAGAACACTTGTGTATAAACATAGGATGTCTGAATATACATGCGAATATTTTTATCAAATTTTTTTAATATTGAAAATTTGTTTTTATGTATTTTTATAATAGAATCATTTACACTCTTGAACCAAAACGCTACCTTGGCCTTGGATACTATGCAATCTATAATGGATCAGATCACATTTAAGTGGACATTGGTTAGGCACGTTGGTTTTGGACTTGAACTTTAATCAGATTCCAGGTTGGGCGTATACATTGTATCTTGTATAAATAGGCAAGAGAGGCTAGGCTTTACTCCAACGACTCAGAGGATCGTTACTTGGTATCTTCATCGGGATATTATCCTTACTAAAGACAATCACGCTATGAGGAATTGTCATGGGAGTACACCATGTGTTTCATCTCATCCCGAAGAGACAATAAAACATTTGTTATTTCATTGTAAGTTCGTCATTTCTATATGGTTGGTCATCCAAGCAGAATCAATCTTGTATTCTTCACATAGTTTTTCCAATATATTCGGGAGTTGGATACATGAGATAGATTACAAGTTCAGAAATCTCTTTATGGTAGGAGAGATTGCAATTATATGTTCGCTTTGGCTATACGGAAATGATAAAGTGTTTAACAATAAAGATTCGTCTCAATTGCAGATTATCAACGGGTCTACTAGTACCCTCCGCATAATGTCATCTCTACATCCCTAGAGGTTCAGGACATTTTCATGGCGGCGTGCACGTGTAGGGAAGATATGGCGGGTTATCTTTTTCCCATCATGGGTGACAACATAGTCATTGGATAGGCCCTCTAGCTTAGGAGATTCTACAATTTCTTATTTTGATATATAATTCGCTTTTTTTTTGCTTGGGGACTTTGGGATTTTGTGGTCTATGTGCATTCTAACTATGTAGAGACCAAGTGTAATGCTTAATTCTTTAAGTAATAAAACAGCATTTATTGAAAATATTCTTTTTTGGTTATTCCTATATATTCTTTCTTTCTTTCTTGTTTCTCTATTTTTTCCTATATTTTATTTCTTTCTTTATTTTTCTTTCATACATTTTTTCTTCTTAAATATTTTTTTCATCTTATTTAGTTTGTTTTTTTCTCATGTTTTTATTCATTTTTTAATCTTCCGTAGTTGGAATTGTTCCAAGACTTCAATTTTTTTGTTCGATCTAGGTTAAGTTTTGTTGTTGTTCTATCTATGTTTAATGTTTAGTTCAATGAGTTCTTGTGATTTATTTGCGCACATAGTTGTGATATGCCCAAATAGTCAAAAAAATATTTTGTTCCACTAGATATGATTTATTTCATGACGGCACTAAAATCCTTGTCGTATTTGTATTTCCAGTTTTTCTTGTTCACCGTGTATTCAATGGACATTCTTTCGTTCAACCGGACAATTAGGCACGCAAGCTCAAGGATGGCAAATCCTTTCATTGAAATGGAAGCCACGTGACGCGCTGGCTCTAGGGAGAAGGACCCAAACTTACTGCATTAAAAATCTACTCGGCATATTCTCCTAGGACATGACAAGTAGACGTTAGACCAATCATAGAGAAACACAGGATCATGCGCTTCCTCCAAAGTAATGTAAGCCGTTTGATAGATGCAGCATTATAGATCAGGTCCCATGCTCTTCCTCTCATCAACCGGTCAAAAATCTACTCGCCCAAGTCTCCTAGCCCACAATAAGTAGACGTTGGACTAATCGTAGAGAAGCACATAGATCGTGTGCTTCCTTTAAAGTACAGTAATGTAAACCGTTGGATGGACGCGACACTATATAGATCGTGTCCCGTGCTCTACCTCTATCCAACCGGACCGTTGTCACTACCACCACACATTTCATGTCGTGTGCATCCAAACCTAGATCCACGTGTATTGTATCTAATTCTAGACTGGCATTTTAGTTCATGTACTTCGCCTGACTCTACATCCACGACCGGACATGTGTTTTATCATAGTACTATTCTCACCATCTTGAGCTAGATGCCGTAAGTATCTCGAAAAATTGTGTCTAGAAATATCTAAATTTAGAAACAAATTTGACATATACATTTTTAACGTACAGACCCTATGTTTTACAATATAAACAGCTTTCTAAAAGATTTATATTGTGAAACAAGCGAGTAAATAGCTAGTGTTATTTTTTCATTTTGTCCACATGTGTATCACGTCGTTTGGGATGACACTATTTACCATGAATATCTCGAGAAAAGACAAGCATAGTACCAATCTCTCGATCTTACAAGTGAGCTAGAGAGATCTGTTAACACACCTGTCCACGCACATGATTCTCGTCTGGGCCAAAAGAAGGCACACACATGTGACATGCATGACAAATATGGACCATCTTAATATCTCGTCTCTAGCGCGATAGAATCATCCCACGCTGCCATGCATGATGCATACAAAGCATCCGTATAGGTGTTTCGTTCGCACCTTCTCGGAGTATTTGTCTCGGTTCCTCCATGAACCGGGACTAATAAAAACTGCCTTTCGTTCGCAGCCGTCCAGAGCATTTGTCCCGGTTTCTTCACGAACCGGGACTAATGCTCGCATTTGTTCCGGTTCAAGGGGCCCGAGCGACGCACAGGAGTCAGGGAGGCATATGTCCCGGTTCGTAAGGGACTACTCGTCCCGGTTTGTAATACAAACCGGGACTAAAGGTCAGACCCTAGACACGTGGCCTATTGCACACCTTTAGTCCCAGTTCGTATTATGAACCAAGACGAATAGTCCGCCCATAAATGCGCCGCCCCAACCAGCCCCCTCGCTCTGTTTCTTCTCATGGTGGAAGGAGTGAGGTGCGTGTGCTAGTTTTTTTTGGTATGCACATTAGGAGTTCGACGAAATGTCTGAGAGAATGATACGCTTGATTTCGCACAAAACAAAAATAATATGAGGTGCCCGAGCCACACTTAAGTCTTTCTCCTCTTCCTTTCCTTTTGATCAAGGTTAGCAACCGTATCCTTCATCTGTCATTGATATAATAATGCATGTGTCGACGTAAATTGGTCATCAATTCATGATGTTCTATAATGATGCAGATGAACCGGCGGGGATGGATGTACGGTGACCGACGTGAATCTGAGTAAATTTAAGGTGTGGATAAATTTATCGATATGGCTAAGGCAAACAAAGAGAATGGATTTATGTGTTGTCCATGTGTTCAATGTCGGAACATCAAGGAGTACTCTTCCTCGAAAATCATTCGTGGCCACCTGGTTCGGAGAGGTTTCATGCCTAGCTATAATTGTTGGACCAAGCACGAAGAAAGAGGGGTTATGATGGAAGATAATGAAGAAGAAGAGGATGATGATAACTATTGTCATATGTTCCCTAAATACGATGATACTGCAATGGAAGAGAATGAAGAAGGAGGAGGTGAAGAACGGGCATCAGATGAGCCCGTTGATGATCTTGGTCGAGTCATTTCTGATGCAAAGCGAGAGTGTGAAAAAGAGAAGGAGAAGTTGAAGTTGGAGGGCATGTTAGAGGATCAGAAAAATTGTAATACCCAAATTGCGAAGATGGCAGCACAAAGCTCGGTACCACACTGGAATTGCTGAATTGAAAGGCAGATACTGGTTTATCTGACAAGGGATTTGAGAAGTTACTGAAAATAATGAAGCCGGAGCTTTCAAAGGATAACGAATTGCCCGAGAGTACTTACGAAGCAAAGAAGATTCTCTGCCCTCTAGGATTAGATGTGCAGAAGATACATGCATGCATAAATAACTGCATCCTCTACCGCGGTGAGGAGTACGGGAATTTAGATAAATGTCCGGTATGCACTGCACTGCGGTATAAGATTAGACGAGATGACCCTGGTGATGTTGATGGCGATGACGATCCCCCAGGAAGAGGGTTCCTGCTAAGCTTATGTGGTAGGTTCCTATAATACCAAGGTTGAAATGTTTGTTTAGAAATAAAGAGCATGTCAGATTGTTGTGATGGCACAGTGAAGACCGTAAGAAAGAAAGAAAGTTGAGACACCCCGTTGATGGGTCGCAGTGGAAAAAAATCAAGAGAGAGTTTCCGGACTTTGCGGGTGACACGAGAAACTTATGGTTTGGTCTAAGTACAGATGGCATGGATCTTGCTAAGATTAGGAAGATCAAGAAGATGTGTGATAACTAGTTCTATTTAGCTTGAGCTCCGTGCTTTTTTAAATTGTAATACTAGTACTTGTTGACCTAGCGGTCTAAACAAGTGGTCCCAGAGTCCTAGGAGAAAAAATTGGTCGCCCGTTAATCTGTCTTAACCCTGCATTACTTTCCTTTATCTGATTATGGTGGTATTCTGATATTGGTGGTTTGTTTAAACGTAATCTTCGTGGATTGTGCCGCATGCAAATGGCAGAACTACAATTTATAAAGTGGAAGCACGTACACCCGGTTACTGGAGATCCGGAAGCTTCGCCAAATGCAGGGGATGCAGGAGCAGGGATGCGGTGAAATAGACGGGCTCAAGATTAGGCTAGAAAGTGGTACCGATTTCCTCGTCATCTAGGCATTATCGGTTGCCGTTGTTGTTTATCTTGCCATGTCATTGTGCAGCAGCTGAAATAAGTTGCTGCTTCGTGGACTATAGCAGCTTAAATAATATATTTTTGTGCCACTTACATACCATCGAATTTGGAGACCTCCTTCCCCTCAACAATCATGGAACCAGTGCTGTGGGTTTTCAGATAGTAGTGGCACAATCACAATTTTAGATTTAACTACTGACTCGGCCGTTTCCAAACCCTAAGGCGCGGTACATTTTATTCCGAAAACGTGGATAGATTGTTTCTCCCCGCAAAGTTCCACACAAAGAGCTCCAGAATTTAACCTAATTACATATATAGGTTCAAGTTAACACATTACTATGCATCGTCATTGCCAGCAGCCTTCTTCCCCAGCCTGGGTGCCAAGACTTCGCGTCCACTGGCTTCTCAATTTCCTGCCTTCTTCCTCTTCCTCGGTGCCAATTTTCTTAGCTTCATGTAGTGTGCATCGCCGGGACAGTCAGCACCAGAATCGTGTCCAGCATCATCTTTCCACTCGTTTTTAATTTCTTTGGGCAGCAAAATGACTGACCCGGCAGTCATGTTTCTAACCTTGCGGCGCTTCCTGTCAAAGATACAGGACTGCTGCATAACTGCGCAACATCTATAGAGTAAATAAAACAAAAATTACAATTTAGCACAAACATGCGAACCCCAAGACACTTTTGCTTACCAAGAGCTAATTGGATTCGAGCGACCATCCTGCCCAAGAATAGAAGGGCGACTCCCAGTTGCAACAGCTTCCACATCCAGTACATCACAATTTAGCTAAAATATGCAAGCCGAAGCATACCTTTTCATCAACCCAATTAGTTGACTATCACACGTTAGAGGAACCATGATGCCACGTTCATCCATGAAGCTGAACTTTGCAGTCTGCTTCGACCATATTTCATCATGATTACGCAGAACAGCAACCATACCAGAGATAATGCAGATATGCGCAGGCTCTTCTTCCATCGTGATACAATGATATCCATACCACATGCCTTTCACCCATGCTGATTTAGAGTTGTACCTGAAGAGGAGTACCCTAACCAGGTAAGGGTGGTCCGCGGAGATCCCATTTGAAAGAAAACAATGGACAAAATATGTTTGTCAGCGTTGGACTAACAAACAATTTTAGGTTCTGTAGCCAGCTAGCAGTTATAATTAGTGCGAATAGCAAAGAGAAGGATAGCTCACACGCATGTAGCCAGAACTTCTTCTTTCTTGATAATAAGATCTCCCATCCTCCGAGCTGCTCGGCTTGTCGGAGCCAGAGGCGGGCTAGATCCTCACAACGGCGGCTATGGCATGCGCCATTGGAGCTCAGGATCAGCGAATGGGCGCAAACTTGGCACCGGAAGTCAAATGTTCGAAGGGATTGTTCTGCCTGGGGGTGGATTTTGACGCCCCTGGTGCTAGGGCAAAGGAGGGAATGGATTTTTGAAATTGGTCAACGCATCCAATCCACTTAGTTCCTCGATTTTCCTAAGAGGTTGGCGCGTTGGCGCTCGCATCATTGACAGATGACCGACATGTGGGTCCCGACCGTCTACTTCTCGGGGCAGTTTAATGGAATGTTTGAATTTGGCAGGGGTGAGATGAGTTTGCCTCCAAATGGCTCCTCTCAGTAGTTGGCAGCCCAACTTTATGAAACGCGGAAATTACAGGGAACTTGGGTACCACGGTGCACTCGCCCAGGAACTTTCGGGTTGCAAACCAACAATCCTCTCAATAGGGATCAAGGAGTCCGGGAGTCGTCGCATTGCACCGTATGCATGTGATAACTTGGTGGGGCTACTGAAGCTTCCGGTCCATCGTACATGGACCTGGACAAGGAACTGCATGCGAGGATCTTCACGACCTTGAGGTCGGACGGGTACAATTACATCATCCACCTTGAGGTTTAGGGTTTAGGGTAACACTCTCTCGGTCTTCAGGGGTACGTTACCGCTGTCTTCCTCTATTACTACATTACTTCTAGATAGGTCCTAGGGCATTCAGGGTCTTCCGAGTAGTGATTTTTTGTAATTGCTGCGAAAACCCTATAGATTTTATTCATGCACCTATTGCTTAGTCCGCTGTTGATGCGAAAGCATATGAAATTAAGCCTAACCTTTTAAGTTTGGTTCAACAAAACTAATTTGGAGGCTCATCTTCTGAAGATTCAGGTTTGCACTTAAATACTTTTACTGAAATTTGCGACATGATGCGTATTAAGGACGTCGATTGAAATATTATTAAATTATGTTTGTTTCCTTTCTCTCTTAGAGAAAAGGCTAAGAACTGGTTGTTAGCTCTACCTAAGGGCACTATTAAATCTTGGGAGGAATGTACTAATCTCTTTAGCTAAAACTATGAAACTAAGATCCAACATTACAAGTTTTAGACAAGAAAATCCCAAGCCACTAGCGCTTGCATGGGAAAGGATGGAAGAAGCCGTAATGAACTGTCCTAGTCATGGGATGGAAAAATGGCTTATACTACATTTATTTTTATAATGGACTTAACCCAATGTCTAAGTCTATGCTAGATACCGCAACAGAAGGAACAATCATGGGAAAGAAAGTGTGTGTTACAAAAAAATTACTTGAGGATACGCAAAATAACCATGCCCAATAACATGTGAAAAGAACCTCAAAAATGGTGAATTTAGTCACTAAGGTAAATAATGAAGAGCATAGATCTAAGGTAGACAAGTTACTCAACATAGTAAAGGGTAAGGAAGATACCCAAGTTAATGCTATTGCTATCGATGTTAATGATGTTAATTTTATAGCTCGCACTCCTTATAATCCTGCTTGTAAGAACCAAAATTTTGCTTCTAATGTTCAAAACAATTTTCGAACTAGATGTCGTATGTATTTCTAGAAATAATGTCTAGACATATCTAAATTAAGATGAAAAATCGGATGTTCTTTTCTCAGAACACTTGTGTATAAACATAGGATGTCTGGATGTATATGCGAATATTTTTATCAAATTTTTTTAACATTGAAAATTTGTTTTTTATGTATTTTTATAATAGAATCATTTACACTCTTGAACCAAAACGCTACCTTGGCCTTGGATACTGTGTAATCTATAATGGATCAGATCACATTTAAGTGGACATTGGTTAGGCACGTTGGTTTTGGACTTGAACTTTAATCAAATTCCAGGTTGGGCGTATACATTGTATCTCGTATAAATAGGCTGGAGAGGCTAGGCTTTACTCAACAACGACTCGGAGGATCCTCACTTGGTATCTTCATCGGGGGATTATCCTTACTAAAGACAATCGTGTTAAGAGAAATTGGCATGGGAGTGCAACATGTGTTTTTTCTCATCCCGAAGAGACAATGAAACATTTTCTCTTTCATTGTAAGTTCTTGATTTCTATATGGTTAGTCATCGAAGCAGCATCAGTCTTGTATCCTTCACGTAGCGTTCTCAATATATTTGAGAGTTGGGTACATGAGATAGATTATAAGTTCAGAAATCTCTTTATGGTGGGAGAGATTGCAATTATATATTCTCTTTGGCTATATAAAAATGATAAAGTGTTTAACAATAAAGATTCGTCTCAATTGCAGGTTATCTACCGCTCTACTGGTACCCTCCGCATATGGTCATCCCTAGAGGTTCGGGACATTTTCCTTGCACGGAGGATACATCGCGATATCTTTTTCCCATCATGGGTGACATGATAGTCATTGGATAGGCCCTCCAGCTTAGGAGATTCTACAGTTTCTTATTATGATATATAATTCCCTTATTTATTTATTCATTTTTCTTGGGGATTTTGGGATTTTGTCGTCTATGTGCATCCTAATTATGCAGAGACCGAGTGTAATGCTTAATTCTTTAAGTAATAAAACCTTATTTATTGAAAATATTCTTTTTTGGTTATTCCTATATATTCTTTCTTTCTTGTTTCTGTATTTTTTCCTATATTCTATTTCTTTCTTTATTTTTCTTTCATACATTTTTTCTTCTTAAATATTTTTTTCATCTTGTTAGCTTGTTTTTTCTCATGTTTTTATTCATTTTTTAATCTTCCATAGCAGGAATATTTTCAAGACTTCAATTTTTTTGTTCGATCTAGGTTAAATTTTGTTGTTCTTCTATCTATGTTTAATGTTTAGTTCAATCAGTTCTTGTGATTTATTTGCGCACATAGTTGTGATATGCCCAAATAGTCAAGTTTTTTATTTTTGTTCCACTAGATATGATTTATTTCATGACCGCACTAAAATCCTTGTCGTATTTGTATTTCCAGTTTTTCTTGATCACCGTGTATTCAATGGACATTCTTTCTTTCAACCAGACAATCAGGCACGCAAGCTCAAGGATACGCAAGCTCAAGGATGGCAAAGCTCCCAACAATATAATGGTAAATCCTTTCAGTGAAATGGAAACTAGGTGACGCGCTGGCGCCAGGGAGAAGGACCCGAACTTAAATCTACTCGGCATATTCTCCTAGACCACGACAAGTAGACGTTAGACCAATCATAGAGAAGCACACGGATCGTGGGCTTCCTATAAAGTAATGTAAGTCGTTGGATAGATGCAGAAGTATAGATCGGGTCCATGCTCTTCCTCTCTACAACCGGTCAAAAGTAGACGCTGGACAAATCATAGTGAAGCACGTGGATCGTGTGCTTCCTCTAAAGTAACCTAAACCGTTGGATGGATGCAGCAGTATAGTTTGGGTCCCGCGCACTACCTCTCTCCAACCGGACCGTTGTCAAAATACCGCCACACATTTCATGCCGCGGGCGTTCAAACCAAGATCTGCGTGCATTGTATCTAATTCTAGACTGGCATATTATTACACGTACATGGCCCGACTCTACATTCACTATTCTCTCCGTCTCGAACTAGATGTTGTAACTATTTGTAAAAATAGTGTCTAGATGTATATAAATTTAGAAAAAAATCGGCATATATATTTTTAACGTACAGACCCTCTATCTTACAATATAAGCAGTTTGCTAAAAGACTAATATTATAAAACAGAGAGAGTAATAGCTAGTAATATTTTTTCATTTGTGCACATGTGTATCACGACGTTTGCGATGACACTATTTACCTTGAATATCTCGAGAAAAGACAAACATAGTACTACCAATTTCTCGATCTTACCCGTGAGCTAGAGAGATCTGTTCACACACCTGTCCACGCACATGATTCTCGTGAGGGCCAAAGAAAGCACACATGTGACATGCACATGCATGACAAATATGGACAGTTTTAATATCTCGTCCACAAGTTCATCCCATGCTGCAATGCATGCATGGTGAATACAAAGGCGGCAAGGCTACTCGTAACAAGATGTCGGCACCACCTCCTACACCGGCGCCACGATTAGCGGCAGCTTCCACATCGATGCGGCAGGGCGGAACGGCTTCAGCGATCAACCCGCAATGAATAGGGAAGGTATAGTAATACTTCCAAAAAAACAGAAAGAGCGAGAACTTTATATTTAATATATATAAAAACTATAGTGTAAAATACAAACCAACTCATCCCATTCACGGTAGATATTATTTCATATGTATAGAGGGTATTCATATACTATTAGATTAATTAAATAAGATATGGATCAAAGAAAGACTACTTCTTCTAGATCCTAAATTCATAAAATAATAAAATAAATAAATGAATTTATTCTTGTTGATCAGATCGGTTGCGCTCATTCTAACGGAAACGTCAAGGCCAACGCCCGTGTAGCCCCGTTCAAAGAAGAAGAAAACAATGCAAATTTTTTGCGCCTCTGGTAGTGGCAGCCACACAATTTGTTTTTAGAAAATAGTATATATTAATATCATGGAGATACCAATTACACCCAGGGACGGGTCTAGAATTTTAAGAGCGGGTATTCAAAATATATAAAAAGTTGTGTGTAAAAAATATTTATAAAAAAATATCAAAAGAAAAATCGAGCCATGGGCGTTTGAACCCCAAACCAAAAGGTACAACAAATTACTCCTAACCAGTTGACCTACTTTATCCTTTGTTACATTATAAGATAGTTAGTATTTTGTATATATATACTGCATAAAATTCACATATCAATATTTTGCCAAAATATTGAGTTGAATACCCTTGACTTGAGTTGGGCCCGCCCCTGATTACACCCAGCCTCTGCAACAACGCATGCCCTAGCGGCCTTACGGATGCACACAACTCAGAGAAAAAAAGAAGAATTACAAAAAGAAAAGTCCCGCTATAGAGAACGATTCCTCAAAACAGCGACACTAACACCACCAGAATAACACCAGTAGTCCAACCACTCCAATAACAACGCTTTCAAGGAGGAAACAGTGCACACGCGCCATCGTCGCCCGATCAACGATCATAGGTTTTCACACTGGAGAAAGTCCTTGCTCGCAAATCAATACCTTCAATAAGGTCATTGTCAGGCACAACTAATTAAGGCCAGGCCTTGGATTTTCACCCTGCAAGATAAGACAGGGAAGTCCTCCTGTGTTGTCGCCCCACTAATAGTCGCTGGTACGAGTCACAGATCATGCAGCCAGTTTCTCATCGCGACGGACTCAAATCATAATCATTGTCCTCAAGTTCCAACTTTTCTGACATTCTCCACATCTAACTTCACCATGCATCGTCGAAGACATGACACATGATGGTAACAAACAGCAGAGCTTCGCAACGCTCCCACTGAAACCAAACGGCCAGAAAAAACATGGTTGTGAACGACTGAATACCTTCCGATCTAGCAATCTCTAGGCATGATGCGCTCATGGGAGTTCGCCGATGGAGCCTTCTGAAATTCGTCTCTCTAGTATAGATCAATGATGGCAGGCAACAAACAGATCTTCATCTTCGCGTTGAAGGAACCCTAGGAGCGCCACCATTATTCGGGCAGAACTAGCAGTCCCCACACTGGTGGCCGACTTCCGACGATCGGAAAGAGCGGGTCAGCCATTGGCCCTTTCGAGCCTATGGCCGAACCCAGAGATTGAGGCGACAACGGGAGTAGCATCGCCGTAGGGCAGCCGCCGCCTCCATGACCGCACCAGATCCCCTTTTGCTCATCTGCGCCTCCCATCCAAGCCACCAGCCTGCACCGTTGGAGCATCGTCGCCCGCAGCTCGGATCCCCCGGCGCAGCCTCAAGGTGCCTCCCCCCGCGCGAAGGAGATCGGCGGAGGCCGCGCAAACTGACATATGATGACGACGATAATCGACCGCACCCTCCTCGACTATGGCTACATCACGATCGGCTACCTCGATATCGGCATCAACAACAACGTCTATAGCTACAAAGCGGCAACAACTCCAGTCAACAGCGTCCGCGTCATCACTTGCATCCACAACACTCCCGTTGTGACTGCGGGAGGGAAGAGAGACACTAGCTAGAAGGGGACGCGGTCACCGCTCCTAGGTTTCTGCCATGATCATGTCCCTCAGAGATACAGTTGATAATTAGAAGGAGGAGAAGATGGCGAACTTCAAATCCAGTTGCAATCGTCCTCTCCACTCCCACTACGACTTGGGGGCTGTTGTGGGATTTTAAAATACATGTATGTATACGATCAGAGATAGACTAAGATACTTGACATATTCTTATACTCCAAGTCTCTTCCCCGTGTACTCCTATATATACTCCCGCGAGGGTCGGATCAATATACAACACAATATTATGGATTATTTTTTCTACACTTTTTCTCCAAAAACTTGTGTACAGACATAGAATGCCGGGATGTGCATGCGGATATTTTTTACGATTTTTTAAATTCATAATTTGTTTTTTATGTATTTTTATAATAGGATCATTTACACTCGTGAACCAAAACTCCACCTTGGCCTTGGATACTATAATGGATTGGATCATATGGATCAGACCACATTTCAGTGGACATTGGTTGGGCACGTTGGTTTTGGACTTGAACTTTAATCAAATTCCAGGTTTAACCACGTGCGGGGGCGTATACATTGTATCTTGTATAAATAGACAGGAGAGGCTGGGCTTTACTCCAACGACTCACTGGAAGATTGCTCAGCTATCATTCCAATTCCGGTCGTCAAACCCACAATTAATAGTGGAGTGGCAGCATGGCGGGGGCGAGAGTGGCCAATGACAAGGGCCTAATGGCACTGGTGGTTGCAGTGCTTGTTATGTGCGGCGGCGGGATGGCAATGGCGGCGAAGGTGCCGGCGGTGTACGTGTTCGGCGACTCGACAGTGGATGTCGGCAACAATGGGCCGCTGCCGCTTCCCTACGGCATCGACTTGCCACACGAGTACCTGCCCACCGGGAGATTCAGCAACGGTTACAACGTCGCCGACTACATCTGTACGGTGCCCCTGGGCGCGTGCATCTTTTTCATCTCATTTTCTCATATGAAAATTAACTAACGCCATGACGCAATTCTGAAATAATATGCAGCGAGGCTGCTGGGTTTCAAGATGAGCCCACCGGCGTACCTGTCGCTAACGCCAGAAACGAGCCATGAGATCCTCAGAGGCTTGGGTGGGGTCAGCTACGCTTCCGGTGGTTCCGGCATTCTCGACACAACCGTGAGCTGCTTGAAATAATGCCTTACTTTTTATCCATCTCTGATTTCTCACTAACTTATTTTTCATGTTTGCATGGATCGATCGATCAGCGGTTGGATAGAAACAACAGCATTTCGATGTCCGAGCAGGTGGAGTTCTTCGCAGCCACCAAGGCAAAGATGACTGAGTACGCCATAACCACACTGCTGCCCAAGTCACTCTTCCTCATCAGCGCCGGCGGCAATGACCTTTTCGTTACACCCCCTATCCCGATCCTGTTTCCGATCTTCTACGATCGCCTCCTCAATAGTTACACCAAGCATGTTCAAACCCTGTACGACCTCGGCGCCCGCCGCTTCGGTATCATCGACGTGCCACCCATCGGCTGCGTGCCCTTGATACGCTCCCTATTCCCGACCGGCACTTGCGTGGGCCTCTACAACGAGCTCGCCAGGGGCCTCAACATCTTGCTGGAGGAGAGGATGGCGAAGATCGCTGCCGACCCCGAACGGCCCGGGATGGCGTACTCCGTGGGGAGCTCCTACAATCTGGTGACCAACTTCACAGCAGACCCGGAGGCCGCCGGGTTCAAGAATGTGACCAGCGCGTGCTACGGCCTCGGATGGCTTGAGGTGGAGGGCTACAACCAGGCCAACGCTGCCGTCTGCGACAACCGTGCCGACTATATGTTCTGGGACATTGTGCATGGCACCCAGGCCATCGCTAAGAAGGGCGCTGCCATCATCTTCTCCGCCCCAGTGGAGGAGGGATTCGCCAAGCCCATCAACTTCGAGCAGCTCGTTTCTTCAACACATGGTTTTGATGGAGTTAGCAGCTCTTAATTTAAGTACGACTTCATCGAAAGGTAGTCAAGTTCGTCGTTTATTTTCTTCAGTTTATGACGAGTCTGTTGGCACGGTAGCTTTTACTGAATATGTACGTGCCATGTTACCTCTGTTTTATTTTTACAAATAAACTGAAATAAAACTGAACCTGACACGTGCATTGTTCACGTGGTGGTGCGTCTAGTTTCAGACCGAGTCCTGATCTCGATCATGGGATTCGGTCCAAGTCTATTACACTTCCTTTCTGTTAAATAAAAGCGAAATGGAGTTACGCGTCGCTAAACCCTCTCTGTCTATTTCAGTTTGTGTGTGTTCATCCACGGGGCTTAGAATACACCTTTCGTGTGTGTTCATCCATGGGTCTCATTACTGGCTGAAAGGAAGGTAGTTTGGCATGCTAGAAAGAACAAGATTGCAAAGCTTCCGGATGATAATGGCATCGTCCAATCTGTTCTGTCGGACATGGAGAATTCGTACACCCGTGAGCCGTCATTAAATTGTGAGGCCATAACATCATTGTGTGGAGGAGTCAATTACAATGGATATGAATGATCAACTTTGCAGGGACTTTTCGGATGAGAAAATTTTGTAATGCCTTGTTTCAAATTGGCCCTATTAAAGCCCCTGGCCTCGACTGCTTTTATGCCTGCTTTTATTAAAGAAACTGAGATGCACTTAAGGAAAATGTTATTACAGCGGTACGTCAATTCTTGTTTGTGGCTAATTGTTTATCATCTCTCCTTAGAAAGAAAGTTGAGCTCAATGGGATCTCTCCAATTAAGTTGTGTCGGAGTGCACCGGTGGTGTCTCATCTCTTGTTTGCTGACGTTGCTTTATTGTTCTTTCATGCATTGGTTGTGGAGGCGTTGAGGGTAAAGCAAATTATTGAGGTGTATGCAAATGGTACGGGTAAGCTGACCAACCCGTCTAAAGTTTGACCGCACCACGCGTAGGAGACAACTCTCTCTCCTACTCCTCTCTCTTCAACACCACGCCATGGGAGATCACCACCTCGTTCGTCTCAAGACTCCATCGAGCCGGGTAGAAGAACAAACTCAGCGCTTGCGTCCTCCTCACCAAAGGAGTTGGACGGAGCCGCCTCGAATCGCACTGCGGCGCTGCGCGTGTCTCCTATCTCATATCTAAGCTTGGCCTTGCGCGCAACCAGTGCTACACAGACGTGGTTGTTTCCGTCAACAAGAACCATTAGGAGCTCACTGGCATCAACGGCCAAGAAATGGTTGCTGCATTTTTTATTTTTTTTGAAATTTTACTAGTGGCCCGCGAAAAAATGGGGCACACCACTAGTTACGAGTTACCGGTGACGTAACAGTGATGGTGTGCCACCCACACGCCACTAAGGGGAGATTTGACAGGTCAAAAATAAAAAAGAGTGATTTGACGCACCACCTATGAGCAAATCTGCAATAGTGATGAATCACCTAAATAATCTGATGTCCTCGATTTATAATGAAAAGGCGACATTCATAGAAAATAACCAAACAAATAGAGATTTTAGCAATAAATCCTTGATAAGAAATAGGTACTGGAAATTTATAGTTACACTAGTAGAAAAATACCATAGGCGCAACAATATTAATAACGCGCTAAAATTTAGACACGCTACTCATAAGTACTACTTGTAGCATTCGGAAAAAGCACCGGTGGAAACGGGCCTCTAGCCCCGCTCCGGAACTGGCTCTAGTCCTGGTTTTTGACCCGGGTCTGCCAAATCGGGATTAGAGACCCCTATCTCTAGTCCCGGTTTGCTACGGCCGGGACTAGAGTCCACCACGTGGCAGTTTCCGCGCGGCTAGGGGCGGAACCCCTCTAGTCCTGGGTCGTAGCACCACCTGGGACTATATTGGTTCCTGCCGCGATAGAGATTCGTGTGTTTCTCTGTCGCGGCAGAAATTCTGTTTTTTCATTTTGTTTTTTCCATTTCGTTCCTTTTTCGATTTGTGTTTCACTATAATTTCAAAAATGTTTCGTACACTTATTCTACGCTACTACATACACAGTACAAGTTGATTCATATATAAGTAATATTCAATCTCTTGTGAGCATACAGAGAAAAGGCTTAGGACTGGTTCTTAGCTCTACCTAAGGGCACTATTAAATCTTGGGAGGAATGTAGTAATCTCTTTAGCTAAAACTATGCAACTAAGATCCAACATTATAATTTTTGGACAGGAAGATCGCGAGCCACTAGCGCTTGCATGGGATAGAATGAAAGAAGCTGTAATGAACTGTCCTAGTCATGGGATAGAAGAATGGCTTATACTACATTTATTTTCATAATGGCATTAACTCAATGTCTAAGTCTATGCTAGATACCGCAACAGAAGGAGCAATCATGGGAAAACAAGTGAGTGTTGCAAAGAAATTACTTGATGATATGCAAAACAACCATGTCCAATGACATGTGGAAAGAACCTCAAAATAGTGAATTCAGTTACTACGATAAACAATGAAGAGCTTACATCTAAGGTAGACGAGTTACTCAACATAGTAAAGAGTAAGAAAGATACACAAGTTAATGCTATTGTTATCGATGTTAATGATGTTAATTTTATAGCTCGCACTCCTTATAACCCTGCTTGTAAGAACCAAAATTTTGCTTCTAATGTTCAAAAACATTTTCGAACTAGATGTCGTAAGTATTTCTAGAAATAATGTCTAGACATATCTAAATTAAGATGAAAAAATTGGATGTTCTTTTTTCCAGAGCACTTGTGTATAAACATAGGATGTCTGGATGTACATGCGAATACTTTTATCAAATTGTTTTGACATTTGTTTTTATGTATTTTTATAATAGTATCATTTACACTCTTGAACCAAAACGCTACCTTGGCCTTGGATACTATGCAATCTATAATGGATCAGATCACATTTAAGTGGGCATTGGTTAGACACGTTAGTTTTGGACTTGAACTTTAATCAAAATCCAGGTTGGGCGTATACATTGTATCTTGTATAAATTGGCAAGAGAGGCTAGGATTTACTCGATCCTTACTTTGTATCTTCGTCGGGAGATTATCCTTACTAAAGACAACCATGCTAAGTGGAATTGACATGGGAGTACAACATGTGTTTTTTCTCATCCCGGAGAGACAATAAAACATTTGTTCTTTCATTGTAAGTTCGTCATTTCTGTATAGTTGGTCATCCAAGCAGCGTCAATCTTGTATTCTTCACATAGTGTTTCCAATATATTCCGGAGTTGGGTACATGAGATAGATTACAAGTTCATAAATCTCTTTATGGTGGGAGAGATTGCAATTATATGTTCGCTTTGGCTGTATAAAAATGATAAAGTGTTTTAACTATAAAGATTCGTCTCAATTGCAGGTTATCTACAGGTCTATTGGTACCTTCCGCATATGGTCATCTCTACATCCCTAGAGGTTCAGGACATTTTCATGGCAGCCTGCACGTGCAGGGAGGATACGTCACTACCAGGAAAATGGCTATGGTAATCCGCACATCCGTGGCGCACGTTCTAGTGGTGCCCCATGGCTAAAATAGGCGTCGCGCACTGGCCACAGGTGCCCTACGGCTATCTACCGTAATTGTGGCGCACATGCGGATGGTGCGCCACAGCTGTGTGTGGGCCAGGGCACTATCGGCCGTAGACCACATAGTCGTAGCGCACCCATTCCAAGTGCGCAAGGGGTGTGGCCGGTAGTCGTGGCGTACATGGCTACCATGCGCTACAGGCAAGATCGGGCCACCCTGGTGTGTAACTGGGAAAACACGTCTGTAGCGCACTGCTGGTATGTCCGCCACGGATGTTCTTTATTCCTGTGGCGCACCGCTGCATGTGCGCCACGGATGTGCGTTCTGCTACTACTTTTTGGCAGATATTGCACATTTGACTAGATCTCACCATCTCCCTGATGGCTATGTAATGGCGCCAGGAAAATGCTGGAGCGATGATGATGTAGAGCTCGTTGGGAACCCCAAGAGGAAGGTATGATGAGCATAGCAGCAAGTTTCCCTCAGTTATGAAACCAAGGTTTAATTGAACCAGTAGGAGCAAGGAAACACCCCAAAGGTGTTACTAGCTGAGCTTTGGCAGGGCGCACTATCGGTGCTAGTAGCAACGTGTAGACCTGCACAACACAACCACAGAACTTTGTCCCCAACTTGCGATGAGGTTGTCAATCTCACCGTGTTTTGTGGAAAACAAAGGATTAAACGTACCGAATGAAAAGAAGTAAAAGTTTGTAGAAAGTAAACACAAAGCAGTAAACAGTTTATAGATTGTATGTAAAAGACAAGGACCGGGATCCATAGTTCACTAGAGGTGGCTCTCCTTAAGATAGATAACATGCTGGGTGAACAAATTACAGCGGGGCAATTAAAAAACATCGAGAAAGCAATACATGCATATACTAATCATCTTGACTCCTTTGAGACTTGATTGGGCATTACAACATTATACATAGACCGCCATCCAACTGCATCTATGACTAATAATCCACCTTCAGGTTATCATCCAAACCCCCTCCAGTATTAAGTTGCAAGCAACAGATTATTGCTTTACGAATTGCGTGTAAAGTAAACAATACGATTGTTCTATGAACAAAGGATTGTTGTTTTCTCCCTAGTAGCAACAGCACATCTAGTACCTTAGAGATTTCTGTCACTTCCCCAGATTACTAACTCTTGGAGTTGCTAGCATCTACTTGGCCAAGATAGCTACTAACAACGGAAAGCATGCAAGATCACAAATAACAAAGACATGATAGAATCAATAATCAATCTGAAATAGCATCTCAATATCCATCGGATCCCCGCGAACACAACATGCAGAATTACAAATAGATGATCTTGACCATGAACGGAGCTCACAAGATCTGAACATGAAAGCACAAAAGAGGAGAACCAGCCATCTAGGTACTACATGGATCCGTAGTCCAAGGATGAACTACTCACGCATCACACCGGAGGCTTGCATGGTGATGAAGAAGGCCTCCAGGGTGAATTCCCCTCTCTGGCAGGGTGCCGGGAAGAGATGACGGTTCTAGGGACGGAGATGACGGTGGCTACAGACTCTTTCATGCATTTTTGATAGGGTACTTAGGGTTTATGTCCCGAGGGCATCTTATAGTCGGAAGGGGAGGCCGAGGGGGTGCCGGGAGCTGCCACACCACCCCCTGGCGCGGGCCAGGATAGGCCGCGCGGCCAGGTGATGTGGTGGCCCCCTGGGCCCTCTCCATCTCGTACTCTGGCATCTGATGAATTCCAGAAAAATAGGCACTTTGGCTTTTGTCCCGTCCAATTTCGAGAATATTCATTTTCTGACTTTCCTGGAACCAAAAACAGCAGAAAACAGGCAGCTGGCACTGTGGCTCTTTTTAATAGGTTAGTCCAAGAAATCATATGAAAAGTACTCCAAAGTTGGAACAAAACACAAGAAAGTGGATAAAACCAAGCCTGGAACATCAAAAATTATAGATACATTTGCAATATATCAATGATCATCCAAGCAGTCAGTCCATGAGTGGGATAATTCTTTACCAAAAATTTCATTCTTTCCCAAGCTTGAGCAACATGTTCATTATCAGATTGTTTAAACTTCATTATTTCACTTCTCATAGATATAATCTTAGCAGGAGGATAATACTTTCCAATGAAAGCATCTTTGCACTTAGTCCAAGAATCAATAGTATTCCTAGTTAAGGAATTCAACCATTCTTTAGCTTTTCCTCTCAAAGAGAAAGGAAACAATTTCATCTTAATAATATCACCATCTATATCCCCATGCTTTTGCATCTCACAAAGTTCAACAAAGTTATTTAGATGGGCAGCAGCATCTTCATTACCAATACCAGAAAATTGTTCTCTCATAACTAGATTGAGCAAAGCAGGTTTTATCTCAAAGAAAGTATCTTCGGGCACAAGTGAAGCAATAGGTGTGCTCATAAAATCATTGTTGTTGGTGCTAGTGAAGTCACACAACTTAGTGTTTTCAAGAGTAGTCATTTTTTTGTGTTTTTGATAAAGAAACAAGCAAACAAAGCAAAAAGAAACTAAGCAAAACAAAAACAACAAAGTAAAGAGATTGGTTATGAGGGACTCCCCTTGTGAAGATGTCCTTGACTCCCTGGCAACGGCGCCAGAAAAATTCTTGATGGCTCCGTAATGGCGCCAGGAAAATGCTGGAGCGATGATGATGTAGAGCCTGTTGGGAACCCCAAGAGGAAGGTATGATGAGCACAACAGCAAGTTTCCCTCTGTTATCAAACCAAGGTTTAATAGAACTAGTAGGAGCAAGGAAACACCCCAAAGGTGTTGCTAGCTGAGCCTTGGCAGGGTGCACTACTGGTGCTAGTAGTAACGTGGAGACCTACACAACACAACTGATGGCTCAATGCACGGCGCCCAGAAAAATGCTTGATGGCGGTGTTGATGTAGAGATCGTTGGGAACCCCAAGAGGAAGGTATGATGAGCACAACAGCAACTTTCCCTCAGTTATGAAACCAAGGTTTAATCGAACCAGTAGGAGCAAGGAAACACCTCAAAGGTGTTACTAGCTGAGCTTTGGCAGGGCGCACTACCGGTGCTAGTAGCAACGTGGAGACCTGCACAACGCAACCACAGAAATTTGTCCCCAACTTGCGATGAGGTTGTCAATCTCACCGTGTTTTGCGGAAAACAAAGGATTAAACGTATCGAATGGAAAGAGGTAAAAGTTTGCAGAAAGAAAACACAAAGCAGAAACAGTTTATAGATTGTATGTAAAGTAAAGGACCGGGATCCATAGTTCACTAGAGGTGGCTCTCCTAAAGATAGATAACATGCTGGGTGAACAAATTACAGCGGGGCAATTGACAAACACCGAGAAAGCAATACATGCATATACTAACCATCTTGACTCCTCTAAGACTTGATTGGGCATTACAACATAATACATAGACCGCCATCCAACTGCATCTATGACTAATAATCCACCTTCAGGTTATCATCCGAACCCCCTCCATAATTAAGTTGCAAGCAACAGATTATTGCTTTACGAACTGCGTGTACAGTAAACAATACAATTGTTCTATGAACAAAGGATTGTTGTTTTCTCCCTAGTAGCAACAACACATCTAGTACATTAGAGATTTCTGTCACTTCCCCAGATTACCAGAGGCATGAACCCACTATCGAGCATAAATACTAACTCTTGGAGTTGCTAGCAACTACTTGGCCAAGATAGCTACTAACAATGGAAAGCATGCAAAATCTCAAATAACAAAGACATGATAGAATCAATAATCAATCTGAAATAGCATCTCAATATCCACCGGATCCCCACAAACACAACATGTATGAATTACAAATAGGTGATCTTGATCATGAACGGAGCTCACAAGATCTAAACATGAAAGCACAAAGGAGGAGAAACCAGCCATCTAGCTACTACATGGATCCGTAGTCCAAGGATGAACTACTCACGCATCACACCGGAGGCAGAAGGAGAGGCCGAGGGGGTGCTGGGGTCGGCCTGACCACCCCCTGGCACGAGCCAGGCCTAGCCGCGCGGCCAGGTGGTGTGGGCGGCCCCCGGCCCTTCTCCGTCTTGTATTCTGGCACTTGATCCCTTCCGGAAAAATTGGCACTTTGGCTTTTTTCCCGTCCAATTCCGAGAATACTCATTTTCTGACTTTTCTAGAACCAAAAACAATAGAAAACAGGCAGCTGGCACTGTGGCTCTTGTTAATAGGTTAGTCCAAGAAATCATAATAAAAGTACTCCAAAGTTGGAACAAAACACAAGAAAGTGGATAAAACCAAGCATGGAACATCAAAAATTATAGATACATTTGCAATGTATCAACATCCCCAAGCTTAGCTCCTGCTCGTCCTCGAGTAGGTAAGTGATAAAAACAAATAATTTTTGAGGTGACATGCACCATCAAAACTTGATCAAAGTATTTGCAAAACTCAAAGCTGGGATCATAGTACTTCAATCATAACATGAAAGAGAAAGTTCTAGCAATAAGCAAAGAAACTATGATACAACATGAAAAGGCACAAACAAAAGATTCATGAATAACATGCTTTGCAAGACGTTTGTTTGTTTCACATAAAGAAAACATAGTATAATAGTATTCAGCTTGTCCCTCAATAGAGTAGCAAATATAAATGCATAGGACACCTTCAAAGTTCATAAGGGTGACTAGATACAATAGTTTCAAACAAGCAATAACAAGTTATGCATCAATCAACTAGTCTTGGGACAATGCACATAGAACTAAGAATGGCCACTATGCTCTCAAAGTAGGTGCATAAAGTTAGAAGGTGGAGACAAATATAATGGTGGAAGAAAGGCCTTTGTAAAAGGAAGTAGGGATTCCAGTCTCATAAAGAGCTTCCAAAAATTATGGTACTTATAGCTTTCAGCTCTCATTGCCCCTATCATAAGCATCTTGAAGGTGATTAAGGTTAAAGTGACACAACTAAGAGGATATGCTTGACAAGTTATAAACCGAAATCTCATGCCCCTTACTTACGAAGACCGATCCTCATGCTACTCAACTTCAGTCACGAGTAAGCTCTTGTCATTGTAAGTATATGTGTATCATTAAGATCCGCCAACGGGGTACCCCTTGTACATGATACGGGACCTTTCCCATAATCAAAATGACAAGGCAAGCAGACAATGAGCATCTTAGCGATCTTTTCATTTGTTATTTGCATAGGTTTTTATTGAGGATGCTTCATAGAGTGCTCACTATGGTGATACTGCAAGTTTCCACCATGATTAGGCATGGCTTAGGCTAGCGGCGCATGCGTTTCTCTAACACACATACAAACTCCATGATCTTACAAGTTCCACTTTTATTTCACACCACCGGGATCCGTAAGCAAAAGAACATGATATAAACGGGGTACAAAGTACAAGTGCAATGATGAAAGCGTTCCCCATGGTACATGGTTCTGCTAATCTCAACTTATAAAGCGCAAGCATATACGCAACAAAGAAGGACCCAATGGTTAAAGTTTATTAGATGCAAAAAGTAAAGTGTGCCATCAAGTTCGTGAGAGCTTTAATCACTAGTTTTCTCATAACAAGTGAAAGGTAAACAAAAGCATGAATATACTTGGAATAGCATAAGCTAGTAGGTAGGTATGGTGGACTCTTTGAAAAAACTTGGTTTAGGGAGTTGGATGCATGAGTGGAACTCATACTTGGTTGTGGAGGCTAGCAAAAGACTAGGAGCGACAAACTAAGAGAGCAATAATGGCCATAATCATGCAGAGCGACAAAACATCATTGATCAAAGCATAAAGTGATACTACAAGTTGAAAACTAAAGGATCATAAAGGCTATGGTGACTTTGGATAGTCATAACATGGTGCGAACATGCGCCAAGTCAACCCAAATAAAGCATCAAAGGAGAATATCACTATACTATGCTTTAATATGCTAAAGCATGATTCATCCAAGGCACATTAAGAAATCTCAATTGTTTATAACAAGTCATGCTACAGCAAAGAATACTAAGCATAAAGCCAAAACAATATCGAGCATGGCATGACAAAGCATAGGCCACAGTCAAAAACGAGCTCTTTTTATCACATAAGCATAAACTTTCCTACTCTTTTCCAAACCAAACCAAACTATTTGTAAACCAAAGTGTGAAAGAGGGGGTCCAACCAAATTATTCAGAAAACTTAGAAAACCAAGCAAACTAAAAAAACAAAACGAAAACGAAAAATAAGACGCTCCAAGAGAAACACAACTGTGCACGAAACAATAAAAATGAAGCGTTTGGAAGAAACCTGGAATTTTTATTGATGAAGAAGGGGATGCCTTGTGTATCCCCAAGCTTTGACGCTTGTACTTCTTGGATATTTCTTGGGGTGACACGCGTGGCATCCCCAAGCTTGAGCTTTAGTCCACGCTTCATCTCGTTACTCATTCCTTCCATACACCTGAAATTTTTCCTTCATACAAAACTTCACACAATCTCATTAGCAACATTAGTGCACTTAAGATAAATAAGTCTCAAGGTTCAGTTATAACACCAAATAAACTTCCATTGAACACTAGATACTGTAGCACTTCTCTCAAAAAGCTCAATTCCCCAAAGGAACTCAAGAAGGAACAAACAAGAAGCAAATGCAGAAAATGGTAGAAATCTGGCAAAACAGACCAGTAGGTAAAGATGAATTTTTTAGAAGACCTTATGTTTGTCAAATCAAAAAGTGTTGAACTAACGAAAGTTAGATAACAACCTGGGGCATAAGCACAAAAAATTACATTTCAATCCGACGTACATAACTCTCTTAGGAATTTTTACGGTGAAGCACAGAAAGCTGTTTCGGGACAGCAACTTTCCCAATCATTACTTCACTCTCATTAAAGGTTACTCTTGGCACAAAAAGCAAATAAAAAGGATAAGGAGAGGTTATTACAGAGCGAATAACTCCAAGACTCAACTAAATTTTTTGGGTTATCTCCCAACAAGTACTTTTCTTTAACGCCTTTAAGTTAGGCATAAGAAGCAAAGAAAGAATCAAGTGTTCTCAAATGAAGAAGTATTAAGACCAAATTTTGTTTTCATAGGAGAAGCAAAAGAAATCTTTTCTCTCTTTTTAGGGAAGTGTTCTATACCTTTCTTGAGTGGGAGTTGATATTTAATGGTGCCTTCTTTCATATCAATGATGGCACCAACAGTTCTAAGAAAAGGTCTTCCCAAAGTAATAGGACAAGAAGCATTGTATTCAACATACAAAACATAGAAATCATGGGGACATAGGAATCATTAACCATAATAAGAACATCATTAAGACTCCCCATGAGTTTCTTTTTAGCATTAGCATCAAGTGGGACATTCAAATAACAATCTTCAAGAGGAGGCAAATCGAGCATATCATAAATCCTTCTAGGCATAATAGAAACACTACTATCAAGATCACACAATGCTTTCAAATCAAAGTCGTTCACTTTCATATTAATGATGGGTTCCCAACCATATTCTTGTTTTATGGGAATAGAAGCTTTATGTTTCATCTTTTCTTCTTTAATCTTTATGAGAGCATCAGTAATGTGTTTTGTAAAAGCCATGTTCATAGCACTAGCATTAGGACTTTTAGCAAGCTTTTGTAGGAACTTAATAACTTCAGAGATGTTGCAACACTCAAGATCAAAATAAATTTTATCATTTAAAGTAGTAGAACTATTACTAGCCTCAACACTAGTGGTGGTGATAGTAGAAACACTAATGTTTCTAGCAATTTCATCTTCTCTTTCCCACTTAGCATGTAATTCAGCTAATAGTCTAACGTTTTCATAAATTCTTACTTGTATAGCATTAGTAGCTGCCAAGGGATTCTCATTAGTTTCAGATTTAGCAGCCATTTTATTCAAAGTAGATTGAGCTTCAGCTAAAGATGCTATATTTCTTTCAGCATTAGAGAGTTTTTCCTCAATAGTTTTATTGAAAGCAGTTTGTTTACTAATAAACTCTTTAAGCATAACTTCAAGTTCAGAGGGAGCACTCTTATTATTGTTGTAAGAATTTCCATAAGAATTACCATTGTTGGGAGGATATGGCTTATATTTGTTGTTACCAAAATTGTTCCTATAAGCATTATTACCATAAGTATTGTTGCCAAAGTTTTTATTTCTTATGAAGTTCACATCAACTTGCTCTTCTTGAGCAACCAAAGAGGCTAAAGGAACATTATTTGGATCAATATGGGCTTTCCCATTAACAAGCATAGACATAATAATATCAATCTTATCACTCAAGGAGGAGGTTTCTTCAACAGAATTTACCTTCTTACCTTGTGGAGCTCTCTCAGTATGCCATTCAGAATAATTAACCATCATATTATCCAATAGTTTTGTTGCAGCACCCAAAGTGATGGTCATAAAGGTACCTCCAGCAGTTGAATCCAATAGGTTCCTTGAAGAATAGTTCAATCCTACATAAAAAGTTTGGATGATCATCCAAGCAGTCAGTCCATGAGTGGGACAATTCTTTACCAAAGATTTCATTCTTTCCCAAGCTTGAGCAACATGCTCATTATCAAGTTGTTTAAACTTCATTATTTCACTTCTCATGGATATAATCTTAGCAGGAGGATAGTATTTTCCAATAAAAGCATCTTTGCACTTAGTCCAAGAATCAATACTATTCCTAGTTAAGGAATTCAACCATTCTTTAGCTTTTCCTCTCAAAGAGAAAGGAAACAATTTCAATTGAATAATATCACCATCTATATCCTTATGCTTTTGTATCTCACAAAGTTCAACAAAGTTATTTAGATGGGAAGCAGCATCTTCATTACCAATACCAGAAAATTGTTCTCTCATAACAAGATTGAGCAAAGCAGGTTTTATCTCAAAGAAAGTATTTTCAGCCATAGGTGGAGCAATAGTAGTGCTCATAAAATCATTGTTGTTGGTGCTAGTGAAGTCACACAACTTGGTGTTTTCAAGAGTAGTCATTTTTTGGGGTTTTCAAATAAGAAAGCAAACAATTAAAACTAATTTTTTGTGTTTTTTTAAGAACAAAACAAGCAAACAAAGCAAAAAGAAACTAAGCAAAACAAAAACAACAAAGTAAAGAGATTGGTTATGAGGGACTCCCCTTGTGAAGATGTCCTTGACTCCCCGGCAACGGTGCCAGAAAAATCTTTAATGGCGTGTAGTTGATGTGGGAGTTTCTTCTTTTTCGTTCCCCGGCAACGGCGCTAGAAAAATGCTTGATGGCTCAATGCACGGCGCCCAGAAAAATGCTTGATGGCAGTGTTGATGTAGAGCTCGTTGGGAACCCCAAGAGGAAGGTATGATGAGCACAGTAGCAAGTTTCCCTCAGTTATGAAACCAAGGTTTAATCGAACCAGCAGGAGCAAGGAAACACCTCAAAGGTGTTACTAGCTGAGCTTTGGCAGGGCGCACTACCGGTGCTAGTAGCAACGTGGAGACCTGCACAGCACAACCACAGAACTTTGTCCCCAACTTGCGATGAGGTTGTCAATCTCACCGTGTTTTGACGAAGGATTAAACGTATTGAATGGAAAAAAGTAAAAGTTTGCAGAAAGAAAACACAAAGCAGAAACAGTTTATAGATTCTATGTAAAGTAAAGGAACGGGATCCATAGTTCACTAGAGGTGGCTCTCCTTAAGATAGATAACATGTTGGGTGAACAAATTACAGCAGGGCAATTCACAAACACCGAGAAAGCAATACATGCATATACTAATCATCTTGACTCCTCTAACACTTGATTGGGCATTACAACATAATACATAGACCGCCATCCAACTGCATCTATGACTAATAATCCACCTTCAGGTTATCATCCGAACCCCCTCTAGTATTAAGTTGTAAGCAACAGATTATTGCTTTACGAACTGCGTGTAAAGTAAACAATACAATTGTTCTATGAACAAAGGATTGTTGTTTTCTCCCTAGTAGCAACAGCACATCTAGTACCTTAGAGATTTCTGTCACTTCCCAGGATTACCAGAGGCATGAACCCATTATCGAGCATAAATACTAACTCTTGGAGTTGCTAGCATCTACTTGGCCAAGATAGCTACTAACAACGGAAAGCATGCAAGATCTCAAATGACAAAGACATGATAGAATCAATAATCAATCTGAAATAGCATCTCAATATCCATCGGATCCAAGCAAACACAACATGTATGAATTACAAATAGATGATCTTGATCATGAACGGAGCTCACAAGATCTAAACATGAAAGCACAAAGAAGGAGAAACCAGCCATCTAGCTACTACATGGATCCGTAGTCCAAGGATGAACTACTCACGCATCACACTGGAGGCTTGCATGGTTATGAAGAAGGCCTCCAGGGTGAATTCCCCTCTCCGGCAGGGTGCCAGGAAGAGCTTCAGGTCCCCCCGATCTAGGGACAGAGACGACGGCGGCTACAGACTCTTTCGTGGATTTTTTGATCGGGTACCTAGGGTTTTTGTCCCGAGGGCAACTTATAGGCAGAAGGAGAGGCCGAGGGGGTGCTGGGGTCGGCCTGACCACCCCCTGGCACGGGCCAGGCCTGGCCGCGCGGCCAGGTGGTGTGGGCGGCCCCCGGCCCTTCTCCGTCTTGTATTCTGGCACTTGATCCCTTCCGGAAAAATTGGCACTTTGGCTTTTTTCCCGTCCAATTCCGAGAATATTCATTTTCTGACTTTTCTAGAACCAAAAACAACAGAAAACAGGCAGCTGGCACTGTGGCTCTTGTTAATAGGTTAGTCCACGAAATCATAATAAAAGTACTCCAAAGTTGGAACAAAACACAAGAAAGTGGATAAAACCAAGCATGGAACATCAAAAATTATAGATACATTTGCAATGTATCAACATCCCCAAGCTTAACTCCTGCTCGTCCTCGAGTAGGTAAGTGATAAAAACAAATAATTTTTGAGGTGACATGCACCATCAAAACTTGATCAAAGTATTTGCAAAACTCAAAGCTGGGATCATAGTACTTCAATCATAACATGAAAGACAAAGTTCTAGCAATAAGCAAAGAAACTATGATACAACATGAAAAGGCACAAACAAAAGATTCATGAATAACATGCTTTGCAAGACGTTTGTTTGTTTCACATAAAGAAAACATAGTATAATAGTATTCAGCTTGTCCCTCAATAGAGTAGCAAATATAAATGCATAGGACACCTTCAAAGTTCATAAGGGTGACTAGATACAATAGTTTCAAACAAGGAATAACAAGTTATGCATCAATCAACTAGTCTTGGGACAATGCACATAGAACTAAGAATGGCCACTATGCTCTCAAAGTAGGTGCATAAAGTTAGAAGGTGGAGACAAATATAATGGTGGAATAAAGGCCTTTGTAAAAGGAAGTAGGGATTCCAGTCTCATAAAGAGCTTCCAAAAATTATGGTACTGATAGCTTTCAGCTCTCATTGCCCCTATCATAAGCATCTTGAAGGTGATTAAGGTTAAAGTGACACAACTAAGAGGATATGCTTGACAAGTTATAAACCGAAATCTCATGCCCCTTACTTACGAAGACCGATCCTCATGCTACTCAACTTCAGTCACGAGTAAGCTCTTGTCATTGTAAGTATATGTGTATCATTAAGAACCGCCAACGGGGTACCCCTTGCACATGATACGTGAGCTTTCCCATAATCAAAATGACAAGGCAAGCAGACAATGAACATCTCAGCGATCTTTTTATTTGCTATTTGCATAGGTTTTTATTGAGGATGCTTCATAGAGTGCTCACTATGGTGATGCTGCAAGTTTCCACCATGATTAGGCATGGCTTAGGCTAGCACCCCAGGCGTTTCTCTAACACACATACAAACTCCATGATCTTACAAGTTCCACTTTTATTTCACACCGCCGGGATCCGTAAGCAAAAGAACATGATATAAACGGGGTACAAAGTACAAGTGCAATGTTGAAAGCGTTCCCCATGGTACATGGTTCTGCTAATTTCAACTTATAAAGCGCAAGCATATACGTAACAAATGGTTAAAGTTTATTAGATGCAAAAAGTAAAGTGTGCCATCAAGTTCGTGAGAGCTTTAATCACTAGTTTTCTCATAACAAGTGAAAGGTAAACAAAAGCATGAATATACTTGGAATAGCATAAGCTAATAGGTAGGTATGGTGGACTCTTTGGAATAACTTGGTTTAGGGAGTTGGATGCATGACTGGAACTCATACTTGGTTGTGGAGGCTAGGAAAACACTGGGAGCGACAAACTAAGAGAGCAATAATGGCCATAATTATGCAGAGCGACAAAACATCATTGATCAAAGCATAAAGTGATACTACAAGTTGAAGACTAAAGGATCATAAAGGCTATGGTGACTTGAGATAGTCATAACATGGTGTGAGCATGCGCCAAGTCAACCCAAATAAAGCATCAAAGGAGAATACCACTATAATATGCTTTAGTATGCTAAAACAACGCATGATTCATCCAACGCACATTAAGCAATCTCAATTGTTTATAACAAGTCATGCTACAGAAAAGAATACTAAGCATAAATCCAAAACAATATCAAGCATGGCATGACAAAGCATAGGCCACAGTGAAAAACGAGCTCTTTTTACCACATAAGCATGAACTTTCCTACTCTTTTCCAAACCAAACCAAACTATTTGCAAACCAATGTATGAAAGAGGGGGTCCAACTAATTTATTCAGAAAACTAAGAAAACAAAAGCAAACGAACACCAAAACAAAAATGAAAAATAAGACGCTCCAAGACAAACACAACTGTGCATGAAACAATAAAAATGAAGCGTTTGGAAGAAACCTGGGATTTTTATTGATGAAGAAGGGGATGCCTTGGGCATCCCCAAGCTTTGACGCTTGTACTTCTTGGATATTTCTTGGGGTGACACGCGTGGCATCCCCAAGCTTGAGCTTTAGTCCATTCTTCATCTCATTACTCATTCCTTCCATACACCTGAAATATTTCCTTCATACAAAACTTCACACAATCTTTATTAGTAACATTAGTGCACTTAAGATAAATAGGTCTTAAGGTTCAGTTCTAACACCAAATAAACTTCCATTAGAACACTAGCTACTGTAGCACTTCCCTCAAAAAGCTCAATTCCCCAAAAGAACTCAAAAAGGAACCAACAAGAAGCAAATGCAGATAATGGCAGAAATCTGTCAAAACAGACCAGCAGGTAAAGACGATTTTTTCGAAGACCTTCTGTTGCTCAAATCAAAAAGTGTTGAACTAACGGAAGTTAGATAACAACCTGGGTCAGAATCACAAACAATTACAGATCAATCCGACATACAGATCTCTCTCACGAATTTTTATGGTGAAGCACAGAAATCTGTTTCGGGACAGCAACTTTCCCAATTATTACTTCTCTCTCATTAGAGGTTACTCTTGGCACAAAAAGCAAATAAAAAGGATAAGGAGAGGTTATTACAGAGGTAATAACTTCCAAGACTCATCCAAAACTTTTGGGTTATCTCCCAATAAGTACTTTTCTTTAACACCTTTAAGTTAGGCATAAGAAGCAAAGAAAGAATCAAGTGTTCTCAAATGAAGAAGCATTAAGACCAAATTTTGTTTTCATAGGAGAAGCAAAAGAAATCTTTTCTCTATTTTTAGGGAAGTGTTCTATACCTTTCTTGAGTGGGATTTGATATTTAATGGTGCCTTCTTTCATATCAATGATGGCACCAACAGTTCTAAGAAAAGGTCTTCCCAAAGTAATAGGACAAGAAGCATCGTATTCAACATCCAAAACATAGAAATCAACGAGGACATAGGAATTGTTAACCATAATAAGAACATCATTAAGACTCCCCATGAGTTTCTTTTTAAAATTATCATCAAGTGGGACATTCAAATAGCAATCTTCAAGAGGAGGCAAATCAAGCATATCATAGATCCTTCTAGGCATAATAGCAACACTACTATCAAGATCACACAAAGCTTTGAAATCAAAGTCCTTCACTTTCATATTAATGATGGGTTCCAAACCATCTTCTTGTTTTATAGGAATAGAAGCTTTATGTTTCATCTTTTCTTCTTTAATCTTTATGAGAGCATCAGTAATCTGTTTTGTAAAAGCCATGTTCATAGCACTAGCATTAGGACTTTTAGCAAGCTTTTGTAGGAACTTAATAACTTCAGAGATGTTGCAACCATCAAGATCAAAATAAAATTTATCATCTAAAGTAGTAGAACTATTACTAGCCTCAACACTAGTGGTGGTAATAGTAGAAACACTAATGTTCCTAGCAATTTCATCTTCTCTTTCCCATTTAGCATGTAATTCAGCTAATAGTCTAACATTTTCATCAATTCTTACTTGTATAGCATTTTTAGCTGCAAAGGGATTATCATTAGTTTCAGGTTTAGCAGCCATTTTATTCAAAGAAGATTGAGCTTCAGCCAAAGATGCTATATTTCTTTCAGCATTATAGAGTTTTTCCTCAATAGTTTTATTGAAAGCAGTTTGTTTACTAATAAACTCTTTAAGCATAACTTCAATCCTGCATAAAAAGTTTGGATGATCATCCAAATAGTTAGTCCATGAGTGGGACAATTCTTAACCAAAGATTTCATTCTTTCCCAAGCTTGAGCAACATGCTCATTATCAAGTTGTTTAAACTTCATTATTTCACTTCTCATGGATATAATCTTAGCAGGAGGATAGTATTTTCCAATAAAAGCATCTTTGCACTTAGTCAAAGAATCAATACTATTCCTAGTTAAGGAATTAAACCATTCTTTAGCTTTTCCTCTCAAAGAGAAAGGAAACAATTTCAGTTTAATAATATCACCATCTATATCCCTATGCTTTTGCATCTCACAAAGTTCAACAAAGTTATTTAGATGGGAAGCAGCATCTTCATTACCAATACCATAAAATTGTTCTCTCATAACAAGATTGCGCAAATCAGGTTTTATCTCAAAGAAAGTAGCTTCAGGAACATGTGGAGCAATAGGTGTGCTCATAAAATCATTGTTGTTGGTGCTAGTGAAGTCACACAACTTAGTGTTTTCAAGAATAGTCATTTTTTTGGGTTTTCAAATAAGAAAGCAAACTAGTAAGACTATTTTTTTTGTGTTTTTGAAAGAGCAAAACAAGCAAACAAAGCAAAAAGAAACTAAGCAAAACAAAAACAACAAAGTAAAGAGATTGGTTATGAGGGACTCCCCTTGTGAAGATGTCCTTGACTCCCCGGCAACGGTGCCAGAAAATCGCTTGATGGCTCAATGCACGGCGCCCAGAAAAATGCTTGATGGCGGTGTTGATGTAGAGCTCGTTCGGAACCCCAAGAGGAAGGTATGATGAGCACAACAACAAGTTTCCCTCAGTTATGAAACCAAGGTTTAATCGAACCAGTAGGAGCAAGGAAACACCCCAAAGGTGTTAGTAGCTGAGCTTTGGCAGGGCGCACTACCGGTGCTAGTAGAAACGTGGAGACCTGCACAACACAACCACAAAACTTTCTCCCCAACTTGCGATGAGGTTGTCAATCTAACCGTATTTTGCGGAAAACAAAGGATTAAACGTATCGAATGGAAAGAAGTAAAAGTTTGAAGAAAGTAAACACAAAGCAGTAAAAGATTGTAGATTGTATGTAAAGTAAAGGACCGGGACAGATAATATGCTGGGTGAACAAATTACAGCGGGGCAATTGACAAACACCGAGAAAGCAATACATGCATATACTAATCATCTTGACTCCTTTGAAACTTGATTGGGCATTACAACATAATACACAGACCGCCATCCAACTGCATCTATGACTAATAATCCACCTTCAGGTTATCATCTGAACCCCCTCTAGTATTAAGTTGCAAGCATCAGATTATTGCTTTACGAACTGCGTGTAAAGTAAATAATATGATGTTCTATGAACAAAGGATTGTTGTTTTCTCCCTAGTAGCAACAGCACATCTAGTACCTTAGAGATTTCTGTCACTTCCCTAGATTACGAGAGGCATGAACCCACTATCGAGCATAAATACTAACTCTTGGAGTTGCTAGCATCTACTTGGCCAAGATAGCTACTAACAACGGAAAGCATGCAAGATCTCGAATAGCAAAGACATGATAGAGTCAATAATCAATCTGAAATAGCATCTCAATATCCATCTGATCCCCGCAAACACAACATGCAGAATTACAAATAGATGATTGATGACCCAAAAGTATAGGGGGTGTATCGCAGTATTTTCGAGGGAAGTGAAACCCAATTTATTGATTCAACACAAGGGGAGACAAAGAATATTTATAAGCCTTAACAACTGAGTTGTCAATTCAGCTGCACCTGGAAACAATCTTGCTCACAGCAGTTTATCAGTATCAACAGTTTTGTAGTAGGAATAGTAAAGTAACATCAGTAGTAAAGCAAAGACAGCAGTAACGAAAGCAGTAAACAATGGGATTCGAGTGCGGTAGGCGTAGGGATGGATGGACGGGTGTTGCATGGACAAGACAATTCATATAGCAATCAGAACATAGGGCAATTGCAGATAAATAAGATAAAGCACCCAAGTACTAGACAATCCTAGGCATGTGTTCCTTATATAGTCATACGTGCTCGCAATGAGAACTTGCACAACATCTTTTGTCCTGCCAGCCCGTTTGCAGTGGGGCCTCTAGGGAACTACTGGCAATTAAGGTGCTCCTTTTAATAGAGCACCGGAGAAAAGCATTAACACTCCGTGAACACATGTGATCCTTACATCAAATCCTTTCCCTTCCGGTTATCCCGATTTCTGTCAATTCGGGGCCATAGGTTCCGGATAACAACGTGTGTATACAACTTATAGATAAGACCAAGAACAATATTATCATAATGAATCAATAATAAGTTCAGATCTGAAATCATGGCACTCGGGCCCTAGTGACAAGCATTAAGCACAACAAGTCGCAACAAAGTCATAAAGCACTAATAAAAGATACTAGGCACCATGCCCTAACAATCTGATGCCATTACATGAATGATCTCATCCAATCCCTACCATCCCCATAGCCTACAGCGGGGGATTACTCACTCATAGATGGGGGAAACATGGATGGTCGATGGAGAAGCGATGGTGATGATGATGGCAATGATCTCCTCCAATTCCCCGTCCCGACAGGGTGCCAGAACGGAGTTTCTGGTGCTGTTTCGTGGAATCTGGTGGTGGCGGTGGAGCGGAACTCCTCCTGGAAAAACGTCGAACCCCCCGAAGGTTTTAGGTCAGAAGGCCCCTTATAGGCGAAGAGAGAGGCCGAGGGGGTGCCTGGGGCCCACACCACCCCTTGGCGCGGCCTGGCCTGGCCCGCGCCACCAGGTGGTGTGGCCACCCTAGGGCTCTTGTCCGTCTCGTATTCTGGCTCCTGGAGTCTTCAGGTGAAATAGGATTTTTGGCATATTTTCTAGGATTTTTCCTGATAGTTGATTTTCTGCACAAAATGTAGACACCAAGGCAATTATGCTGAAAACAGCGTCAGTTCGCATTAGTTGCATCCAAATCACACAAGTATAGAGGAGAAACAATAGCAAAAGTGTTCGGGAAAGTAGATACGTTTTGGACGTATCAACTCCCCCCAAGCTTAGCTTATTGCTTGTCCTCAAGCAATTCAGTTGAAAACTGAGTGCGATAAAAGAACTTTCACGAACACATTTGCTTCATATGATGTAAATATTCTCAGCAATGTGATCAACTACTTAGACAATTCATAATAAAGAGTATGCAACTGAGTCTACTTAATAGTCATTGCAAGCTATGAAGAGATTCCAACTCAAGAATAATAAGTAGTATGAAGCACAAACATAAGCAACATTACAATGCTCATAAAAAGGTATGATAGAGTGGTATCTCGCTTGCCTTTGATTATGAATGTCAAGGCACCTCTAAAGTTCAAGTGATGACTAGAAGTAAAGATATCAAGAATACAAGCATCAAAGTCATAACACAAGTAATAAAGTAATGGAACAAACACAAAGAATGACAACTATGCTCTCAAGAAGGTGCTCAAAGAATATGTGGAGACTAAATAGGTAGAAGAAAAGGTTTTGAATAATTTGAAAGGCTTCCAAATGTTGAAAGTATGGTACTTGTTAGCTTTGAGCTCTCATTGCCCCTATCATAAGCATCTTTAACGTGGTTAAGGTGAAAGTGAGGTCCAATCTGAGTTATATGCTTGACATACTATAAACTGAAAATCCCACTTGAGTACGAGGGCCGCTCCTCATGCTACTCAACTTTAGTTACCGATAAGTTCTTGTCATCGTAAGTATGTGCGTATCATTGAGAACCACCAACGGGGTACCCCTTGCCCGATGATAAGGAAGAATCCCCATATCAAAATGACAAGGCAAGCAGACAATGAGTATCTGAGCAATCTTCTTATTTACCATGGGAAAATGGTGCTTTTTTCTCTCTTTCCTCTTTTTATAAATCTCTTTTTTTCTCAATAGCTATCTTTCTCTTTTTTTATAAGAAGAATGCTTCATAGATATCATTATGGTTACGCTGCAGGTTTCCACCATGTCAGCATGGATTAGACCAGCAGCCCAGGCGTTTCTCTAACACACATACATAACTCCATGGACTTACAAGCTCCCCTTTTATTTCACACCGACGACATCCGCAAACAAAAGAGCAAGGTATGAACTGGGTATATATTTAGAAGTGTTGAAAGCGTTCCCCGTGACAGCACGGTTCTGCTAATCCCCAGCCTATAATTTGCAAGCATATAACTTTCATGGAGAGTTCACAATGGTTCAGGTTTATTAAGTGCGGGAAATAATGTGTGCCATCAAGTTCGTGAGAGCTTTACTAACTAACTTTCCCATAACAAGCAAACATTTTATTCGGAAGAAAACAAGGCATATTGAATATGCACGGAAGTAGAAAATGATGCTAATAGGTAGGTATGGTGGACACTTTGGTAATATTCGGTTTAGGGCGTTTGGAAACATGAGTAAAACACTCAGTGGGAATGAAGGCTAACAATATTAAGGGAGCAACAAATGAGAGAGCAATAGCTGTCATTATCATGCTTGCAACAAAACATGACTACTCATGGCATGAAAGTGATTCAAGATCCTCAAGGCAAAATAATTCATCGAGGCTTAACTGATTATTACATTCATGTGCATGCGTGAGCATGTGCCAAGTCAATCAAATGAAACATTTAGAGGAGGATACCACAGTGTCATACCAATTTATGAATAGAGCAATGCAGGCAAACATTCATAAGACATGCTACAAACTATTAGCGAGCTGGAGCTAATCATAAGAAAGCAAGAACTACTAAGCATCCAAAGAAAACATACACTCTACATGAACAGACTAAGCACGCCCACAGTGATGAGTATATGTACAAAAATGAAAACAAATAGAGTTCGTTACTAGCCTCTTACCACGCCTCAAGTTGTCATTGATCCTCATTATTGCTCTTCACTTGTGTGGCTTGAATAATAATATGAAACCAATATCCACTGAGGACTGCCAAAACCTGAAGCAAACTCGCAAAAACCAAAGAAGAACGACAAATATTTTTGGTGTTTTCGATTTTTAAACAAGAACCAAAAGGGAAAAACAAACAAAGAAAAATCTTTTTGGGTTTTTCGAACTTTTCAAACAAAGCAAAAAGGGAAAAGCAAACCAAGGAAAAAATAAGAAGCAAACCAAAGAGAAACAACAGAAATATTTTTGGTCTTTTTGTGTTTTTAGAAAGCAAAAGCTAACAAGAACGAAAACTAAAAAGAGAACGAAAACATGAATATACAAAGTACCGACGCAACTGTTGGGCCACGTAGATATAAACAAAACTTTTTCCCTACGCGGTGATCCCAAGATCCAGCTCAGGTAGAAGGCCACGAGGATTACCACTAGACGCGCAGTTGCGGAATTGATGAAGCACGTCGCTTGATGCAGTGCAGTCCTCGTGATCCGTTCCGGTTCCACGATCCATGATCCATACTTTCTTCACGATCGTCGAAATGCTGAACATAGAGCACCTCCGCCGGTATCCACACGTACGAGGAGGAGCGCCAGCGATGGACTGCTAGATCCGGTACGGCGGCGACAGGACAGACTGGGGCTAGGGTTTCCAACACATGGAGTGACCTAACCTTGTGTTCTAAGCACCTGCGCCCCGGCTTATATAGGGAGTGAAAGTGGGCTCCACTCACTTGTGGCCCATTCACTAAAAAGGCCTAAATTAGCCACTGCAAGTCTCACTTGCTAACTAAGTCCATGTCTCTATTTGGATCCAACCCAAATAGGTTTCCTGTTTGGGTCTAACCCAAACTTGCTCCCGCTCTTAAGTGTGTGACCCGACAGGCTCATGGTAACCCGGACACGATTCCGAGTCTCACTCGTGATCGATCAGTTGGTAGCGGCTCCTAGCAGAACGTGCCAACTCCCAAGTACTAATAAGTCATGACGACATACCTTCCAATGCGACTTTCGTCTTAGTCCCTTTTGCCTCACGATATACCTTGTCAGACTATAGGCGAATGATCGTCATCCCTTAAATAGTCTGACTCTCTTTCTCGATCCGAGATAAGTGATTCATCCGACTAACTCTTAGTCGGCTGCCTCGGTTAACACTTAACCATGACGCGCATGGCCATGCTTTCCGAATCATATCTTCCGAGAGGGCCCAGAGAATATCTCTTCGGATGGAGGGGCAAAATCCCGTCTTGGTTATTCACATCACGCAGCTTGATTCTCAGACGACCCGAACTCCGCCTTTATAACTGCCCAGTGATGGAACAGCGTTTGACAGAATCTAAGTCGGAGATCCTCAACTCGGATTGTGCAATAACCTCAGGTCTAAGGATTACATGGATTGAGACATGCAAATGACGACTTGTTCGTTGCATCTAAATATGGGTCAGTCCGACTCGCTAAACTCTTTAGCCGAATCCGTGTAAGTCAGAATAGCATCTCCATGCCCATGACAAGTGGAACCTAGTCATCTGTCGACTTTCACATTGGTCTAAGTTGTGTGTCCGTCACAACCTCAATGACCAAGGACAATTAGTATGAACAACATGAATATGTAGTTCCACAATCAAATCACATATTCGATGATACATATCAGCAGTTCATACATGGACCATAACCTTATGAATACACAGGAATATCATCATTCATGATTGCCTCTAGGGCATATTCCCAACAGTCTCCCACTTGCACTAGAGTCAATCTTCCGACATCACATGTCCAGGCATTTGATGCCCATTGCTCTCAGGTGCGCCTCATGCTTCGGCTGTGGAAGTGGCTTTGTCAATGGATCCGCAATGTTTGCATCCGTGTGTACCTTGCATAACTTGATATCACCTTGATCCACGAACTGGCGAATAAGGTGGTACCGCATGAGTATATGTTTGTTCTTCTAGTGTTGTCTAGGTTCCTTGGCTTGTGCTATAGCACCATTGTTGTCACAATACACGTCTAAAGCATTGGACAAGCCCTGAACCACACCAAGATCCATGAGGAAATTCCTCATCCAAACGGCTTCTTTTGCCGTCTCTGAGGCAACAATATACTCAGCCTCTGTCGTAGACGCAGACACCGTTTCTTGCTTGGAACTTTTCTAGCTCACAGATCCTCCGTTTATCACAAACACATATCCGGATTGCGAACGAGAATCATCCGAGTCAGTGAGATAACTCGCATCCGTGTAACCCTTTACACTGAGTTCATCCTCACCTCCATAAACCAGGAACATATCCTTAGTCCTTCTCAAGTACTTGAGGATATTTTTAGCCGCTGCCCAGTGGATTTCTCCAGGGTCAGCCTGGTATCTGCTCACAACACTTAGAGCATAGGAAATATCCGGCCTAGTACAAATCATAGCATACATGATGGATCCGATTGCAGAAGCATACGGAATCGCACTCATCCGACTTCGCTCATCAGTTGTCGAAGGACACTGAGTCTTGCTAAGTTTTACACCATGGGACATCGGTAAGAACCCCTTCTTAGACGATTCCATGTTGAACTTCTTCAACACTTTGTCCAAATATGTACTCTGACTCAATCTAATGAGCCGCCTTAATCTATCTCTATAGATCCGGATTCCTAGTATGTAAGTCGCCTCACCCAAGTCTTTCATCGAAAAACTCTTTTCCAATGATTCCTTGGTCTCTTGCAACATCTGGACATCATTTCCAATCAGTAATATGTCATCCACATATAAGATCGGAAAGTTCACTTTGCTCCCACTAAACTTCTTGTATAAACAAGAATCATGATCACTCTTGATGAAGCCAAACGATTTGACTACCTCATCAAAGCGAATGTTCCAACTCCGAGATGCTTGCTTCAACCCATAAATGGATTTCCGAAGTTTGCAAACCTTGTCAGCATTAGCCGGATCGACAAAACCCTCGGGCTGTATCATATACACGTCCTCGGTTAAATTTCCATTAAGGAAAGCTGTCTTGACATCCATCCGCCATATCTCATAGTCGAAATAGGCTGCTATAGCTAACATGATCCGAACTGATTTAAGCATCGCTACAGGAGAGGAAGTCTCATCGTAGTCAACTCCTTGAACTTGTCGGAACCCCTTCGTGACAAGTCATGCTTTATAGATAGAAACATTTCCATCCATATCAGTTTTCCTCTTAAAGACCCATTTGCACTCGACGGGTCTTGCACCGTCTAGCAGATCAACCAAGTTCCAAACTTGATTTTCATCCATGGACTTTAACTCGGATCTCATGGCTCCAAGCCATGACTCAGAATCCGAACCCACCATCGCTTCCGAATAAGTTGCCGGCTCATCACTGTCCAGCAACATCACATCACGAACACTTCGCAATCTGGTCGATCTTCGCAGTGTCGGTGCAATTTCCAGCTCAGGTACCACGTCCGGCTCAACCTCTAAGGCTTTTGCCGACTCGCTGCTAGCCGGTATTTCTCGAATTTCTTCGAGATGCACCGTACTCCCACTGACTCCTCGACGGAGAAACTCTTTCTCAAGGAAGATACCGTTTCGAGCGACAAACACTTTTCCCTCTTCTTGGTTGTAGAAGTAGTAACCCAAGGTTTCCCTCGGATACCCCACGAAAATACACTTATCCGACTTAGCTGTAAGCTTGTCCGACTGAAGTCGCTTGACAAAAGCTTCACAACCCCAAATCTTAAGAAAAGACAAACTCGGCTTCTTGCCAGTCCACATCTCATGTGGTGTCTTCTCTATCGACTTTGATGGTACTCTGTTTAGTGTGAACGCTGCAGTTTCTAGACAA
Source organism: Avena eriantha (assembly GCA_910589775.1). Lineage (NCBI taxonomy): Eukaryota > Viridiplantae > Streptophyta > Magnoliopsida > Poales > Poaceae > Avena > Avena eriantha. The sequence continues at coordinate 420,532,759 of OU342740.1, forward strand.
TAACCCCAAAATGATAAAGGCAGATATGTTCGACTCATCATTGATCGTACCATGTCGAACAAGGTCCGATTCCTCCTTTCCGACACACCGTTTCTCTACGGCGTTCCTGGAGGACTGAGCTAGGGAACTATTCCACAATTCTTTAGATGGTCATCAAACTCATGGCTCATGTACTCGCCTCCTCGGTCCGACCGAAGAAACTTTATTTTCTTGCCAAGTTGATTTTGTACCTCATTCTAGAATTCCTTGAACTTTTCAAGGGCTTCCGACTTATGTTTCATCAAGTAGATATATCCATATCTACTCAAATCATTAGTGAAGGTAATGAAGTACTCATAACCACCTCTGGTTGTCATGCTCATCGGGCCACATACATCACTATGTACTAGTCCCAATAAGTCGGACGCCCTTTCACAACTCTTTGCAAAAGGTGTCTTGGTCATCTTGCCGAGAAGGCAGGATTCGCATGTCTCAAACGACTCTAAGTCGAATGAAGTTAGGAGTCCATCATCATGGAGCTTCTTCATGCGTTTCCAACTTATATGACCAAGCCGACAATGCCAAAAGTAAGTCATATTCAGATCATTTGGTTTTAACCTTTTCACATTTATGTTATAGACAGATTCACTATTAAGATTAAAAATAAATAACCCGTCCCGGACGGGCGCAAAGCCATGAAACATATCATTCAAATATAAAGAACAACCATTATTCTTAATATTCGACTCATAGCCCTGTCTCATCAAACATGAGGCAGATATGATGTTTCGACTAAGCACTGGAACATAATAACAATTATTTAGCTCCATTATGAATCCAGAAGGTAAATGAAGTTGCATTGTGTCGACTTCCAACGCAGCGACTCTCGCTTTGTTTTCGACTCTAATGTCAACCTCGCCTCTTGCAACGCTCCTAGTTCTTACCAGTCCCTGTGACGAGTTGCAGATGTGAATGACTGATCCGGTATCGTATACCCAAGAACTACCAGGTGCATCAGCAAGATAAATGTCTATAACATTCCAAACAAGTGTACCTGAGCCGGAAGTCACACCTCCGCTCTTGGCTTTATCAGCCAGATACTTGCTGCAATTCCTCTTCTAGTGGCCATCCGACTTGTAGTAGAAGCAAGTGGATCCGGCTGTAGGAGATGGCTTAGTCCCTGAGGAAGCGCTTTGGACTGGGTCCTCCGCCTTACCTCCTGACTTTGCCTTCTTTTTCTTAGTCCAAGAACTCTTCTTGAACTTAGCCTTGTTTTGTACCATCAACACTTGACTGGCACCTTTCTTGAGATCCGCCTCAGCCTGCTTGAGCATCCCGTGTAATTCAGTGAGCTTCTTATCCATATCATGCATGTGATAGTTCGATATGAACTGGCCATACGCACTAGGAAGAGAGTTTAGAATTATGTCCATAGCGAACTCTTCGCTAATGGGGTAGCCAAGCCTTTCCAGAGACTGCACGTAACCAACCATCTTGATCACATGCGGACTCAGTGGATCGCCATCCTTAAGCTTGCAGCTCAACAAAGCCTGAGAGACTTGATACCTCTCAGTCTTTGCCTGAGCCTGGAACATACTTTTGAGGCTTTCGATCATATCGTAGGCCTCAACATTCTCGAACTGCTGCTGCAAGTCCGGTTCCATGTGAGCAAGCATAAGACAGCTAATCTTCGTGGATTCATCACAGATCCGATGGTAGGCATTGGTGGCTGCGACACTCGCATTCTCATCCGGCTCAGCTGGAAGTGGGTTGTCTAGGACACGATCCCTCTTTTCTTGTTTGAGAACAATTCTCAGATTATGATACCAGTTGGTGAGATTAGTTCCATTTAGCTTATCTTTCTCTAAGATGGTTCTCAAAGCAAAACCGGAAATCTGAGGAAGACTGCTAGGTGCCATTGATCTACAACAGAAAATATGCAAAACACTTAAGACATGTATCCATAGAGAGCAAGCATATTAAACACTTTAATATTTATGCTCCCACTAGAACCAACACCCCTCCGATGGTTACTTAGTGATTCAGGACCCTAAATAAGCAAGTCGACTAGTCAGCTTTAGCATCACCGCTAGCCGTCAAGTGATCTAGGTAGACAACTCCTTGTCAATCGTATCTCATACGACTCCTGTTGGATGGGTGGCATCACATGCCCCGGCTCCCATCCGACTTTTCCCCAAGTCCCACAACCGTTGTGATAGACCTGTCTAGATTACCAAGTGCTTCCGCTGTAAGAGTCCGACTCAAACCCACCTAGTCGGAAAGAATTGATAGCACCTCAATTTTATGAGCCCACTACCAAAAATGTCTGACTTGTGATGGTGCAGCACTAGCGGGGAAACCGACTAGACCTGCTTTGAGGGATTATTTTCTACCAACTATCTAATAGAGGTAAAACAGAGACATAATAATAAGACAAAATAAAGCAATTATAATGTGAAATGGTATGGCTCTCTTCATGGCGATCTCCATCTCCACAAAGCCTGTAATCCGACTCGTGTCAACTCTTGTCACGTGTCGTCTTACACCATGTAGCTGACTTGTACACCGACTTGCATGCTATCCGGATTCTCCAAACAGCTACACTAGCTAGTAATCCAAATTACATAGAGAATCCGTCACGCAGGCCGTTATACAATAAGATGACAGCACCTAGGCTCCAGCCAGCTAACAAAATCTGTGATACGCAGATCACGTATGGATTACACACATCACATGCACATAAGCCATACCATTCACAACATCATCCTGCAAAAACAAGTTATGCATAGATACGATATATACCGACGTTGTGAAACTCGCAACGACATCTAAGGCGCTACGACGGGCGAGGCCGACGGTCCCATCTGCATTCTGGACATGGATTTCGTCATCGGATAAAACTATTTTACCCAAATCCGATCCGGACTCCGATTCGATCAAACCCTTTGATCCTCGATTACTGCATCCGGGTTTACGTGTCATAGTCTACCCTGATGGCGGAAGCCGACCGGTAGGGGTATGTCGTTCCACGACCTTAGCAGTTAGATCATGGAAACCAGATCATCCATTCCCCCGAGTACAGTTGATCCAATCAACTTAGTACAAAACCGATCTATCTCATAGATCGACCACCAAAACTGCAATTAGATCCAATCTAACGCCAACCGCATATCACATATGCGTGATCTCGAGCCTAAAACCAGAAGCTAACGCTTTGATACCACTTTTGGGCCACGTAGAGATAAACAAAACTTTTTCCCTACGCGGTGATCCCAAGATCCAGCTCAGGTAGAAGGCCACGTGGATTACCACTAGACGCGCAGTTGCGGAATTGATGAAGCACGTCGCTTGATGCAGTGCAGTCCTCGTGATCCGTTTCGGTTCCACGATCCATGATCCATACTTTCTTCACGATCGTCGAAGTGCTGAACGTACAACACCTCCGTCGGTATCCACACGTACGAGGAGGAGCGCCGGCGATGCACTGCTAGATTCGGTACGGCGGCGACATGATGGACTGGGGCTAGGGTTTCCAACACATGGAGTGACCTAACCTTGTGCTCTAAGCACCTGCGCCCCAGCTTATATAGGGAGTGAAAGTGGGCTCTACTCACTTGTGGCCCATTCACTAAAAAGGCCTATATTAGCCACTGCAAGTCTCACTTGCTGACTAAGTCCATGTCTCTATTTGGGTCCAACCCAAATAGGTTTCCTGTTTGAGTCTAACCCAAACTTGCTCCCGCTCTTAAGTGTGTGTGACCCGACAGGCTCATGGTAACCCGGACACGATTCCGAATCTCACTCGTGATCGATCAGTTGGTAGCGGCTCCTAGCAGAACGTGCCAACTCCCAAGTACCAATAAGTAATGATGACATACCTTCCAATGCGACTTTCGTCTGAGTCCCTTTTGCCTCACGATATACCTTATCGGACTATAGGCGAATGATCGTCATCCCTTAAATAGTCCGACTCTCTTTCTTGATCCGAGATAAGTGATTCATCCGACTAACTCTTAGTCGGCTGCCTCGGTTAACACTTAACCATGACGCGCATGGCCATGCTTTCCGAATCATATCTTCTGAGAGGGCCCAGAGAATATCTCTCCGGATGGAGGGGCAAAATCCCGTCTTGGTTATTCACATCACGCAGCTTGATTCTCAGACGACCCGAACTCCGCCTTTATAACTACCCAGTGACGGAACATCGTTTGACAGAACCTAAGTCGGAGATCCTCAACTCGGATTGTGCAATAACCTCAGGTCTAAGGATTACATTGATTGAGACATGCAAATGATGACTTGTTCGTTGCATCTCAATATGGGTCAGTCCGACTCGCTAAACTCTTTAGCTGAATCCGTGTAAGTTGGAATAGCATCTCCATGCCCATGACAAGTGGAACCTAGTCATCTGCCAACTTTCACATTGGTCTAAGTTGTGTGTCCGGCACAACCTCAATGACCAATGACAATTAGTATGAACAACATGAATTTGTAGTTCCACAATCAAATCACATATTCGATGATACATATCAGCAGTTCATACATGGACCATAACCTTATGTATACACAGGAATATCATCATTCATGATTGCCTCTAGGGCATATTCCCAACAGCAACATGATATGGAGATGAGTGCGGTGTCGGCGTACCTCCCCCCAAGCTTAGGCTTTTGGGCTAAGTGGGTATCAATCCCAAGCTGGCCAAGATGAAGTGTCACCAGCGTACGACGAGGAGGTGCCCTCGTCCTGGTGCGAGCTCGAGTATGCCCCTCCATAATGTGCGGAGTAATCATAGGAGGGCGCATCCTCCTGGTGCTGCTCGTGGAAACCCAACAAGCGAAGCTGCTCGTCCACCTCCTCCTTGGAGCGCGACCACGGTCTCCTGTCAACACTAAACAAAGCAGGCTGTGGCAAAAGGATCTCCCTTTCATCCCCGTCAGTAAAAAGCATCCTATATACTAGATTGTTCAAATTAGAGGTAGCAGTGACAAAGTGATGAGTTTTCATGGCAACAAGGTCGAGCCTCTATGGTGCTAGCATAGCATCATCAGGATCCACTGAAAGACCTAATGCATTAACTACATGTGAGGCAATGATGCCCCCATAGATAGGCCCCCTAGCAGCTAGGTGGCGAGCAATAAGCGAGCCAAGATTGTACTGAGTATCATTGTTAAGCGCAGCAGCAAGGAATGCTAAATGATAGTTGTAGATGTTACTAGTGTTCTCCCTACCCAAAACACTAGTGGCAAGATAATATGCAAAGTATCTAAGAGCAGGGAGTTGGATATTTCTTATCTTTCCACGCTGCGCCACGCGGTCATCATGATTGGTCACCCCTCGGTATAGCTCCAGCAAATCAGCTGGTCGCCCTTGAATTTTGTTCATGGTCCCTGTCATACGCACACCTACAATACTGCAAAATCTCTCCAAAGGCATGGTGAATGGCATGTCATAGATTTTGAAAGAGATAGTAGATTGATAGGGTGTGTTACTAAATGAGAAGCTCTGCACAAAAGTTTTGGTGAGCATAGCGTATTGTGCACTCTCATATTGCATATAAGAGGTCAAACCAACCCTCTCAATTAGTAGCTAGAAATCATCAAGAATACCTGCAGCTTGCAAGAAAGTAAAACAAGGAAAAGAGGATGGGTGAGCATCTCCAACACCCCTTTCACTACCAATGCGTGTTGCAATGAGGTCTTCATTGTATGATGGCCTAGCTTGAGAGGCTGTTCTTTAGGGCCTCGACCTCCTAGGTGCATCACTCTCAAATATCTCTCCAAAAGTATGATTGTTCATGCTTGGTATTCTGAAATTTAAAAACCTATTAAACAAGTGATTGCAAAGTAAATATAATAAAGGATTCTACTCATAGGGACTTGCAAGAGGCCTAAACATGCATCAAAACTATATCTCTAAGCATCAAACAAGCTTACAAGCTCTCATAACCAGTCACCTACAGCAGCAAAATACTCAACATATAATCCCCTAAACATAAATCTACTTGGACAAGGGGAGGAGTCACATACCAAGGAACAATTGCTCCAAATTTCAGCAAGAAAGATGGGCTGAGCAAAGAGATCGAAGAAATCAAGAGCAAGCATAGAAAGAACGCGATTTTGAGCTATGAAGTGGAGTTTACTCGAGAGAGAGAAGAAAGTGGCAGGGGAGAGAGTTAGTGGGGGGCTAGGGTTGGCCCACACCAGGGCATGGCGCCACCCAGGGCTGGCCACGCCACCACATGGTGTGCCTGCCTGGTGGGCCCCCTGGTACCTACCAGGTACTCCTCTGCCCCTTTTTTCACATAAAAATTTAATATGAATTTTCTAGAATTTTTCGAGACACTTTATTTTGGGGCATTTTTCAGAAATAGAAGAATCATTTTTCTGACAGACGGATTTTTTTTCTTTTTGGAAACATGATGCAAGGACAAAACAAGGCTAGAACTACAGAAGTTCTAACATGCAAGCAACTAACAACACAAAGAAAACTAAACGAAAACAAAAACTAAGATGTAAATGATAGAAATAAACGGAGATAATCATAACGAAAACATTGTTTTGTTCAATGGAATCCTTTTGTTAGCAAGGTTGATCAAGTCTAGCTACCAAAAAAATTGCATATGAGACAAAACTTTGTACTCCACTAATGATTATGTTACCTCAACCTTGATAGCAATGGTCCCAATCATAATAGTTTCAAATTTTTCTCTTGGTATGGGACAATATATTTCCCCAACTTGAATGGCTTCAACATGTTCAATTGAATTCAAGCCATAAGTCCTTTCAATCTTCTTGGGGAAATAGACAGTATGTTCCTTGTCATTAACATTGAAGGTCACCTTTCCTTGATTACAATTAATAACAGCTCCTGCAGTATTAAGAAAAGGTCTCCCAAGAATAATAGACATATTATCATCTTCAGGCATTTCAAGCACAACAAAATCAGTTAATATCAAGAAATTATGAGACACTTGAACAGGTACATCCTCACATATACCCAGAGGAATAGTGGTAGATTTATCAGCCATTTGCAAAGATATATCAGTTGGTATCAATTTTTCAAGCTGAAGCCTCTTATAGAGAGAGAAAGGCATAACACTAACTCCAGCTCCCAAATCACACAAAGCAGTTCTAACATAACTATTCTTAATAGAGCAAGGGATAGTTGGAATCCCTGGGTCTCCAAGTTTCCTAGGAACCTTACCATTGAAGGAATAATTAGCAAGCAAAGTAGAAATTTCTTCATTAGGAATCTTCCTTTTATTCGAGACAATGTCCTTCATATACTTTGAGTAAGGAGGCAATTTAATAGCACCAGTCAAAGGAATTTGCAAGAATAAAGGCTTCATCCACTCACAAAACTTATTATAGTGTCCATCTTCCTTTGACTTGTGTTTCTTATCAGGGAAAGGCATAGGTTTTGGACCCAAGGTTCTCTTTCACTACCATGTTTCTTAGCAATAAAATCTTCTTTATTGTATTTAGTAGTCTTAGTGTGGTTTTCAGGTTCTTCTTTAACTTTTTCTTCATTAGGAACTTCATTTTCTTCATTACCACTTTCATTTTCAGCATCAGAGATAGATATACTATTAGGATCTATAGCAGGTTCAGAGGGTTCTACAACAGTTTTATGTTTCTTTTTTGTTTTCTTACGAGTAGAACCACCATTTTCAGATTGTTGAGAATCCTGCTCAATTCTTTTGGGATGCCCCTCAGGATATAGAGGATCCTAGGTAGCAACTCCACTTCTAGTTCTAATTTCATAAGCATGTTTTTCTTTAGCAGCATTTACTAGCAAGTCGTTTTGCACATTAACGAGTTGATCTATTTGAGTTTGAACCATTTGAAAGTGTTTAACAATCATTTTAACATCATTAGAGGTACTTTCCACAATATCTTTCAACTCAACAATAGCTCTAGTGTTTTCCATTAGATGGTTTTGCACCCTTTTATTAAAGTTATCTTTCTTAACAATAAAGATATCAAATTTTTCTAAGCATTGATCAGGAGGTTTCAAGTAAGGGATATCACCTTCATCAAAGTGTTGGAGAGAGTGTACCTCAATAGTGGATGAGTAGGGAATAGGGTTACATAATTCTTCTATAGGAGGTAAATTTTTGACATCTGCAGCTTTAATTCCCTTCTCCTTAAGACATTTCTTAGCTTCCTTCATCACTTCATCATTTAATTCAATAACTTCCCTCTTCTTTGATGTCGGAATAAGCACAAGAATAGATGGTTCAGGTACAATTACTTCAGGTATAGCTTGTTTAGGAGGAGTCCAATCTTCATAATTCTTGCTTATTTTAGCCATTAATTCCTCAGCTTCCTTTGGAGTCCTATTCCTGAAAACACAATCAGCACAACTATCTAGGTATGTCCTAGATTCCTCGGTTAGTCCATTATAAAATATATCAAGAAGCTCATTCTTAGATAAAGGACTTCCAGCCTGTGCATGAATCAAAGCACAAAACCTTGCCCAAGATTCGGGCAATGCCTCTTTTTCTCCCTGTTTAAAATCAAAAAGTTCCTGCAAAATAGCATGTCTAGCACTGGGAGGAAAATATTTTTGCAGAAAAGTACTAATCAAGCACTCAGGGCTATCAATAGATCCATGAGGTAAATTACTAAACCAAGTTTTAGCTTCTCCTTTCAGTGAAAAGGGGAAAATCTTAGCAACAAAGGAAGTACGCATCTTAATATCATCAGAAAACAAGCCACTCATAGTAGAAAGTTCATTCATATGTGCTACTGCACTTTCATTCTAAGTCCCACAAAAAGGTTCTTTCTCGACAATAGCTATGTAAGATAGATCGATATATAAATCATAATCTTCATCTATAATGTTTATGGGAGAAGCAGCAAACTTAGCATCAAAAGATAATTTGGGTCTAATAGTACGCCTCTCAAGGAGACTCTTAGCAGCGCTCCTATCATGGGTGTTCTTGCATTCTTCAATAAACTCATCAGTCATCTCAGAATAATCTTCTTCAGTATCATAACTCTCACTAAACTCAGGTGAGCTAACAGGTGTGGTAGTGTCCTCATTAGGAGTTTCGGTATTTCCAGCTATAGTTCTAGCAATCGTAGCATCTAGGAAAGGACCTAATGAACCACTCTTATCAAGCACAGTAGAAGCAGCATCATAAGTATCAGAAGTTTCAGATTCAGCAGTAGTTGCAGTGTATGTATCATGTGTATGTGGTGGTGTAAGGAACTTACTCAAAACAGACGGTGAATCAAGAGCGGTAGAGGTGTTCAGAACCGTACCTCTTCTTGTAGTGGATGGTAAAATAGGAACCTTGCCATCACGAGACTTACCCATGATGGATGGATAGTAGCGAACAATAGAGAATCCAAGTGAACTTGATAAATAAAGCTATGCTCTCCGGTAACGGCGCCAGAAAATAGTCTTGATGACCCACAAGTATAGGGGGTGTACCGCAGTATTTTCGAGGGAAGTGAAACCCAATTTATTGATTCGACACAAGGGGAGCCAAAGAATATTTATAAGCCTTAACAACTGAGTTGTCAATTCAGCTGCACCGGGAAACAATCTTGCTCATAGCAGTTTATCAGTAGCAACAATTTTGTAGTAGGAATAGTAAAGTAACAGCAGTAGTAAAGCAAAGACAGTAGTAACGAAAGCAGTAAACAATTGATTCGAGTGCGGTAGGCGTAGGGATGGATGGACTGGTGTTGCATGGACAAGACAATTCACATAGCAATCAGAACATAGGGCAATTGCAGATAAATAAGATAAAGCACCCAAGTACTAGACAATCCTAGGCATGTGTTCCATATATAGTCATACGTGCTCGCAATGAGAACTTGCACAACATCTTTTGTCCTACCAGCCCGTTTGCAGCGGGGCCTCTAGGGAACTACTGGCAATTAAGGTGCTGCTTTTAATAGAGCACCGGAGCAAAGCATTAAGACTCCGTGAACACATGTGATCCTCACATCAAAGCCTTTCCCTTCCGGTTATCCCGATTTCTGTCACTTCAGGGCCATAGGTTCCGAACAATGACGTGTGTATACAACTTGTAGATAAGACCAAAAACAATACTATCATAATCAATCAATAATAAGTTCAGATCTGAAATCATGGCACTCGGGCCCTAGTGACAAGCATTAAGCGCAACAAGTCGCAACAAAGTCATAAAGCACTAATAAAAGATACTAGGCACCATGCCCTAACAATCTGATGCCATTACATGAACGATCTCATCCAATCCCTACCATCCCCATAGCCTACATCGGGGGATTACTCACTCATAGATGGGGGAACATGGATGTTCGATGGAGAAGCGATGGTGATGATGATGGCGATGATCTCCTCCAATTCCCCGTCCCGGCAGGGTGCCAAAACGGAGTTTCTGGTGCTGTTTCGTGGAATCTGGTGGTGGCGGCGGAGCGGAACTCCTCCTAGAAAAACGTCGAACCCCCGAAGGTTTTAGGTCAGAAGGCTCCTTATAGGCGAAGAGAGAGGCCGAGGGGGTGCCTGGGGGGCCCACACCACCCCCTGGCGCGGCCTGGCCTGGCCTACGCCACTAGGTGGTGTGGCCACCCCAGGGCTCTTCTCCGTCTCGTATTCTGGCTCCTGGAGTCTTCGGGTGAAATAGGATTTTTGGCATATTTTTCGAGATTTTTCCTGATAGTTGATTTTCTACACAAAAAGTAGACACCAAGGCAATTCTACTGAAAACAGCGTCAGTTCACATTAGTTGCATCCAAATCACACAAGTATAGAGGAGAAACAATAGCAAAAGTGTTCGGGAAACTAGATACGTTTTGGACGTATCAATGATCTTGATCATGAACGGAGCTCACAAGATCTAAACATGAAAGCACAAAGGAGGAGAACCAGCCATCTAGCTACTACATGGATCCGTAGTCCAAGGATGAACTACTCACGCATCACACCGGAGGCTTGCATGGTGATGAAGAAGGCCTCCAGGGTGAATTCCCCTCTCCGGCAGGGAGCCAGGAAGAGCTTCAGATCCCTCCCGATCAAGGGATGGAGATGACGGCGGCTATAGACTCTTTCGTGGATTTGTGATCGGGTACTTAGGGTTTTCGTCCCGAGGGCAATATATAGGCGGAAGGAGAGGCCGAGGCCGTGCCGGGAGCGGCCACACCACCCCCTGGCGCGGGCCAGGCTTGGCCGCATGGCCAGGTGGTGTGGTGGCTCCCTGGCCCTTCTCCGTCTCGTATTCTGGCACTTAATCACTTCCGTAAAAATAGGCACTTCGCCTTTTGTCCCGCCCAATTCCGAGAATATTCATTTTCTGACTTTTCTGGAACCAAAAACAGCAGAAAATAGGCAGCTAGCACTGTGGCTCTTGTTAATAGGTTAGTCCAAGAAATCATATGAAAAGTACTCCAAAGTTGGAACAGAACACAAGAAAGTGGATAAAACTAAGCATGGAACATCAAAAATTATAGATACATTTGCAATGTATCATACACCACGCAGGCAACCATGGTCCGCATAATGAGCGAAGGCATTGTGGCTAGATTTTTGAAATGCGAGACGGCCGACATGATACGAAATAATATGACGGAGATAAGATGTCCGTGCAGAAGATGCAAACTCAATTGGTTGATCGACCCAGATTCCGGAAATCTGCAGGCGCACCTGCTCCGCCATGGTTTCATGGATAGTTACACTCGGTGGATAAGTGATGACGAAGATGATGAGGCCGTAAATGGGGCGGCAGAAAATGAGGAAGGCGGGCAAAATGATCATGATCACGGCGAGGATGGGCGAGATGAAGAAGAGTCTCCTGGAGATGGTGAAGGTGCGGAAGTAGACCAGGATGATGATGATCTAGATGCCAGAGCAGACGATGGAACAACGTCAGGCTGGGTGCGGGACCCTTATGTTCAAGAACTGCTTCTCAAGCAGACGAGTAACGCCAGGGCTGCCGCTAGAGAGAAAGCCAAGCTTGCGCAACTTGAGAAATACGCGGTTACTCCATTGTATGAAGAATGCAAGCCCGATACCCAGTTGAATGTAATGCTCAAGGCTATGGAGATGAAGGCAAAACACAAATGGACCGACGCAAGCTTCGACGATATGACGGCATTCTGGCATGATCGTCTCCCGGAGGGGAACATGTGTCCAACTAGTATCGAGGACGCCAAGAAAATCGTGTGTCCTTTTTATCTACCGCACACTAGATACCACGTATGCATCAACGATTGCATCATTTATCGGGGCTAGGACGCGGAGAAAACCACATGCCCGGTGTGCGGCGTTAGTCGATATAAGAAAGGGAAGAAAGCTCCTCGAAAATTGGTATGGTACTTTCGTATCATCCTCTTCTGCAGCGCTTTTTCGCAGACCCTAAGGAAGCAAATCTCATGTGCTGGCATGCGGAAAGAAGAACCAGGAGATGACGATAACCCTAAAAAGGACGAGCTGCTGACGCACCCATCAGATGGTAGCCAGTGGAAAGCATTAGACCTCGAATTCCCAGAATTCGGTGGTTTCGTCGGATTGAGGACAAGTACCCATGAGGGTGTCCTCGAGGCATGCGGAAGAGAGGGGTGTGAGACGTACGGTATTCCGGGACGGTGAGCACACAAGTTTACCCAGGTTTGAATCCGCCGGCTTTGGACGGATCCTACTCCTGCTAGCAATCCAGTAATACGGCAGAGCCGGAATATGGGTTACAAGGGTTTCGCCTGTGCGAGTTGAGGATCTAAAGTATTTGGTGTGCCCTAAAGGCTCTCCCTAGGACGGCTTATATAGATATCCAGCCTAGGGTTTACAGGAGAGATCAATCTGGCTATGACTAAGAGTTGGTGACAGAGTACATCTTGAACTACAAGTAACATTATGGGCCTAAGTCGGTAAGTCTTCTGGCCCTTCCCGCAGCCGGATTGGACTCCGTCTCTCTCCCTAACTGGGCCGCCCATGAAGCAAAGCTCTAACCCGAAGTGGGCCACCCTGGTCAGTGAGGAACTATGAGGATACCCGGAAAGTATATCCCCAATAGTAGCCCCCGGTGGCCTCCAAGATCCAAAGTCGGATTTTATCATCGTCTAGCTTGATCTTCGGCTTGCAGAATCTTGAAGGGTTCCTGAAACTTCACAACAAAAAATACGATCCAGGTCTTAAAAATAAGTCGGACCTATCAACAGGTTACTCGGATTTTTCAGCTTGATTTCAAACTAAGCCGGAACTTGGTTTCTAACGCCACCTGACACAAGTCATGATCAAGTCACGTCATCTGACAACCGTGCCGTCAGCACGACCGTTGGTGGGTCCGCGGTTTGCGGAACCGAGGCGCCGTTTCAATGCGTGCGTGGAGATCGAGGAGACGCAATCATCACGTGGGTCCTTCCCAGTTCTTTCCACGACGCGTGGCTGTTACACTATAGCGTTTGCATGAATCTTGGTGCAGTTAGGTGGATATAAGGGGTTTGGATTTCTCCTTCTCCTTTCCACTAGTCCTTTGCCGTTTCCTTTCCTCCCAATCCTCCTGCGCGCATAGAGCCTCCTCGTTCTTCCCCTACAGAACTCCCAGCGCCGCCCCTATTAGGTCAATCTCTCACTGGAGAAATGGCTTCATCTTCTTCCTCCGGCTTGGCGGCAGCGGCGGCGGCGGCGACGGCGGAAGCAGCAGCGGAGAAAGAGAGCTTCCGGGGAATCTAGATCCCCTGCGCTCTCAATGATGAGGGCCTCAAGAACGTGGAGAAGGAGGGGCTTTTCGTCGCCGGCGACTGGAGGAGCGGCTCCGGGGAGACCGTCCCCAACCCGCGCGACGGCGAGCGGGTCCACTTTCGGCACCCACCTCGATAGAGGTCTGTCTTTTCCTCCCTCGGAGTTCTTCTCCGAGGTGATAGATCATTTTGGAGTTCAACTCCATAATCTTCCTCCCAACTCTCTCTTAGAGATGAGTGTGTATGCTTCGCTTTGTGAGGGCTTTCTCGGCATTAGGCCGAGTTTGACTCTCTTCCGGTATTATTTCCACGTCCGGAGAAATTCCATCACTGCCGGTGTTCCTTACATCACCAGCACTATCAGCTTTTCACTTAGACGAGACCGGGCTTATCCCAAAATTTCAGCTAGTTACTCGGTCAAACAATGGCTAGCCACATTTTTCTATCATAGGGATATTCCGGCTCCCGGCAAAGCCACTGCTTTGCGGGCTTTTGTCGACGGAGCTGCCACGGCCCAGCCTTCCTGGGACGAGGCTGCTCCAGCTCTCACCGATGATCTGATCCTCGCGAAGAGGCGGATCGAATATTTGATCAAACACAAGGGTCTGAAGGGATCCGACTTGGTCCAGTGTTGGGTCTCTCGTCGGATCCAACCCCTTCAGTACCACGGGGATCGACTGATGCATTCCATCACGTCATCCAAAAAAGACTCCATCCGCATCAGCCCCAAAGAATACACCACTCAAGGCTACATAAGCCAAATCAAGTGGTTGATCAAGGACCGGATCGAGAGGAGAATTCCGGAGGTTTCTCTGGATATGCACACGGCGGAAAACCCCGTAGTGCCGGTAAGTTTCCATTAGTACACCTTTATGTGTTTCAATCTTTGAGTTATACCGCAATACTGATATGTTTTCTTGTTTTCAGCTTGCTGACCTCCGTGAGTCAAAAATTGCTCCGCTCGAAGGATATCCTCCTGAGTTTTCTCAGGAGACAGAAGTGGTCCCATTGCCGGACCTTGCGCTCAAGAAGCGCAAAGCTCCGATAGTGGTTGTTGGCATAAAGGAGGTGCTTGTTGTGAAGAGGTAACTTTCAGTCACAACTTCTTCCTTTGTACTTTATTTGAATTTCTTTCCGAGATGTAATGTTTCCAACTTTACTACATTCTCAGAGCAAAGCCTCTCATCAAGGGTAAGGGGAAAGGGATTCCTTCGAAGCCCCTGCGACAGACGAAGCTCACCATAGCTTCCCCTGCCGTGGCTCCTCCGACTCCTGCCCCTCAACCTTCTGCAACTCCGGCGATCACTCCTTCTCTGGAGGTTGTAGAAGATCCGGCTCCTCCAACGGAGCCTGCGATCCTTGGGTCGCAAACTGACATCACCATGGGTGCGTCAGATCAAGATAAGGGTGAACCCTCTTCGGGTAATGATCCCTCGGCAGAAATCTTCGCCGAAAACCTCATTAGCAATCCGGGACTTGCCAAGTTTGGCCTGTCCCGGAAATCTGCAGAAGAGATCCAGCAGCTAGCCAAGCAAGTCCTGGAGAAAAGCCATTTATCTCCCGAAGAAGAAGCGCAAGAAGCAGAGGACGTCAAGTTCTCTGACCTTCTTGCCCAAGTCTGCCTTCGCGACGAGAGGATTAGGACTGGCGAGCTTCCAACAGCCCTAGTGATCCCTCTTAGTCTTGCCGAGAAGGTGGCCGCCGAACTGAAAGCGGGTTTAGATAAACTCACCCGCGAGCAATATGTAAGTCGGAATTCCAACTCTTGTTTTTCCATTATGTTATACCATATCCTTTAGCCCCCAAGCATGAAGTAGGATATATAATCCGGGTTTATGCTTAATTAGGATGCCAAAGAACGAACTAGTGTAGCCCCCAAGGCTCGTGCTGATATTTAGCAAAAATATTAGCCCGAGTCTTAAGTAGCTTTCTGACTTTGGGTATTCTGACTTACAGAAAGTATGTTCCTATAACCAGGAATTACTGACCAATGTCCGCAATAAGCAGAGAGAGATCAAAGCTCTCCGGCTTAAAATGCTGAACTTAAAGTAGCCAAGGATGAAGCCGAAGGTAAACATTCCGAGATTCAAACCTTGTCTTTGTTATTTTCAATGTCGAATTTTCGGAACTGTTGTTCTTTTTTGACTTACAGCGCTGGTGAAACAATCCATCGCTATGATTGAAGAGGCCTAGAACCTCAAGACCCTGGTGGTGGAGAACAAGGGACTTCGCCAAGAGCTGGATAAGCTCAAGGCGGATCATGAAAGGAGCATAGCTCAAGTCCTTGAATCCTCCTCCATGGCCACCGAAGAGCGTGATCGCAAGATCGCTGCTCAAAATAAAATAATCTCGGAACTCAAGAATGAGCTTGGCAGAGAAAAGGACATCTCCCAGGCGCTCCGAGCTGAACTCCAGAGTCTCCGGGAAGAGAAGACCAAGATTGACGATGTCATTCTCGGTACGTTCCCTCTGTCTGACTTATCTTTTTCTTCGACTTCTATCAATGTCGGATTTTTTGTTAACTTGTTTTGTGTATAGGTCCTCTGAACTTGACGGACTCTTCCTCCTCCGAGCCCCACACCCACCGGCTTACCCAAGTCGGTGACCTGCTTCATGACTTCCGCCAGTCCCTTGAGGACATCGGCGAAGCTCTCAAGATTCTGGACATGCCAAACATGTCGGATTTTCAGGTGCGGGACAAGTCCAAGGAGATGCCGCAGCTTGTTCGGGACTAGAATATGTCCTACGCGCGGACTGCTGTGCAGAACGCTCTCACCATGGTCATGAGCCACCATGGAAACATGGGGATATGGCAAGTGACCAGAGGGTACTACAAGGTAGACGAAGACGGCCAGGAGTAGGACCTTCAAGCCATCATGCATTCCTACGCTAGATATGGGTGTCACATGGCTGATCTAACCAACTACGAGATCCCCTTCTTCACCCACGTAGCTACTCCGCCTCCTCCTCCAGAAGAAACCGAAGAAGTTTCCGATGATGAACGCACCACCTCAGATGCAGACATCTCGGAACGATATCAAGGGGGAGTAACTAGCGAGCCGGTAGCTCCTTCATCTCCTCCTGCATCATAGACCAGAAAATTATGTATTATTCCAGAAAAAACATGATGCGTTTGTAAATATTAAGTACTATTTATTTTGCTAGTGCTAAGCTTTTGATCTATTCAGCACTTTTGGCTTTGAATTTTTTTTTGTGTGCCTGAAATGTTTACATAAGCACTTGTATTTTTCCGTCTTCACTTATCGTTTATCTGGCTTTCCGCCTCGTCCCTTTCGCGAGCTAGCTAAACCTTCCGTCGGAAACTTTGCCAAGCAACGGAGCTCAATTGCTAAACCAGTTTAAACTCGGAAACAAAGCCGGCTTCCAGTACTAACAATTCACTACTCAGAAAATACCCGCATCCAGCAATCAGACAAATAACCAAAGTAAAGACTAGAAATCTTAGAGTTATACCCGAAGGTAGCAACTTTAGAATCGGAAATCTAGACCAGAACAAACATGAGCATAAAGTACTTTCAAGCATTCTAGGATTTTCGACTATGACATGATCATTTGGAAATAAAATGGTAAAAACTTCTCAGAAAAAACTTGAGGCAACCAAAACTTTTATTTCTCAAAGAACATGTACATATGTATGATTACAAAGAAGGATAAACTAAGAATAAAAGGGACGTAGCTGAGCAATATTCCAAGGTCTGTCTAACTCATCCGGATTTGTACTGTCTCCAGCTCTCTTTCTCTTCTTAGTGGCAGGTCTTTCTTTGACTGGCCTCATGTCAGTTAAGTAGTACGATCCATTGTGCAATACTCGACTAACTAAAAAGGGCCCTTCCCATACTGGGGAAAGTTTGTGCTCTCTTTGTTGCACAAGTCGGAGAACCAAATCACCTTTATTGAAAGATCTATTTCGGACTCTCTGGCTATGATACTTGCATAACTTCTGCTGATAGGCTGTAGATCTCATTTCAGCAACGACGCGAACTTTTTCGACTAAGTCGAGATCATTTTGTTGAGAAATCTCAGCATCCTCTTCGATATACGCGGCCTCTCTAGGATAAGTATGAATTAAATCACTAGGAAGAACTGCTTCTGCACCATAGACCAAGAAGAAAGGTGTGTATCATGTTGACCTGTTTGGAGTTGTTCGTAAACTCCAAATTACAGAGGGTAATTCCTTTGCCCAAGCCCCCACAGCACGTCGTAGTGGTGCTTCGATCTCGGTTTTAGGCCTTGTAAGATTAAACCATTTTCCCTTTCGACTTGTCCGTTAGCCTGTGGATGTGCGACTGACGCAATGTCAAGCCGGATATTTTGCTCGTCGCAGAATTCAGCCAATTCTCCCATAGAGAAGTTACTCCCATTGTCCGTGATAATGCTATGCGGATAACCATACCGGATTATAACATCCTGGACAAATCTTTTGTTTGTTGCTCCATCACAACTAGTGACAGGTTTAGCCTCAATCCATTTGGTAAATTTATCCACCATCACTAAGAGGTGAGTAAATCCACTTGGAGCTCGTTTAAATGGTCCTACCATATCAAGCCCCCGGACCGCAAATGGCCATGTTATAGGTATTGTTCGCAGCTGATCAGCCGGAACATGAGCTTGCTTGGCGTACTTTTGACAGCCTTTGCACGTCTTGACTAATCGTTCGGCATCTGCCTGAGCTGTAAGCCAGAAAAATCCGTGTCTAAAAGCTTTTGCCACTAAAGATTTGGCTGCAGTGAGGTGACCACACTCGCCTTCATGGATTTCCCTTAAAATTTCCACTCCTTCTTCCGGAGATACATAGCGCTGAAAACCCCCAGAAACACTCTGTTTATGGAGCTCGCCTTTAACAATAGTATAGGCTTTTCCTCGTCGGATAATCTGCCGGCTCAGCACCTCGTCTTTGGGTAATTTGCCATCTACCAAATAATCGAGGTAGGGTTGAGTCCAGCTGGGAATTACAGCCAGAACTGCTATCACAGGTGAGTCGGATTTGGTCGGATATTCCTCATCTACTCCCTTTATTGAGGGAACTTTGAGGTGCTCTAAAAAAGCGCCATCCGGGACCTCTTTCCGCACAGAGCCTATCCGAGATAGTGCATCTGCTTCCACATTTTCTGCTCGAGGGATGTGTTGAACTTCAAACCCTTCGAACGATTTAGATAGATCATCCACGATAGCTTTATAAGCTGCCATGTGCTTATTTGCATTACAAATATTCGAGACTTGTTGAGCGACAAGATCCGAATCTCCGTAACACATCAAAAGTCGGATGCCAATATCCTTAGCAATCCGGATTCCATGCAGCAGTGCTTCATACTCGGCAATATTGTTTGTCGCTGTGAAGTGGATCTGCACACGTATAAAAGTTTATCTCCTTGGGGTGATTTGAGCACCACGCCAGCCCCCGAGCCCCCTCGAGCCTTAGACCCATCGAAAAAGAGGGTCCAATATTCCGACTCAGGGAGGACCATGTTCTCCTTCATCTCTGTCCAATCAGCGACAAAGTCAGCAAGGATCTAGGATTTGATTGTTTTCCGAGGTTTATACTCAATGTCGAAAGCTGAAAGCTCTATTCCACATTTGGCGACGCATCCTATGGCGTCACTATTGTTGATTATGTCTCTCATGGGAGCTTTGCTCACCATGGTAATTGGATGCTCCTGAAAATAATGTCGTAGCTTACGAGATGCTAGAAAAACACCATAAGCCAACTTTTGATAATGCGGATACCGTTGTTTGGACTCTGTCAGGACCTCGCTCACAAAGTAAGTCGGACGCTGCACCAGGTGTTCCTGATTTTCCTCTAGTCTCTCCACCACCATAACGATACTAACAACCTTATTTGTCGCAGCAATGTAAAGCAACATCGGTTCCTGAGGTTCCAGTGCTGCAAGGATAGGAGCAGATGAGAGTACTCTCTTCAGATCTTGTAGTGCAGCTTCAGCTTCGTCAGTCCAGACAAAATCCTTGGTCTTTTTCAGGAGTTTATACAATGGTGTGGCTCTTTCACCAAGCCGGCTTACAAATCGACTGACCATAGCAATGCAACCAGTTAATCTTTGTACGTCCTTCAGGCGAGTTTGCCTGGAAATATTGAGTATAGCCTTGATTTTGTCCCGGTTCACCTCTATGCCTCTTTGAGACACGATGAAACCTAACAATTTTCCGGCTGGTATTCCAAAAAAGCATTTCTTCGAGTTAAGCATGATGTTGTATTTTCGTAGATTGGCGAACGTCTCCTCCAAGTCGGAAATCAGCGTTTCCTTCTTTTTGGACATCACCGCGATATCATCCACGTATGCATGTACATTGCGTCCGAGTTGGTCATGGAGGCAACGCTGCACCGTGCGCTGGTACGTAGCTCCTACGTTCTTCAGCCCAAAGGGCATCGTAACAAAACAGAAGGTTCCGAAGGGGGTTATGAATGAAGTTTTGACTTTGTCAGATTCCTTCATCCGGATTTGGTGATAACCGGAATATGCGTCGAGAAAACAGAGGAGTTCCGAGCCTGCCGTAGAATTGATGACTTGATCAATTCTAGGCAAAGCGAACGGATCTTTTGGACAAGCCTTGTTCAAGGCAATATAATCAACACACATCCTTAAATCAGTGGTGTCCTTTTTAGGGACCATTACAAGATTGGTCGACCACTCAGTGTGGATAACCTCTTCTATGAAACCGGCTAACTCGAGCCGCGCTAGTTCCTTAGCTATTGCCTTACGCTTTTCATCGCCAAACCGTCGTAAGGACTGTTTGACGGGTTTAGCGTTCGGGTTTACATTTAGAGAGTGCTCGGCAAGTTCCCTAGGTACTCCGGTCATGTCAGATGGCTGCCATGCGAAGATATCTTGATTTGCTTGCAGGAACTTGACGAGCGCGCTTTGCTATGCGCTACTTCGGCCTACGCCTATCTGGGTCACCTTGGAGGGGTCATCAACCTTCAACGGCGTCTTCTTCGTCTCTTCTGATGCCTTGAACTCCGGATTTGGCTTTGTCACCTCCTTCTTCGTTGCGGGCATCTCGGATGGATCTATGCTCTTCTTGATCTCCTGGTACTCCTGGGCGTGCAGCACGGCTGCGGCAAAGGCGGCATTTCCATCCTCGCATTCTCGCACTTTCTTCGGGTCTCCCCTGATGGTGATCACGCCGTTTGGACCTGGAATTTTCATCATATTGTAATGTAACACGGACGAGCCATAAAAGCCCAGTAAGCCGGACGTCCGAATATAGCGTGGTATGCGCTCTTGAACGGGACCACTTCGAAGGAAAGTGCCTCCGTTCGATAATTCTTTGGAGTTCCAAAGGTAGCATCCAAAGTGACCTCTCCCAGGGAATTAGCTTGTCTTCCTGGGACAACTCCGTGAAAGATCACAGTGCTATGGTTCAGCTGGGTCTATGAGATCTTCATCCGGCGTAGCGTTTCGACATAGAGAACATTGATGCTGCTACCACCGTCCATGAGGGTCTTGGAGAAACCATAACTGTCAATAAGTGGATTGACGATTAAGGCGTATTTTCCTTGGCTGTGTAGCTTAGGCGGATGATCAGAGCGGTCAAATGTGATTGCCACTTTCGACCAGTCCAGATATTGGGGGACAGCCAGAACTGTTGCATTGAGCTCGTGGAGAACTGCCTTCTTGACCTTTGCTGGTTGAGATCCGAGGAAAGTGACGTAAGTGTCCTTCTTGGTAGGAAAAGTCCTTTTTCCTTCCGGCTTGGGATTAGAAGCATCAGCTTCCTCCATGTCGGAATCTTCCTTGGTCTCCTTGTCCTTTTCGGGATTTTTCTTTCCCTTCTTCCGCTTAGCTTTGTAGCCCGCGGTATCATCTCTTTTGATGTCGTCATTAAAACGACACTCAATGTTGGTGTGGGACGAGCCCCCATTGGCGTCTAGGTGATGCACACATGGGTTATTGGCAATGTCGGCCCAAGTGTAGGTTTTGCCTGGTTGTTGCTCTCCTCTACCTTGGACCCTTGATGTTCCAAGGCCACGCCCGCAGCCTCCGCCACGTCCTCCTCGTCCTCTAGACCCGGAAACAGTAGTGACCATCACTGTTTCCGTGTTGGGTTTCTCTTCCGAAGTATTTTTGCGCTTCTGAGCTTGTTGCTTTGGTTGTTTTGCCGACTGAGGCACAGCCAGGACGTTGAGTAATCCCTCTGCATCGTCGTCAGCATCTGCATACTTGCTCGCTGTTTCTATCATCTCTCCTAGATCAGTGACCTTGTCACACTTCAAGCAGTGTTGTAGTAGACCAATTGGGAGCCCTGCGATGAAAGCTTCAATCGCGGTTTGATCGTTTACTCCTTCACAGGAGTTCTTGGTGTCGATCCATCATCTGAGGTAATCCCGGCAAGTTTCTCCGGCTTTCTGGGTGCAACGTTGTAGGTCTCCAACCATACAGGGCCTCCGATATGTGCCTTCGAAATTCCAAAAGAACGCACTTTGCATGTCATACCAGTTGTGGATGGTGTTCTCCGGAAGTTCATTGAGCCATGATCGCGGCGTCTTCCGCAACATAAGTGGGAGATATCAGGTTGCGACCAGGCTGTTTCCGCCTTTGGCGATGCAGCAAGCTTGGAAAAAATCCTGTAGCCAGGTATCTGGCCGAGCAATGCCGTCGTAGGCTTCGATGTGCCTTGAGATAGCAAATCCTTCCGGAAATCATGTAGCTCTGACGCGTTGTCCAAAACACTTTGGCCCCACGTAGAAATCGTCGTTTTCGTAGCGCCGCGCCTCTATATTGGAGTTGATCCCGTGCCTTGCGTCGTTCGGGGATAGAGATCGTCCTGAATGTCTATTGTGGCTGTGGTGCCTTGGAGCCGAACTTCGGCTTCTGCTACCACCTCCTCCGCCATGTCGTCCTCCTTGCCCTTCTTGGGGGCCGTTGTGATAACTGCCTGGTAGAGGGGGTGGGGCAGCTGAATTGTTTCCGGCTGATCGCCTGGCTCCGTCCGGAGTGTCATTATTCCGCTTCCAGGGAGGTTCTTGACTACGACGAGCCCCCTTCCGGCTTGTCCCAGCATGGTTTCCGTCGTTCCTTCGTCCGTCGTTCCCACCATGATGAGGCTCAGTCGGACGGCTTTCATGTCTAGGAGGTGGCATTCTCTGACGATCCTCCTCCCGATGGATCTCTTTATCTTCTCCCCTTTGATCGTTAGTCTCTCGTCGAGGAGGGTTCCTCGGATTCAGTGCAGCGATGGCGTCTTTCTCGGCTGCTGGAGCGACATTGCTCCAGTTATGCGTAGTTCTGCGATGTTGTCCTGATGATCCAGTTCTTGAATAATTGTCTTCCCTGCGTTCGGGGTGATGATACTGCGCCCGAA
This sequence comes from Avena eriantha, assembly GCA_910589775.1. NCBI lineage: Eukaryota > Viridiplantae > Streptophyta > Magnoliopsida > Poales > Poaceae > Avena > Avena eriantha. The sequence goes on from OU342740.1 coordinate 420,555,753, forward strand.
CGTAATGGGATCTTACGTCATCCCATGCCGGATCTGTGCGACATTGTTCAGAATCCGAGACCATTTTTTGACTTCCGGACAGGGCGACCTTTTGTTGCTCCAGTCCCTTGTTGAGTAGCTTGATACCCAAACGGATCTCCTCTGGTCCTGGATTAGCCGATAGAATTTCTCGAGCTACCACGGTATTCTGTACTGGGGTTGGATATACCCAATCTCCATTTCTGTCTTTCCGTGGCTTCCCTATATCATCCCCAAAAAGGACGGCACGGACACGTGGGAATTGGTCATCATTGGTGTGACGCTTCCGTGTCTTCTGATGCAACCGAGACATGTAGTCCTTAGTTGACGTGCGTTTCTTCTCCACCTCGATGTTTTTGGTTTCATCAAGGAGTTGTTGACGATGCGCTTCTAGGGCTTGCGCCCTTTCGTCCAGCTCATCTGTAGTAAGTTCTGCAGTCGTAGGGATAGGTGTGGTTAATGCAGCATCGATGAGTTTACGCGCACCTTCGGTGATCACGTGTCCATCCACCGATGCTTCTTTTTTCGGCTCTTCTGGGATAAGTGCTCCATCTGAGTCTTCTCGTATTCCTCGGCGATCACCTCCTCTATGAGAGGGTCTTTTGCCAGGGTCTTGTTCTTCTTGTTCTTCTTGTTCTTCTTCTTTGCCTTCTTGGCAGCGCCGGTAGCAAAGACGGCTTTGGGTCCGTTTCCCGAAGTCAAGCTCTGATCGGTCCTTTTGGACATCTGGACTTCGGGATTATCTCCGATGTCCATGTCATCCTGCGCTTTGGGAGAGTGTTCCCCGGATCCTTCATCCATGGCTTCTCCTTCTTCTGCAGCTTTGGAGTTGTACTCCTCTTCATATTCCGCGGAGAACTTTCGGAAATCCGCTGACGTCATCGATTCATCCAAGGATGCGGGTACATCGACGTTTGTTCCAATTGCCTCCAGCACAGAGTCGGTGTTTTCTCCAGCATCGTCAGAGCCAGATCCGGATCCCACGTATCCTACAAAGTGCGACGCGTGCTTCCTGAGGTACCTGCAGCTTTCGCTATCAGCCATGTCAAAACTTTTGATGGTTTCGAGGATTGCATCTGTGCTTTTGCCTTGCAGTATCATAAGTCTTAGTGTGTACCTTAGGAAAGGCCTGTCTGTCCTGGTGTCGTCAGAGCCGGAATCAGTGTCGTTGATATGCTCCTCCTGTATTTTGACTTCCACGGGTGGGTCGATCTGGGATCCGGCTTCTCCAGGGAGATCCACTCCAGATTCGACTTGATCCGTTAGGTCTTCTTTAGGCTCGGATTTCTCCACTATCTCCGCAACTGGTGCAGGCTGGGTGGGATTAAGGTTTTCCGAGATCCAGAACTCTACCGCCTCCACGGACAAAGGGGACCCAGAAAATTCTTCTGCCTCTATCATCACCACCAGGGTGGGTTGGGCAAGTTCAGCGAAACCGAAGTAAACATCGATCTCACCAAAAGACATGATTGTGTAGGCAGTCACGGGCTCCTTAGCCGGAATCCAAGTCTCGTCGAGAACGATGAGAGGGACGTCGCTGCCGTAGAGGATGCGACCGACGGCGATAGTCTTGCCAATTCTGATTTTCGCAGATTCCGCTCGGAACACAGATCCGTAGCTCACTTGCCCCACGGTGGGCACCAACTGTCGTTGGATTGAGGACAAGTACGCCATGAGGGGGTCCTCGAGGCGTGCGGAAGAGAGGGGTGTGAGACGTACGGTATTCCGGGACGGTGAGCACACAAGTTTACCCAGGTTCGAATCCACCGGCTTTGGACGGATCCTACTCCTGCTAGCAATCCAGTAATACGGCAGAGCCGGAGTATGGGTTACAAGGGTTTCGCCTGTGCAAGTTGAGGATATAAAGTATTTGGTGTGCCCTAAAGGCTCTCCGTAGGACGGCTTATATAGATATCCGGCCTAGGGTTACAGGAGAGATCAATCCGGCTACGACTAAGAGTTGGTTACATAGTACATCTTGAACTACAAGTAACATTATGGGCCTAAGTCGGTAAGTCTTCTGGGCCTTCCCGTAGACGGATTGGACTTCGTCTCTCTCCTTGACTGGGCCGCCCTTGAAGCAAAGCTCTAACCCGAAGTGGGCTACCCTGGTCAGTGAGGAACTATGAGGATACCCGGAAAGTATATCCCCAACAGGTGGAGATTCGAGGAACATCAAGCTAGGTGCGAGCACCGATGGACTCAATCCGTTCGGTAGCCAGAGCAGCACGCACAGCACTTGGCCCGTGTTTGTATGGATGTACAACCTTCCTCCCTGGTTGTGCATGAAAAAGAAGTACATACAAATGAGTATGCTAATTCAAGGGCCAAAACAACCTGGTACCGACATCAATCTATATCTCGGGCTGTTGAAAGAGGAGCTAGCCATGTTATGGGAATCCGGAGCCAATACGTATGACGCTGTCGCACAAGATTATTTCACTATGAGAGCCGCGTTGGTCACTATGGTGCAAGACTATCCAGGTTGCGGATATTTCTCGAGGCATGTTATCCAAGGATTCTACACATGCGTTAGGTGCATGGCTAACACGACCTATCTCCAACTAGAGAAAGATCCAAGGTCTTCGAAAACCGTGTTCATGGGGCACCGAAGGTGGCTTGGAAAGCATGATGCATGGAGAAAACATGGAGATCTATTCAATGGGAAATCTGAGACCCGAGGAATCCTAGAGCGGAGGAGCAGTGAAGAAGTGGATGAATTGCTGAAAAACTAGAAAGAGTGTCCTAAACCGGGAAAGAAGCGAAAGAGGCAGCAAGACAAGCCGTTGATGAAGGTATGGAAAACAAGGTATGTTTTCTAGGAGTTGCCATACTAGAAGTTTCTCCGCACGCCTCATAGCCTTGACATCATGCATATCACGAAGAATGTGTGCGAGAGTCTGGTCGGCACCCTAATCAACATGCCAGATAGGACGAAAGATGGTCCTAAAGCAAGGAACGACTTGATATTCATGGGCATCCGGAAGGATCTTCACGGAGGACGCCCTACTCCTGATGATCAGGAAGATGACGATGATCATCAGTTGGAGGCGACACAAGGTCATCGAAAGGGTAAAAAGGTCAAGAAGAACGAGTATTACTGCCCCCTTCGTGCTTCACACTAAGCTAGGATGAGATCAAACAGTTTTTCAAGTGCCTTCTAGGAGTCAAATTTCCTTACGGCTACGCGGGCAAGATAAGCAGGTACCTAGATGAGGCTAAGCAGAGGTTTAGTGGGATGAAGTCTCACGACTGTGTCATGCTAATGACGCAGATATTTCTGGTTGCACTACGAGGTATAATAGACGAGCATGTCCGAGAAACATTGTTTGGGCTCTGCAAGTTTTTCGACGTCATCTCTCGAAAGTCAATTGGTGTGAAACAGCTCGGGAGGCTACAAGAGGAGATCGTGGTGATACTATGCGAGCTCGAGATATACTTCTTGCCCGCATTCTTCGACATTATGGTGCATCTGCTGGTCCATATCATGGAGGATTCCTCCGCAGCAAGATGTTGTTCGAAAGGATGAACGGACACATCAAAGGAAACGTTCGCAATAGGTCCCGTCCAGATGGAAGCATAGCCAAGGGCTTTATGGCTGAAGTGTGCATCTCTTTTTGCACGAATTATCTAGGCATCGAGAACCCTCTCGGTCTTCCTGTCAATAGGCACCTTGGCAAGCTCGACGGATCGGGTCACCTAGAGGGTCGTCGCGTACTGCATGCAGACTACGATTGTCGATGCGCAGACTTTGATCGAGCAAACCTGGTCATGCTACAACATTTAGAACTGGTCAATCCTTGGGTACAAAAGCACAAAAGGTCAATCGAGAAGAAGAACAGTGACCGGGGAATACAGAGGATGCAGGGAGAAATAATCAAAGAGCACAACTCAGATTTCACGCGTTGGTTTAGGCCGACACTCCTAGATAATCCCCCGCAATCGCATTCTGCGGAGGAAAACATCATATTCACCTTGTCACAGGGACCCATGCACAACCTGGTGACCTATTAGGCGTATGATATCAACGGCTACACATTCTACATGGAGGAAAAGGACAACAAGTGTGACTATCAGAACTCAGTAGTAACATCGGAATTCTACACCGATGACAACATGAAGGAAAGATTTTACGGAAGGATCGAGGAGACCTAGGAGCTCGACTACTGTGGAGAAAAGGTGCCGATGTTCCGTGTCAGATGAGCCAAGAGCGTCGAAAGAGAAGACTGGTATTTCACAACCATGTTAATACCCGAAGCAGCCAAATCCAAGGCCGTCGGTGCGCACGCCGCCGCGAAAAATGAATCGTGGGTACTGGCCAGCAAAGTGGACCAATGTTTTTTTATTACCGACCCGACAAAGCCTAGTCATGTTGTCGTGAGGAGAGGAAAAAGAAACATCATCGGAATGGATGGAGTCGCCAACGAGCAAGAGTTTGACCAGTACGGCGATCCAAAGATTGAAGATGACAACGACTACGATGAAGAAACATACATCACAAGAAGAAAAAGGACAACCTTACCCAAAAAAGGTAGCTCGTTCGAGCAAAGAAACATAAAAGTGCCGGGGCTAAATTATTCAACTGTGACAAAGAAGGGAAAAAAGATTATCATGGGAATGAAGTAAATAAATCCGCCTTCACGAGGATGAGCACCGCCCGGGCCAGCTGGAGAACCCGGATAAAGAAGAAGATATTTAAAGAAGGGAAAAGTCTCGAGGAGATCCAGAAGATTGACCCGCGGATCACCGAAGATCAATTCTAGGAGTTCAAGGTCAAGTGCAAATCCGAAGCAGGCAAGGCCTCGAGTACGCGGGGAAAGTAAATGCAGGCGATGAATATAGGTCACCACCATCTCAGATCTGGTGGTTATAGAGCTGCGGAGCCCAAATGGGATAAGGAGGACGACGAGTATAGAGCTAAGGGGATACCTAACCCCTTTTCGAAATTCGAAAACAAGCAGCTTCGAAACTTTATCAGGGCTCGTTACCATATGGAACCTAAAACCAAAGAACTCACCGCGGAAACTAAGGTGAAGGACTTCGAGGTTCTTGTGGTAAGTAATTTAATTACCGCGGATCAAGTCGATTACATTCTAATCGATCAAGTCGAATTTCTAAACGGTTCACGTTACTTCTTCTGCAGGAGCAGGAAATTGCTAGTCAGGGATTCGATGGTTCCTCATCCCACGGGTTGACGGCGACCACCCGGTGGGATAACCCTTTTAACAGGGCGATGAACCGGGCCAAGAAAATCACGCCGGTTACAAAGAAGCCATCGTTGACTGGCCGTCTGGCCGGCTTCGGGGCTAAGAATTGGGTGGATCATTTTGGTCCACCCCCGAGGACGCGTGTGGAGGGAAGGAGCGACGAGGAAAACCGCGAAGTTCAGGAACTTAAGGAACAAGTGGCACGAATCCCGTAGATTGTCCAGGATAACCTGGCAATCACCCTCACCTCCATCCTGCCTACCTTGGTGGAGTCAATAGCGCACTGGAGTGCGGGTGGTCGACAAGGGCCGTGCCCGATTCCAAGCATGGTCAATAGCCACTCAAACAATGCGGCGCCAGCGAACCCGGTGAATTATGTGTTCGTGACTCTGCCCGCTAGCACGGCGGCGCCGGAAGCATTGGTGACTCCTCCTGCCATCACGGCGGCGCCGAAGCTTAATGCAACCGATAGGGTTAATACACCGGCGGGCGGCACCACGCCATCAAGCAGCCCCTCCGCCTCTTGCATGCCCGTCGTCGTATGCGGTGCCTCGACATTAGCAGAGCTCGACGCCATCACAGTAAACCAAATACTTTACCACCTTGCCATTTATTACTCTTATGGCATCATTTTAATGCCATACATGTTTTTCACAGACGGATGTTCCATGCACTCTCTTATGCTTCGTGAACACCGAGTTGAGGGATGTTGCCAAGGGTACCATCATTCAACCATTGCACCGCACGTTCCACTCAAAGCCGATGCGAGATAGCGTGCATAGGGTTAAAATTATTCGGGTGCTAAGGGGTTGCGATGACCTGGAACCTCCCATTCAATCCCCAGGAGCGGATGAAGAAGAGTCGGCTATCCTCAGAATTTGCTTCGGCTTATTCCTGCTATGGCCAAAGAGCATGATTCGTTTGGGGACGGCCGGGGCCATCACCCCAGAGACAACAACACCGCCTGTCGTGCCAGCGCCAAGCCATGGCAAGACCCCCACACCGCTACCACCGTCACCTCCACGCGATTGTTCGGCTGGTCATATTGACATGACCATGGCGCAGGATCCGAACGAGGATGACGAAGATTACTTCGATGATTTCATCAACACTTATCTTTTCCCCGGTGACCTAAATGAAGACCCAGCTGGTGGCCCCGCAGAGAAAGCCACTTGCAACAAACATCACTTTGGTTCTCCGGAGACGCCTCTAGCTTGCACCTTCACCGAGCCAGTGGATACATCCAACCGGCCCTTTGTTCTAAGCCCTGACACACTACATAGGGCGATCGATGCTCAGATTGCAGTGCCTACCCACTTCCCAAAAGGCAAGAAGACCAGGAAAAGAAAATCTCGCAGCTCGAGCCAGCCGGTGGCGTCAACTGCGAATCCGATCAGGTTTCAGGACGGGCCACCAAGACCCAAGGGTATTATGTGGAGGATGCATGTGGCGGGTGAGCCCATACTAACTAAGAAATTGCTCAGGCTCGCCACTTCAGAAATGAGGAGTGTGCATGACGGTGTGCTGACGATAGAGACACGCCTTCTTGCAGAGAAAGATCCCTCGCACCCGGTATTCGTGGTTAAGGTGCCACGAGGCTTGGGCTTTGTCGATAATGTCCCCACGGATCTGTTCTTCCTGTGGTTTGACGACATCTTCAATATGTTCCACCTGTATCTGCTGCACTATACCATGGTACGCCTGTTTTCTCTCAGCCTGGCCATTCAGATCATTAGAGAGAACACCCCGGGCATCGCTATAGTGGACCCCTACTACATGCGTGATGGCTCCTTGGGAAGCGCCATTGAACGGCAATTCGTGGCCTCGTACCTCCAAGGCATCTTGGTGGCGAACAAGACAAAGGAATACATTCCCGTGCCTTTCTTTCCCGAGTAAGTCATTATTCACTCGCCGCCATAACATGCTTTATTAGATTTTCATCATTCTTTTTCCAACACATTCTGTTTGAATTGTTTTGCGCAGAGATCAACACTGCACACTCATCTGCTTGTCGCCGAAACATTCGCAAGCCACGTATTTTGACTCAAGGAGTCAAGAAAAGAACAAAAACTACGACAAGATCAAGGAATCTCTGGATGATGCTCTCACCGGCTATGCCTCAGCGGAAGGCGCCACCTTCGTGCGTAAGAAGCTCAAGTTTGGCAGGTACGTCTTTACCCATGTGACGGAATTCCCTTGCGTGAAGCAGCCAGCATGCAGTCAGAAGGAAGCCTACTATGCACTCCATCACATGAGGGCGTTCCTACTAGAGCAACAGAATTCTACGCTGCCAGATCATCTCAAACGGTGGGCCGAAGCCAAGGCCAGAATCAATGATTTAGATATTAGACAAGAGATGTATTGCATCCAGCAACAGTTTGGGGCAATCATCAGCCGTGATGTCATGACTTCAGGGGGTCTTCTACGGAGGCAATTCCCCGAATAACCGTGGCGTAGTAGATCGCCTAAAGATGCAGGGTGACTATAGGGCGTTCATGACGAAACAAGGCGTCCTTCCGTTCCCTGAGCCGAGCCAGAAGTCTTGATGTGTTGGTCTAGTTGTAGTTCTTTATCCCCACAAGTACTTGTGTGTGTCGGCATGTACATGCTACTACTTGGTATTTTTTGCTTACTTTGTTACCTTATTTGATAAGTATATCTTTACATGCGACTTTTACTTGTTTTTTTCACCCACCATTTAATTATTATTGCCAACTTTTAGATGACGTGTTGTGTACAAGGGACGGGTTCCAGAGTCTACGATGATTGGGAAGACTGCCGAAGACAGGTGCACCGTTTCAGCGGCAATAGCTACAAAGGGTACAACACTATGGCGGAGGCGGAAGCTAAATACGCGCGCAACCTAGCGGGAGTTAGGACGAGGAACCAGATGAAGACCTACACCTCCGTCGTGGTGATGGTTATCGTCCTTGGTTGTCTGTCCTGCATGTTCCTACTTTAGATATCTAGGCGAGCTTCCACGAGCTCTAACTTTGTTGAGACATGTATTCATGTCATCACTAGCTACTTTGTAACTTGATCGAAACAATGTAACTTATACTGTGTATTTATGTATATGACTTATCTATACGTATTTGTTTCTATCTTGTCTGTGTATTTATTTCTGTATTGTGTATCTGTGTATTTATTTCTATACTGTGTATCTGTGTATATCAGCTGTATTGTATATAAATCTGTATTGAATATCATCTGTATTGACTTTTTTTTTGAAAAGCTCAGCCGTGGCGCACATATACTTTGTTAGTGGCGCACTACGTTAGTGGCGCACGTTGTCAAATACTAGTAGCGCACTATGTCATGCGCCACAGGAAAAACAGTAGTGGCGCACAAGGCAGTGTGCTACTACTAACTCGAGATACCTGTAGCTCACCTGGCAGTGCGCTACGGGCACTTTTTAGCCGTAGCGCAGAAGTCGTGGCGCACCCCTAGAGCGCCACTGAAGGGGAAAATAGGTGCCCACAGACGTGCATTTTCCTAGTAGTGCGTCGAGATATCTTTTTCCCATCATGGGTCACAACATAGTCATTGGATAGGCCCTCTAGCTTAGAAGATTCTACAATTTCTTATTTTGATATATACTTCGCTTTTTTTTCTTGGGGACTTTGGGATTTTGTCATCTATGTGCATCCTAACTATACAGAGACCGAGTGTAATGCTTAATTCTTTAAGTAATAAAACATCATTTATTGAAAATATTCTTTTTTGGTTATTCCTATATATTCTTTCTTTCTTTCTTGTTTCTGTATTTTTTTCCTATATTTCATTTCTTTCTTTATTTTTTATCATACATTTTTTATTTTTAAATATTTTTTCATCTTGTTAGTTTGTTTTTTTTCTCATGTTTTTATTCATTATTTTAATCTTCCGTAGTTGGAATTGTTCCAAGTTTTGTTGTTGTTCTATCTATGTTTAATGTTTAGTTCAATCAGTTCTTGTGATTTATTTGCGCACATAGTTGTGATATGCCCAAATAGTCAAAATTTTAATTTTGTTCCACTAGATATGATTCATTTCATGACGACACTAAAATCCTAGTCGTATTTGTATTTCCAGTTTTTCTTGTTCACCGTGTATTCAATGGACATTCTTTCCTTCAACCGGACAATCAGGCACGCAAGCTCAAGGATGGCAAAGCTCCCGACAATACAATGGCAAATCCTTTCAGTGAAATGGAAGCCAGGTGACGCGCTGGCGCCAGGGAGAAGGAGCCAAACTTACTGCATTAAAAATCTACTCGGCATATTCTCCTACACCATGACAAGTAGACGTTAGACCAATCATAGAGAAGCACACAGATCGTGCGCTTCCTCCAAAGTATGTAAGCCGTTTGATAGATGCAGCATTATAGATCGGGTCCCATGCTCTTCCTCTCATCAACCGGTCAAAAATCTACTCGCTCAAGTCTCCTAGCCACAACAAGTAGACGTTGGACTAATCATATAGAAGCACATGGATCGTGTGCTTCCTTTAAAGTAACTATCTGGGACCGGCGTGGCGGCACGCCACGTCCGTGCGTACATGTTGTGCTGCTGCCCGTCCTATCTTTCTTCTGCTTGATCCGAAAGTAGCCTAGTTAATCCTGTGATGAAGAAGTCATCATCACCCAATCTACTCTTAAATAATCATTTGTTTGCTAATAACCATTCTAGACCGCAAGGGGAACTAACAAATCAGTTAGTTAAGATGTAAGCGATCGTGCAATACTCACCTTCTCTTGTGGTGACCGGTGACTGTCCACATAAATCTTACATGTCCTTCTTTTGTATCCAGATTTTAGCTGACACCAGGGAAAAGTGGAGAACTCAAACAGCACATATCACCATCTTGAAATAAATGTACTAATACTGTCCCCTCTGTGTTGTGCTTCACTGTTGCTCCCGTTGTTGTGCATGATACTAATTTGCCCCTCGTGTTCGGCATGCATGTGTGAGCATGATGTTGACAAAGAAAGGAAATAGCATACCAAAATTAGAGAGAAAATTTAGCAGCGAGCAGTCTGTTAAGATGACGGAACATTTCAAAGCAGGACTTGCTGAAACACCTGAAATTAAGCTCAACATGGGATCACTAAGAGAAAACTAAAATAGAAGAAAAACAATTTTCCCAAGTAGCGCATCCAAATCAAACAAGGCGGAAAATACAACTTTTGTGGGACAAACCATCGCTTGAAGCAGCATGTCTTCATATGGGGATATCAATCTTCTGTACACTCAGTTTGGCCTTGAGAGTTTATTTTTACCATCTCAGTCACATGACAATATACAAGATCAGACTTGACACCGGCATGAGTCAAATTTAATATTGATAAGAATCTAGTACTCAAGGACATCACTACTGTTATAGGGGAAAATTAGCAAAGAAAAAGGAACCTAATATTCTATTATATATTCTAATACTCAGGAACACCAGGCTAGCACTTTAGAGGTGCACGACAAATCCAACAGACCAAAGATTGTAAGGACAACTAGTGCAAATTGTATAAGGTCATGACCAAAGCAAAGATGGCAGCATCTCATGGGTTTTGAGCTTCAGATATCCTATGAATCGTGAATGTTATACATGTAGCATACAAAATCTCTCACAAGAATTCCATCTTCCTCTCGAATAACTATCCAATTTACTGAGGTCCAAGGACGAAGACTTCTCAAGCTCCAAAACAGAACGACATGAAAGTAAGTTGATGCATCAACAAAATAGAGAACCTGGAGGAAGTGAATCGAGATAAGAATGTTAGGAGGAACATGATACTTCATGTACTATATAATTTGCGACAATCTGGAGCATAATTAGTGCCCTCTCCCACTTGCTACATAACCGGAACCTGATCATATTTTGTGCGATAGAAAAAAGAAAACTGAAAGATCATATTTTAGGTGGTAAATGCAGTAAAATTGGACTATGCTACAAAGAAAAGAAAATTCAATTACGTGAGACTTTACCCTATGTGGCCCTGTAACTTCTGCACGGGGGTCTTCACACTTTTCCTCTTAGACCAAAACCAAGTCCTCTAGTTCAGCTGTAAGGCAAAAACAAACAAAATAAAATCAGGAAAACCAAAAGGCACATAGTAAAAGAAAAATAATTAGTTTCCTAGAAGAGAAATCGTGCGGTTACTAATGGCATAAAGAAGAGCGTAAAATAGTGAGTAAAAAGTTAAGTTCAACGAAAATTGTTTTCCAAGGGAGACTTATGGATTGCTTCCCACATGAAAATGGAAATAAATCCAGGAAACATAGAATTAAGGAATTGATTTATTTCAGGGATTCGGATGGTATCATTGCCATTTAGAAGATTTGTGGTATATTGACCTAGTCAGTACCAATCTATTTTCATACCACTTGTTAGCTTATATAATGTCTTAAATGTAAATCTCAAGACAACTGGAAAATTATTTCCTAAATATCACAGAGTACATCATCCTTGTTAGTATCATTTTTTAGTAACCCACATGCGGAAGCTTCCACCAGAAAACTAAAATCTGCCTAGCAATAATACACTCAAGATCCTTCTTATAAACCCAAAATAGTTTTGTTGCGATCAATCAAATTTCTTAGTACAGTTAACAATTGCGATCAACCTGATTTTCTTAGTATAGGTAATAATTTATCCATGTTATAAGAAGTGTTCAATATTGTGCATTAAGTACTTTCATGCGTCGTGTAACCCAAAACCATCAGTAACAATACGAAACCTCATATCCTAACTAATTCATAGAACTTACTTGCTAGTTATGGTCAGATAAGCCTTGATGTCAAGATAAAAAGTTGGAGAGTGAGCTTGGATCTGCACTACAATTAGTGTTGATTGATTATGCAAAGAGATGCAAAAACAAGTTGATTGCATGGAACATAGAGGCCATTGTTGAAGTAACAACTGCAGTAGGAAACCTATCGGGAAATCATCACCTGCAAATGCAATCAAACGATGTTAAGAGAAAAATAGATATGCATTGTTCAAGTTGTTGACTGTTCATATACAATGTCCAATTTTATTCAAAATCATTGTATTAATTATTGGTACCATCTGCACATGAAAATAGCATCATGTTAAAACCAAAAAAAATTGTAGCTTTATACTTATAACCGAAGAATACAATAACGTTTATCTCTAGCTAAGGAGGCTCCCAGATTTCCCTACAATTTGCTCATATGACAGTAAACTGAATACTATACACCTCAAAGTAAAGGTCCTTGTGCATACAGTAGTGTTGCACGTCATGATGTGGTTGGACGTACGAGGTGGTACTGAACAGCCATATGTGGCACTTCGGCACCTGCAACATTGATGGCAGGTTGCGTCCACCGGAGCAACGCCTGCAGAGCCATCGCAGAGCTGGCTAGAAGCAGAGCCATCGGCTAATGGTCGCGAGAATCTGCAAAAACGTATACAATCTGAACCCAAAAAAAGGAAAGAAAAGAAAAACAGAGGAAGAAACGGAAGATGGGGTTGCAGATACTGCGGAGGTCGTGGCCCTTGAGTATGCGCTCAACGCTCCGGAGAAGGACGCCAGGGCGCGCTCCTGGCACATGTGTTGCTCGTGCGGCAGCACCCACCCGCCCACGCTGTGCTTCGTACCTCGTCCTCGCGGTTGTCCGATGTCCACCGCCCCGAACCGGTGCTGCCCTCGGCTTACTCCGCACTGCCCACCGAGGACACCAGAACGGGATGCCCATGGGCATCGAGCCTAGCCCTTCAACGCCGCCGTACTCCTCTTCCTTGTCTGCAGCAACGGTGAAGGATCAGTTCATGGCTTTGATCTCCTTCTCGAGTTTCCAGACACATCGCAAGTGAAGGAGAGCAAGCAAAGCACAAGAGAATATAAGAAGAGAGAAGAAACTTCAAGAAGACGTGCCAGATGGCATGGAGGAAACAGGTGTCGATCAAAAAAAGGAAACAGGTGTGGATCAAGATAAAGAGTACTCCATCTCGCCTCTTGCATCATTACATTTTTGTTGTTGTTGTGCATCATTATATTTTGTTGTTATCTCTTCTCTCCACTTCAATCATTTTTTTGTTGTGCATTGCTATCTTTTATTGTTATCTCTTCTTGCTTGTTGTTGGAGCTTCTCATCATGGCTGAACTCACCTCTTGCATCATTACATTTTTTGTTGGTATGCATCATTATTTTTTGTTGTTATCTCTTCTTGCTCTTCTCATCATGGCATCTTGTCTCTATCTCACCTCTTGCATCATTGATTTTTTTGTTGTTATACATCATTATTTTTTGTTCTCATCTCTTCTTGCTTCACCGTTTTCCCTCTTGCATCATTTAATTTTTTGTTGTTATGCATCATTCTCTTTTGTTGTTATCTCTTCTTGATTTCTTTTTTCTTCCATCTTTGCCTCTTCCATCATTGAATGAAGACAAGAACCAAAATCGAGCCCATGCACTACTCTGCAAGGTCGCAGCCCATCGGCTGCTACATGCACCCAGGAACTCACCAAGGCGAGAAGAAGTGTTGCAACGCAACCAGAGCAAAACCCTGCACGTACCAGAGAACGCACACGGAACCAAACTGCTACACATGTCGGCGCAACAAAAATCCTCACAACAGCCCAAAAATCTGAGAAAAAAGAGAAGTTTGAAGGTTTAAGATCTTTAGATATGTAAACCGTTGGATGGATGCAGCAGTATAGATCGCGTCCCGTGCTCTACCTCTCTCCAACCGGACCATTGTCTTGTGTATAAACATAGGATGTCTTGTGTATAAACATAGGATGTCTGGATGTACATGCGAATATTTTTATCAAATTTTTTTAACATTGAAAATTTGTTTTTGATATATTTTTATAATAGAATCATTTACACTCATATTTTTATAATAGAATCATTGAAAACTTACTGCATTAAAAATCTACTCGGCATATTCTCCTAGACCACGACAAGTAGACGTTAGACCAATCATAGAGAAGCACACGGATCTTGCGCTTCCTCCAAAGTAATGTAAGCCGTTTGATAGATGCAGCATTATAGATCGGGTCCCATGCTCTTCCTCTCATCAATTGGTCAAAAGTCTACTCGCCCAAATCTCCTAGCCCACAACAGGACTAATCGTAGAGAAGCACATGGATCGTGTGCTTCCTTTAAAGTAATGTAAACCGTTGGATGGATGCAGCAGTATAGATCACGTCCCATGCTCTACCTCTCTCCAACCGGATCGTTGTCAAACTACCACCACACATTTCATAATTTCAAAAAAAAAATTCAAAAAAAAAACCACCACACATTTCATGTCGTGTACATCCAAACCTGACCTGGACCCGCGTGCATTGTATCTAATTCTAGACTGGCATATTATTTCATGTACTTCACCTGACTCTACATCCATTACCGGCCTTTTGTTTTATCATAGTACTATTCTCTCCATCTCGAGCTAGACGCCGTAAGTATCTCTAAAAATAGTGTCTAGACATATCTAAATTTAGAAACAAATTCGACATATACATTTTTAACGTATAGACCCTATGTTTTACAATATAAACAGCTTTCTAAAAGATTTATATTGTGAAACAAGCGAGTAAATAGCTAGTGGTATTTTTTCATTTGTCCACATGTGTATCACCTCGCTTGCGATGACACTATTTACCATGAATATCTCGAGAAAAGACAAAAATAGTACCAATCTCTCGATCTTACCCGTGACACACCTGCCCACGCACATGATTCTCGTCTGGCCAAAAGAAAGCACACACATGTGACATGCATGACAAATATGGACCATCTTAATAGCTCATCTGTAGCGATAGGTTCATCCCACGCTGCCATGCATGATGCATAAAGCATCAGTATAGGTGCACCCTGCCCGTGCCTAGAAATAGAGTGTACCACGTTGCAATAAACGTCCAATTGGAATTTTTAGATATCCATTTGCTACAGCTATTTGGATTGGATGGACTTGGGGGAAACTCAATTTGGTTCGCGGGTGCAAATGAGTCCATTGTTTGAAAACATTTTTAAAATGTCAAAAGAATTAGAAAAAAATGTTTGCTTATACTCCGAATTTTTTATGTTCGCCCACAAGTTCTCGGAAAAAATATTTTTTCTGTACCGTGTAAAAAAGACAAATTTGGATGCTCCAACTTTACTATTTATGGACTTTTTTCTTTTCTTTTTTGGACATGTCATTTAAAATGTTTTTTTTCGAAAACTTGTGTACAAGCATAGAATATCCGTAAGTACATGCAAATATTTTTTACGAACTTTTTTAAATAATTTTTTTATTTTTATGTATTTTTATAATAGGATCATTTACACTCAGTGAACTAAAACGCCATATCGGGCTTGCTTGGATACTATGCAATCTATAATGGATTGGATCAGATCACATTTCGGTGGACATTGGTTGGGCACGTTGGTTTTGGACTTGAACTTTAATCAAATTGCAGGTTGGACGTATAAATTGTATCTTGTATAAATAGGCAGGAGAGGCTAGGCTTTACTCCAACAACTCACAGTGCTCAGCTACCATTCCAATTCCGGTAGACAAACCCACAATTAATAGCGGAGTAGGAAGCATGGCGGGGGCGAGAGTGGCCAATCACAAGGGCCTGATGGCACTGGTGGTTGCGGTGCTTGTTATGTGCGGCGATGGGATGGCATTGGAGGCGAACCTGGTGCCGGCGGTGTACGTGTTCGGCGACTCGACAGTGGACGTCGGCAACAATGGGCCGCTGGAGCTTCCCTACGGCATCGACTTGCCGCACGAGTACCTGCCTTCCGGGAGGTTCAGCAACGGTTACAACCTCGCCGACTACATCTGTACGGTTCCACTGCGCGCGTACATCTTTTCATTTCATTTTCTCATATGAAAATTAGCTAACGCCACTACGCAATTCTGAAATAATGCAGCCAAGCATTTGGGTTTCAATATGAGCCCACCGGCGTACATGTCACTAACGCCAGAAACAACCCATGAGATCCTCAGAGGCTTCGGTGGGGTCAGCTACGCTTCCGGTGGCTCCGGCATTCTCAACACAACCGTGAGCTGCTTGAAATAATGCTGTACTTTTCAACCATCACTTATTTGTAACTAATTTATTTTTTGATGTTTGCATGGATCGATCGATCAGCGGTTGGACAAGGACAACAGCATTTCAATGTCCGAACAGGTGGAGCTCTTCGCAGCCACCAAGTCAAAGATGAACGAGTACACCGGCGGCGGGGACTCCGTCGCCATCGCCACACGGTTGTCCAAGTCACTCTTCCTCATCAGCGCCGGCGGCAATGACATTATCATTACCCCTCCTATCCGGTTCCTGTTTCCGATCTTCTACACCCTCGTCCGCAACAGCTTCACGAAGCATGTGCAAACCTTGTACGACCTCGGTGCCCGCCGCTTCGGGATCATCGACGTGCCACCCATCGGATGTGTACCGTTGATGCGCTCCCTGTTCCCATTCAGCACAGGATGCATTGGTGTCTACAACGATTTTGCCAAGGGCCTCAACGACTTGCTGGAGCAGGAGATGGCAAAGATCGCTGCCGACCCCGAGCGGCCCGGGATGGCGTACTCTGTGGGGAGCTCCTTCAATCTGGTGACCAACTTCACGGCAGACCCGGAGGCCGCCGGGTTCAAGAATGTGACCAGCGCGTGCTTCAGCGCTGGACGGCTTGAGGTGGAGGGCTACCACCAGGTCAGCGGCACCGTCTGCGACAACCGTGCCGACTACATGTTCTGGGACTTTGTGCATGGCACCGAGGCCATCGCTAAGAAGGGCGCTGCCATGATCTTCTCCGACCCAGTGGAAGAGGGATTCGCCAAGCCCATCAACTTCGAGCAGCTCGTTTCTTCATCAACACACGGTTCTGATGGAGTTAGCAGCTCTTAATTTAATTACGACTTCATTGAAAGGTAGTCAAGCTCCTCGTTTATTTTCTTTAGTTTATCATGAGTCTGTTGGCACGATAGTTTTTACTGAATCTGTACATGCCATGTTACCTTTGTTTTGTGTTTACAAATAAACTCAAACTGACACGTGCATTGTTCACGTGCTGGTGCGTCTAGTTTTAGACCGAGTCCTGATCTCGATCATGGGATTCGGTCCAAGTTTGTTACACCTCCTTTCTGTTAAATAAAAGAGAAATGGAGTTACGCGTCTTAATACCCTGTATATCTCTCTGAGATTGTGTGTGTTCATCGCATTGATTGGTTGAAAGAAGGGGACAACTATACAAAAAAAATCACCGTAAGGCGGTTCGGCATGCTAGAAAGAACAAGATTGCAAAGCTCCAGGATGATAATCATCGTCCAATTTGTTCGGTCGGACATGGACTGTATGGCATACTCTTATTTTAAGACTTTGTACACATGTGATCCATCTTTAAATCTTGAGGCCATAACGTCACTTGTGGAGGAGCAAATTAATATCGATATGAATGATCAGTTTTGTAGGAACTTTTCGGACGAGGAAATTTGAGATGTCTTGTTCCAAATTGGCCCTATTAAAGCCCCCGCTACCCAATGACTTCCTATCAAAGACTCTGAGATGTGCTTAACGAACATGTTATTATAGCGATACGTCAATTCTTTGCTACTGCTTTCATGCCGGAGGGCACAAATTATACCTCTATTGTGCTAATGCCAAAAATTGACAATCCGCTGGTACTCAAGGATTTCCGTCCCATCGGCTTATGCAATGTCCTCTATAAGGTGGTTTCTAAATGACTTGTTAATAGACTAAGCCCTATGCTTAATGATATTATTTTGCAGAATCAAAGTGCATTTGTCCCGCGACGCTTTATCACGGATAATGCAATTTTGGCCTTTGAGTGTATACATTATATGGAACATGATAGGTCTGCAAATTCTGAGTTTTGTGCTTACAAGCTAGATTTATCTAAAGCCCATGATAGAGTGGACCGGTCCTTCATGGAGTCTACAATGCAAAAATGGGGTTTTCTCACTGGTGGATACAGTGGATTACGGCATGTGTTACCACGATGAGGTATTCAATAAAATTTAATGAAACCTTATTGAAAGCTTTTTCTGCTACAGGAGGGTTCATACAAGGGGATCCTCTGTCTCTATTCTTGTTCTTGTTTGTGGCTGATGGTTTATCATCTCTTCTTTGAAAGGAAGTTGAGCTCAATAGGATCTCTCCAATTAATTAAGGTATATCGAAGTGCACTGTGGGTGTCTCATCTCTTGTTTGCTGGCGATACTTTATTTTTTCTTTCGTGTATCGGCTCTGGAGGCGTTATGGATAAAGCAAATAATTGAGGTACATGCCAATGGTACGGTACAGCTGATCAACCCGCCTAAATGTTAGATTATCTTCAATAACACTTGTTCTCATAATATTCAAGATGATATCCGCTCTATATTATAAGTTGCACACCAGGGAACGATGCACAAGGGAGGTTTGCAAATCTGTCATCACGATTATTACAATACCTTCTTGCAAAGGGTGATGGTTTGATGTCTCAGAATGCTCGAAAAGTATTAATTAAGGCCATAGCACGAGCCAGACCTTCTTATGTGACGAGTGTCTTTAAACTCCCGGGTTCAGTGTGTGATGAGTTAACAAAGTTAATCCGTGATTACTGGTGGCGTGTTGAGAAAGGTAAACGTAAAATGCATTGGGTAAACTGGAACACAATGAGTCAATTAATGGTAGTAGGCATAATGGGTTTCAGAGCTATGCACCTATTTAATCAAGATTGTTAGCGCGTCAAGCTTGGTGCCTAATTACATGCCCTGAAAGTTGGTGTGCCGTGTTTTGAAGGCCAAATACTACCCGCATGGGGATCTCATGGACATAAGATTCACACATAACTCTTTGTCTACTTGGACGGCGATTACTCATTCATGTACTTGAGCTTCTGGAAAAGGGACTGGTGTGGCGTGTCGACAATGGCAAGAGTATTAAAGTTTGGCGTTATAGCTAGATTCCCATGCTCACATACGGTAAAACCCTCAATTGACAGCTAGATTCCCAGGCAACAAAATAATTATACGAGTTTCTTAATTGATTGATGCTACCGAAAATTGGAACGTGCAGAAAGTCCATGAGTCTTTTCTAGCAATTGATGTTGCGGTGATTTTAAAGATCAAATTGCCAAGACGGCGCTGTGATGATGTTATTGCATAGATGTCGGATGATTCTAGAATGTTCTCTGTATGTTCGGCGTACAAGCTGGTCTTTGAGGAGCTGGTCGAGTTTGACCGTGGCGGATCCCTGCTTGAACAAAATTTGGGGCTCTTCGGTCCCTCCAATGGTAAAAAAATTCGCATGGAGAGCGCCCTCGTATGCTACGAAAACTTTGGCGTTGACCGGTAGCATAGATTAGCATTTGGATTGTGGACGACAATTACCCTACCAAAACTTTGGCGTTGACCAGTAGCATAGATTAGCATTTGGATTGAAGCCCACTCACCAGCTGCCACACCAAAAATTGGGGCAACTACTTCAGCTTTTGCACTCACATGCTGGCAAAACAGGGGCATGCGAATCCTTCGCCAAAATATTGGCTCGCCATGATATGGCGTGGGGGTTATAGGCATAAATCAAACAGCACCAAGTGCGACAGATAACGCCAAACCAGGCGAACCCATCCAAGTTGACTCACCCTCTAGCTCGAACCCGCCCTCCCAACTCGACTCGCCCTCAAGTTGACTGCCACGCCATTTCAATTAAGTGACTCAAATGAATTCTAACATGTGAATAGCACAATTGTAGTAAAACTGAAGCTTTCCTCCATTATGTCATCTAGCATTGTGAAAGGAAAGTGATTATAATGCTACCAGGCGTAGATTATGTCTTGCTATTTATTTATTTTTTGCAAACTAAGTGTTTTTGTATAACAAAAATATCTTTAAGGAGATTTTACTATAGCGACAGGTTGTTACGTAGAGAGGAAGACAAGTTATTCTTATTAATGAAAAGGCAGAGTTGGTGCCTGATTTAGGTAGGGTAGTTGTAGTTTTCGATTCTAGAACTAGTGGTGTTTGCCTCTACATGGCGTGCGAGGGTCGGCTTCGGTAGACAGGAATCTCTAATATTTTGTTGTGTATTGATCTGACCCTCGTGAGGGGTATATATAGAGTTACAACGGGTAGGTAGACTTGGAGTATAAGATGATCTTAGAGTCCTAGTATATCTCATATACGTATATGTATCTGTATTCTAACATACACATGTGGCAATTAAAATCCATGGAACCCTATATATGACGATGTAAAACAAGATCAAAGTATCTGTTTATCAGTGCTATATACGCATACAATGGAATTTAGAATATGCATTACCGCCCAAGCATGCTACTTTGGTGTTAATTAATTTGGATATAATATTTTCTTCTGAAATTAGCCTATAAATGTGTGGTATGTCCCTTTACCTCACACTTCAAATCAACGTAATAGTATCTCTCAGCGTTTACAGATTTTCAAACCTTTGTTCAACTCCACATTTAGATCTAGGTGAGTGTCTTTCGCTAATTTAGTTGTAGATGAAATATGTAGAAAAGTGCAACCGGAGCGAGTTGCATATTTCTTTTAACTAACTTTGGTTGCACTTTCTCAGGTGACCGAGACTTACGAAATTTTCAGTCGATTGAGACATAGACACAGACTAATAGATCGGTGAAATTTTCGCAAGAAAAAAAACTAAGCTACAGATTAGTCTTTGATTGATGCACGTTTGCGACAAAGGAAAAAAGAATCAAGTTTGCCACTCCAGCCAGCAGCGTGCGTGCATGGGTCGATGATCGATAGGTGATCTCTTTGCGAGAGGAGAAAACAAACAAACCTCACCGGTTACAAAGCTTCGCTTGTCGGCGTCTCACGCGCAATGGTTTGAGCTGCAATCCAATTCTGCATCTCGGTCTTTCTCAGGGCCGTATCAATCTGCTGCGAAACGGTTTCACATCCTATTATTCGGCCGCCCGATCTATAAATACCTCCGGGAAAAACAGGAACGAAAACCGTGATAGGAAACTCGACCTCTAATCGAAACTCACCCAGTCGATCTCTAATCTATGCACATCACTATCAAAGTAAATTAGCGAAGCATATGGAGGATGGGAGGAAACCTCCGAGCCTGCTAGAGCACTCCGTCAGGACGGCCATCGACAATTTCCGGCATCTCACGAGCGTCGACGGCATGGACACGCAGCTGCTCCGCAGAATCCTACCCCACTGCACCTTGAACCAGCTTGCCCGCATTGTGCCTAAGCATTGTGCGCATGTCCTTGGAGAGTGAGTGTGTAAGTAAATACAAAAGTTACCGTCATAGCATGGAAGGGATAAAAATAATAATAAAAAAAGAGGAAAATAGCAAAAGATATGAAGTCTCCCATAGCAAAAAGAGTCCCAAGCTTGTACGCAAAGAGAGAAAGAAAGCGCGACCAAGAAAAGTGCACAAATCCATGCGTATATCTTTTTGCAAACAAGCTACCATCTCTCTTGCGTTGGCACGACAACCGAGCTTAGTTTTGATAAGTTTTGTTACCTCATTTGTATAGTCATGTCAACCCCCACCCATCTCCACGTGTGTTCTTTTGTGTCTTTGTGGACCGTAGCCTTTTTCTTTGGATTTTTAGATCTCCACCACTTTTGACATCATCATTTTACTTTGGTTGTTCCGTTTGGTTTTTCCACCTTCCTAACCTACCACCATAAGCTTTTGAGAGTTTTAGTTGCTTTTACTGTGAGGTCGCTTTTCACATTCACTTTGCAAGTCGTTGGTTTTTCAAGTGTGGCTACTTATCCAAATCTTTCCACAAGGTGAGGTGAATGGCTAATCCCATCCATATATTACACTTCCATATATTCCTTGCTTTGGTGAATCATGGATAGGACTGGTGAGTCAAGCCCAGACCTGACACAAGATGGCGAAGGACCATAGATGACAAGAGCTAGTCACTTCATCAATCGTGAAGAACTTCGTGGTTGTTTTGATGACCGTGAGACACGCCAAGATGAACAATTGGAGAAACATGTGCCGAGTTCTACGCCCGCTTCGATGGTCTAGGGAACCGCATGAAGGCTATGCATCATGACTTCTCGCACCAAAATGAAGCTCTCCGTCGCTCTATCTCCGAGATCGCGTGGAATACAAGGCCACGTTCTCATACACAAAGTTCTTCAAGGCACCACTCGAGTGACTCAAGCTCGTCACGGCATCGAGCTCCTCTTCAACAAGAACCAAATGCAAGTGCTCAACGACGCAACGAAGCATCCATCATCGACAATGAGATTTCTTCACAACATGTATCGTCCCCACGGCGCGTCGCTACATCAAGATATGATGGTGATTCATCCTCAAGGCCTCCATCATCAGCCGTGATGTCATGACTTCAGGGGGTCTCTACGGAGGCAATTCCCCGAATAACCGTGGCGTAGTAGATCGCCTAAAGATGCAGGGTGACTATAGGGCGTTCATGACGAAACAAGGCGTCCTTCCGTTCCCTGAGCCGAGCCAGAAGTCTTGATGTGTTGGTCTAGTTGTAGTTCTTTATCCCCACAAGTACTTGTGTGTGTCGGCATGTACATGCTACTACTTGGTATTTTTTGCTTACTTTGTTACCTTATTTGATAAGTATATCTTTACATGCGACTTTTACTTGTTTTTTTCACCCACCATTTAATTATTATTGCCAACTTTTAGATGACGTGGTACGTTGTGTACAAGGGACGGGTTCCAGAGTCTACGATGATTGGGAAGACTGCCGGAGACAGGTGCACCGTTTCAGCGGCAATAGCTACAAAGGGTACAACACTATGGCGGAGGCGGAAGCTAAATACGCGCGCAACCTAGCGGGAGTTAGGACGAGGAACCAGATGAAGACCTACACCTCCATCGTGGTGATGGTTATCGTCCTTGGTTGTCTGTCCTGCATGTTCCTACTTTAGATATCTAGGCGAGCTTCCACGAGCTCTAACTTTGTTGAGACATGTATTCATGTCATCACTAGCTACTTTGTAACTTGATCGAAACAATGTAACTTATACTGTGTATTTATGTATATGACTTATCTATACGTATTTGTTTCTATCTTGTCTGTGTATTTATTTCTGTATTGTGTATCTGTGTATTTATTTCTATACTGTGTATCTGTGTATATCAGTTGTATTGTATATAATCTGTATTGAATATCATCTGTATTGACTTTTTTTTTGAAAAGCTCAGCCGTGGCGCACATATACTTTGTTAGTGGCGCACTACGTTAGTAGCGCACTATGTCATGCGCCACAGGAAAAACAGTAGTGGCGCACAAGGCAGTGTGCTACTACTAACTCGAGATACCTGTAGCTCACCTGGCAGTGCGCTACGGGCACTTTTTAGCCGTAGCGCAGAAGTCGTGGCGCACCCCTAGAGCGCCACTGAAGGGGAAAATAGGTGCCCACAGACGTGCATTTTCCTAGTAGTGCGTCGAGATATCTTTTTCCCATCATGGGTCACAACATAGTCATTGGATAGGCCCTCTAGCTTAGAAGATTCTACAATTTCTTATTTTGATATATACTTCGCTTTTTTTTCTTGGGGACTTTGGGATTTTGTCATCTATGTGCATCCTAACTATACAGAGACCGAGTGTAATGCTTAATTCTTTAAGTAATAAAACATCATTTATTGAAAATATTCTTTTTGGTTATTCCTATATATTCTTTCTTTCTTTCTTGTTTCTGTATTTTTTTCCTATATTTCATTTCTTTCTTTATTTTTTATCATACATTTTTTATTTTTAAATATTTTTTCATCTTGTTAGTTTGTTTTTTTTCTCATGTTTTTATTCATTATTTTAATCTTCCGTAGTTGGAATTGTTCCAAGTTTTGTTGTTGTTCTATCTATGTTTAATGTTTAGTTCAATCAGTTCTTGTGATTTATTTGCGCACATAGTTGTGATATGCCCAAATAGTCAAAATTTTAATTTTGTTCCACTAGATATGATTCATTTCATGACGACACTAAAATCCTAGTCGTATTTGTATTTCCAGTTTTTCTTGTTCACCGTGTATTCAATGGACATTCTTTCCTTCAACCGGACAATCAGGCACGCAAGCTCAAGGATGGCAAAGCTCCCGACAATACAATGGCAAATCCTTTCAGTGAAATGGAAGCCAGGTGACGCGCTGGCGCCAGGGAGAAGGAGCCAAACTTACTGCATTAAAAATCTACTCGGCATATTCTCCTACACCATGACAAGTAGACGTTAGACCAATCATAGAGAAGCACACAGATCGTGCGCTTCCTCCAAAGTATGTAAGCCGTTTGATAGATGCAGCATTATAGATCGGGTCCCATGCTCTTCCTCTCATCAACCGGTCAAAAATCTACTCGCTCAAGTCTCCTAGCCACAACAAGTAGACGTTGGACTAATCATATAGAAGCACATGGATCGTGTGCTTCCTTTAAAGTAACTATCTGGGACCGGCGTGGCGGCACGCCACGTCCGTGCGTACATGTTGTGCTGCTGCCCGTCCTATCTTTCTTCTGCTTGATCCGAAAGTAGCCTAGTTAATCCTGTGATGAAGAAGTCATCATCACCCAATCTACTCTTAAATAATCATTTGTTTGCTAATAACCATTCTAGACCGCAAGGGGAACTAACAAATCAGTTAGTTAAGATGTAAGCGATCGTGCAATACTCACCTTCTCTTGTGGTGACCGGTGACTGTCCACATAATCTTACATGTCCTTCTTTTGTATCCAGATTTTAGCTGACACCAGGGAAAAGTGGAGAACTCAAACAGCACATATCACCATCTTGAAATAAATGTACTAATACTGTCCCCTCTGTGTTGTGCTTCACTGTTGCTCCCGCTGTTGTGCATGATACTAATTTGCCCCTCGTGTTCGGCATGCATGTGTGAGCATGATGTTGACAAAGAAAGGAAATAGCATACCAAAATTAGAGAGAAAATTTAGCAGCGAGCAGTCTGTTAAGATGACGGAACATTTCAAAGCAGGACTTGCTGAAACACCTGAAATTAAGCTCAACATGGGATCACTAAGAGAAAACTAAAATAGAAGAAAAACAATTTTCCCAAGTAGCGCATCCAAATCAAACAAGGCGGAAAATACAACTTTTGTGGGACAAACCATCGCTTGAAGCAGCATGTCTTCATATGGGGATATCAATCTTCTGTACACTCAGTTTGGCCTTGAGAGTTTATTTTTACCATCTCAGTCACATGACAATATACAAGATCAGACTTGACACCGGCATGAGTCAAATTTAATATTGATAAGAATCTAGTACTCAAGGACATCACTACTGTTATAGGGGAAAATTAGCAAAGAAAAAGGAACCTAATATTCTATTATATATTCTAATACTCAGGAACACCAGGCTAGCACTTTAGAGGTGCACGACAAATCCAACAGACCAAAGATTGTAAGGACAACTAGTGCAAATTGTATAAGGTCATGACCAAAGCAAAGATGGCAGCATCTCATGGGTTTTGAGCTTCAGATATCCTATGAATCGTGAATGTTATACATGTAGCATACAAAATCTCTCACAAGAATTCCATCTTCCTCTCGAATAACTATCCAATTTACTGAGGTCCAAGGACGAAGACTTCTCAAGCTCCAAAACAGAACGACATGAAAGTAAGTTGATGCATCAACAAAATAGAGAACCTGGAGGAAGTGAATCGAGATAAGAATGTTAGGAGGAACATGATACTTCATGTACTATATAATTTGCGACAATCTGGAGCATAATTAGTGCCCTCTCCCACTTGCTACATAACCGGAACCTGATCATATTTTGTGCGATAGAAAAAAGAAAACTGAAAGATCATATTTTAGGTGGTAAATGCAGTAAAATTGGACTATGCTACAAAGAAAAGAAAATTCAATTACGTGAGACTTTACCCTATGTGGCCCTGTAACTTCTGCACGGGGGTCTTCACACTTTTCCTCTTAGACCAAAACCAAGTCCTCTAGTTCAGCTGTAAGGCAAAAACAAACAAAATAAAATCAGGAAAACCAAAGGCACATAGTAAAAGAAAAATAATTAGTTTCCTAGAAGAGAAATCGTGCGGTTACTAATGGCATAAAGAAGAGCGTAAAATAGTGAGTAAAAAGTTAAGTTCAACGAAAATTGTTTTCCAAGGGAGACTTATGGATTGCTTCCCACATGAAAATGGAAATAAATCCAGGAAACATAGAATTAAGGAATTGATTTATTTCAGGGATTCGGATGGTATCATTGCCATTTAGAAGATTTGTGGTATATTGACCTAGTCAGTACCAATCTATTTTCATACCACTTGTTAGCTTATATAATGTCTTAAATGTAAATCTCAAGACAACTGGAAAATTATTTCCTAAATATCACAGAGTACATCATCCTTGTTAGTATCATTTTTTAGTAACCCACATGCGGAAGCTTCCACCAGAAAACTAAAATCTGCCTAGCAATAATACACTCAAGATCCTTCTTATAAACCCAAAATAGTTTTGTTGCGATCAATCAAATTTCTTAGTACAGTTAACAATTGCGATCAACCTGATTTTCTTAGTATAGGTAATAATTTATCCATGTTATAAGAAGTGTTCAATATTGTGCATTAAGTACTTTCATGCGTCGTGTAACCCAAAACCATCAGTAACAATACGAAACCTCATATCCTAACTAATTCATAGAACTTACTTGCTAGTTATGGTCAGATAAGCCTTGATGTCAAGATAAAAAGTTGGAGAGTGAGCTTGGATCTGCACTACAATTAGTGTTGATTGATTATGCAAAGAGATGCAAAAACAAGTTGATTGCATGGAACATAGAGGCCATTGTTGAAGTAACAACTGCAGTAGGAAACCTATCGGGAAATCATCACCTGCAAATGCAATCAAACGATGTTAAGAGAAAAATAGATATGCATTGTTCAAGTTGTTGACTGTTCATATACAATGTCCAATTTTATTCAAAATCATTGTATTAATTATTGGTACCATCTGCACATGAAAATAGCATCATGTTAAAACCAAAAAAATTGTAGCTTTATACTTATAACCGAAGAATACAATAACGTTTATCTCTAGCTAAGGAGGCTCCCAGATTTCCCTACAATTTGCTCATATGACAGTAAACTGAATACTATACACCTCAAAGTAAAGGTCCTTGTGCATACAGTAGTGTTGCACGTCATGATGTGGTTGGACGTACGAGGTGGTACTGAACAGCCATATGTGGCACTTCGGCACCTGCAACATTGATGGCAGGTTGCGTCCACCGGAGCAACGCCTGCAGAGCCATCGCAGAGCTGGCTAGAAGCAGAGCCATCGGCTAATGGTCGCGAGAATCTGCAAAAACGTATACAATCTGAACCCAAAAAAAGGAAAGAAAAGAAAAACAGAGGAAGAAACGGAAGATGGGGTTGCAGATACTGCGGAGGTCGTGGCCCTTGAGTATGCGCTCAACGCTCCGGAGAAGGACGCCAGGGCGCGCTCCTGGCACATGTGTTGCTCGTGCGGCAGCACCCACCCGCCCACGCTGTGCTTCGTACCTCGTCCTCGCGGTTGTCCGATGTCCACCGCCCCGAACCGGTGCTGCCCTCGGCTTACTCCGCACTGCCCACCGAGGACACCAGAACGGGATGCCCATGGGCATCGAGCCTAGCCCTTCAACGCCGCCGTACTCCTCTTCCTTGTCTGCAGCAACGGTGAAGGATCAGTTCATGGCTTTGATCTCCTTCTCGAGTTTCCAGACACATCGCAAGTGAAGGAGAGCAAGCAAAGCACAAGAGAATATAAGAAGAGAGAAGAAACTTCAAGAAGACGTGCCAGATGGCATGGAGGAAACAGGTGTCGATCAAAAAAAGGAAACAGGTGTGGATCAAGATAAGAGTACTCCATCTCGCCTCTTGCATCATTACATTTTTGTTGTTGTTGTGCATCATTATATTTTGTTGTTATCTCTTCTCTCCACTTCAATCATTTTTTTGTTGTGCATTGCTATCTTTTATTGTTATCTCTTCTTGCTTGTTGTTGGAGCTTCTCATCATGGCTGAACTCACCTCTTGCATCATTACATTTTTTGTTGGTATGCATCATTATTTTTTGTTGTTATCTCTTCTTGCTCTTCTCATCATGGCATCTTGTCTCTATCTCACCTCTTGCATCATTGATTTTTTTGTTGTTATACATCATTATTTTTTGTTCTCATCTCTTCTTGCTTCACCGTTTTCCCTCTTGCATCATTTAATTTTTTGTTGTTATGCATCATTCTCTTTTGTTGTTATCTCTTCTTGATTTCTTTTTTCTTCCATCTTTGCCTCTTCCATCATTGAATGAAGACAAGAACCAAAATCGAGCCCATGCACTACTCTGCAAGGTCGCAGCCCATCGGCTGCTACATGCACCCAGGAACTCACCAAGGCGAGAAGAAGTGTTGCAACGCAACCAGAGCAAAACCCTGCACGTACCAGAGAACGCACACGGAACCAAACTGCTACACATGTCGGCGCAACAAAAATCCTCACAACAGCCCAAAAATCTGAGAAAAAAGAGAAGTTTGAAGGTTTAAGATCTTTAGATATGTAAACCGTTGGATGGATGCAGCAGTATAGATCGCGTCCCGTGCTCTACCTCTCTCCAACCGGACCATTGTCTTGTGTATAAACATAGGATGTCTTGTGTATAAACATAGGATGTCTGGATGTACATGCGAATATTTTTATCAAATTTTTTTAACATTGAAAATTTGTTTTTGATATATTTTTATAATAGAATCATTTACACTCATATTTTTATAATAGAATCATTGAAAACTTACTGCATTAAAAATCTACTCGGCATATTCTCCTAGACCACGACAAGTAGACGTTAGACCAATCATAGAGAAGCACACGGATCTTGCGCTTCCTCCAAAGTAATGTAAGCCGTTTGATAGATGCAGCATTATAGATCGGGTCCCATGCTCTTCCTCTCATCAATTGGTCAAAAGTCTACTCGCCCAAATCTCCTAGCCCACAACAGGACTAATCGTAGAGAAGCACATGGATCGTGTGCTTCCTTTAAAGTAATGTAAACCGTTGGATGGATGCAGCAGTATAGATCACGTCCCATGCTCTACCTCTCTCCAACCGGATCGTTGTCAAACTACCACCACACATTTCATAATTTCAAAAAAAAAATTCAAAAAAAAAACCACCACACATTTCATGTCGTGTACATCCAAACCTGACCTGGACCCTGCGTGCATTGTATCTAATTCTAGACTGGCATATTATTTCATGTACTTCACCTGACTCTACATCCATTACCGGCCTTTTGTTTTATCATAGTACTATTCTCTCCATCTCGAGCTAGACGCCGTAAGTATCTCTAAAAATAGTGTCTAGACATATCTAAATTTAGAAACAAATTCGACATATACATTTTTAACGTATAGACCCTATGTTTTACAATATAAACAGCTTTCTAAAAGATTTATATTGTGAAACAAGCGAGTAAATAGCTAGTGGTATTTTTTCATTTGTCCACATGTGTATCACCTCGCTTGCGATGACACTATTTACCATGAATATCTCGAGAAAAGACAAAAATAGTACCAATCTCTCGATCTTACCCGTGACACACCTGCCCACGCACATGATTCTCGTCTGGCCAAAAGAAAGCACACACATGTGACATGCATGACAAATATGGACCATCTTAATAGCTCATCTGTAGCGATAGGTTCATCCCACGCTGCCATGCATGATGCATAAAGCATCAGTATAGGTGCACCCTGCCCGTGCCTAGAAATAGAGTGTACCACGTTGCAATAAACGTCCAATTGGAATTTTTAGATATCCATTTGCTACAGCTATTTGGATTGGATGGACTTGGGGGAAACTCAATTTGGTTCGCGGGTGCAAATGAGTCCATTGTTTGAAAACATTTTTAAAATGTCAAAAGAATTAGAAAAAAATGTTTGCTTATACTCCGAATTTTTTATGTTCGCCCACAAGTTCTCGGAAAAAATATTTTTTCTGTACCGTGTAAAAAAGACAAATTTGGATGCTCCAACTTTACTATTTATGGACTTTTTTCTTTTCTTTTTTGGACATGTCATTTAAAATGTTTTTTTTCGAAAACTTGTGTACAAGCATAGAATATCCGTAAGTACATGCAAATATTTTTTACGAACTTTTTTAAATAATTTTTTTATTTTTATGTATTTTTATAATAGGATCATTTACACTCAGTGAACTAAAACGCCATATCGGGCTTGCTTGGATACTATGCAATCTATAATGGATTGGATCAGATCACATTTCGGTGGACATTGGTTGGGCACGTTGGTTTTGGACTTGAACTTTAATCAAATTGCAGGTTGGACGTATAAATTGTATCTTGTATAAATAGGCAGGAGAGGCTAGGCTTTACTCCAACAACTCACAGTGCTCAGCTACCATTCCAATTCCGGTAGACAAACCCACAATTAATAGCGGAGTAGGAAGCATGGCGGGGGCGAGAGTGGCCAATCACAAGGGCCTGATGGCACTGGTGGTTGCGGTGCTTGTTATGTGCGGCGATGGGATGGCATTGGAGGCGAACCTGGTGCCGGCGGTGTACGTGTTCGGCGACTCGACAGTGGACGTCGGCAACAATGGGCCGCTGGAGCTTCCCTACGGCATCGACTTGCCGCACGAGTACCTGCCTTCCGGGAGGTTCAGCAACGGTTACAACCTCGCCGACTACATCTGTACGGTTCCACTGCGCGCGTACATCTTTTCATTTCATTTTCTCATATGAAAATTAGCTAACGCCACTACGCAATTCTGAAATAATGCAGCCAAGCATTTGGGTTTCAATATGAGCCCACCGGCGTACATGTCACTAACGCCAGAAACAACCCATGAGATCCTCAGAGGCTTCGGTGGGGTCAGCTACGCTTCCGGTGGCTCCGGCATTCTCAACACAACCGTGAGCTGCTTGAAATAATGCTGTACTTTTCAACCATCACTTATTTGTAACTAATTTATTTTTTGATGTTTGCATGGATCGATCGATCAGCGGTTGGACAAGGACAACAGCATTTCAATGTCCGAACAGGTGGAGCTCTTCGCAGCCACCAAGTCAAAGATGAACGAGTACACCGGCGGCGGGGACTCCGTCGCCATCGCCACACGGTTGTCCAAGTCACTCTTCCTCATCAGCGCCGGCGGCAATGACATTATCATTACCCCTCCTATCCGGTTCCTGTTTCCGATCTTCTACACCCTCGTCCGCAACAGCTTCACGAAGCATGTGCAAACCTTGTACGACCTCGGTGCCCGCCGCTTCGGGATCATCGACGTGCCACCCATCGGATGTGTACCGTTGATGCGCTCCCTGTTCCCATTCAGCACAGGATGCATTGGTGTCTACAACGATTTTGCCAAGGGCCTCAACGACTTGCTGGAGCAGGAGATGGCAAAGATCGCTGCCGACCCCGAGCGGCCCGGGATGGCGTACTCTGTGGGGAGCTCCTTCAATCTGGTGACCAACTTCACGGCAGACCCGGAGGCCGCCGGGTTCAAGAATGTGACCAGCGCGTGCTTCAGCGCTGGACGGCTTGAGGTGGAGGGCTACCACCAGGTCAGCGGCACCGTCTGCGACAACCGTGCCGACTACATGTTCTGGGACTTTGTGCATGGCACCGAGGCCATCGCTAAGAAGGGCGCTGCCATGATCTTCTCCGACCCAGTGGAAGAGGGATTCGCCAAGCCCATCAACTTCGAGCAGCTCGTTTCTTCATCAACACACGGTTCTGATGGAGTTAGCAGCTCTTAATTTAATTACGACTTCATTGAAAGGTAGTCAAGCTCCTCGTTTATTTTCTTTAGTTTATCATGAGTCTGTTGGCACGATAGTTTTTACTGAATCTGTACATGCCATGTTACCTTTGTTTTGTGTTTACAAATAAACTCAAACTGACACGTGCATTGTTCACGTGCTGGTGCGTCTAGTTTTAGACCGAGTCCTGATCTCGATCATGGGATTCGGTCCAAGTTTGTTACACCTCCTTTCTGTTAAATAAAAGAGAAATGGAGTTACGCGTCTTAATACCCTGTATATCTCTCTGAGATTGTGTGTGTTCATCGCATTGATTGGTTGAAAGAAGGGGACAACTATACAAAAAAAATCACCGTAAGGCGGTTCGGCATGCTAGAAAGAACAAGATTGCAAAGCTCCAGGATGATAATCATCGTCCAATTTGTTCGGTCGGACATGGACTGTATGGCATACTCTTATTTTAAGACTTTGTACACATGTGATCCATCTTTAAATCTTGAGGCCATAACGTCACTTGTGGAGGAGCAAATTAATATCGATATGAATGATCAGTTTTGTAGGAACTTTTCGGACGAGGAAATTTGAGATGTCTTGTTCCAAATTGGCCCTATTAAAGCCCCCGCTACCCAATGACTTCCTATCAAAGACTCTGAGATGTGCTTAACGAACATGTTATTATAGCGATACGTCAATTCTTTGCTACTGCTTTCATGCCGGAGGGCACAAATTATACCTCTATTGTGCTAATGCCAAAAATTGACAATCCGCTGGTACTCAAGGATTTCCGTCCCATCGGCTTATGCAATGTCCTCTATAAGGTGGTTTCTAAATGACTTGTTAATAGACTAAGCCCTATGCTTAATGATATTATTTTGCAGAATCAAAGTGCATTTGTCCCGCGACGCTTTATCACGGATAATGCAATTTTGGCCTTTGAGTGTATACATTATATGGAACATGATAGGTCTGCAAATTCTGAGTTTTGTGCTTACAAGCTAGATTTATCTAAAGCCCATGATAGAGTGGACCGGTCCTTCATGGAGTCTACAATGCAAAAATGGGGTTTTCTCACTGGTGGATACAGTGGATTACGGCATGTGTTACCACGATGAGGTATTCAATAAAATTTAATGAAACCTTATTGAAAGCTTTTTCTGCTACAGGAGGGTTCATACAAGGGGATCCTCTGTCTCTATTCTTGTTCTTGTTTGTGGCTGATGGTTTATCATCTCTTCTTTGAAAGGAAGTTGAGCTCAATAGGATCTCTCCAATTAATTAAGGTATATCGAAGTGCACTGTGGGTGTCTCATCTCTTGTTTGCTGGCGATACTTTATTTTTTCTTTCGTGTATCGGCTCTGGAGGCGTTATGGATAAAGCAAATAATTGAGGTACATGCCAATGGTACGGTACAGCTGATCAACCCGCCTAAATGTTAGATTATCTTCAATAACACTTGTTCTCATAATATTCAAGATGATATCCGCTCTATATTATAAGTTGCACACCAGGGAACGATGCACAAGGGAGGTTTGCAAATCTGTCATCACGATTATTACAATACCTTCTTGCAAAGGGTGATGGTTTGATGTCTCAGAATGCTCGAAAAGTATTAATTAAGGCCATAGCACGAGCCAGACCTTCTTATGTGACGAGTGTCTTTAAACTCCCGGGTTCAGTGTGTGATGAGTTAACAAAGTTAATCCGTGATTACTGGTGGCGTGTTGAGAAAGGTAAACGTAAAATGCATTGGGTAAACTGGAACACAATGAGTCAATTAATGGTAGTAGGCATAATGGGTTTCAGAGCTATGCACCTATTTAATCAAGATTGTTAGCGCGTCAAGCTTGGTGCCTAATTACATGCCCTGAAAGTTGGTGTGCCGTGTTTTGAAGGCCAAATACTACCCGCATGGGGATCTCATGGACATAAGATTCACACATAACTCTTTGTCTACTTGGACGGCGATTACTCATTCATGTACTTGAGCTTCTGGAAAAGGGACTGGTGTGGCGTGTCGACAATGGCAAGAGTATTAAAGTTTGGCGTGATAGCTAGATTCCCATGCTCACATACGGTAAAACCCTCAATTGACAGCTAGATTCCCAGGCAACAAAATAATTATACGAGTTTCTTAATTGATTGATGCTACCGAAAATTGGAACGTGCAGAAAGTCCATGAGTCTTTTCTAGCAATTGATGTTGCGGTGATTTTAAAGATCAAATTGCCAAGACGGCGCTGTGATGATGTTATTGCATAGATGTCGGATGATTCTAGAATGTTCTCTGTATGTTCGGCGTACAAGCTGGTCTTTGAGGAGCTGGTCGAGTTTGACCGTGGCGGATCCCTGCTTGAACAAAATTTGGGGCTCTTCGGTCCCTCCAATGGTAAAAAAATTCGCATGGAGAGCGCCCTCGTATGCTACGAAAACTTTGGCGTTGACCGGTAGCATAGATTAGCATTTGGATTGTGGACGACAATTACCCTACCAAAACTTTGGCGTTGACCAGTAGCATAGATTAGCATTTGGATTGAAGCCCACTCACCAGCTGCCACACCAAAAATTGGGGCAACTACTTCAGCTTTTGCACTCACATGCTGGCAAAACAGGGGCATGCGAATCCTTCGCCAAAATATTGGCTCGCCATGATATGGCGTGGGGGTTATAGGCATAAATCAAACAGCACCAAGTGCGACAGATAACGCCAAACCAGGCGAACCCATCCAAGTTGACTCACCCTCTAGCTCGAACCCGCCCTCCCAACTCGACTCGCCCTCAAGTTGACTGCCACGCCATTTCAATTAAGTGACTCAAATGAATTCTAACATGTGAATAGCACAATTGTAGTAAAACTGAAGCTTTCCTCCATTATGTCATCTAGCATTGTGAAAGGAAAGTGATTATAATGCTACCAGGCGTAGATTATGTCTTGCTATTTATTTATTTTTTGCAAACTAAGTGTTTTTGTATAACAAAAATATCTTTAAGGAGATTTTACTATAGCGACAGGTTGTTACGTAGAGAGGAAGACAAGTTATTCTTATTAATGAAAAGGCAGAGTTGGTGCCTGATTTAGGTAGGGTAGTTGTAGTTTTCGATTCTAGAACTAGTGGTGTTTGCCTCTACATGGCGTGCGAGGGTCGGCTTCGGTAGACAGGAATCTCTAATATTTTGTTGTGTATTGATCTGACCCTCGTGAGGGGTATATATAGAGTTAACAACGGGTAGGTAGACTTGGAGTATAAGATGATCTTAGAGTCCTAGTATATCTCATATACGTATATGTATCTGTATTCTAACATACACATGTGGCAATTAAAATCCATGGAACCCTATATATGACGATGTAAAACAAGATCAAAGTATCTGTTTATCAGTGCTATATACGCATACAATGGAATTTAGAATATGCATTACCGCCCAAGCATGCTACTTTGGTGTTAATTAATTTGGATATAATATTTTCTTCTGAAATTAGCCTATAAATGTGTGGTATGTCCCTTTACCTCACACTTCAAATCAACGTAATAGTATCTCTCAGCGTTTACAGATTTTCAAACCTTTGTTCAACTCCACATTTAGATCTAGGTGAGTGTCTTTCGCTAATTTAGTTGTAGATGAAATATGTAGAAAAGTGCAACCGGAGCGAGTTGCATATTTCTTTTAACTAACTTTGGTTGCACTTTCTCAGGTGACCGAGACTTACGAAATTTTCAGTCGATTGAGACATAGACACAGACTAATAGATCGGTGAAATTTTCGCAAGAAAAAAACTAAGCTACAGATTAGTCTTTGATTGATGCACGTTTGCGACAAAGGAAAAAAGAATCAAGTTTGCCACTCCAGCCAGCAGCGTGCGTGCATGGGTCGATGATCGATAGGTGATCTCTTTGCGAGAGGAGAAAACAAACAAACCTCACCGGTTACAAAGCTTCGCTTGTCGGCGTCTCACGCGCAATGGTTTGAGCTGCAATCCAATTCTGCATCTCGGTCTTTCTCAGGGCCGTATCAATCTGCTGCGAAACGGTTTCACATCCTATTATTCGGCCGCCCGATCTATAAATACCTCCGGGAAAAACAGGAACGAAAACCGTGATAGGAAACTCGACCTCTAATCGAAACTCACCCAGTCGATCTCTAATCTATGCACATCACTATCAAAGTAAATTAGCGAAGCATATGGAGGATGGGAGGAAACCTCCGAGCCTGCTAGAGCACTCCGTCAGGACGGCCATCGACAATTTCCGGCATCTCACGAGCGTCGACGGCATGGACACGCAGCTGCTCCGCAGAATCCTACCCCACTGCACCTTGAACCAGCTTGCCCGCATTGTGCCTAAGCATTGTGCGCATGTCCTTGGAGAGTGAGTGTGTAAGTAAATACAAAAGTTACCGTCATAGCATGGAAGGGATAAAAATAATAATAAAAAAAGAGGAAAATAGCAAAAGATATGAAGTCTCCCATAGCAAAAAGAGTCCCAAGCTTGTACGCAAAGAGAGAAAGAAAGCGCGACCAAGAAAAGTGCACAAATCCATTGCGTATATCTTTTTGCAAACAAGCTACCATCTCTCTTGCGTTGGCACGACAACCGAGCTTAGTTTTGATAAGTTTTGTTACCTCATTTTGTATAGTCATGTCAACCCCACCCATCTCCACGTGTGTGTCTTTTTGTGTCTTTGTGGACCGTAACCTTTTTCTTTGGATTTTTAGATCTCCACCACTTTTGACATCATCATTTTACTTTGGTTGTTCCGTTTGGTTTTTCCACCTTCCTAACCTACCACCATAAGCTTTTGAGAGTTTTAGTTGCTTTTACTGTGAGGTCGCTTTTCACATTCACTTTGCAAGTCGTTGGTTTTTCAAGTGTGGCTACTTATCCAAATCTTTCCACAAGGTGAGGTGAATGGCTAATCCCATCCATATATTACACTTCCATATATTCCTTGCTTTG
Source organism: Avena eriantha (assembly GCA_910589775.1). NCBI lineage: Eukaryota > Viridiplantae > Streptophyta > Magnoliopsida > Poales > Poaceae > Avena > Avena eriantha. The sequence goes on from OU342740.1 coordinate 420,592,668, forward strand.
GTGAATCATGGATAGGACTGGTGAGTCAAGCCCAGACCTGACACAAGATGGCGAAGGACCATAGATGACAAGAGCTAGTCACTTCATCAATCGTGAAGAACTTCGTGGTTGTTTTGATGACCGTGAGACACGCCAAGATGAACAATTTGGAGAAACATGTGCCGAGTTCTACGCCCGCTTCGATGGTCTAGGGAACCGCATGAAGGCTATGCATCATGACTTCTCGCACCAAAATGAAGCTCTCCGTCGCTCTATCTCCGAGATCGCGTGGAATACAAGGCCACGTTCTCATACACAAAGTTCTTCAAGGCACCACTCGAGTGACTCAAGCTCGTCACGGCATCGAGCTCCTCTTCAACAAGAACCAAATGCAAGTGCTCAACGACGCAACGAAGCATCCATCATCGACAATGAGATTTCTTCACAACATGTATCGTCCCCACGGCGCGTCGCTACATCAAGATATGATGGTGATTCATCCTCAAGGCCTCCATCTCAGCGTGAAGGACATCGTCATCCAAGAAGAGCACTCGTCATTCAAGAGGACACACCCCAAGATGAACCTCAAGTGAAACCTCAACATCATTAACAACCACAAGACCTTCACTCGACCACAAGTGATGACTCTAACTTAGAAGAACAAGCACATTGTCGACAGGAAGCTCTAGAAGACCCACCAAGATGTCATCACTGACATGACCGTCCACACCGACAACATGAGCCTCAACGTGCAAATGGTAATTTGGAGAGGATCTATTAATTAATTATACTAGCACACTGATTAAAAAATGGTGCAACAATTGATGATTCCTTTATTTATAATTTGAAGAAACTATTTTTACTCATAACTTTGTCCAAAGCTGGGAGGGGGGCTGTGGCCCCCCGACTAAGCTCCCCTCAAGTTATTGTGTACGATTGACAAGGACTAACAACATCCAAGTTATCCCGATAAGGTTTCCCCGAGTAGCCCCACACTACTGGCGTATTACGTGTGGCCGGACTTGCCTGGACAGCCACGAGAGCTGACGTGATACCTTTGTTGCAGGCAATGTCCATGTAATACTTATTGGTTACGTGTTGTATCTTGTATGTTTGGAATAGTTAGATCTGACCCAAACATATCAATCTATAGCTTACAATATTTGGTTAATAGATGCCACACTGTAAGAGTTAAGCATATTTTCTCCATATAGTTTTTGTTTACATGTTATCTGCCAAAAATTATCCTAAATCCTAGATGGCGACTTCTGTTGCAGCCATTTATTCCTCATCCCTTACGATTTTGACCATGACTGCCCCTTGCTACGTTGATGCCTTCCCTCTCCACCAGCTTGCAGACCTCCTACACCCCCTCTCCAATCAATTTCGGCCATCTGCTCACCATCAAACACACGCCGCCAACTATTTGTTATAGCGTTCTTAAATTGTGTTCTATCTGCGGAGCAATTTCCTCTACGCCTATGCGGACGGATTGTTTCCACTACAACAGAACACACGTGCACATGCGGTTATAAACGCTGGGGCACCCGCCTAATCGTTAGACTCGCACTATCACTGAAAGAAAGACGTTAGGGATAACTACGTAAGGTAGAGTGCATAAGCGGTGATTTTCTTTTCGCTAGGCGCATGCTTATGTGTTAGACAAAGCAGTAATTGTGTATACAAGAACATATTAGTAAAATGATGACGGTCCATGGCCTATGAGATGACCTAAGCTAAAGAAAGCTTGTTCCCTAAGCCCTTTGGATTGATATATAAAGTACCGGCACTAGTCTAGTTCAAAAAAGTTTCAACAACATTTGTCTAGTTTGAATTAAATTTTGCTTTCGCGGGCACTCGCGGGTTGCCGCTTCGCAACTCTACTGGGTGCATATTCTAATTTCTAAACTAATCACGCATTCAAGCCTATTTGGAACCGCACTAAACTAACACTAGAACCGCAGCTATTAACAGCACTTTTATCGGAATGAGATACCCAAGTATCAACATTCTTTTTCATAGATGAAGATGATACTTTATACTTTTGGAAATAAGTGACTTGTACTTGTCTGGATTCGTATATATCTACACATTAAGACGAGCCTTGATATGCAAATCAAAGTTAGTTATTTTCGGATCGGAAGGTTATTGTACTTGAGCTGTTGAGCAGGTAATGTTGTTTGATGCTCGCTCCATGGATGCTTTATTAGTCAATATCGATTACGGATATAAAATGAAAAGATTTACGCAGCATGGAAGATAGAGGCACAAACGGCATGTATGCATGTAGGATGCACACTTGCTCTGGCTGGGTACGTGGTGGTTGAGTGGATCCAAAGCGCGGTGCATGTCTCAAGCATTGGTCCGTTTGTGTTTGCACGCACGGAAATTGATAGTGCATTTCGTTCCCACCAGGCTCGATCTTGATACAGCATCCAATCCATATTATTGTTCTTAACTTTGTCTAGATTCGGATGCATCTAGTCTAAATACTTAACTAGATACATCTAAATTTAGATAAAGTTGAAAACAATAATATGGACTGGAGAAAGTAGGGTATTTTGTTTCTAGAGAATCAAAATAATATGTCCTTCTACTTCATAACAAGCAGCCGTGTGGAATCAGGCACCTGTGTATGTGATGTTTGATGCGCTGATCTGCTAATCTTTCTTCGCTCGAGTTCACGTTTGTAGTCCGTATCTTTTATACAACTGTATCAGAAAAACCTTTCTCGAGATAATAATGCACCATCGAGTAGTCCCCACCGGAACGACTTTTTTTTCCTTCTAAGAAAAGCGACAGGGTGTTGCTAACGGAGCATAGAATCGGTGCAATGTGCCACAACATATGGACACCTAGTACAATATCTACACTCGCCCATGACCCAAGGGCGTTAACGTCAGATTCACAAAAAATTTAGGCCCACGACCCTCCTATTTTTTCTCCACGTAATCCCGTAAATTGATTATGTAACTCTTATAGTCCGTAAACCTAGCATTACTTAGTCAAGTGAGAGATATTCGGTTAGTACACCAAGACAATAGAACGGAACGCCTCTTTCCCCCATGCACGGCCAGGGAGAGAAAAAAGATATCTTGCCCTAGGGCACCCGCCTTCCGACGCCGGCATCCGGCGGCTCCCCCCGCCGACGACCTAGGTTGTCGGTGGTGAGGGGGTCGCCGGATCCACGCGTGGTCTAAAATAGCTTCGCTTTTAGGCTGCTAATCATCTTGGCTTCGGGGACGACAATAACAGCGCTGAATAAATTTTCTTTAGATCCTTCCCCAATGGATTTGGAGATCAGCCTATCCAAGCAAGGATGGTGTGGCGGTGGAGGCATCCTCATGGTGGATTTGTGTCATCAGGCTCCGCCGTTGTGGCGGCGTTTGCTCTGGCGCTTGCGTGGAACATAGGAGGTAGTCTAGGAGCGGATGCAGATTGTGGTCTGCATCGACGGCATCTGGAAGATGGTGGATCGTGTGCTGGGTCCGTGGATCATGGATGACAAGTGTGGCTTTCTCATTCGATATCTTAGTCGTGCAGGGTTGCTAGATCTGGAGCTCGGTGGCATATCCGGGGTGTTGTCCCGGTCTGATTCGTTCAACGGCAATGATTTCACCTTGGGTGAGCCACCTTAAAGGTCCGCAAAGCTGCATGTCAACGATGGAGTCGGATCGAGCTTGGGTGAGGAGGTGATACGTCATTTTTTCCTTTGGTGGCTGCTGTGGTGGTGCCAGAGACAGGTGACGGGCATTGGCGTCAAACTCAAAGGTTTCTTCGGTCTAGATTGTTTTCTTTTTGGTTGGTGGTCCTTTGCGCAAAGGCTTGCGTTTTGCTGGCTTTTCAGTTTTGTTAGATCGGTGTTTACATGACTTGTACTATGATCTTTATGATATACTACCACCATTTCACAATGTAAACCTTTTTAACAAATTGTTTTAGTTTTCTAAAAAGGCTAAATTGTGGAACAGAGGGAGTACAAATGAGAGTGCGCGCACGACCAATCCCACGTGGACCGCATGATCAACATATGAGCGAAGTCAAGTATTGGTACATTGCAAAAGTGAAATGCTCCCATGTCAGAGCAAGTATAATAAGCCTAGTCAGCAGGCTATAGTATTTGCCACATCATCACAGTCCTAGGTGGATGAGAGAGAAAGGAGAAAAGAGAGAAGAGCTGGCTCTTATTCTGTAGTCCGGCGATAGCACAAGAATCAAGAAAAAGAAGCTTGCATGTAGCCTAGAGCCAATAGCATACGTGCATTACATAACTAAATATTAATTAAATTCTATTGAAGAGCCAACTAATAGCTCATCTATTATATAAGTGAGCTATATGAACGACTCTTAGATGACATGGCATGTCCTTATAGTCGGCTGCTGGCTATATTATTAACCTTGCTCTCATGCTCCAAAATCCAGCTTGTCTTTCATTCATTCGCCATCGGCAATCTGCTGGATCTCGGTGGGTGGGGACCAGCTCTCAGGAACGATATATGTACACAGTTGTCGGGGTGAGGAAGCGTAGGGAGCAGTGTAGCAAAAATAAATTATGTCAAAATATTGATGGTGCTAATTGGCACCTAGGTAAAAATATGTCACAAGTTGTACAAAAAAATTGTCCAGATTAAGTTATACAAAGTCAAATATGCAAATCATCGTAGTCGCCGAGGACCGCCTAACCACCTACCCCTCTCCTCTCCCGCTACAGTAGCTGAGCGAGGCTCGCGGTGCTCCGGGCCGAACCGACGCCTCTCTCGCCAGCGGGGGATGGCGAAGGGGAGGCGCCGCTTGTAGATCTAGCTATAGGTGAGCCTTTTAGGGTTGTTTTGGAGTAGGGCTCCGGATCGTTGCGACCATGTGTGGTGTGTTGGACGCATGTTCTTGCTGCTGGTGCTCCTCTGATCCTCTTGTGGAGCATGGGCTCTACGCGGCGGGCGTTCTCCTGTCCGGCTATGGAAGCTTGGGAGCAGTGGCGTTGCGGCATGGTAGGGAGTGTGGTGGATCTTTTCCTGGCTGGCCATGGAGGCAAGGAGGAGGAGTGGTGCCCGACGTCGTCCTCGACATCACGAAGAAGAAGGTTCTGTTGGCTGGTTCTGGTGGTGTAGATCGGCAGGTCCTGTGCCCCTTCCTCATGGTTGTGGTGATGGACAGAGAGTTGGGAAGGGCTCTAGGATCTGTCGTTCCAGAGCTCGGCGGGAGTGCAGTGTCAAGCACGCCAGAAGCTGCTTTTTTCTTCGGAGAATCCAAGCGACAGTAGCGGGTTTCCATGGCTATCCGTGGCCAGAGAGGTCACTCCGAACTCGGGCGCGGTGAGCGAGCGCGCGTCTTCTAACTCCAGGTCGTTGAGCTTTCATGGAGGATCTTCCCTGACCTCGAGCCTGGATTCATCGCCGGTGTTGCCCCAAGTGGCTTGCTCCCCGGCGGCGGCGGAAGTGCCTGGCTTTGGAGGTCGGCCGCAGCCGGATGCGGCGGAGCGGACCAAGGACCTGATGGTGTTTCTGGTTTTTATCCTAGGGTCCTGATTATAAAATTTGAGGCCTTATCTTTAATTTCCTCTTCTATTAGGGGCCTCACTGTAACTCTGTACCTGCCCTTTGTTTAATTCAGCTTCCATTAAAAGAAAGTATGCAAATCAGTAGATAAGGCTGCATCTTCCAACATGGCCTTCCGGTTTAATTAAGTGCAGCAGGGGATTAGGGAATGGATTATCTTGCTCTATCCTTGCTCGATCGTGCGTGCCCGACATGAACAAAACAGTGACAGCCCGTGTTGTCCCCGCTCGATCGATCCGTGAGAGCGGCAGTAGAGCCAGCTTGCATTGCATATTTGCACATGCATTCGCTCGCGTGCCTGAGAGAGCACCAGCTTCTACAGTACAGTTCACATCCTTTTGTCAAGATGTAATCTGGTTGGCATCGTTTCGTCCGACCAAAGCTGCTTCCACCACTTGTTGCTGCGCGTGATCTTTATTCCATCTGTTCGTCTAGCTCCGGCCGGATGGGCATGCACACACGCGTCAGGCTGGCTGGCATGGCCTCACGTGCTCGCGAACTTATCATAATTATTAAGAGCAACATCGATCTGGCTGCAGACCGTTCCTTTGCTCTCTGCTGGGACAGATGTATAGATGTATAGATGGAGGGGCCGTATTCTACCTGTGCATGCTAATTAACGGGTTCCACAACTAGGAAAATAGTTACCTATGGCACACCGATTTTCCCTACCCGTGGCGCCATGCAGTTCGCGCCACTGGTACAAGTTAGTCGTGGCACACCAGCCATGAGTAGTAAAAGTTAGCCGTGGTGCACCACCCAGTGCGCCATGGGTAGGGGCTTTCGGTGCGCCATGGGTATATTTTTTGGAAAACAAACAATTTTTATACAAAAAACACCATAATTTTGAAAAACAAAAGCAATCGAGTCCCCCTTCGCCGTTGTCACCTCGCCGAAGCTCAGGCATGGATACCGTGGCCGCGAGCACAAACTACAACCGCAGGTAGGTGCGGGAGGCTGTGGCCGAGCCATTGCTCATCGGTGTCGAGCGGGTGCGGGCGGGAGGTGGCGACCAGAGGAGGGCGCGACTAGAGGAGGCGCGGTCGGAGGAGGGCGGCATGGCTGATGCGGTGTGTGTGAGCTCAAGGTGGAGGAGAAGGGGAAGGTGGATGTGGAGGAGAAAGGGAAGGTGGAGGTGGAGGAGAAGGAGAAGGGAAAGGCGAGGTGAAGGAGAAGGGGAGGAAGAGGAGGATAGGAGCAAAAGAGGAGGAGGAGAGGAGAATGGGAGATAAAGGTGGAGGAGAAGAGTAGGAGAAGGGAAAGGGGAAAGGGGAATGGGGGAGGTGGGGATTCAAATTCGAATCCCGCCCTACCTTACCCATGGCGCAAATTGAGCTCCATTTTATATTTTGCAGGAAAAAATACTATTTTTGCCATAACTTTTTTCTTTTTCAAAATTTGGGATTCTAAAAATCGATGAACGAACATCGTTGCCATCGGATGTAGAATTTCGTGTAGACAAGTTCTCATATAATAAACTTTTTAATCTGAGGACGTATGCAAAAGTTATGGCATTTTACCAAGACATAACCTTTCATATCTGTTAATTTACCAACTCAAAAAAGGAGATCCATCAGGGGTGGAGTTGAAAATCTACAGCACCCTTATCCATGGCGCATCACTATGGCATGCGCCACGGGGCCATCCCCACCAACTGGGGCAAAACTTACTCGTGGCGCATCACTTTTCCTGGTGCGCCACATGAAAGTTGCTACCCATGGTCCACTTATATATATGGTGCGCCACGAGTATATACCCGTGGGGCACGGTGCCCCATGGGTATGTGATCTACCCATAGTTGTTTTTATAGTAGTGTCGCGGGACCCATCTCTCTCGCTCCATGGGATCCCACTAATCTCGTTTCTCCCGTCGGGTAGAGTTCAGTGTGACACGGGCTCTCCCGTACCAGCGCCCGCATGCATCGATATTGTTAGCGATACACTCAGTCAATATTCACAATGAGCCAAGGAAGGAACATAGGAGATCCAAAGAAACCATGCTAGCACCGTTTGTTGTGGAAGCGATGCCTTGGCCTCGGTCGCTTACGTTCTTGATATAGTGCCGATCAGCACAAATTACATGGAATAATTAAGAGGAGAGATTACACTTCTAGGTCCCGTCATACATGTTTGAGAGACTGTATATTCCGTCCTCTTATTAATATAGTGCCAAATATGCCTATTGTTTTACTCATTTTTTGTATAGGCAAATGAATCGGTTGCTCCTGTGATTTTATTGTGTGACTAATTCTAGAGGTACATAAGTATATGCATGTGTACGGAAGGAGCAATTAGTACAAATAACTAACATGGTATATAGTCCGCTCGATCAATAGATATACGTGGTTTTGAATGTCGTCACCGAGATTCCAAATACCATGGATTTATCAAATGTATGAATTATTTAATTTGCTATTGCATTACTATAATATTTCTCTAGCTGAATACTAATAATCTTTTTAAATCTTTTGTGTGTAAACAAATGGCGGTGCTTGCGAGACATTGTTGAGGGGGACAAGTACATTAATCATGCTAACTTTAAGTAATCCTTAACATTTTAGCGTAAATATATGAGATATAATTAAGGAACTTTTTAGAGTAGGAGGGCCATGGCCCCCCTTGGCCCGAGGAAAGGTCTGCCACTGTGAACAAGGGGCACTTGGTGATGTGTCACCCTATGGCCCCCAATATCTATGGCCACTGCGTAATTCTTGATCATTGTGGTTTTGTGGATTTTGTCCCACTTCTAATTCTGCAAGCCAAGTTGGGCATAGGAGATGTCCCTCCAGTGAACGAGCAGATCTACTCCTGTTTGTGAACATGACCACCATGTCCGTGTACCCCTTGCCTCTGTTGAGATCGTCGTAATCGCCACCAAAGCATACTTCATTTGACACAGGAAGCAAACGAGGATTGCCCTTGAAGGCGAACCAGGTGGCATCAATCGTCTTGAATCCGGAGAGGTGCATGTTGTCGTCCCTGATGGCGAGGGCAGACCCGGCCTTAAGGATCATGCACGTGTCTGGCACATGGCTGAGCTTATGCCTACCCAGCTGCGGGCCCCCCTCAACCAGGGCCATCATGTTCCCTTGCACCTCGTTGTACGGTTCCTTCCTAAGTGGTTTCGTCCCTGGTGATGTTAGGAGCGGTTGCAACCATTGACATGCGGCCAGAGCCTAAGGACTTGATCGCGTTTCGCGGGAAGACAATTATCTTTTGGGGTGCAATTTGTTATTCTCAAGGTCTTCTGTGTATTTATTCAGGTACCTCTGAGGGCCTTTCTATAAGTTTGTAGCCTCACTATTTCTAATGCAGTTTCTAGGTATTTTGGGGTCTTTTCCAAAACAAATCTTAACTCAACGGTCTACCTTGTATGATAAAATATTATAAAAACCATCACAACAATGATGTGAACATATGAAAATAAATAAATAAATAGAAGACGTAGATAACATACTGCAAGATTCCTACTAGATGAAAAGGTGAAATTTTTAATCTTCTAAAATCCATAAATAAAAACCATGTTTTCCTTTTTCCCTTAACGCAAATTATTGCTGGCCAGCAATGGCAGGAAGATATTTACCTAAACACGTTTGTTTTCTTAGTACTAGCAGCTTACCTGGCGGCCTCTACCACAGTACTCCATCTGACCATTGGCGTCCGTACGATTAGGAAGCTCGTGGGAAGGAGAGGTATAGTTAAGACAGGAGAGACAGCATTGAACCACAAATCGAATAAATCTTTCTTGGACATTGACATTGACATGCATCATTGATTAGGCCCCTTAGTCACCGATCCATATGATCGGTTTCACGTGGAGATATATATGTATGGTTGTCTCTTTTCACATAGAGAACAATACTCACCATTCCTTTGGATCTATGGTTCGTCGTTACTATACTTCTAAGTTAGCTCTTCTCCATTTTAGTCGATCGGTGCCTTTGATTCTTTAATGGCATACATGCACACTTCAGATCAAGCTTCCTTGCATCACCTTTAATTTGTTCTCTCTCCGTTTATCGATTGTGTAGTGCTTTGGTTTTGAAGTAACGAATATTGTCTCTTCTAACGTGTCTCATAGTCAAAATTGAGATTGGGGACTTTTTCGACAGTACGATCAAACAAGAGTAACCTCGTTTGCCTCCTCGTGGCCATCGCGGTCCAAATTGAGATTGGGGAATATTGCCTCCTCGTGGCCATCGGATCGCTGTCAGAACTCACATGCTCTCTCTCTGCTCCTCCGATTGTCATGTCCCCTAGACTTAGTTAATTAACCAGTGAATAGTAGATCGAAAGAAGGCCTTCAGTTCAAGTTTCGCCGTCCCTACGCGCACGTGCGGACCCGACGTCTAGGAATCGGAAAAGGCATTAGCACTTAGCAGCACTTTTGTGATTGTTTGATTAATCGGCTCTCGTGAGCAACTTAGACCTCGGTATACGTGAAAATAATCCATCACATCTGTCCGGAAAATCACGCATAAATTGTTTCTCCCGTGAGCAACTTAGACCTCGGTATACGTGATTGTGTATCAACAGGAGGTTGAAGTAGATGTTCAAAATCCTTAGAAAGATGGGGCATAGGAATCCCATCCACAGGGATCTGAGTAGCATTTTTTCTTTTGATGCAAAGATGATTCATAGAAAAAAAATCTTGAGAATTAGAATCCTACAAAAAAATCTACAATAGAAAAAGCGTCTTAGCATGGACCAGTGAGCTACAAAAACGAAGACTCGGTGCTTTCGATGATTTAAGCAAAATGTGGTGATAATATGCTATTCACCTAGCTCCCTGAAAAAATCCATTAACCCCTTCTCAATTTGTTTCTTCAAATCTTATTCCAAAGCTAGGAGGGGGCCGGTGGCCCCCTACTTGTAATAAGCTCCACCCGTGGCCACAATTTGTTGGTCAAGTATATGTAGCCCCATGCTCATGCTGCATGACGTGTGGCCGAGCTTTCTCGGACAACGATGGATCGCGCTCGCACTAGAGATGCATCTCATTGTGCACAATATAACCATACGCAAGTGCACCTCATACTGCCTCCACGACGACGAGTGCCTGTATTCCGCCCTTGGCTGTAGGGCATGCGTGTCATTTGGGACAGGGGCGCACGTAGGCATGGGAACTACATGATGCCTCCGTCCGCGAATAAAAACAAAAGGCGTGAGATGAGATTGCGATGCAAGAGAGACTCAACAGTGGTGCAAAACGCACGCTACCTTGAGTGTATGGCATGGAGAGCAAAGTGATCAGAGTGAGTGGAGTGACCAGGGCGCGCTTGTGACAGTGTCACGAGTATCGGAACTGCAACTAGTGATGGCGCTAGGGCGTGATAGGGCCATGGCCCTCCCTATGCAGATTTTTTTTGTGAAAACCAGTCAATATGCTGATTTTTTGTGTGAAAACCACTTGATAAATGTGTGTAGTTTGTCTCCTAATTGATCCAAATTAGCCTTATTGCCCCCCTCTAAAAGGATATATATGTGTTGCCTAAGGGGGGGGGGGGGGTGAAAAGACCTATTTGTCATTTTTATTACTTTTAGGCCTCTTTGTACTATTGTTGATGATTATTAGTATATCGGTGGAATTTTCGCAAAAAAAACTATTATGGTTTTGGCTTGAAAGAATGTGAAATTAAACAGATGTTTATTTTACAAACACAAAACCTAAATAAGATAGGCTTAACTAAGTACACCAACAACAAGTTAATCTAAACAAGATAACACAAGATATAGAACACAAGATATAAGTACTTCAACCTCGATGGCTATCACAAGGAAAGTAAACTCGGGTAAAGAAATAACCGAGGTACATGGAAACGAATATGTATTCTCGTATTCTCTTAGAAGTAAGGTACGTCACATTAGATAGATGTATGATCCCATAAAGGATTTCCCAACGCCATGAAGCTCACCTTCTTATCCAAGCCTATCCCGATATGAGCCCTTTCCTTATAACTAATTTTTCCTCCACTCGGAGATGGCAAGCTCCACAATCACTTCACAAGTTCCTCGAAAGAGTAGCCCCGGCCTCTTCATAATCTTCCACAAACAGGTCACCGAGGCACCAACCTCCAAGTCAACTAGGAGGTCATCCTTCGAGAGTAACAAGCTAATGGTCTGTAACTCGAACAAATTGTAATGAAGAGCTCAACACTTATGTAACAATGCAAAGCAAAAACACCAAGAGTGCTCGGGTCCTTCACTCTCAAATCTCAACAAAGAAAAAAGTGCTTGGGGGAAATTAGAGAGAAAGAACAATGGTGGAAATCATCTAAAGACTCCAATATCTGGATCCAACGGGTTCCCCTCACTTAGAGGAAGAATTGATTGGTGTGGATTGTAGATCTTGATCTCACTTTTCAAAACCCTAAAAGAATGCAAGAATCATAGGAGGGATGGGAGAGGAAGCAAGGTCAAGTGGTTCAAAAATAGTGGTCAAAACGTGCTCTAGAACGCTGGCAAGACAATGGTGAAGATGCCTCTTTTATAGGAAAATAAAATTTGCCTGTTTGGGCAAAAAACGAGTAGTTCAGGCAAAACCTATGGTAAGTCCGGCTGAGCTGAACTAGGCGTCGGACAAACCGGCGACAGATCTGCCCGCCGAACAAACTGAGGCCGCACCAACTAAATTGGTGCCCCGCCGAACGAGTGCTCAGTATAGCGGTTTGACATAAATCAGTGTAAATCGGTGGCCTATGGATGGTTCGGCGGATAAACCGGCGCCATCGGCTTGCACGCGGGTTTTTTAGATAGAAAATAGTGCTGACGAAAATGGTGATAACTTTTGCGTTCGAACTCCTATTTTGTCAAACTTGGGCTTTTCGAAAATCCAAGAACAAGCAAGAGGTAAAATACAAAATACGAAATATGAATAAGGAGAGGTATGAAACCTCCCTAACTGAAGAACCGATAGAACCTACAAACTCAAAAACGCAATAGAAGATGCATTCAAATTCCATTTTCGATGAATTTGAGCTTGTTGAAGTGCTAGAAACAAGCTCAGGAAACTCACACAGAGAAACACCAAGAAGCAACGAGAAAGGGGATGCAAAGAATGCGAAGGATTGAGCTTCCTAAGACGATGTGATCAAGTTACACAACCGAAAGCCCCTCTTGATAGTGCGGCTATCTATCCTATAACCCGGTCTCCCAACAACTACCTTGATACCGGTAAAAGGAAAACTTAGAGGGCGATTACAGGAGGTGGGACCAGTATGTGTAAAATACCGACTCAGCCTTATATCGAATACGGAGGGGATAGGGGGGCTGTTAATGGGATTCGGGCGGCTGAAACACATCCGCAAACCCGCGCGGGATTGATAACCCTTCAACTTTTCAGTCGGAGGGGTTTAGGGGACGACACTGAAGCAAGCCTCTAAGCCAAAAGGTTGTTGGCACAACTTGCTGCTCAAGTTAATAGTAATCTTTATAGTGCTCGATTTGACAAACACTGCCAACATCAAAATTACGGTGAGCTAAGCTTCACAAATTAAATGTGGTCTTCTAACGGGAAAGATGGTCGACTGGCACTTACATATCCGCGTGAATTTTGGATGAACCAGGCAAAGCAAGGGCTAGAGGTAAAATTCGTGTTTGTAATTTTTCACATCTTTGTAGAAAAGTTGCAAACGTCAACAACAATGTTACAATCATTTCTCGTACCCCATAAGCAATCACCAACAATATAAACAAGAATAGAATAGTAAAATGATGGTGATCCATGGGATTAACTTTCTTTTCACGAAAAATTCCACCCTACATGGAATCCCAAAATTCATAAGAGTTATAAATAGTTCCTTGACCACCTAGCCATGACTAGAAGCACTCGGACCAGTTGAAGACGCTCTGCCATCCTCGCCACTGGATCACTGGAGGTAGGCAAAGCTTATCGTAGTAGAACTTGGTGTAATACAACAGTCACCATCAAGAGAAGTGCAGATCAGGAACACATGAATTCCTGAGTAAGGCACAAACCTTAAACAGACTAAGGAAAACATAAAAAAAGCGAACCCTCCTGCTGAAAAGGAATGTGATCCGCCGCACTTCCGTGACCTGAGAGACCCATGGCGCCTCCGACGGGAGGCAAGTTACCCTAATATCCTGGCGCTCTCTCTCACGGTAAGGAACGATATACGTTTGTAGTTGTTTTTTATTAACGTAGCTTGTCCACTCTTCCCTTTGGATTGATAAACTACTCAAAGTAGCCCAAACCCAAAGTAATTTGAGTAGTAGAAAGAGTTATAGTTTAGCTGCCTTGGTCGAATCATAGGGATTCAAACTAAAGAGGCTGTCGGAAAATTATCGGAAGCAGCATGGCCACGCACCCATATTCTCATTTCTAAACTAATCACCCTGGAGCAATAACCAAACATCATTACTTGCTCAACAGTTGAAGGAAAACAAATGGTACTCATCTTTATCTTTGATATTTTTTTTGATAAATTATAGTACAGTATGATTTCATTGAAAGTTTCACTAGGAAAGGGAGGTAGAAATTAAAAAAACATGAAATCTAAGTCGACGGCCAAGCCGTCGGCGTAGGTGTGATACCGTCACTTTGTCGTTCCTCCTGGTCCACGTCTTGACCCCTACGCCAATGACCTTCCTACGCCTTCGCTGATGGCTGTTGTCGGCCCATCTTGTCCTACGCCGATGGCTAACTGGTCTGACGGCCGTTTTGCCAGGTTGCTCGGCTCGTGCCCTACACCGATGGTCCCGACTAAAATCCTTCGGCGTAGAAAAAGGCCATCGGTGTATTGCTATTACTTTGTTTTCCACCCGCATGCAAGTGCTTGGTGGTGTCATTGAATTGTTTCTGTGTTGGCGGGAATCGCTGAAATCTACATAGGGCCGATACGAGGGTGTTACACATCCAAGGCTGATAGCTCACTTTTTCTCTATAATAAATCAGGTATCACTATGTTAATCCTCATTTATGTTGACGATATTATTATCACAAGTTCTTCTAATTCAGCCATCTCAGCTCTTCTTATAGTTTGAGTTCAGAGTTCGCTCTTAAGGATCTTGGAGACCTTCATTTTTTAGGTCTTGAGGTCCACAAACAGTCCAATGGGTTGATATTTACTCGGGAAAAATATGCTACAAATTTGTTAACTCATGTTGGCATGATACTTGTACACCATGTCCAATACCACTCCACTACTGACATGTTGATCCTGCATGATGGCCCCCCCTCTTGGTCCTGAGGATGTTACACGCTACAGGAGCATTGTTGGTGCTCTTCAATATTTGACACTAACTCGACCAGATCTTTCTTTTTATGTTAATAAGGTATGTCGGTATCTTCATGCTTCTACAACTGTACGTTGGACTGCTTTCAAAAGGATTTTAAGGTATATTCATGGTACAAGCAAGGTTGGTCTTACTTTTCAAAAGTCCAATTCCACTCTTCTTAGTGCCTATTTAGATGCAGACTGGACAGGTTATTTAGATAACAGACGCTCTACTGATAGCTTTCCTATATTTTTTTGGTCCCAATCTTATTTCTTGGAGTGTCATAAAACAACCTACGATATCTCATTCAAGCATAGAGGCAGAATATAAAGCCCTTGCAAATGCTACTGCTGAGCTTATTTGGGTTGAGACTCTTTTCCGTGAACTTGGAGTTCCTCTCAAGGAAGAAACCATCTCTATGGTGTGATAATCTTGGAATGTCCTACATGTCTGCTAACTCAGTGTTTCATGTTTACACCAAGCATATTGAGATAGGTTTTTACTTTGTTCGAGAACGGGTTGCTAGCAAGCAACTGGATGTCAGGTCCATCTCTAGTAAGGATCAGATTGCTGATGGTTTTACAAAGATCTTATGTTCTAAAAAACATGAAAAGTTTAGGGAGTGTCTGGGGCTCAGTCGACTCAGATTTACTAAATCTCAGTCGGCTGACGTGTGCGGCTTTTTATTGACCCATCGTGTACGTATTTAGTTAGCCACTTTCTTTGGAAAGATTTTCTCAATAGCTTCTCATGGAAGCGTTGGTCTTTGTGCGCTGGGCTTTCGTGATTAATTGCGTAGGGCTTCCAAACATACAACTGGCCTACACATAAGGTCACGGCAATCTCAACATAAAAAAATGATTTTTAAAAATTAGACGTGGTCCATAATTTCTTGTTACCTTAAATAAAGATAATACAAAAAACTAAGATAACAGCTCTGCATTCGCGCTTTTCAAATAAACAAAGTTATAATGCAAGTGTATCCGGAAAGAACTCACGTGGAACTGGAAAAATCTCAGTTACAACCTACGTGAAACTAGAAAAACTCAGTTGCAACCTATATGCAACTAGGAAAATCTTAGTTGCAACCCACTTGCCATAGGAAAAATCTCAGTTACAACCAAGTTGCAACTAGAAATCACAGTTGCAACTGGGAAAATCTTGGCTGCAGCCCACGTGCGACTGAAAAAATATCTGCTTCAACCAATGTGCAACTAGAAAATCACACTTGCAACCCACGCGTAACTGAAAAAATCTCAGTTGCAACCTAGGTGAAACTGGAAAAAATCTCAGTTGCAACGTATATACAACTAGGAAAATCTTAATTGCAACCCACTTGCGACTAGAAAAATCTCAGTTACAACAGAGTTGCAATAGAAATCCGAGTTGCAACCCACATGCAACCGGGGAAATCTTGGTTGCAGCCCACATGCGACTAAAAAAATATCTGTTTCAACCAATGTGCAACTAGAAAATCACAGTTGCAACCAACACGTAACTGGAAAAATCTCAGTTACAACCCATGTGTAATTGGGATAATCTCATTTGCAAGCAATGTAACTCACTAGTCTAGCACGAATCACGACGTAATCCAATGGTTCACGATATTTTCTCACTTGCAACCCACGTGTCACTAAAAAAAATCTCAATTGCAACTCATGTGCAATTGAGCTGGTGAAGTCACAGTTTCAAGTACAATTCAGTCATCACGAATCAGGATATGAACTAACCATCTCGGACATTTTTATCGGTTTGAACACACCTGCACCTAGAAAAAGCACTTTTTTGCAACCTCGTGTTTTTAATCACACACCATGCATATGTCCTTTTATCACTTGCATATCGCATGTAATTACACTTTTTAGCTAATAGCCGAGTCTTGGATCTACAAATATTTTACTAGTAAAGAGCAATGAGCAAACAAAAAAGAAACAAATAAAAAATACAAAAAAGGCCACATGACACATTGCATATCGCATGCAATTACACTTTTTAGCTAATAGCCAAGTCTTGGATCTACAAATATTTTATTAGTAAAGAGCAACGGCTGAGCAAACAAAAAAGAAACAAATAAAATATACAAAAGGCCACATGACACACAGGCCGAACCAAGCAGCAACGGCAGCAGCCCACCACAAAAGAATAAGCGTGCGGCTTGCACGCCTTCGGAAAAAGGAGCTCGCACGACGCAAAGCAGCAGCTGGGCCCTAGCCTGCACAAATCTTAGGGCATGGAATTTAATGGATAATTAGGTGACTGAGATTTAACTAGTTCTCGGGCGTATGAGAACTAGCAAATCCCAGTGTAATCTAAACCTCTCCAAGGTCTAGATTAAGGGATATTAGAGATGTAATATGGGTACGTATATGGTATGGTGTAGTACAATTCACAGTGAGAACTATTCCCACCCATATACTCCCTACGTTCAGAAATATAACAGCGTTTTAGCTTTGTGAAATGAATGTATCTAGACGTTTTTTAGTTTATAGGTTCCTATACACTAAAAAACGTCTAGATACATTCATTTCACAAAGTTAAAATGTCTTATATTTCTGACCGGAGGGAGTAACACCTAACCAAGCCCTCCAACAAGGGTATCTTTCCACCCAAAAATCCTACACCGCTCAATCCTTGCACCACGGTACACGTACGAGTGGAGACAGCCCGTGCTGTCCCCGCTCAAAGGCTAAATCGACATAGGTTGTCCGCCTCCAATCGACTTGTGTAAGAGCAATGACAATAGTATAGCCAGCTGTTGCCTATAAGCCAAGTGCCATGTCATTTATAGCTAACTTAGAGATAGCACGTATAAAAGTAAGCTGTAAAAATATACGATTTTACCACTACATGGCTCACCCTTCACTCTCTCAAAGTGCCTAGGAGCACGTGCTAAAGCTGGCTCTTACATGAGAGCTCACTCTTCTTCTCTCTCATCTTCTCTCTCTTCCAACTAGGCAATGAAATAATATTTTAATCCCTATAGCTAGCTGACTAGGATTTATTGTACTTCCTCTAATAGTGGCAGAGCAAGCTTGCATTGCACATGCTGACATGCGCTCGCGCCGATCCCGCTTCCGGCCAAACCTGCTTCCACTTGTTCGTCCGGGCTTGATCTTTATTCCATCTGTTCCTCTGGCTAAGCTCCGGCCGGGAACAGGCTTCACGCACACACACGTGCTTCCCTGGCTGGCTGGTCTCACCTGCGTGCGATCAGTACATAACTAAGTGCAATCTCGCTGCAGGCTGTTTATGTTTTTAGTGTTGTTGTTTTCTGCATGGGGCTAATTTTTTTTAAATAATACATTATTTTTAATTAATTTCAAGAATATTACGCCAAACAAAAGGAATTTACAGATATAGTACAAGAAAAAACGACAAGCTCTAAGTCGTTCTTTGAGAAAACGACAGCTGTTGTCTTTTTTTGAAAAAACGACATTCCAAAATCGTTTTTTGAAAAGATGACGGTTGCATGGATCATGCACAGCACGTTAGACTATTTTGCGCCGTTATTTTCTACGCTAGTATTTCTTCGGCCACTTTTTTGAGCCGTTTATCTCCCGCCACCTATTCCCGCCAGTATTTTTCCCGCCCCATTTTTTGCGCCGTTTCTGTCCCGCCCCTTGTTCCCGCTGTTTTCTCCCGCCAATTCTTCCCGCCGTTTCTCTCCCGCCACTTCTTCCCGCCATTTTCTCCCGCCAATTCTTCCCGCTGTTTCTCTCCCGCCCCTTGTTCCCGCTGTTATCTCCCGCCAATTTCTAGTAGTTGCCTCTATAAATACTGGCACCGAGATGGTATCTCTCCATCCTGTTATTCCTCTGTTTCTCCCATTTCCTTCTCCTTTCCATCATGAGTGTGCCATGTTCGGACCCCGAGTATAAGCCTACAAAGACGAAAGATGCCAGGTTGCCGCAAGGGGTGACACACGAGCGTTGTTGGTGCGGCCATCTCGCGAAGGTCAAGGAGTCGATCGATTTCTCCACCTGCATGGGCATGAAGTTTTTCATGTGTCCCAACTACGACGCAAGCCCGCCCCGGCAAGCAAGTTCGTCGTACGAGAGGCCTCCGGTATGTTCCCAGAGCATGGTTAATATTAACCATTCATGTTATCATGTGTTCTTTTATTAATTCCATTGATTTGCTTGCAGTCTCCTCCTCCACTTTGCAAGTGGTACCATTGGATTGACACCGAGCAGCCAGCCTGGGCCATGCAGGAGATTGCGGACAGGAGCCGACGTGCAAGGGAGATCTTTCTTGATGAGGAACGTGCTGAAAGGAAGGCCGCGAACGGGAAGAAGGAACGGGAGAGAGAAATGAAAGAACTCCGAGCAGAGCAAGCTCGAAACCGCGAGCTGAGCAGGAAGAGAAGGGAGGAAGAGAATGCAATCCGCGAGCGCCAGGAAGAGGTGCGCAAGGAGGCCTGTGAGGCGGAAAGGAAGAGATTAAGAGAAAGAGTTGCCGAGGCGCGGGCGGCAGAGGAACGTGGGGACAAGACCGGGAAGTACCCGCGCTGGACTCAAGGAAGGTAGACGTATGTCTCAGTACCGATGTATCTTCATTCCTGTTGTAGTGTCCCGATGTATCTTAATTTTAGTTGTAGTGTCTTGATGTAACTTCCTTTCAGTTGTAGTGTCTTGATGTATCTTCATTTCAGTTAGAGTGTTGTCATGTATATGTAATTTCAACATGCCAGATTTTTCCCGCCAGTATGTTTCCCGCCACAATTTTTCCCGCCAAAATATCTCCTGCCAAAATGCTTCCCGTCATAATGTTTCCTGCTAGAATTTTTCCCGCCAGAATGTTATCCTATAAAAACCCCTCCTCGCGCAGTTGTTTAAGCAGCAACCACCCTGTTTTTAGCCAGTATGTTTCCCTACGATCGTAGTTTCATGCCAGACATGTCCGTCGACCTATTTCATTTGGCTAGGAAATTTACGATAGACAACAATCCAGCCCCATTGGAGAAACTAATTGGTAGTGATTGTCTCCTCACTGAGCTGCGTGAGGGATTGCGTAGGAAAGGGTGGCCGAAGAGGACTCCAGAGGAGATACGGCAAGAGCTACTTCGGATCAATGCTAGGTGGAGCAAGCAAAGATTCTCTAATGAAAGGGCAAGGCAGCAGAACCTCACCTTCCCTTGGATTTGGATAGAAGAGAGTGAAGATGAAGATGATATATTCATGATGCCTGCCGTTGGGACTAAGTGGAGAGCTGAGTGGGATGAAAGGCAGGCCAAGAAGAAGGATAAAGACGAGGCATCGTCGAAGGTTAAGGGCAAGCCATCATCGGTCGTGGCATCGTCGAAGGGTAAGGGCAAGAAGAGCAATGAGAAGCTAGAAGAGAGTGAAGATGAAGATGATATATTCATGACGCCTGCCGTTGGGACTAAGTGGAGAGCTGAGTGGGACGAAAGGCAGGCCAAGAAGAAGGGTAAAGACGAGGCATCGTCGAAGGGTAAGGGCAAGAAGAGCAGGCCATGAAGAAGGCATCGTTGAAGTGTAAGGGCATAGTCGTAGGGATAGAGAGCACTCTTATTTATTTACCGCAAGTTATGTTGAATTGTGCTGCAAGCGATGTTGTAGTGTTTGTCGAATAAAAAATGTATCTCATACATAGACAGATAACTAGACCGATACAAGATACAAGTCTGATAAATAGACAGATAACTAGACCGATACAAGATACAAGTCTGATACATAGACAGATAACTAGACCGATACAAGATACAAGTCTGATACATAGACAGATAACTAGACCGACACAAGATTCAAGTCTCATACATAGACAAATACGCAGACAGATACATAGATAGATATCACTGCCACCGTTCACGAGGTTGCCCTGGCGTCGGTGTAGGCCATCCGTACCTTCTAGGAGGCACCACATTGCGGGGAGGTAGAGTTGAGCCCTCATCCTGCGTCTGTGTATCATGTGTGGGGATAGGTGGTGGAGTCTGATGCGTCTCCTGAGTCTGATATAGTCTAAACCAGTCAACCTGATCCTGATGAGTCTGCTGATCCTCCTCATTAGTCGCCCACGAACCCATTGAGGACATGCTTGGGTCTCCATATCCTCCTGCCATATAAAAATATTAAGTACTCAACGATTATACACTACATGTAACCAAAATAGATAGGAAGATGCGTACCCTCAAGACGATAGCCCATGAATGGGACTTGCGGCTGCTGCTGGTGCCACTGGTCGAAAGTAAGATGCGGCTGCTGCTGCCACTGATCGAAATCAAACTGCGGCTGATGCTGCCACGCCGATCCTCCAGCCTGGTCTGGGGGTGGTGCTCTCGGTGTCTCCTGCTGCTGCTGCCACACTGAGCCTCCAGCCTGGTCTGGGGGTGGAGCTCTCGGTGTCTCCTGCTGTGAGATCCGTGGACGAGGCCCGTGGCGGGTAGGTGCAATGGGTGTCTCCTGCTGTGAGCCTCGGAGAAGTGTCTGGTCCGCACACGGGGTGCGCTCCTGTGTCGAGTGACGTGGAGGGCGAGTCTGCGTGGAGCGACGCGGCTGGCCCTCCCCCACGGAGTGACGAGGTGGACGTTGTGCTTCTTGGTGCTGAACGACGCTGTGCTTATCGCGCTGAGTATACCCGGATGCCTATCATGTAGGACGCATACATTCGGTACATCCCTCACAACTGCTATCTTCAGCTGCCTAAAAAACCATACCCAACTCTCGGTGTTCTCGCTCTCCACGAAAGCAAATGCAAGTGGAACAACTTGATTGTTCCCGTCTTGACCTATAGCAGTCAATATCTGGCCCCTGTACTTGCCAGTGAGAAATGTTCCATCTACACAAATGACTGGTCGACAGTGAGTGAAAGCTTCTATGCATATAGCAAATGAGAAGAACAATCGATGCAACACCCTCAAATTGGGTTCTTGAGGCAATGTTAAGTGTTGGATGTCGAGGTATGTGCCTGGATTCCTAGCCTGCAGTGTCTGCAGCATCCGAACAACACAGTCGTATCCATCTCGAAACGAACCAAATCTTGTCTCCAGTGCCCTCTGCTTAGTCCTCCAAGCCTTTCCATAAGATATATTGTAGCGAAATCTGACAGCAACTTTGTTGATGATAGCTTTCACCACCATGGCTTTGGTCTCCACTATCTCAGTGTATAACAGTCTAGCCACGAGGGTTGACGTGAGATTACGATGGTCTTGCAGGACATTGTCAAGTTGACACGTGTGCTGCACAACATCGCTAACCTTCCAATTGGTGTCATATCGAGGAACATGGGCATGGACCCTGGCAGGACACCCAGCTACCTCGCAAACCAAAGTCAAATATTGCTGGGATGACACCTTTGTTTCGAAAACCCGCTGCGTGGACAATGCCCACTCAACGATTGCTTCCTGTAGATGCCTCTTGCTAGGATATAATGCACCAATGGAGATGTTGTTGGCTTGATAGTGCCACGAGGAATCGTGCCCATCGTTCACATTCATCGCTGCTGTGTGGTCTTGATTCCATGATGCCGGAATAGGTTGGTTCTCCTGATCAGACTCAGCGGAATCATAAGAGCTATCACTGTACCCTTCTGAATCTTCGGCTTCCATCTGATCTTGCAACCAACCGTCGTGTATCTTGTCCTCATCGACCTCACCACTGAAAATATCTTCTCCTGTCCCTTGACTACCTTCAGCTGATTCATGTCCACCATCCACGCTGTGTGCAAAACTACTCTGACCAGGTTCATAACTACCTCCATCACTGTGTGCATAACTACTCTGACCAGGTGCATAACCACCACCGCCATCTTGGCCTTGACTGCTCTGGTCATCATAGTAGCCACCACCACCTCCGTCATCGGCTTGACTGCTCTGCTCATGATCATAACCACCAGCAGCATGGTCTGTCTGACTACTCTGGCCCTGATCATAACCAAGCTCTTTCGCCACAGGAAGCACTAAGACACTGGGGTTAATTACCCTACGCAGACAGGCTTTCACCCATTTGATCCATTTAGCTTGCTCTTCTATCGGTCTCAAAAAAAATCTGGATTAATCCTTGACTTAGTCCATAATACATGCACACCGACAGTATGGGTGGGAGGGAGCCCTAAACGAGCACATAACCAATCCTTCAACTCAATAATGGATATTGTTTCGGGATCCTGGAACACTTCATCAATATAATAAAAATCGCTCAAATCAACTCCATTATGGTTTGTTTTGACGACACCGTCACCATAGTAGAACCTAAACACTACATTATTGGACATAACTTCAGACCTAAAAAAATACCACATTTCATCAAATGACCGCACAATGAAAGCTTTTAGCCTGCAAATATACTAATAATCATATAGCCGAATAATCTTGCATAGTCCACAGATATAATTATAATCCTATAGCCGAATAATCTGGCATAGCCCACAAATATACTTATAATCTAGCAGTTCATCACGGAGCGCTAACATACAACATCCTGAACTACCGAGAAGATAAACAAACAAAAATGACTGTAGTTAGCAAGAAAATAGGGTTTACCCTTGAAGCGTGCGAAATCCTGTCGTGCAGCTGCCTTCACTCAACCGTGCAGCTGCCTCAAGTCCTAGTCCGAGACTCCACCGTGCAGCTGCCTCAAGCCCCCGCCCCAGACTCCACCATAGCCATTGCACCTCAAGAACTCCAAGAAAATCCTCCACAAAAACGCCTCAAATCGCTACACCAGACTATCCCACAAGTAGATTGGGAATCTATTAGCTTCAGCAGCAAATTTAGTGGAAAACGGAGCAACGTGTGGCAGCAAATAGGAGCAGCTCCATGGGAGAAGAAGCAGCACGGGAGAAGAGCTAGAGAGGAAGAAGAAGAAGGAGGCGTGCGCGGGGGCTGGGCGCGGCGCGCGTGTATTATTGGCGAGCTCGTCGTTCCATCGCAGAACGACCCGGCAAGTCATCCTAGCGTAAAACGACGCGGCGAATCGTCCTGCCCTAAAACGACGCGACGCTGGGTCGTCTTTCCACGCAACGGCCGGCGCGTCTGTCGCGCTGCAGGCCGGCAGGGTGGGACCGAGGCGCTGGTTTCGCTGCCTCAAAAGACGGCGCGGCAGTGTCGTTTACTCATTTGACGACGAGCCCGAGTCGTTGTTCGAAAAAACGACAGTGCACTACTACCGTAAATTCCTTAATCTGCGTAATATTCGTAAAATTGATTAAAAACCGTATTATTTAAAAAAAATAGCGAGACGTGCGCGTACGACCTCGGGCCGTACAATTTTTACAGCAAATTATGTCAAATTTTCATAAATTTCGTACAATTCAATCCAATTGTCTAATATTTAACTACCTTTTTTGATCTAAAATGTAAAACGTACAATCAGGAAGCTCACCGGAAGAAGGGGTAGTACAGTTGAGCTAGGAGAGGCATCATTTTACCACAAATCAAATAATTCTTGGATGCAGATGATCATGCTTCTATGAATAGGCCGCGAAGTCACACAGAAGTGGAATACTCTACTAACTTATCAACCGATATGATCGATCTTGGATCGAATATAGATGTCACTCTTTTATATCGATCTCGGATCCAATATGATCTCGGCCACTGACCTTGGGCGTCCGTACGACCAGGAACCTCACCGGAAGGAGAGATAGAGTTAAGCTAGGAGAGACAACATTGAACCACAGATCGAATAATTCTTGCCTGGAGATGACATCCATCCATCATTGATTAGGCCCCTTAGACCTTAGTCTCCGAAATAATACTCTAGCGAAGTAGTTAGCGACCGATTGATATGATCGATCTCACATGCATGTCTACATAGCTGTCTTTTTTTCGTATGATTGAGAACAGTACTCACCATGCCTATTAGTCTATGGTTTATTACTAATAAGATACACCAAAAATCGGATTCATCCTTCAACTTTAGCGGATCCCATATTGGTCGGTGCCTTTGATTAACTAATTGTTTAGATGCATATAATGTTCTCAACTTTAGTATGCCCAGCTTCCTTGGGGCACCTTTTTGCTTTTTTGTCTGTCTCCACATCTCTCTATAACACGCTGTCTTAGTTCTTGCCTTGTTGATCATGCTTCGCTTGGGGTAAATATCTACTTAAATCTTCTTCATACATTTGATTCAGAGAAGCTAATCGGGACAACGAGAGATATTCATAGACGAAGCAGATGTGCGAGATTGAGGCGAGGGACAAGTTTGACTGTCCGTTCCAACCAAGAGTAACCTGGAAGCCTCACGCGGCCGCTGGATCGCTATCAGACGTCACCTGCTTTCTGCTCTGCTCTCCTTGGATCATGAGATTGGTTAAACGGAATAAAAGCCTCCAGTTCATGTTTCACAGTCCGTATGGAGACGTACAGATCCGACATACGAAAAGGTATTAGCTGAACTTTTATGGCTAGTTGATTAAGAGAATCAGCTCAGGACTTACATATCCCATCCCATCACAGCAGTTTCCAAATCACCGCGAACCAAATTTCTCCCACAAGCAACTCCACCAGACAGGGCAGTGGTATCTATGCACGCAATGTGCATCTATTTTGGAGTCACTACGGGAAGAAAGATCAACATTGAGCGTTTTCCCCCTCGCCATAGCCCATATTACCCTCAGCTTAAGTCAACGCTGAGGACAGCTCGATACCGTCGGCGTAGAGGCTTGTGCGGACGGTTTACCTCGCCCCTCGGCGCAGTCCGGCCGTCGCCGCAGAAAGTTAACGACACAGATAAAACGACGCCCAGGAAGCCTATTTCAAGAATCAAGAGAGAGATTTAGAAATCATCAACAACGATACAAGGAATCCCAAAAGTAATAAAAGTTACACATAGGTTAATACACTAACTAGCGACGAGTACAAGCACTCGAACGAGCCAAAGCGCGCTGACTTCCTCGCCCCTCCCTCACTGGAGCCGGATGAAACTTGTCGTAGAAGATCTCGTTGTAGTAGATAAACGGGAAGTTGTTGTGCTAAGGTCCCAATGACCAACACATGAGAGCATCAACCATCGCCGATGAAGAGAAGCGTAGATCATAAGGAACACCAACCAAATCTAGGAAGATTCACCGGAGACACCTTCGCACACCCTCCAACAAACCTAGACGCACCACCGAAACACGGGCTAGATGGGGAGGAATTTATTCCGTCTCCAGGGAGTCGCCACCATCTCTCCTACTGAGTAGGACACAAACACTAAATAGACTAAGCAAAACCTAAACAACGGGGCACTCCCAACGACAAGGACCAGGATCCACCGCGCCTCCATGCCCCTAAAGCCATAGGAGGCGAGGCAGATCTTCGGTGCCACCGATAGGACGCATGTTACCCTAATCTCCCGGTTCTCCCATGAGAACGAAGGACTACGCGTCTATAGTTGTTTTTGACTAACAGAGCTTGTTCCCTCACCCCTTTGGATTGATAAACTACTCCAAGTAGCCCAAGGGTTAGCTGACTTGGTCGAATCAAAGGGATCCAAACTAAAGAGCATGTCGGAACTTTCCCGAAAGCAGCGTGCCCGAGTGAGCATATTCTCATTTCTAAAGTAATCACCGCTGATGGGATCCACACTAAACAAAATCTTAGCACTGCCTTTATCAATAAGACTTTCAGTAAAATAATATAATGTACTGTCTATTCCAAGATAAATTAAAGATGATCACTATTTGTTGTCCTTCAGCTGTTGAGCAGGTAATGTTGTTGTTTTTTTAGATCGACAGGGGCAGCCCCACCCCGGTTCCATTGAAAGATCAACGAAACCTAAAGAAGCTCTGGTCTTTACAATGGACACTACAGGAGAGGTCCTTTTAACAACCGATCCAAAATAGATTGACAGTTTAAAGCAAACTTTAACGCACAAACTAATTACAAAGCCACAGGGGGTGCATCCACACCGGCTGGGGAGGACTAGAGAGGGGAAGGGAGGATTGCAGCTTCCAGAGTGGATGTCGGCGTCTCCCATGTCCCTAGCAGAGCTGCCCTCTTGGGGGCTGGAGATGAAGGTTGATCGTCTTCCATCTCATCAGCATGCCCCCTACTCGCCAGCTCGAAGCTTGAGTCCAGGATTTTGGAGAGGTAGATGATGACCCACAAGTATAGGGGGTGTATCGCAGTATTTTCGAGGGAAGTGAAACCTAATTTATTGATTCGACACAAGGGGAGCCAAAGAATACTTATCAGCCTTAACAACTGAGTTGTCAATTCAGCTGCACCTGGAAATAATCTTGCTCACAGCAGTTTATCAGTAGCAATAGTTTTGTAGTAGGAATAGTAAAGTAACGGTAGTAGCAAAGCAAAGACAGTAGTAAAAAAGCAGTAAACAGTGGGATTCGAGTGCGGTAGGCATAGGGATAGATGGACGGGCGTTGCATGGACAAGACAATTCACATAGCAATCAGAACATAGGGAAATTGCAGATAAATAAGATAAAGCACCCAAGTACTAGACAATCCTAGGCATGTGTTCCATATATAGTCATACGTGCTCGCAATGAGAACTTGCACAACATCTTTTGTCCTGCCAGCCCGTTTGCAACGGGGCCTCTAGGGAACTACTGGCAATTAAGGTGCTCCTTTTAATAGAGCACCGGAGCAAAGCATTAACACTCCGTGAACACATGTGATCCTCACATCAAAGCCTTTCCCTTCCGGCTACCCCGATTTCTGTCACTTCGGGACCATAGGTTCCAGACAACGACGTGTGTATACAACTTGTAGATAAGACCCAAAACAATACTATCATGATGAATCAATAATAAGTTCAGATCTGAACTCATGGCACTCGGGCCCTAGTGACAAGCATTAAGCACAACAAGTCGCGACAAAATCATAAAGCACTAATAAAAGATACTAGGCACTATGCCCTAACAATCTGATGCCATTACATGAACGATCTCATCCAATCCCTACCATCCCCATAGCCTACAGCGGGGGATTACTCACTCATAGATGGGGGAAACATTGATGGTCGATGGAGAAGCGATGGTGATGATCTCCTCCAATTCCCATCCCGGCAGGGTGCCAGAACGGAGTTTCTGGTGCTGTTTCGTGGAATCTAGTGGTGGCAGCAGAGCGGAACTCCTTCTGGAAAAACGTCGAACCCCCCCCCCCCCCCCCCCCGAAGTTTTTAGGTCAGAAGACTCCTTATAGGCGAAGAGAGAAGCCGAGGGGGTGCCTGGGGGGCCCACACCACCCCCTGGCCTGGCCTGCGCCACCAGGTGGTGTGGCCACCCCAGGGCTCCTCTCCGTCTCGTGTTCTGGCTCCTGGAGTCTTCGGGTGAAATAGGATTTTTGGCATATTTTCCGGGATTTTTCCTGAAAGTTGATTTTCTGCACAAAAAGTAGACACCAAGGCAATTCTGCTGAAACGGCGTTACTTTGCATTAGTTGCATCCAAATCACAAGTATAGAGGAGAAACAACAGCAAAAGTATTTGGGAAAGTAGATACGTTTTGGACGTATCAGTAGACACATAACTCGTCTCCCTCTTCCAGCATCTCCTCCTTGAAGATCAACCTGCAGTGTTTTATGGAAGTTAAGATCTTCCTCAGAACCTGATGCAAGTTAAGCCAAGGTAGACCATTAAAGATCATGTCATTCCTAAATTTCTAGAGACACCAGAGGGAAGGCATATAGAATTTAAAACTTCATATTTCTTATTAGCAATCCAGAATCTAGCTACTGACATGTAATCATTCCCAATATTAATGTTAAAGAACCTAGAAATGATCTCCTGGACCTGTCTAGCAACTAAGCACTGGAAAAAGAGGTGAGCAACATATTCATCCTCACTACAGAAAAAGCAGTCTTTAGGTTTATTCATATGTCTCTTCTTCAAGTTATCTCTAGTCATTAGTTTGTTATGGGCAAGGAACCAAAGGAAAATATGTACTCTAGGGGGTATGTGTAATTTCCAAACAGCAGGAATATAAATGGGTGTCACTTATCCAAAATTAATGACAACATACAAGGAAGTGCTCGAGTAAACCCCTTTATTTTCATACTGCCAGATAAGAGCATCAGTATTAGTATTGAATGAGATACTAGAAGCAATCCCTTCCAAATCATACCACTGAGTAAGCAAATCATTGTTAAAATTCCTCCTAAAAGTGAGCTTAAGGGATGAGCCATCCCAAACTTGCTTGACAGTTTTGTTATGTTCATTGCAAATGACATAGATTGGAAAGAATTGGACAGATAAAGGGGAGGTCCCAAACCAGGTATCTTCCTAGAACCTGACTTGTGCACCATCTCCAATCTTCCACCTATAACCAAACCTAATACTGTCACCAACCCAGAGGACCCCTTTCCAGAACTGAGAGACACTAGTTTTTTGCTACATAAAATATTAGGTTTTTTTGGGTCATATTTTGTTTCTACAATGGTTCTCTAGCATTTTTCTTCATCCTAGGAGTATCTTTTAATCCAAGAACCAAGAAGAGACAGGTTAGCATTAGCCAGATCAGGGATCCCAAGGCCACCAAATTCCTTCTTTTTACAGACTAACTTCCAACTAGCTAGATGGATCTTCCTATGCCCTTCAAAGTCATTCCAAAGGAAATTAGCCATCTGAGAATTAATTAGGTCCATGGCCCATTTTGGAAACTTAAAAAGGAGAGAAGATAAATAGGGATACTTGCTAAACAATTTTTAATGAGACTAACTCTGGCTGCATAAGAGAGGAGCTTCCCTCTCCAACCAGCAATTCTCTTGAGAATTTTATCAATGAGAGGTTGAATGTCTTTTCTTCTAAGCTTCTCAAAGTGTAGGGGGTGATACATTGCAAATGTATCTATAATTTTTGATGTTCCATTCTTGGTTTTATCCACTTTCTTGTGTTTTGTTCCAACTTTGGAGTACATTTCATATGATTTCTTGGACTAACCTATTAACAAGAGCCACAGTGCCAGTTGCATGTTTTCTGCTGTTTTTGGTTCCAGGAAAGTCAGAAAATGAATATTCTCGGAATTGGACGGGACAAAAGCCAAAGTGCCTTTTTTTCCGGAAGGGATCAAGTGCCAGAATACGAGATGGAGAAGGGCCAGGGGCCGGCCACACCACCTGGCCGCGTGGCCAGGCCTGGCCCGCGCCAGGGGGTGGTGTGGTGGCTCCCGGCACCCCCTCGGCCTCTCCTTCCGCCTATAATTTGCCCTCGGGACGAAAACCCTAAGGATCCGATCAAAAATCCACGAAAGAGTCTGTAGCTGCAGTCATATCCATCCCTAGATCGGGAGGGATCTGAAGCTCTTCCCGGCAACCTGCCGGAGAGGGGAATTCACCCTGGAGGCTTTCTTCATCACCATGCAAGCCTCTGGTGTGATGCGTGAGTAGTTCATCCTTGGACTACGGATCCATGTAGTAGCTAGATGGCTGGTTTCTCCTCCTTTGTGCTTTTATGTTTAGATCTTCTGAGCTCCGTTCATGATCAAGATCATCTATTTATAATTCATACATGTTGTGTTTGCGGAGATCCGATGGATATTGAGATGCTATTTCAGATTGATTATTGATTCTATCATGTCTTTGTTATTTGAGATCTTGCATGCTTTCCGTTGTTAGTAGCTATCTTGGCCAAGTAGATGCTAGCAACTCCAAGAGTTAGTATTTATACTCGATAATGGGTTCATGCCTCTGGTAATCTGGGGAAGTGACAGAAATCTCTAAGGTACTAGATGTGCTGTTGCTACTAGGGAGAAAACAACAATCCTTTGTTCATAGAACAATCATATTGTTTACTTTACACGCAGTTTGTAAAGAAATAATCTATTGTTTGCAACTTAATACTGGAGGGGGTTCGGATGATAACCTGAAGGTGGATTATTAGTCATAGATGCAGTTGGATGGCGATCTATGTATTATGTTGTAATGCCCAATCAAGTCTCAGAGGAGTCAAGATGATTAGTATATGCATGTATTGCTTTCTTGGTGTTTGTCAATTGCCCCGCTGTAATTTGTTCACCCAGCATGTTATCTATCTAAGGAGAGCCACCTCTAGTGAACTATGGATCCCGGTCCTTTTACTTTACATACAATCTACAATCTTTTACTGCTTTATGTTTACGTTCTGCAAACTTTTATTTCTTTCCATTCGATACGTTTTATCCTTTGTTTTCCACAAAATACGGTGAGATTGACAACCTCATCGCAAGTTGGGGACAAAGTTCTGTGGTTGTGTTGTGCAGGTCTCCACGTTGCTACTAGCACCGGTAGTGCGCCCTGCCAAAGCTCAGCTAGTAACACCTTTGGGGTGTTTCCTTGCTCCTACTGGTTCGATTAAACCTTGGTCTCATAACTGAGGGAAAACTCGCCGCTGTGCTCATCATACCTTCCTCTTGGTATTCCCAACGGGCTCTACATCAACCACGAGCTAGCAGGGGATACCCAAATACATAATGGGGAAAGAACCAACAGTGCATCCCAGAATATCAGAGAAAGCAATGACATCAGACTCATCAAGACCTATAGGGATAAATTCATTCTTGGAGTAATTGATTTTCATCCCAGATTCCTGTTCAAAGCAGGTCAGGACCCACTTAAGACTGGTAGCATAAGTGGGATTGTTGTCAGAGAAAAGGATGGTATCATCTACATATTGTAGACAGATGATACCACCAGGATAAAGCTCAGAACAAAGGCTTTTAATCAGGTCAGCATTATATGCTTTAATGAGCATTCTGGTCAAAACATCTACCACTAAATTAAAGAGTAAAGGGGAGATAGGGTCTCCTTGTCTGAGGCCCTTCCCAGTAACAAAGAAACTACCAATGGAGTTATTGAGCTTTACACCTACAGAACCCCCATGGGTAATAGCTTTAATCTAAGAGACAGTTTTAGGACTAAAGCCTCTCTTTTTTAAGAAATCTAGAAGAAAGTTGATCTCTACCTTATCAAAGGCTTTCTCATAATCTAGTTTTTGGACAAGCCCCTGATTCTTGTCATGAGAAACAGTGTGAATGACCTCATGAGCTGTCACCACACTTTCTAGAATAAACCTTCCTTTAATAAAGGCAGATTGATTGGAGGAAGTGAGTGTACCCATAAGTAAGGAAAGCCTATTAGTGAACACCAGGCGTAGATTATGTCTTGCTATTTATTTATTTTTTGCAAACTAAGTGTTTTTGTATAACAAAAATATCTTTAAGGAGATTTTACTATAGCGACAGGTTGTTACGTAGAGAGGAAGACAAGTTATTCTTATTAATGAAAAGGCAGAGTTGGTGCCTGATTTAGGTAGGGTAGTTGTAGTTTTCGATTCTAGAACTAGTGGTGTTTGCCTCTACATGGCGTGCGAGGGTCGGCTTCGGTAGACAGGAATCTCTAATATTTTGTTGTGTATTGATCTGACCCTCGTGAGGGGTATATATAGAGTTACAACGGGTAGGTAGACTTGGAGTATAAGATGATCTTAGAGTCCTAGTATATCTCATATACGTACATGTATCTGTATTCTAACATACACATGTGGCAATTAAAATCCATGGAACCCTATATATGACGATGTAAAACAAGATCAAAGTATCTGTTTATCAGTGCTATATACGCATACAATGGAATTTAGAATATGCATTACCGCCCAAGCATGCTACTTTGGTGTTAATTAATTTGGATATAATATTTTCTTCTGAAATTAGCCTATAAATGTGTGGTATGTCCCTTTACCTCACACTTCAAATCAACGTAATAGTATCTCTCAGCGTTTACAGATTTTCAAACCTTTGTTCAACTCCACATTTAGATCTAGGTGAGTGTCTTTCGCTAATTTAGTTGTAGATGAAATATGTAGAAAAGTGCAACCGGAGCGAGTTGCATATTTCTTTTAACTAACTTTGGTTGCACTTTCTCAGGTGACCGAGACTTACGAAATTTTCAGTCGATTGAGACATAGACACAGACTAATAGATCGGTGAAATTTTCGCAAGAAAAAAACTAAGCTACAGATTAGTCTTTGATTGATGCACGTTTGCGACAAAGGAAAAAAGAATCAAGTTTGCCACTCCAGCCAGCAGCGTGCGTGCATGGGTCGATGATCGATAGGTGATCTCTTTGCGAGAGGAGAAAACAAACAAACCTCACCGGTTACAAAGCTTCGCTTGTCGGCGTCTCACGCGCAATGGTTTGAGCTGCAATCCAATTCTGCATCTCGGTCTTTCTCAGGGCCGTATCAATCTGCTGCGAAACGGTTTCACATCCTATTATTCGGCCGCCCGATCTATAAATACCTCCGGGAAAAACAGGAACGAAAACCGTGATAGGAAACTCGACCTCTAATCGAAACTCACCCAGTCGATCTCTAATCTATGCACATCACTATCAAAGTAAATTAGCGAAGCATATGGAGGATGGGAGGAAACCTCCGAGCCTGCTAGAGCACTCCGTCAGGACGGCCATCGACAATTTCCGGCATCTCACGAGCGTCGACGGCATGGACACGCAGCTGCTCCGCAGAATCCTACCCCACTGCACCTTGAACCAGCTTGCCCGCATTGTGCCTAAGCATTGTGCGCATGTCCTTGGAGAGTGAGTGTGTAAGTAAATACAAAAGTTACCGTCATAGCATGGAAGGGATAAAAATAATAATAAAAAAAGAGGAAAATAGCAAAAGATATGAAGTCTCCCATAGCAAAAAGAGTCCCAAGCTTGTACGCAAAGAGAGAAAGAAAGCGCGACCAAGAAAAGTGCACAAATCCATTGCGTATATCTTTTTGCAAACAAGCTACCATCTCTCTTGCGTTGGCACGACAACCGAGCTTAGTTTTGATAAGTTTTGTTACCTCATTTTGTATAGTCATGTCAACCCCACCCATCTCCACGTGTGTGTCTTTTTGTGTCTTTGTGGACCGTAGCCTTTTTCTTTGGATTTTTAGATCTCCACCACTTTTGACATCATCATTTTACTTTGGTTGTTCCGTTTGGTTTTTCCACCTTCCTAACCTACCACCATAAGCTTTTGAGAGTTTTAGTTGCTTTTAGTGTGAGGTCGCTTTTCACATTCACTTTGCAAGTCGTTGGTTTTTCAAGTGTGGCTACTTATCCAAATCTTTCCACAAGGTGAGGTGAATGGCTAATCCCATCCATATATTACACTTCCATATATTCCTTGCTTTGGTGAATCATGGATAGGAATGGTGAGTCAAGCCCAGACCTGACACAAGATGGCGAAGGACCATAGATGACAAGAGCTAGTCACTTCATCAATCGTGAAGAACTTCGTGGTTGTTTTGATGACCGTGAGACATGCCAAGATGAACAATTTGGAGAAACATGTGCCGAGTTCTACGCCCGCTTCGATGGTCTAGGGAACCGCATGAAGGCTATGCATCATGACTTCTCGCACCAAAATGAAGCTCTCCGTCGCTCTATCTCCGAGATCGCGTGGAATACAAGGCCACGTTCTCATACACAAAGTTCTTCAAGGCACCACTCGAGTGACTCAAGCTCGTCACGGCATCGAGCTCCTCTTCAACAAGAACCAAATGCAAGTGCTCAACGACGCAACGAAGCATCCATCATCGACAATGAGATTTCTTCACAACATGTATCGTCCCCACGGCGCGTCGCTATATCAAGATATGATGGTGATTCATCCTCAAGGCCTCCATCTCAGCGTGAAGGACATCGTCATCCAAGAAGAGCACTCGTCATTCAAGAGGACACACCCCAAGATGAACCTCAAGTGAAACCTCAACATCATTAGCAACCACAAGACCTTCACTCGACCACAAGTGATGACTCTAACTTAGAAGAACAAGCACATTGTCGACAGGAAGCTCTAGAAGACCCACCAAGATGTCATCACTGACATGACCGTCCACACCGACAACATGAGCCTCAACGTGCAAATGGTAATTTGGAGAGGATCTATTAATTAATTATACTAGCACACTGATTAAAAAATGGTGCAACAATTGATGATTCCTTTATTTATAATTTGAAGAAACTACTTTTACTCATAACTTTGTCCAAAGCTGGGAGGGGGGCTGTGGCCCCCCGACTAAGCTCCCCTCAAGTTATTGTGTACGATTGACAAGGACTAACAACATCCAAGTTATCCCGATAAGGTTTCCCCGAGTAGCCCCACACTACTGGCGTATTACGTGTGGCCGGACTTGCCTGGACAGCCACGAGAGCTGACGTGATACCTTTGTTGCAGGCAATGTCCATGTAATACTTATTGGTTACGTGTTGTATCTTGTATGTTTGGAATAGTTAGATCTGACCCAAACATATCAATCTATAGCTTACAATATTTGGTTAATAGATGCCACACTGTAAGAGTTAAGCATATTTTCTCCATATAGTTTTTGTTTACATGTTATCTGCCAAAAATTATCCTAAATCCTAGATGGCGACTTCTGTTGCAGCCATTTATTCCTCATCCCTTACGATTTTGACCATGACTGCCCCTTGCTACGTTGATGCCTTCCCTCTCCACCAGCTTGCAGACCTCCTACACCCCCTCTCCAATCAATTTCGGCCATCTGCTCACCATCAAACACACGCCGCCAACTATTTGTTATAGCGTTCTTAAATTGTGTTCTATCTGCGGAGCAATTTCCTCTACGCCTATGCGGACGGATTGTTTCCACTACAACAGAACACACGTGCACATGCGGTTATAAACGCTGGGGCACCCGCCTAATCGTTAGACTCGCACTATCACTGAAAGAAAGACGTTAGGGATAACTACGTAAGGTAGAGTGCATAAGCGGTGATTTTCTTTTCGCTAGGCGCATGCTTATGTGTTAGACAAAGCAGTAATTGTGTATACAAGAATATATTAGTAAAATGATGACGGTCCATGGCCTATGAGATGACCTAAGCTAAAGAAAGCTTGTTCCCTAAGCCCTTTGGATTGATATATAAAGTACCGGCACTAGTCTAGTTCAAAAAAGTTTCAACAACATTTGTCTAGTTTGAATTAAATTTTGCTTTCGCGGGCACTCGCGGGTTGCCGCTTCGCAACTCTACTGGGTGCATATTCTAATTTCTAAACTAATCACGCATTCAAGCCTATTTGGAACCGCACTAAACTAACACTAGAACCGCAGCTATTAACAGCACTTTTATCGGAATGAGATACCCAAGTATCAACATTCTTTTTCATAGATGAAGATGATACTTTATACTTTTGGAAATAAGTGACTTGTACTTGTCTGGATTCGTATATATCTACACATTAAGACGAGCCTTGATATGCAAATCAAAGTTAGTTATTTTCGGATCGGAAGGTTATTGTACTTGAGCTGTTGAGCAGGTAATGTTGTTTGATGCTCGCTCCATGGATGCTTTATTAGTCAATATCGATTACGGATATAAAATGAAAAGATTTACGCAGCATGGAAGATAGAGGCACAAACGGCATGTATGCATGTAGGATGCACACTTGCTCTGGCTGGGTACATGGTGGTTGAGTGGATCCAAAGCGCGGTGCATGTCTCAAGCATTGGTCCGTTTGTGTTTGCACGCACGGAAATTGATAGTGCATTTCGTTCCCACCAGGCTCGATCTTGATACAGCATCCAATCCATATTATTGTTCTTAACTTTGTCTAGATTCGGATGCATCTAGTCTAAATACTTAACTAGATACATCTAAATTTAGATAAAGTTGAAAACAATAATATGGACTGGAGAAAGTAGGGTATTTTGTTTCTAGAGAATCAAAATAATATGTCCTTCTACTTCATAACAAGCAGCCGTGTGGAATCAGGCACCTGTGTATGTGATGTTTGATGCGCTGATCTGCTAATCTTTCTTCGCTCGAGTTCACGTTTGTAGTCCGTATCTTTTATACAACTGTATCAGAAAAACCTTTCTCGAGATAATAATGCACCATCGAGTAGTCCCCACCGGAACGACTTTTTTTTCCTTCTAAGAAAAGCGACAACGGGCTCTACATTAACCACGAGCTAGCAGGGGATACCCAAATACATAATGGGGAAAGAGCCAACAGTGCATCCCAGAATATCAGAGAAAGCAATGACATCAGACTCATCAAGACCTATAGGGATAAATTCATTCTTGGAGTAATTGATTTTCATCCCAGATTCCTGTTCAAAGCAGGTCAGGACCCACTTAAGACTGGTAGCATAAGTGGGATTGTTGTCAGAGAAAAGGATGGTATCATCTACATATTGTAGACAGATGATACCACCAGGATAAAGCTCAGAACAAAGGCTTTTAATCAGGTCAGCATTATATGCTTTAATGAGCATTCTGGTCAAAACATCTACCACTAAATTAAAGAGTAAAGGGGAGATAGGGTCTCCTTGTCTGAGGCCCTTCCCAGTAACAAAGAAACTACCAATGGAGTTATTGAGCTTTACACCTACAGAACCCCCATGGGTAATAGCTTTAATCTAAGAGACAGTTTTAGGACTAAAGCCTCTCTTTTTTAAGAAATCTAGAAGAAAGTTGATCTCTACCTTATCAAAGGCTTTCTCATAATCTAGTTTTTGGACAAGCCCCTGATTCTTGTCATGAGAAACAGTGTGAATGACCTCATGAGCTGTCACCACACTTTCTAGAATAAACCTTCCTTTAATAAAGGCAGATTGATTGGAGGAAGTGAGTGTACCCATAAGTAAGGAAAGCCTATTAGTGAACACCTTGGTAAAGATCTTAAAAACACAGTTAAGTAAGGTAATAGGACGAAATTTTTTCATACTACTTTCTTCAGGCTCTTTTGGGATGTGGGTCAAGATGGCAAAGTTCAACCAAAAAATGTCCATCTTGCCCTTATGAAAATCCTCAAACATGGCCAATAGGTCTTGTTTGATTACATCCCAGAAGTGCTGGTAGAAGATAAAGGACAAGCCATCAGGACCTGGGGCTCCATCAGAGTAAGAACCAAAGACAACTTGTTTGATTTCTGCCTCGGTAAAAGGAGCCTCAAGCTTCTGGTTTTGCTCTTTAGAGACTTTTTCATTAGGAGATAAAAAATCTTCAGAGAGGGTACAGCTAGATGGGTCTTCCTTTTTAAAGAGGTTTTTGTAGAAAGAGGTTGCTACATGCATCATACCATCCTCATCTTTCACAGGCCCATCAGGCCCATCCAGAGAGTGTACTAGCATCTTCCTCCTCCTTTGATTGGTAACAGCATGAAAATAAGTTGTATTCCTATCACCTTCTTTAATATATCTATCTCTAGATCTTTGCTTTTCCTTAGTTTCTTATTTTAGCCAAAGCATATCCATTTCAGAGTAGATTGGTTTTAGTCTTGTATGTTCTTCAGTAGAAAACTCTACTGATTCAGACTTGACATCCAACAGATCATATTCCTCCATGAGATCCTTTTTAAGATTTCTAAGTTCAGCTTCAATATTCCTACTCCATCCTTTAGACCAACATCTAAATCTCCTAGTTTTCTTTTGCTAAACATCAACTTCATCTTTACCTTTAATTGGTTTAGAACAGTTTTCAGAGGCAAGTTCTTGAAATCACCTCTCATTAGCCACCATTTCTCAAATCTATAGATGGCAGACTTAGGCTTGACCCCACATCCAGATTCCCACAGGATGGGTGTGTGGTCACTACCCAGTCTAGGGAGAGCTCTAATGGTAGCCATGGGGGAAATTTGATCAAACTCTACACTACAGAAAACTCTATCAATGTTGGACATGATCAGGTCCACCCTATTATTTCCCCAGGTAAACTTCCTATTATTAAGCTTGACTTCAAGCAGACTCCAAATATCAATCCATGCATTAAACTTATAACTCCATTTGTGATCAATGTTACCACTGCTCTTGTCACATTGAAATCTGACAAGATTAAAATCACCACCAATAATGGTAGGACCTTGATAATCAACAAAAAGACTATGCAATTCAGAGATAAAAGCCTCCTTATTTTCCTCATAAGAAGAGCCATACACTGTAATAATCCTAACTACAACATCTTTGGCCTTCAGCCTAACAATAACAGAAATAGAGAAGTGTCTAACTTGCTAACTAACTACATCAAAAAAATCCAGATCTATACCTGCCACTATGCCTCCAGCAGAGCCAACAACGGGTAAGTCTTTCCACTCAAAGAATCTATTACCCACCAAAGAATTTAAGTAATTGGTAGATACAGATTCCTTTTTTGTTTCTTGAAACCCAACATAATGGGAATGGGTCTTATTAAAAAGGTCTATAAGAGCATTCTTCCTGCCAGGGGCTTGAATTCCCCTAGGATTCCAAAAAACACAATTCATTTTATATAGGTTTTCCTGGTGCTTGCCCGGCCTATGTTTACCAACCACAGACCATCCTAATGCATCAGGAAAATCCTCTGCATACCCCTCATCCTCCAGATGTTTTGCAGGGGAGACATGCATAGAGGGGACAGAAGTAGAAGGCACATTATTATTACTACTAAGAGAAACAACAGAGGAGCAATCATCAATATTTGGGATGTCAATACCAACAGTACTTGCCATTCCTATGAGGTTAATAGGAGCTAGCACATTAAAGGGATTTTGTTGGATTATACCTTTCATTTTTGTCTTGGTGGAGGTTGCCTTCTCAAGATTCTTTCTCATGGTGATTTCTTGAGCTTTTTGCAGCATAGTTTTCCCATCCTTGTCATTAAACCTGGAACTCTGCCTTGTACCAATCAAAGGACCCCACTTGTTGTTGTGATCTTTGCCTTTTACAGTAGCTCCAATCTTCAATTCATGGTTTAAGAGTTCCTCCTGGTAGAGCTCACTATCAGGATCTTCATAAAACAGGGTGTTTTCATTAGCTAGCTCCATTTCCTGAATCAGGTTGACATAGGACTCTTCTGAGTGATACTTTTGCATCCAGTCCATGACTTTGTCTTTTGCCAGATAAAGACTCATCATTAATGGGGAGGAGTTTACTAGATCTAGGAAAATTCTCATCATTGAGCGCCTGACGGTAGGTTATCTCCTCAATCTTTTCAGCTAAAGCAGCCAGAGATTTTTGCCTAGCGGTACTTTTGTCATTGCCTTTTTGTGTGCCAGCAGCAGAGGTATTGGTACTTTTACCACCCCCGGTAGTATCAGTATCCATTTTGTCTGATCTTTTCTTGGCCTCAGGTGGTTGTTCTTCATGCTGACCTTCTTGATGTTCAGTGTGCTCATTAGGGTTAGGGGGATGGATGTTATCAGGGTCATCATCCTCCACATTGACCACACTTGCAGGGCCTTCCACTGTAAAGCGTATCTGAAATAGGACTCCACCCACCTCAAACATTCTGGTAGCAGGGATTTTGGTATGATCCCTGCATTTAATCTTAACCCTGACAGTTTCACTGAAGGACCTAAACATGCCATACCAATCAACATCCAACATTATTCCAAAGGCAGTCACAAACTGCATCAGAGTTGGCCATTTACACCAGGCTTGATTCAGACCTTTAATTTGTAACTAGACATCTTCGAGCTCAGCATAGTAGTCCAAGGTACCATTCCATACATGGACTTTAACAAAGACACCTTCCTTGGGGAGACCAAAACTAAGATACCCAGCAATCTCATCCACTTTGAGGTGTGGTGGAAATTTGACGAAGTAGGACCACTCATCAAGTGTCCTGATCTGCCAAGGCCAGTTTGTCCTATAGACAGTAGCTAAACTTTGATATTGCTCTTCTTTTGTGATGCTTCCCTGATGCACATAACCAAGCCAACATTCTTTGGAGGGGGTATCTCAGAGACCTAATATGGAAGCTCAATATGATAAAAACCAAGCCCAGATGCTTCACTACCAACAAATTTAGCAAGCTGCTGGGGCCGTTTCTTGACTGGACAGTTCTCCACTTCATGTTCCAAGGAACTACAAATGAAGCGGATTTTTGGAGCAGCACAGGCAGCCTTGTGATGTACAGGCTCACCAAAATTGTAGAAGATTACCTCAGTATAAACCTCACCTTTCTCATTAGGAGCAGCGCCTAAATCAGAAGAGGTAATTGAGTGAGGGGCACTGTCCTGGGATTTGGAGTCCTCTCCTTTACTTGTATCCTTATTCTTCTGTTTCTAAGCTTTTCTAGATTGTGAGATGCGATTGTTCCCTTGAATCTTTGGCTGTGGAGTTTGCAGCGCCTGCTGTGGCACCCACTGGCCAGGGAAGCCTGGAGGTGGCTGCTTCCACAGCCCTAGAAGCTGTCCCTGAAACGCAGGATTCGGAGGCTGGTCATACTGCTAAGGTGGAAACCCATATGGGGGAAAGGATCCGTATTGGGGGGATCATCTGCATCTGTTGATTTGGAGCAGGGTGTTGAAATACATACCCAAATTGTGCTTGCAGATTTTGCTATGGAGGCGCTTGCTGCCACTGCTCCCCTCTGTTACTCCCACTTGTTCCCCTCCCCGGCCTCGACCTTTGTCTGCCATGGTACAGACCTCCAAGATCTGCTGGAACGAGGGCTTGGGCTTCAGCTGCCAAGTCTCCTCGCTTAGGTTTAGGTTGATACTCGGAGCAAGCTCGTCTCCAGGGGAAAAGGGGAAACCAGTCCGCCGCCATAAAGGAGCGGCTTCGGACTAGGCTTTTATGGACCCAAACAAGGAGGGTGGGTGGGTTGGTTGTAGGAGCCCAAACCCTATGAGGGGTATCTTCGTCTTCCCAGATTTTTCCAAAGAAAAATCCCCATGCTCTGTCAGCCTCCTCCTCATCCTCCACGCACGTGAGCCCCATTCCACATGGCTCACTTTCTAGCAGCGCTGATCCCTTGAACTTTGTCCTGCATCCAGGTGCTCGCATACCACCGCGCCCACATTGACCGATTTTTGGTGGAGGGCCAGCAGAGTTGCGGCTGCCATCACGCCTTGGAACGAGAACTTCCCATGCTCTAGTTTCAGGGGGATCGATAAAATTGGCTGATCCCCCGCCGCCGATGACGATGGACACAACTTTGAAGTTGTCTTCCTGGTTGTAGAGCCTCGAGGGTGACCAAGTTTCCGAGAATGGGATGCTGGTCACCGGAGAAGCTTCCGAGATTGCACAGGCTTCGCACGCTTCTGAGGGTGGTACATGGGCTCCTCCCCAATCCCACGGTCCTCGCCAGCGAAATCGAAGAAGGAGACAATGTGCCACTCCCCAATGTTAGAATCGCACAATTTCCTCTTACCAACCGAGCCTTTTGAGCTCCTTTCCTCCCCTAATCGATCGATTGATGAAGGATGGCACCAGTCACCGACGAAATTTCTCCCCCTTCCTTCCTCCGCCCGAAATCGAACCTTCTCTACGCCCGCAGTTGAGCCGTGGCTCAGCTCATCCGCCTCTCCATAAGGTGGGACCGCCAGCGTCAAACGCCTCGCAGTAGATCTCCTCGCAGGAAGGAGGCGGGCGAGCGGTGGCGATGGTGGAGTCGAGGTTGGAGATGCCGAGGAAGCAGTCGGAGCTGAGCGGGTGGGCGTAGCAGCAGTAGCAGTGCCCGCGGAGAGGTCCACACATGGCGGAAACGCAAAACGCATCCCTCCTCTCTCTGGTGGTGGGGACACCGCACAGTGTGCGTCACGCGCTCACGGGACAGAAGTCCGACGGACAGGAGCCAGTGTAATATGGGAGCGAGACAGGGCGGGGCAAGACAGGGCTCGTGCGGGAGTTCGGAGGGGAATCGCCATGGGAGCCCCCCGAGGTCCTCGCCACACGTGTCGTGTCCGAGCAGTCCATCCGAGGGAGTCGAAACAGCCGGATAAGTAGATGGAGTCCATCTGAGCAGGTAATGTTGTTTGATTATTGCTCCATGGTGTAGATGGAGTATATGCTCCCGGGGTGCTTAATAAGTTAATATCAATTGCAGTTATAAAATGGAAGGATTTTAGCAGCATGAAAGGTGCATTCACAAAAATAAGCAGCATGGAAGATGCAGGCATGCACGGCACGTATCTATGTAGATTGCAGTGGGTTTCGTGGGGGTTGAGTGGATCCAAAGCAAGGTAGTACATGTATCAATCATCAGTGGATTAGTCATTAGTGCATGCAAGCAAATTGGTATTTATGGATCCATCAAATTTTGTAGGCGTACGTCCCCACTCGTCAAAGGTAAACAAATTTTGTAGGCGTTATCTGTCTCCGGAGAATCGGAATATGTCCGTCTACTTCATAAGCAGCCGTGTCGAGGCAGCTAGGTATGTGATGTTGAGGACGCGTGATCTTGACAAAAGAAAAGTGGTTGATCGACAGGTCCCTTCGACGACAAACATGGAAATCTTCTCGCCGGTTGAGTTCACTTTTGTGATCTAGTATCTGATATATGCATTGCATCAGGTGCAGTAGGCCCTTGTTGTTATCGTGCTAATAATAATACAGGGTAGTCTACTTTTTATCATTCCAAAAAAAAAAAAGCGCAGAGCCTTGAAGGTAAGATCGCCAGTCTACTTTTTAGCCACACTTTTATGGCTAACCATATTTTGACTTGGCAAAATATGGCTGGGAACCAAACATGCCGGGGATACCTGTGCCGTTTCTACGCGTCCATTGCCAAAAAGACACCAGCTACAGCCAGCGAGCCACGCTCTCTAGAGACTCTAGTCTGTACACCACAGGGTCTTGGAAGACTTGTGCAAGACAGGGATTGCATGTTAACGTGTGTGTGAAACGGAGAGTTTGCATAATGTTTTAAATGCTTAGCTGGTACTTCTCCCTACCATATTAACACCATCTCGCTATCATCTTTTTTTTTACAAGTCTAACACGTTGGCAAAACTAACAGCTCATGTAACGTTTGTCGAAACTATTTTGGAATCTGACCCTGGTTCAGCGCAAACAAGAATGGATAAGATTTCGAAATAGTTTTATCGGGGGTAGTAGATGAGGTATTAGAGTATCTTCACTCGGGGGCCCTAACACCCCCTAAAGGGCTATGGTGGGTGTGCTGGCGCTCAAAATCACGCCCAGCTCGCCCTCCAAATATTCTTTCGCGCCGGCGCGGTCCATTTAGTTATCCGGAGCCTCCAGGCCAAACCCTACACGCAGCGGGACAAGCGGGGGCGCTAGATGGAGGTGAAAACGACGCGGGCTAGCCCTGGCAGTGAG
This sequence comes from Avena eriantha, assembly GCA_910589775.1. Taxonomy (NCBI): domain Eukaryota; kingdom Viridiplantae; phylum Streptophyta; class Magnoliopsida; order Poales; family Poaceae; genus Avena; species Avena eriantha. The sequence continues at coordinate 420,636,377 of OU342740.1, forward strand.
ACAAATTTTCGGTCCTGCCCTTTCCACCGCTTCCCGCTCTATCTTCCAGCCCTTTTCCCTGCTATATGTAGGCGCCCCTCCCTCCCTCGCTCCCCCTATCTGCTATATTGGCGATGTAGGGATCCAAGCTAAAGAGGCTGTCGGAACTTTCTTGGAAGTAGCGTGCCCAGGTATCCATATTCTCATTTCTAAGGTAATCATCACTGAATGAGAACCACACTAAACTAAAGGTTAGCATTGCTTTTATCAGTGACGCTTTCAATGAAATCATACTCTATAATTTATCAAAAAAATTGTTCAAAGATAAAGATGAGTATGTACTATTTGTTGTCCTTCAGCTGTTGAGCAGGTAATGTTCACTAGTAGAAACCGGGCAATTTGCCCCGGTTCATAAGGGCCTTTAGCCCCGGATTTCGAACCGGGGCTGCAGAAGCGGGACTAAAGGTCCAAGCTTTAGCCCGGTTCAGTTACGAACCGGGGCTAGAGGTCCAACCACGTGGCATGCTAGGCGCGCTGGGCGGCAGGACATTTAGCCCCGGGTCGTGTTACGAACCGGGACTAAAGGTTCCCTGCTGCGGCAGCATTTTGGGCCATTTGGCTGCCGCGGCAGGGGATGGGGTTTTAGGGTTTTGTGTTTTTCTTTTCATTTTGTGTTTTGTGTTCAATTATTTTTCATTCTGTGTTTTCATTAAAAACAAGTTTTCGTATACATACAGAACGCTACTACACAGTACTTGGCCACATTGACGCAATATATAATATAATTACTCTTACAAGCATATATGGAGTCCCAACAAGGTCCAGACCATGTCTATTTGATTACATGGAGATCATTACATGGATGCTTTAGGGTCTACTTATACAGTATTCTCCGCGTGGGTCTATGACCTCGTCGAGAAAAAATGCAGCAAATTCCTCTTGGATTGCTATTAGGCGGTCCTCTGGTAGGAGCTTGTCCCGCATCGCGTCCAACTATGTAAAAAGAAGATCGTATGGATTAGACTCAACACGATTTTTTGTAATAAAAATAAAGGGTGAATATATTGTTTACTTACTCGAACATTTTCCGAGGGCTTCTCAATACTGATGCGAATGAACTCGCACACGTAGAATCCACATAGATTAGTTCCCTGTGGCTGCCTCGCGCACTTTACAATAATAGGAATTCAATCAAATAATAACGCTAGCATGATAAATGCACATAAACTAGAATTAAATAGATGCGCGGACTTAGCTCGTACTACTTACCGAGAGTGATTTAAAAAATAGCTCCTCACGCCATTGACCGCGGACATGTTTCTTGAACTGTGTCCAAACCCTACCCGACAAAGAAAATTAATGTATGAGTTAATAACTACTTGATATCCCAGAAAATGAACGAAAGAAACCGATATAGTGCGATAATGGTTGAAATTACCTCTGGAGCGCATCGATAATGATGCGGTAGTTTTCAATGTCTTTGTTTAGTGAGTCCATGATGTGAACTCTTCTCATGTCAAGTGAAATGCTTAGAAGAATTCAGTGGTACCTACGCAAGGTTTACATACGTCAGTAACTCATCATTTACACTGAACATCGAGTAAGCAAAAGTTAATGTGTACAAAAACTCACGTGCCGTCGTGGTAAGGAAATAGTATTTCGTTACAGAAATGCTGTTTCGTGAGAAACCGCAACAAGTTGTGCTCGGTCTCCAGTGGTTTATCCTTTAGAATAGACCCATGAACTCGATGTGGGTCAATGTACCCAAATCCGTTGATAGCCTCAATATCACCAGGGTCATCTCATCTTATCTTATACCGCAGTGCAGTGCATACTGGGCATGCATCCAAATTCTCGTACTCGCCGCGGTAGAGGATGCAGTCATTAATGCATGCATGTATCTTCTACACCTCTAATCCTAGAGGACAGACAATCTTCTTTGCTTCGTAGGTACTGGCGGGAAGTTCGTTATCCTTTGGAAGCAACTTCTTCATTATTCTCAGCAACTTTTCAAATCCTTTGTCAGTCACACTGTTCTCTGCCTTCCATTGCAGCAATTCCAGTGTGCTACCCAGTTTTGTGTGCCCATCTTCACAATTTGGGTACAACAATTTTTTGTGTTCCTCTAACATCTTCTTGAACTTCAACCTCTCCCTTTCAGTTACGCATTCTTCCTGGGCATCAGCAATGGCCCGACTAAGATCATCATCGGGCAGATCTGATGCCCATTCTTCATCTTTTTCTTCATCAATGTCTTCCATTGTAGTACCATCGTATTCAGGGTAGTCGTTGTCATTCTCTTCTTCTTCGTTGTCTTCCATCATAACCCCTCTGTCTCCGTGCTTGGTCCAACAATTATAGCCGGTCATGAAACCGGACCGAAACAGGTGGCTGTGAAGGACTCTTGAGGAAGAGTATTCTTTATGATTTTGACAGGCACCACATGGACAAGACATAAAACCACTCCGCTTGTTTGCCTCGGCCACAAGTAGAAAAGAATGCACGCCTTTAATGAACTCGTTAGGGAGTCGGTCAGCGTACATCCATTGCCGGCTCATCTACTTGAACGAGTAAAGAGTAAAGAGTACTTATCAGTAACGAGGTAGAACTAGGTATGGAGATGCCAACGATCAAACCTCGGATAAGTATAGTATCGCGAGACAAATGGAATTGGTTTCGTATGTAAGTGGTTCAATCGATCGCGAAGTCATCGTTGAGTATGTGGGAGCCATTATGGATCTCCAGGTCCCGCTGATGGTTATTGATAGGAGATGTGTCTCTATCATGTCTACATATTCACGAACCGTAGGGTGACACACTTAAGGTTCGAAGTTGTTTTAAGTAGATATGGAATATGCGTTGGAGGCCGAATGTTGTTCGGAGTCTCGGATTGGATTCGGGACATCACGAGGAGATCCGGAATGGTCCGGAGAATAAGATTCATATATAGGGGATCATTTTCTGAGTTAGGAAATGTTCCGGAGTGTTTGTATGAGGATTTTAGAAGGTTTCGGAATGTTCCGGAAGGTTCTAGAAGATATCTTAGAGTTTGCTTGAAAATCAAGATAGGGATCAAGGAGTCCTGGTGGGTCAAGACTAGGAGTCGTGGGGGAGGAGGACTCCTCCCCCCCACCTCCCAATCTGCCGGCCTAGAGAGGAGGGGAGTCCTACAAGGACTCCCCCTCCCCAGGCGCCCTCCCTTCTTTAAATAGAGGGGCAGGGGCGCCCCCTCCTCCCCTGCTCCCATAACTCCAATCTCTGCCGCCTCTCTCCTCCACCTCTCTTCTGCACAGGCATAGGCGAAGCCCTGCAGAATTCTCTACTCCACCACCACCACTACGCCGTCGTGCTGCTGGGATTCCGTGGAGAAGATCTACTACCTCCGCTGCTCGCTGGAACCGGGAGAGGAAGGTCTGCTTCGACTCCGCACGTGTGACCGACTGCGGAAGCGCTGCCGAATCGCGGCGCCGGAAGGATCATCCACTTGACCGACTGCGGAAGCGCTGCTGGAACGCGACGCCGGAAGGATCGTCCACACGATCTTGAGATCGGCAAGTGATCGACTACATCAACCACGAGATCTAATCTCGTTAACGCTTTCGGATCTACAAGGGTTAGTTCCTATCTATCTCGTTGCTCATGTCTAATAGATTAGATCTTGGCTTTTATCTAGATTAGATCTAGGTTTTGTTCGTTCTTGCGGTAGAAATTTTTTGTCTTCCATGCTACGATCCTTTCGGCGCCGCGATTGGCAGCGCTTCCGCAGTCGGTCAAGTGGACGATCCTTCCGGCGCCGCGATTCGGCAGCGCTTCCGCAGTCGGTCACACGTGCGGAGTCGAAGCAGACCTTCCTCTCCCCGTTCCAGCGAGCAGCGGAGGTAGTAGATCTTCTCCACGGAATCCCAGCAGCACGACGGCGTGGTGATGGTGGTGGAGTAGAGAATTCTGCAGGGCTTCGCCTATGCCTGTGCAGAAGAAAGGTGGAGGAGAGAGGCGGCAGAGATTGGGAGTTATGAGAGCAGGGGAGGAGGGGCGCCCCTGCCCCTCTATTTAAAGAAGGGGGGCGCCTGGGGAGGGGGAGTCCTTGTAGGACTCCCTTCCCTCTAGGCCGGCGGATTGGGGAGTGGGGGGAGGAGTCCTCCTCCCCCACGACTCCTAGTCTTGACCCACCAGGACTCCTTGATCCCTATCTTGATTTTCAAGCAAACTCCAAGATATCTTCTAGAACCTTCTGGAACATTCCGAAACCTTCTAGAATCCTCATACAAACACTCCGGAACATTTCCTAACTCAGAAAATGATCCCCTATATATGAATCTTATTCTCCGGACCATTCCGGATCTCCTCGTGATGTCCCGAATCTAATCCGAGACTCCGAACAACATTCGGTCTCCAACGCATATTCCATATCTACTTAAAACAACTTCCAACCTTAAGTGTGTCACCCTACGGTTCGTGAATATGTAGACATGATAGAGACACATCTCCTATCAATAACCATCAGCGGGACCTGGAGATCCATAATGGCTCCCACATACTCAACGATGACTTTGCGATCGATTGAACCACTTACATACGAAACCAATTCCCTTTGTCTCGCGATACTATACTTATCCGAGGTTTGATCGTTGGCATCTCCATAACTAGTTCTACCTCGTTACTGATAAATACTCTTTACTCGTTCTGTGATATGTCATCCAGTTACGAAGCGGCGTTTGATGTCATCAAAGTATCCATCCAGTGATGGTGATTAACATAACCTCATGGTCGAAGGATTAGGTTACTATGTATTTGAAAGCTTACAACAATACGAACTTAATGAATTGATCTTATGCTACGCTTACTATGGGTGTGTGTCCATCACATCATTCTCCTAATGATATAACCTTGTTATTAATCACATCCTAATGTCCATGATCAGGAAACCATGATCATCAATTAAGAAACAAGCTAGTTCAACAAGAGGCTTACTAGGGACTCTCTTATGTTTACAAAACACACAAGTATTAGTGTTTCCTAATAATACAATTATAGCATGGGATGTAAACATTCATGATAAACACAAAGATATAATAATAACCACTTTTATTATTGCCTCTTGGGCATATCTCCAATAATATCAAGTAATAAAGTGTTCACCCTTAGTTGGCACCGTTGCTAAGACTCGTCGTTTCGAAGCATCTCGTGATGATCGGATGTGATAGATTCTACGTGTGCATACAACGGGTGCAAGCCAGATTTGCACAGGCGGAAACTAAGGTTATCTTGACGAGCCTAGCATGTACAGACATGGTCTCGGAACACGGAATACCGAAAGGTAGAGCATGAGTCATATAATTGATATGATGAACATGAAGATTGTTCGCCGATGAAACTACATCTTCTCTCGTGAAGATCGGACTTGGTGTAGTGGACTTGGTTCGTGTAATCACTAAGACAATGTGAGGGATGTTGTTTTGAGTGGGAGTTCACCTAGTTAGTTTAAGAATTAAAATTGAACTCAATTTATCATAAACTTAGTCTAAACTACTTGCAAATTGTTGTAGATTATGGCGAACCCCTCCATCAATTTCAATGCGTTCCTAGAGAAAGAAAAGCTTAAGAACAATGGAAGCAATTTCACGGACTGGTTCCGTGGACTGAAGATCGTCCTCAGGGCTGGTCAGTTGACCTATGTGCTCGATGCACCGCTAGGTGACCCACCTGCAGATAATGCCACCGATGACGAAAAGAATGTTTTCGCCACTCAAAAGAATCATTACTCCACAGTTCAGTGTGCCATCCTGTACGGTTTAGAAGCGGAGCTCCAACATCGTTTTGAGCACCACGACCCGTTCGAGATCATTAAGGAGCTCAGGCTAATTTTTGAGACTCACGCGGCCATGGAGAGCTATGAGGCCTCCGAAAAGTTCTTTAACTGTAAGATGGAAGAGGGAAGCTCCGTTAGCGAGCACGTGCTCACCATGTCTGGGTACGCAAAGAAGCTCCAAGAGTTGGGAATATCGATTCCTAATGAATTGGGGATTCACCGTCTCCTTCAATCACTACCACCAAGTTACAAGAACTTTGTGATGAACTACAACATGCACTGCATGAACAAGACGTTGCCTGAACTGTCATCCATGCTGAAAACTGCTGAAGTGGAGATCAAGAAGGAGCACCAAGTGTTGATGGTCAATAAGACCACCAATTTCAAGAAAAAGGGCAAGTCTAAGAACAAGGGCAACTTCAAGAAGGACGGCAAGAAAGCTGCCGCACCTGCTAAGAAGCCCAAGGCTGGTCCTAAACCTGAAACTGAGTGCTTCTACTGCAAGGGAGCTGGTCACTGGAAGTGTAACTTCCCCAAGTACCTGGCGGATCTGAAGAACGGCAACATCAAGAAGAAAGGTATATTTGATATATGTGTTATAGATGTGTATCTTACTAGTAATCGTAGTAGTGCCTGGGTATTTGATACTGGTTCGGTTGCTCATATTTCTAACTCGAAACAGGAGCTGCGGAATAAACGAAGACTGGCAAGAGACGAGGTGACGATGCGCGTTGGAAATGGCTCCAAGGTTGATGTGATCGCCGTCGGCACGCTCCCTCTACATCTACCTTCGGGATTAGTTTTAAATTTAAATAATTGTTATTTGGTGCCTGCGTTAAGCATGAACATTATATCTGGATCCTTTTTATTGCGAGACGGTTACTCTTTTAAGTCCGAGAATAAAGGTTGTTCGATTTATATGAGTAATATATTTTATGGTAATGCACCTGAGATGAATGGTTTATTCTTACTGAATCTTGATAGTAGTGATACACATGTTCACAACATAGATGCTAAACGAATTAAATTGAATGATAATTCTACATACATGTGGCACTATCGTCTTGGTCACATTGGAGTGAAGCATATGAAGAAACTCCATTCTGATGGACTTCTTGAATCACTTGATTTTGAATCACTTGAAAGATGCGAAGCATGTCTAATGGGAAAAATGACTAAGACTCCATTCTCTGGTACAATGGAGCGAGCCACAGACTTATTGGAAATAATACATACCGATGTGTGCGGTCCAATGAGTGTAGCATCGCATGGTGGATATCGTTATGTTCTCACTTTCACGGATGACTTGAGTAGATATGGATATGTCTACTTTATGAAACATAAGTCCGAAACTTTCGAGAAGTTTAAGGAATTTCAAAGTGAAGTGGAAAATCATCGTAACAAGAAGATTAAGTTTCTGCGTTCTGATCGCGGGGGTGAATATCTGAGTTACGAGTTTGGCATGCATTTAAAGAAATGTGGAATACTTTCACAGTTGACACCGCCGGGAACACCACAGCGTAATGGTGTGTCCGAACGTCGTAATCGAACTCTCTTAGATATGGTTCGGTCTATGATGTCTCTTACAGATTTACCGTTATCATTTTGGGGCTATGCATTAGAGACGGCCGCATTCACTTTAAATAGGGCACCATCTAAATCCGTTGAAACGACACCGTACGAATTGTGGTTTGGTAAGAAACCTAAGTTGTCATTCCTTAAAGTTTGGGGTTGCGAAGCATATGTAAAAAAGTTACAACCTGATAAGCTAGAACCCAAAGCGAAGAAATGTGTCTTCATAGGATACCCTAAAGAAATAATTGCGTATACCTTCTATCATAGATCCGAAGGCAAAGTTTTCGTTGCAAAGAATGGATCCTTTCTTGAGAAGGAGTTTCTCTCAAAAGAGGTGACTGGAAGGAAAGTAGAACTCGATGAGGTTGTTGAACCTTCTCTCGGATTTGAGAGTAGCGCAGCACCGGAAGATGTTTTGGTGCCGCCTGCACCAATTGGAGAGGAAGATAATGATAATGATCATGAAACTTCAAACGAAGTTACTACTGAACCTCGTAGGTCAACGAGGGTTCGTACCACTCCTGATTGGTATGACTCTGCCTTGAACGTCATGTTGGTGGACAACGCTGATGACCCTGCGACGTATGAAGAAGCTATGGTGAGCCCAGATTCCGACAAATGGCTAGAAGCCATGAAATCCGAAATGGGATCCATGTACGAAAACCAAGTGTGGACTTTGGTGGACTTACCGGATGGCCGTAAGGCTGTCGAGAACAAATGGATTTACAAGAGAAAAACAGATGCTGATGGTAATGTTACCGTCTATAAAGCTCGACTTGTCACGAAAGGGTTCCGACAAATTCAAGGAGTTGACTATGATGAGACATTCTCACCAGTAGCGAAGCTAAAGTCTGTGAGGATTTTGTCAGCAATTGCTGCATATTTCGATTATGAGATTTGGCAGATGGATGTCAAAACGGCGTTCCTTAATGGTGACATTGAGGAAGAGTTGTATATGGTACAACCTAAGGGTTTTGTCGATCCTAAAGATGCTGACAAGGTATGCAAACTTCAGCGGTCCATTTATGGACTGAAGCAAGCATCCCGGAGTTGGAATCAACGTTTTGATAAGGTGATCAAAAACTTTAGATTTATACAAACTTATGGAGAAGCTGGTATTTACAAGAAAGTGAGTGGGAGCTCTGTAGCATTCCTAGTACTATATGTAGATGACATACTGTTGATTGGGAATGATATAGAACTTCTTAATAGCGTCAAAACCTATTTGAATAATAGTTTTTCAATGAAGGATCTTGGCGAAGCGGCATACATTCTAGGCATCAAGATTTATAGAGATAGATCAAGACGCCTAATAGCGCTTTCACAAAGTACATACTTAGACAAAGTTCTAAAGAAGTTTAGAATGGAAGATAGCAAGAAAGGGTTCGTGCCCATGTTGTCAGGTAAGACCTTGAGTAAGACTCAAAGTCCAGCTACGGCAGAAGATAGAGAAAAGATGAATAATATTCCCTATGCCTCGGCCATAGGTTCTATCATGTATGCCATGCTGTGTACAAGACCGGATATAGCACATGCTGTTAGTTTGACTAGCAGATATCAAAGTGATCCTGGAGTGGAACACTGGACAGCGGTCAAGAATATCCTAAAGTACCTAAATAGGACTAAGGATATGGTTCTTTCTTATGAAGGTGATGAACAGCTTGTTGTAAACGGTTACACCGATGCTAGTTGGAACACCGATCCGGATGACTCGAAGTCACAATCGGGATACGTATTTATTTTGAATGGTGCTGCGGTGAGCTGGAGGAGTGCGAAGCAAAGCGTTGTGGCAAAATCTTCAACTGAATCAGAATACATAGCTGCTTCGGAGGCTGCACAAGAAGCCGTTTGGATGAAGGAATTCATTAGTGAACTCGGCGTGGTTTCCAGTGCGTTGGACCCGATGGCCATCTACTGTGACAACACAGGTGCCATAGCTAATGCGCAGGAGCCAAGGTCACATAGCAAGCTGAAGCACATCAAGCTACGTTTCCATGCTATTCGCGAGTATGTCCGAGATGGTGACATAAAGATTTGCAAAGTACACACTGATCTGAATGTGGCAGATCCATTGACTAAACCTCTCCTTAGGACAAAGCATGACCAACACCAAAACGCCATGGGTGTTAGGTATATTACTATGTAATCTAGATTATTGACTCTAGTGCAAGTGGGAGACTGTTGGAAATATGCCCAAGAGGCAATAATAAAAGTGATTATTATTATATCTTTGTGTTTATGATGAATGTTTACATCACATGCTATAATTGTATTATTAGGAAACACTAATACTTGTGTGTTTTGTAAACATAAGAGAGTCCCTAGTAAGCCTCTTGTTAAACTAGCTTGTTGATTAATTGATGATCATGGTTTCCTGATCATGGACATTAGGATGTGATTAATAACAAGGTTATATCATTAGGAGAATGATGTGATGGACACACACCCATAGTAAGCGTAGCATAAGATCAAGTCATTAAGTTCGTATTGCTGTAAGCTTTTAAATACATAGTAACATATTCCTTCGACCATGAGGTTATGTTAATCACCATCACCAGATGGATACTTTGATAACATCAAACGCCGCTTCGTAACTGGGTGGTTATAAAAGTGTCATTGGGTATTCTGAAAGTATGTGTTGAAGCGCATGAACCAAGATTGGGATTTGTCCATCCATATGACGGATAGATATGCTCTGGGCCCTCTCGGTGGAATGTCATCTAGTTAGCTTGCAAGCATGTGACTGGATCACAAGGGATGACATATCACGGAACGAGTAAAGAGTACTTGTCAGTAGCGAGGTAGAACTAGGTATGAAGATACCGACGATCAAACCTCGGATAAGTATAGTATCGCGAGACAAAGGGAATTAGTTTCGTATGTAAGTGGTTCAATCGATCGCAAAGTCATCGTTGAGTATGTGGGAGCCATTATGGATCTCCAGGTCCCGCTGATGGTTATTGATAGGAGATGTGTCTCTATCATGTCTACATATTCACGAACCGTAGGGTGACACACTTAAGGTTCGAAGTTGTTTTAAGTAGATATGGAATATGCGTTGGAGGCCGAATGTTGTTCGGAGTCTCGGATTGGATTCGGGACATCACGAGGAGATCCGGAATGGTCCGGAGAATAAGATTCATATATAGGGGATCATTTTCTGAGTTAGGAAATGTTCCGGAGTGTTTGTATGAGGATTTTAGAAGGTTTCGGAATGTTCCGGAAGGTTCTAGAAGATATCTTAGAGTTTGCTTGAAAATCAAGATAGGGATCAAGGAGTCCTGGTGGGTCAAGACTAGGAGTCGTGGGGGAGGAGGACTCCTCCCCCCCACCTCCCAATCTGCCGGCCTAGAGAGGAGGGGAGTCCTACAAGGACTCCCCCTCCCCAGGCGCCCTCCCTTCTTTAAATAGAGGGGCAGGGGCGCCCCCTCCTCCCCTGCTCCCATAACTCCAATCTCTGCCGCCTCTCTCCTCCACCTCTCTTCTGCACAGGCATAGGCGAAGCCCTGCAGAATTCTCTACTCCACCACCACCACTACGCCGTCGTGCTGCTGGGATTCCGTGGAGAAGATCTACTACCTCCGCTGCTCGCTGGAACCGGGAGAGGAAGGTCTGCTTCGACTCCGCACGTGTGACCGACTGCGGAAGCGCTGCCGAATCGCGGCGCCGGAAGGATCATCCACTTGACCGACTGCGGAAGCGCTGCTGGAACGCGACGCCGGAAGGATCGTCCACACGATCTTGAGATCGGCAAGTGATCGACTACATCAACCACGAGATCTAATCTCGTTAACGCTTTCGGATCTACAAGGGTTAGTTCCTATCTATCTCGTTGCTCATGTCTAATAGATTAGATCTTGGCTTTTATCTAGATTAGATCTAGGTTTTGTTCGTTCTTGCGGTAGAAATTTTTTGTTTTCCATGCTACGAACCCTTCAGCACTCTCTAATATGTGAAATTAGTTAGCTCTACCAGCATACTGATTTAGCTAGAGATGATATAAACCGAAAGATGGTGTGAGAGAGCAGGGACACCACTACGGCAGAGCTTCTCGAAGATGTCTTAGGATCCCGTCCTCAGACATCTTCGAGGAGCTCACCATAGAGGCACCCTAATATGTGAATTGTGATGTCTTCTTATCAAGCTTTTATGAATTAACCCTATCTTTGTTACAAATTTTTCAGTTTGTTGAACGCAGGTAGACGAAGAAGGATATTTTCCCTAGCTAGCTAGTTAGTTAGAATGATGAACTCACGCGTGTGTGTGCTTGTAAAATCAATTTTCGAGACTCTATGTACCAAAACAAGATATATATTGATAGAATAATCCACATATTGTGATATTTACCTTAGAGTTTCTTACATTAATACAAGATAGATTCTAAACATTGATACGTGCTATCACTGCAAAAATTACTACCAAACTAAATCCACAAATCCATCTATAAGATAGAGCATGAAATGAGCTAATATAGCAATCAGAGTTCAAAGGATGAAGTTGCTCACCTTTTAGAACCTTTGGATAGATGGGGCACCACAAAATCTAGACAAATCTTGAGAAAAAAAAGGGCATGAACTCGAGCTTGAAGCAAGAAAGAGAGAGAGAGGAGAGCCACCAGCTTGAATGGTGGCTCGGGCAGGGGAAGAAGAAGATATAGCCAGACCTTTAGCCCCGGTTCGTGTCTAGAACAGGGGCTAAGGTCCACCTTTAGCCTCAGGTCATGTAACAAACCAGGGCTAAAGGCTCTGACGTCCGACCCGGCTTGCCTGAAACCCTTTAGCCCCGGTTTATTACACGATCCGGGGCTAATGGTCCCGTTCGAACCGGGGCTAGTGTCTGCTACCCTGGGCCAGTTCTAGCCGTTGGACCGGGGCATTACTCCCGGTTTGTAGCTAAACCGGGCTAATACCCCTGGATCAAAGGTCTGTTTTCTACTAGTGGTTGTTTGATTATTGGTCCATGGTTATGGTTTAGTAGATGGACTAGTGTATGCTCCCCTAGATGCTTAATTAAGTAATATTAATTAGTTATAAAATGGAAGCAGCATGAAAGATACATTCACAAAAATAAACAGCATGGAAGATGCAGGCATGCACGGCACGTAACTATGTAGATTGCAGTGCGTTCGCGGTGCTCGAGGGCAAGATCGTCAGCCTCTGACGTGATGGAGACATGGGCGGCCGTCTGATCGCGTCGTCCACACTAGCTGCATAGCAGCCGGGATATCTTGCCGTTTCTAGGAGCCTCTTTTCCTCTATAGACTGTAGACCGCAGGGTCTTCGAAGACTTTGCAAGAGAAGGATTGCTTGTTGATGTGTGTGTGACATAGGGGGATTGCGTAATGGTTCAAATGCCTAGCTGGTCTTTCTCTCCGCATATTTAGGGCATCTCCACCGGGCCAACCCAAACGCGTGATCGAAACAGTCTGTTTCTGTTTGTTTGGATAGGCCCGCAGTCATTTTGGGGTCGCGGTCCGGCATGTCCGGCTAACAGCGCCCAGCGGCGCAACCCAAATGTCCGTTGTTCTCTTCGTCGGTGGATAATTTTGAGACGACACACAATTCATTGTATGAACAAGAACAACATCGGTAGATAAATTTGAGACGGCATTCAACGGTAAGGTTTTGCAATCGAAGAAATTAGACATAGCACGAAATGAAACCCTAATCGACGATCTCGCTTCTGCTGTCCTCTTTGTCGCATCATCCTCGGCCCCGGCGCCAACGGCAGCGTCCGCGCCATCTTCCTTGGTCGTGGCCTCGCTGCCACTGTCGGAGATCTCGATGATTCTGGCACGGACTGCATCGTTGATAGCGGAGGAGATGGTGCGTCCTGGAACCGCCAAGAATTGCACCCTCCCTTCGCGGTTGCGGTTGCGGTCGTCGGGTGGACCTCGCGGAGGTGTTCGTGGTAGATGGCAAGCGCCGCCCGACGCTCTAGTTTGAATATCCTCGGCCAATAGGATCTCACAGGCGCGTACCGGGACATGGCCCTCTTCCACTGCGGGAGTTCGAGGTGGCGCTCCTCCATTCGGCGTCCCAACTCGGCACCGCGCGGAACCGGCGTCACCGGGACCCCGTAGTGGCAGAGCTCGAAGCCTTCTGGGATCGTCGCGGGTGGCGGAGTGAGGATGCCATGGTGGCCGAACATCCACGCCTCGTAGTAGTTCAGAGTGGGTCTCGCCATGGCTGCACCGAGGGAGGTCACGATGGGAGGGGAGTGCCGCACCGACGAGGTCTAGGGCATGTTTAAGTAGAGCGCGCACGCACGCAGCTTCTCGCACCTTCGCCCATCAATGCTGGCACGGGAACTCAGGCGACGTCCTGTCAGTCACAGGCTAACGCGCCCATCGGCATTGATGACGAAGGCTGCCGCGTTTGCGTCTGAATCAGTGTCGCGGTTGCGTCTCTCGCTGGCGGGTGGGCCACTAGCGCGCGGGGTGGACACGCTCTAGGCAGCCTTTGTCCGGGCCGACCTAATGGTCACGCAAATTAGGTGCACGGATGGGTCAAGCCGGGCGCGTCGGGATGGATGGGTTGTGACGCCGCGCACGTCCGCACGGACAAGTTCAGACACGCCCGGGCTGGTTGGGTCGACCCGGTGGAGATGCCCTTACACCATCTCGCTATCATCTTTTTTTTTGACTATTCTTTGAGCAAAACTAATACTAGCTCATATGACCCTTGTCCAAACTATTTCCGAATATGACTCATGGTTTGGCGCTAACATGAATGGGTTAGATTCCGAAACAGTTTCATCGGATCAGATGAGGCGTTAGTTTTGTCGAAGAGTCAGATTTGTCAACAAAAAAAAAACAAAAAAAAGGCTACCATCGGTCTCTCGTGAAGAATTTCTCTTATGAAGAATTTGGAAGTATATACTAGCGATAAGTTAAAAATCATGGATAGATGATTTTTAGTCCGTAGAAAGAGACTATTCATGTTTACCTGGACGACACGAGACAAGTCAAGTATGTGCACGACTGATCCTACGTCTCTGAAGTCTGACATGCATTTCATTCTTTCTCCATCGGGCAATCTATTTCGCTACCAAGAAAACTAGGCATTATTTGGAATCAAAGCGAAAATTAATGGTTGTGGGCATATACTGCCCGTGGAGATCGAAGGATTGATCTGGAGAATTTTGATTGGTTTGTTGTGGTATTTTTTCGTGCATGTAGACAAGTTAAATCATAGCATTCCGCCATCTGTTTTAATTTGTAGCAACAATCGGCTCTCAAAACAATTATCAACAATCTGACCTATGACACATGATTTACTCTTCATAAAATTATACCACGCATTAAGAACTTTATTTGAATATGTATTCGGTAATTCTTTTTTTGATATGTAATCCATGCTTCGCTGGCTATATTGGCAGTCAAGCGGCAGCTGCTCAAGACCCATCTAGGGTTCCCTTCCCTCCGCCGACGACATCGCCGGTCCGTTCCGCCTCCGGTGGCCTTAGGGCATTGGAGGTGTGGCGGACCAGGGCTCTCGTCGGCGGGAGGTTTTTCGTTCTTCGTTTAGGCTGCTTTTTTGTGTCTTCTTCAGGATGGTGAGGCGATGGCTACATCTTGAAGTCAGAATAAGATCCTCCCCGCCCTATCCTCGCTCCGGTGATGTGTCTAGCGCTAACGGAGGGCGTGTGGAGTCATGTGTCCCGCCGGTCTTCTCGGATCTGGTCGGTTTTCGTATTAGTTGGTGTAATTTCAGGTCAGTCTCTTCCAATCTACGGATGTCATCATTAGCGACGGTTGCTGCTCTAGTATGTTGGTTCTTTGGGGCCTTAGCACGACGACTTCCCGTCTGTCTACTACAACAAGCTATATTATGACAAGCTTTGTCCGGCTCCAATGATGGAGGGGCGAGGACGGCGGCGCGCCTTCGGCTCGTGCTACTGTTTGTAGTCGTCGCTAGATGGTCCATCGACCTACTTGTAATTTTTATTACTTTTAGGCCTCTTTGTACTACCGTTGATGATTATTAATAGATCGGTGGAATTTCGCAAAAAAAAGACCTCGAAAAACATGTGGGCCACATGAATAGGGACGGCGGAGGGTATATAGACCATAGACCACACTACAGGAACGGCACGCTACGCCGAGGGCAAAAAGCTGTCGGCGTAGGCCAAAATGCCCCTCGGCGTATGCTACACCGACGGCTGCCCTCGGCGTAGCCTCCTCGGCAAAGCTCTCCCTCGGCGGAGGCACTTTTGCCCGTCGGCGTAGCTCTAGCCATCGGCGTATGCTACGCCGACGGCCTTGCCCTCGGCATAATAACGGCAGGTTATAAAAAAACCAAAAAATCAAAAAAAATTGATTTTTTTCTCAACTTTTTTAAATCTTTGAATTGTTTGAATCGTTAGTCTCTCACCTAGAACATTTTTAAGACTAATTATAGTTAATCTTTGATCAAATTGCAGTCTTGAACAAACTTCCCACTCGGTTACCCATCCTAGCACTACTCCAGCTCCAGCACACTTAACTTCCCAGTTCCTTCCGAATCAGCTTCCGCGAAGCAATTTGTACCTAGTTGTCAATACTATGATATCAATCTTATTAACTCTTATATCATTATGTCACATGTTTTTATTGTTTGAAACTACAAACACTTATTTAAGTAAACAACAATGAATAAGTAAAAATATTACTGATTCAAATAAAAATACTATTGAATTCAAATAAAAATATAATAATTTTACTTTTTTGTATTTTCTATTTAATATGGAATAATTAATATCTTTAAATCCGTAAATCAGAATTTGATAAATAATATGTCTAAATTGATCAGAAAAATAAAAGGAATCTAAATATGATATCCATATCGACTTGTCACAAACCCCCCGTTTTTGAATTAGCTATTTGGTGGTTGCTTCACAAAATCCCCCTTTTTTGCGCTCGGAAAATGGAAAATGGCTTTTTGGTGCGACGAAAAGGAAAAATTCCTCCTACAATATTGTCCGCCATCCCATGATGTACATGTATGCAAAATATGGACATATTATCTCAAACTATGTCTTGATTTTAGCCATAACATTGGTCATTTGACCCGAAAGCCAAAAAACCTCGAATGAGATAGGTCATTTTGTGAAGTTTTTTCAGACATAATCAATATAGCAGGTTTGATATTTTTCCTTGTAACTAAGTCACATAATATGACATCACGCGAAGGTTTTGTATTGTTTCGATCGTTTTTGAATTTTTTATGCCCGTTTTAAACTATCGTCAAACTTTCTCTAACGACGGGCATGAAGATTCTTAGGTCGGGGCCGAGCCTCACTAAACTTGCTTTAGATCTTTGATAAAATAGCATATTGTGAACCTAAAAATGATTTTTGTAAAAAAACATGAGCATCGGATCATATACCTGTAGTTCATATCTGACCCACTTCCTACCGATTCGGCAGGAATTTGTCTTTTTCACCAGGGGTGGACGGAAAGGTTTCAGATCCCCTGTTGGGACATTGTCCATATAAGGTGGTCTAGTATTTTTGTAAAATATGGTGGTAGCATTTTCAATTAGCCATTTGGTGGTTGCTTCACAAAACTCCCCCATTTTTATGCTCGGAAAATGGAAAATGGCTTTTTTGTGCGACGAAAATGAAAACTTCCTCCTGCAACATTGTTCGACATCCCATGATGCACATGTATGCACCATATGGGCACATTATCACAAACTAGGCATTGATTTTAGCCATAACATTGGTCATTTGACCCGAAAGCCAAGAAACCTCGAATGAGATAGGTCATTTTGTGAAGGACTTTTTCAGACATAATCAATATAGCACGTTTGATATTTTTCCTTATAACTATGTCACATAATATGACACCACGCGAAGGTTTCACATTGGTTGGATCGTTTTTGAATTTCTTATGTCCGTTTTAAACTACATATAATATTTTATGTTTCACTTATTTTTTTTACAAATATGTAATATTTGAGTATAGATAGATAGATCTTATTTTTCTGCAAAGTTTGATATATTATTTGTATTTTTCCGAATTAGAATGATTTAGTTATGATTTTTCAAAGTTTAATGAGATAAAAGGAAAAATAGCTACGCCGAGGGCAGCCGTCGGCGTAGCATAGGATACGCCGAGGTCATTTCTACGCCGACGGCTTCTTGGAGGGGCTGGCCTAGTCACGGTCTACGCCGACGGCCCTGATGTTTGGCCGTCGGCGTAGCGACCGTCCGTCGGTGTATTCATCCATTCTTGTAGTGCCATGACTCTCTATCTCCATCCTTGTCCGACGCAATAGAAGGGGAGGTTGTAGCGGTTGCAATGCTGCATTGCACACATTTTTTGGAATGAGAAACTAAGTTAGTATTTTCGGTTCAATTATTCCTCCGTTTAATTCAAAGGTGTTTTTTTTCCTAAGACACGACTAAGGCGATTCACAAATGTAGTCTTTGTAATTAAGTATTTTATCAAGCTTCAATCCACTTAGTTTACTGAAGATGCGACAACATTTATCAAGCAAAGGTCAAAGAAGTTTCTCATTCACTTCGTTTTATGGAAATATACATACCCTTGTTATTTATGAAAAATAGTGTCTAGATTACATCGATGATCGATGTGTCCATCATCTATGGTTTGAATCAGGTGGCATTTTAATTGAAAATTTCAGATTTATTTGAAAATCAATGCAGCTCGCTTTGCTAAATACAACATGTCACTCTAGCTAAGTTACAACTTTTCGATGATGAAAGAAGGCATTTTTCCTCCCGACCTCCAGTCATCTCGGTATTTTGTTCAAACCAAAATGGTATTTTTAAAGTCCCAAACAAAATTGACATGGTTAGATACACATGTTATCTATGTATGTGCGTAGTTTTGCAAGATAATACGCTTAGACTATAGGCTTCACAAGAATCACAAAATCGTGGGTCTGAAAGGGCAAAATAACTCGCTTTTTTCTTCTAATAATTTTTTGTGCAAATCACGAATGAAAAAATATTTTGATGCAAATATGGTCGTGTGTAATGGACATATATCTGTACTTGTAAGGTTTTTCTCAGAATATTTAGAGACCTAAAATGAGATTTTTGGTCTTTTTTAAAAACAAGGTCACTGGTGCTTAAATTATGTGCCAAAAGAAACTTTTCGATGACATTTGAGTTTGCATATTTCATCAAATTAAATTCAGGTAAGACATCATGCGAAGGTAATTAATGAGTATAGTCTTCAAATAGCGCAAAACGTCGTTACTCCATTTCATTCGAAAATATGACATTAACCATATCACGCATCGGTAGATATGGCCATTTTTCTTCTCTTACCACAATTGTTTTGTTGATTATTTTCTTAGTGGTCAGATGACATTATCGTTATTGTTAAGACGAATACGTTTCCCACTCAATAAATTAGACTAGGACACCCATAAGGATCATCAAAAGACCCCACGTACGAACTACGTGTCTGCGCACTAATCAAATACTTACTCGCGAAGGACACGCCGCCTACTCCACCAGAAAACCTAGCCTCCCCCTCCACCTCCACCTCCTCCATAGCCTCGCCAGATTCGGAGGGGTAGGGAACCCGATCTATGAGTTGAGTTTTTAACAGAAGTAGCGTTTTTGATAGATTAGGTTAGGGTTTGGATAGTCGTTTTCCTTTGAGCTTCGCTTCAATGCATCATCTATAATAATTTTTCTTCGGTACTTCATTCGACCACGAGATCTCCTTCCCGTTGTCAATGGTGGTATTGGAAGATTGAATTTCTCTAGGCATGGACCTTCAGATCTTGTTTCGTCATATCGGTTTTTGATCTTTTCTTACATGGTTGCCGTGAGGAGGATTATCCTTGTGATATTTCTCCCGGATTCTATGTCTTCGACAATGGTGATTCGTATACTTGCCTCACCAGTAACATCGACGATGTTGTTCGGTTGTTTTTCCCTGAAATACATGTGTTGGTACTCTTGCCGATGTTGGTTGACTACTCTAATGGTTGCGTGCATGCACGTAGCCTTGGCACTGCGACAGATTAAAATTATGGGAGAACCCCACTTAGTATTTACGAGTCTTTGGTTCGGTACCTATATCTTTTTTCTCCGGCTGGCTTCATAAGAATACAAGATTGTATATGTGAAGAAGAAAGAGTTGGAAGACCTAGATGTTTTGCTCATTTCTTTTAGAGTTCATTTTGTAATTGCTGAGGATGGCTCTTGTATCCCAACCATTTACTATCCATTAATAATATAAAGTGGTATTGATTGTCAAAAAAAATAGACTAGGACACCAATAAATCTTTACAAACTTCTATATAAGAATTGGTGTTTCCATTGTATAATTTTTTTGTTTATGTTGATTTTCTTAGTTGTTGAAATTGAAGACATGCATTTGATTTGCCGTCTCAGCAACCGCACACGCAACTCGGTTAGTGACTTTTCATCGCATGTTTTTGGTTAGTGCCTCGACCCGCATAAATTCAATGTAGAAAGGCTGGTTCACATACGTCAATAAAGCAGCTAACCACGGTGAGCCTACATCGGCTATCTCCGTAGTCAAACTCCATGTTAAACCCGACCGAGAAGGATTTGTTCTGATGTCACTGTCTACGGCCAGCTATTAGCGACGGCGGGAATGAGATCACCATGTCAAAACCCTTATCTACACTGCATGCAAAGCGTCCACAAGCATCCTCGATCCAGCGCTCAACCACATGTGCCGCGTGACGCGGAAACATTTTACGTAAGAAAAAGCATGGCATGCATGTATTTATGGGCCATTATTATTTAAAAACAAACCGCTCTCACTTAATTAATTACACTAGAAAAAATCTTCTGAATTTTGTCTATAGTTTGATGATTCCGTTATTGTCTATAGTTTGAGGTGGCTAGTCATTCCCCTACCCCCCAAAAGAAATCTTCTGAATTTTGTCGAAAGAACGGTGTGTGTGTGGAAGGGGGGGGGGGGGCAGTGGCCGCCTACTTGTACTAAGCTCTAGGGGCAGCCACTACTTGTTGCTCAAGTTAAGGATCTATTGTGTACCTTCACATGGACTACCAACATCCAAGTTATCATCACAAGGCGGCGTCGGGTAGCCCCACACTCCTGGTGCGTTACGCCTGGCCGCAGTTCCGATTTGTTTTCGATTTTTTCTGCACGGTTTGATATGTTGTACATTTTTTTCTGACAATCATAAGCAAAAGTTGTGGCTATTTGAAGTTTTCATGATATTTTTTGAAAATTATTTGGCATGCTTTTGACACTAGAAAAGGCGATCTCCAACCAGGGAGAGCGATTTTGTGTTGCCCGTTTCCTTTAGTTGGTTGGTGACACCAACCAGGACTAAAGGGGTTGGCACCGGCCGCAGCCTGCCGCAATCCCTTTAGTCCCGGTTGGCCCCATTTGAACCGGGACTAAAGCTTGCCTGTATCCTAGCCGTTGGACCCAGGACTAATTCTAACATTACTCCCGGGTCCAACCACAACCGGGACTAATGCTCCGAACAACTCTGGACAAAAGGCTCTTTTTTACTAGTGAGCATTGAACCACAAATCGTATAAATCTTTCTTGGACATTGACATTGACATGCATCATTTATTAGGCCCCTTAGTCACCGATCGATATGATCAGTTTCACGTGGAGATATGTACGGTTGTCTCCTTTCCGTATCATAGAGAACAATACTCACCATTCCTTTGGATCTATGGTTCAGTTCATCATTACAACTTCTAAGTTAGCTCTTCTCTATTTTGGTCGATCGGTGCCTTTACTTAATTAATGGCATACATGAACACTTCATATCGAGCTTCCTGTGAAGCCCGCGACGATTGCGAGACAAGCACGAAGGGTGAAGTGTTAAGTAAACGCGGGGACGACTGACTCTGGTGTGGAGTAACTGAATTGCAATATGGTTCTTCTCTCTCGGCTCCCCTTTTCCTCTTTCCCTACATCCGAATTCCTGGATTTAAGTCTGTATCGAGGTTGTGAATCAAGGAGTACATCAGGTACGTAACAGTATATGCACACATCTTGCTTTAAACATATACAATAAAATATATCTAGATACATGTGTTTCAAAAACGTCTTATATTTTTGGAACGGAGGGAGTACCAAAACAACAAGAGAGGAATTTATACTTTTCTAAAATTCAGATGTAAAAATTCAAGTATGTTAAACTCGCAAGTGGGTTTGAGGAATTTTCTTGGTACCGGGCTCACTTATTATTGCAGGCCACCAATGCAACAAGAGGATTTTGGCCTATCTAGATACATTAGTTAATTGCTCCGTAGTTATCAGCTTAATTAGCACTCTCGATCACTAACCTTGGGCGTCCGTACGACCAGGAAGCTCACGGGAAGGAGGGTAGAGTCAACCTAGGAGAGACAGCACTGAACCACAAATCGAATAATTCTTGCCTGGAGATGGCATCCATCATTGATTAGGCGCCTAGTCACCGAAATGAGTATTTGGTTTCGCCTATTTATGAAGTGCCGTATTGTCAGTGTTCTTGGGGCCGAAATATAGGGTTACTCGGTCAACTGGACCGGGGCGCCACAGGTTAACACCACAAATCAAATAATTCTAGGATGAAGATGATCATGCATTTGTGAATAGGCATGATCGATCTAACGTATCAATGGACATGATCGATCTAACGTATCAATGGACGTGATCGATCTCTGATCCAACATAGACGTCACTCTTTTAATTATATCATGGAGAACAGCGGTCACCATGAATCTATGATTTATCACTCCGTGGTTAGCAGCTTAATTAGCACTCTCGATCACTCACCTTGGGCGTCCGTACGACCAGGAAGCTCACCGGAAGGAGGGGTATAGTTGAGCCAGGAGAGACAGCAATCGACCACAGATCGAATAATTCTTGCCTGGGGATGACACCCATCATTGATTAGGCGCCTAGTCACCGAAGTAATACTCTAGCGATGTAGCTAGCGACCGATTCATATGATCGATCTCACATGCAAATCTATATAGCTTTCTTTTTTTTTCGTAGGATTGAGAACAGTACTCACCATGCCTATTAGTCTATGGTTTATTACTAATAAGATACACCAAAAATCGGATCCATCCTTCAACTTTAGCTGTTCCCATATTGGTCGGTGCCTTTGATTAACTAATTGTTTAGATGCATATAATAATGTAGGTCCAGCTTCCTTGCGGCACCCTTTTGCTTTTTTGTTTGTCTCCACATCTCTGTCTAACACATTGTCTTAGTTCCTCCCTACTTGATCATGCATGCTTCGCTTTTGGAGTAAATATCTACTTACTTAAATCTTCCTCTTACGTTTGATTCATAGAAGATGATGGAGACACCGCGAGATATTCATGGACGACTCGAGGTTTAGGCGAGGGACTAGTTTCACCGTCCGTCCCAACCAAGAGTAACCTGGAAGCCTCACGCGGCCAAAAGCGATCCTGAACTCGGTTAAACGGAATAAAAGCCTCTAGTTCATGTTTCATAGTCCGTACAGAGACATACGGGTCCTAGGTACGAAAAGGTATTAGCTGAACTTTTATGGATGGTTGATTAAGAGAATCAGCTCAGGACTTAAATATCCCAAGGACAGCTCGATACCGTCGGCGTAGAGGCTTGTGCGGACGGTTTACCTCGCCCCTCGGCGCAGATCCGGCCGTCGCCGCAGAAAATTAACGACACGGGGAAAACATCGTCCATGAAGCCTATTTCAAGAGAGATTCAAACATCATCAACAATGGTACAAGGAAACCCAAAAGTAATAAAAGTTATAAATAGGTCAATAGACTAACTAGCAACAAGTACAAGCACTCGAACGAGCCAAAGCGCACTGACTTCCTCGTCCTTCCCTCACTGGAGCCGGACGAAACTTGCCGTAGAAAATCTCATTGTAGTAGACAAACGGAAAGTTATTGTGCTAAGGTCCCAATGACCAATGCACGAGAGCATAAACCATCGTCGATGAAGAGAATCATAGATCATAAGGAACACCAACCAAATCTAGCAAGATTCACCGGAGACACACCTCCACACACCCTCCGACGAAGTTGGACGCACCATCGAAACATGGGCTAGATGGGGAGGAATTTATTCCGTCTCTAGGGAGTCGCCACCATCTCTCCTACTGAGTAGGACACAAACACTAAATAGACTAAGAAAAACCTAAACAACGGAGCACTCCCGCCGACAAGGACCAGGATCCACTGCGCCTCCATGGCCCTAAAGCCATAGGAGGCGAGGCAGATCTGCGCCGCGGCTGATAGGAGGCATGTTTCCCTAATCTCCCGGTTCTCTCCCATGGGATCGAAAGACTATGCGTATGTAGTTGTTTTTGACTAACAGAGCTTGTTCCCTCACCCCTTTGGATTGTTAAACTACTCCAAGTAGCCCAAGGTTTAGCTGACTTGGTCAAATCAAAGGGATTCAAACTAAAGAGCATGTCGGAACTTTCCGGAAGCAGCGTGCCCGGGTGAGCATATTCTCATTTTCTAAATTAATCACCGCTGATGGGATCCACACTAAACTAAAGCTTAATTAGCACTGCCTTTATCAACAACACTTTCAGTTAAATAATATAATGTACTATCTGTTCCAAGATAAATTAAAGATGAGTGCTATTTGTTGTCCTTGAGCTGTTGAGCAGGTAATGTTGTTTGATTATTGCTTCATGGTTTAGATGGAGTATATATGCTCCCGGGGTGCTTAATAATAAATTAATATATCAGTTATGGTTATAAAATAGAAGGATTTTAGCAGCATGAAAGATAGATTCACAAAGATAAGCAGCATGCACGGCACGTATCTATGTTGATTGCAGTGGGTTTCGTGGATCCAAAGCAAGGTACGTGCATGTATCAAAATCATCAGTGGATTAGTGCATGCAAGCAAATTGGTATAGCATTTCGTTCCCTCCCGGCTGTTGGAACCCCGGCCCTCGCGTCCTGAGTATTTTATCCATCCGTCAAATCTTTAGGCGTCCATACATCAAAGTTAGATAAACAGCAATAATGATGCCTCTATTATCGGTCTCCGGAGAATCAGAATCTACTTCATAAGCAGCCGTGTCGAGGCAGCTAGGTATGTGATGTTGACGCGGTGATCTTGACAAAAGAAAAGCGGTCGTCGACGGGGTCCCTTGGACCACAAACATGGAACCCTCTTGTCGCCGGTGGAGTTCACTTTTGTGATCTATTGTATTGTTATCGTGCTAATAACAAGTCGACTTTTTATCATTCCAAAAAAGCGCAGAGTGTGTTTATTACTTATGGACACGCACAGCATCTACTCCCTCCTTGCACCTGACGGGTCAGGGTAGGAGAGCCTCGAGGGTAAGATCGCCAGCCTCGCGAAAACAAAAGAATTCATGGACCAAACAAACCGTTGGTCGTCCTCTGGCGGGCGTCTGATCGCGGCGTCCTACGGTCCTACCGTCCAACGCCAAAGAGACATCAGCTACAGCCAGCGACCCACTCTCTCCTTTCCTCTGTAGACTGTGTTAGACCGCAGGGTCTCCGAAGACTTGTGGATGATAGGCATTGCTTGTTGATATGTCTGTGTGACAGAGAGGGGTCAACATTACGCAAGTAGAGGGACTCGGACTGTCAACATTACGCAAGTAGAGGGACTCGGACTTGGGTGGGCAAGGTCGACATTCGGCGTTTCTCGTAGTCGTAGTATCTCGGTCATGGGAGCCGTACCAAAGTAAGATTAGCACAACACAGTTCATTATCAGCAGCACTTTCGATGAAATTATATACTCATATAATCAATCAATGGAGCTTCTATATATTATTATACTGGCTGCTTGTCCTTATTTCTTCAGAGCAAGGACAATAGTATAACCAGCTGCGGGCTATAAGCCAAGTGCCATGTCATCTATAACTAGCTTAGAGTTAGCATGTACAATAGTGAGTATACTATTTTAGCACCATATGGTTCATCTTTCACTCTCTCAAAGTGCCTAGGAGCACGTGTTATAGCTGGCTCTTGCATGAGAGCTCACTATTCTTCTCTCTCCTATTTTCTCTCTTCCAACTAGGCAAAGAAATAATATTTTAATTCTTGTAGGCAGCTGACTAGGACTTATTGTACTTGCTCTCGTAGTAATAAATTCGTAGGTGGAAATGGAAAGGTTTTGGCAGCACGAAAGCTGCATCCACAAGAATAATTAATTAAGCAGCGTAGAAGATACTGGCATACACGGCACGTATATGTAATGTAGATTGAAGTGTGTGCGTGGTGTCTCAGCCATCGGTTCGTTGCTTGCTAGCAGACGATCGGTCGATCTCCGGAGACTGCCCGCGGGTGTGTGCATGCAAGCAATTGCTAGAGCAGTTCTCTCCCACGGGCTCTTGATACCTCCACTAAACTAATTAACTGCTGCAGTGGTGCGTATTTATCCACTCAACAAAGTTAAACAAACAGCAGTGTATATCTACGGCTGGTCTGTCTCTGGAGAATCAGGATATGTACTATGTCTACTTCGTAATAAGCAGCCGTGTGGACCATGATGTTGACAAAAGTGCTCTATCGACAGGTGCCGTCGATGGCAAAGATGTTTATCTTTTCCAAAAGAAGTACTCCCTCCGATCTATATTAGTTGACTTAGATTCATCTAGATATAAATGTATCTAGTCATGTTTTAAGACTAGATACATCCGTATCTAGACAAATTTGAATCAACTAATGTGGACCGGCATAAGATTTTTTTTACGGTTTCCCGCATATCGTCGCTTCGGTGCCGCATATTTTCCGTACCGAGGGTTCCGAATGCGGTATCCCGCATCCTCACTTTCGCTTGGCGCGAGGGATATTTCCTCTCCCGCCGCCGCCATTTTCCGATCTCGCCGTCCTCGCGCATGTAGCCTTTCCCCTCCGTACCGCCGCCCACCCCCACCGGCATGACCACTCCCCATCCTCTGCCCACCGATTCCACGGCGGAATCTCTGTCGGCGGCCCCTCCAGTCGCCGATGACAGTTTTGCGGTTGCGCCGGTGGCGAAACCGGCGAGGAAGCGACTAGGAGCACAGCACCGCGCAGCCGGTGGTTCGATTGGCCTGCAGCCCTCCGACGATCGGAAGAAAATCAGCGGATCGAAGGTGCCCTCCATCCCAAAGTCCAAGAAACCCGTCAGTCGGAAGCACCTCTCTGCGTGCACGCCGGTGACGGCGGCTCCCCCGCGTCCAACCACCCAATTCGCCCATGTTCCTAGAAGGTACGGTCCCATGCTAATTGAAGTCGAATTCCCCCTAATTTGTCACACACCTCACGTAGAATTTGATTGTGTCAAAATCACTAATTTTGGTAATCGTAGTAAGGATCTTCTGTCGGTCCCGTGTTCGTTCGTTGACATGATGAACGAGGCGGTGGTGAACCTCAACGCAGGTCCACCCTTACCTGCCGAGCCTGCTAATGGTGAAGGGGGGTAAAGGGGAGCAAGGAGTGCCTGAGACCGATGAGTGGGACGACGATGAACTAGAGGAGGTGGACGAGGAGGACTTTCATGCAGCTCAAGATAAGGTAAAATTTAAGAGATCGGCAAACTACACCGTGGAGGAAGACACGGCATTGATCCGGGCTTGGGAAGGTGTGTCCATGGATGTTGTCACCAAAAGTGACCTATCCTAGAAAAAATATTGACAGCGGATCGAGGATAATTTTTTTAAGCAAGTGCCGAAAGGAGCACTTGCACATTAAGATCTCTCCGAGGACAGTGGGATACAATGATGAATCTTGCAGTCGATGGAGTGCCGCCTACGATCAAGTCAAGAATCACCCACCTAGCGAGGAAACATTGATGACTATGACAATATTGTCCAACTTAGGTACATGGACATGGCTGTCTCGAGGAACAAACCTTTCGCTCTCCAGTACTGCTGGGAATTACTCAAGGGCGGTGAGAAGTGGAGGGTACGGGATCGAGAGGCACCGCCTCCTAGAAACGGTGATGCAATTAACTTGGAAGGAGAACATGAGGAGGAAGACGAGGAACCGAAAGCAAAAAGGAAAAGGCCAGATGGTGCAAAGAAGGTGAAAGAAGAGATCAAGAGAAAGGTTGAGCACGAAAAGTTGAGGGACAAGATTGATGAAATGATGAAGCAAAAGTTGCTAGTAGCACAACAACGAATGGAAACCACGCTCAAGATGGCTGATAAGAGAGAAGAAACAAAACTATAAACGTGGCTAGCAACTCGTGAAGATGAGAAGCACAAAGCTGAGTTTGAGGAGAGGAGGATTCGTCTCGAGGAGGAAAAAGCTAGGGCAGCTGCAAACGCCGACGAAACACGAGTTATGACCATGGACCCCGAGAAGATGAATCCGATTACAAGAGAGTGGTGGGAAGATCGAAGGAGAGAGATCCTCGAGGCGTGCAAAGCTCGCAGAGCTGCTGCAAGTGCTGCTACGAATGGTGAAGCCCATCATCAGTAAGCCTAGCATGTTTATTTCCCGTTTGTCCGTGCTGTTTAACGGTCTGTTGTTGTAAAAACTCTGAAATTTTTGTATTGGTTTGAACTATTGGTTTGCAGAATCTGATTTGCAGTATACGTTATTTTGTAGTACGACTGACGGGGCGGAATAGATGTAGTATATCTGAACCGTAAAATGGAATATTCTGTTTTGCGGTTCAATATGCGGCATCTGATCCGCCACACTATCTCGCACTATAAACTAGGTTTACGGTTTACCGCATCCGCCATTTGCAATACCGTGATATGGTAACTGCTAGAGATGCTCTGACAACATCTAGTCCCTCCTTGCCCCTGACGGCGTTAGCATACGTGGAGGGGCAATATCGCCAGCCTCTTTAAAAAAGTTAAAGAATGGACGAGAAAAAGCAGGGTCGTCGGACACGGGCGGACGTCTGATCTCATCGTCCACACGACAGCCTTGAGGACCGAGAAATTTTCCGCTTTTAGGAGATTTTTTTTACAAATATACCTCTCTGTAAACCGGCAATGTCAAAATTAACCCTCGCTTAATTTGATTGGCAAAAATACCCTGACGGAAGGTGGAAAGGAACCACGTGGCATCTCCCGCCACTGTACATGGCGGCGCAGACATCCCGACAGGGGCACAGGCGGAAAGGCCTTCCCGTCCTTGGCAAAGGCGGGATGTAGCTGGCCAGGGCATTTGCACCTCCCGCCAGGGCATTTTTGTCAATCGAGTTGAGGGAAGGGTTACTTTGACGATGCGGGTTTACAGATAGTTATATTTGTAAAAAAATCCTTCTAGGAGCAGTTCTGCTCTCCGCTGCCGTCCAACGTCAGAAAGACACCAGCTAGCTAGCTAGAGCTAGGCACTAGTACTACTCCGAAGACTTGTGCTGCTCATTGTACTTGTGCTGCTCTAGCGTGTAGGTTCAGAGTCTTTAAACTAAAAGACTATAGATACATCATCTTCATAAAACTAAAACATATTGGTATATTTTAGAACAGATGGAGTACCTCCGTTCCATAATATCGTGGAACGAAGGTAGTAGTACTAGTAGCAATGGTCATATCTCTTTTTTGAAATAAGCAATGGTCATATCTGCAGGGTCTTGGAAGACTTTTGCTGCTCATTGTACTGTACCGAGCGTGTGAGAGAGAAGGATTGCAGAATAGTAAGTAGCTCGTCTTCCTCTCTCTCTCTCTACAGATATCTACTCCATCTCGCTGTCATCGGTCTTTTCGGAGGAAATTTCTCTTGCCAAGAATTTGAAAAGCCAAGAAAAGTTTCGAACGATAGATGGTTTTGATCGGCCCGCAGAAAGAGACGACTCTTGTTTGCCTCCTCGACCGGCCGGCCGGCCGGGGATAATAATGCAGGGGGATAATGGCCTTTTTATCGTGCACACACACACACAAAAAAGCAACGGGCGAAGACAATTCTGCAATGTGCATATGGACACGCAAAACATCGACGCTCCCCCCTGTGCCAATGCCATTGACCCTGCCTGCAGGGCGAAAAGCAGAGCCGGGGAAAAAGCAATGCATTGACGGTCGTCTCTGCTTGCCTCCTCTTGGTGACGTGCGACGTTTCGACAGGGTCTTCGAAGACCTGTGCAAGAGAGAGACTGCTGCTCATCACTGTGCGTGTGACAGGATGGTCTCGAGGCGGTCTAGCTGGCCTTTCTTCCTCTCCTCCAAGTCTCTCTACCTATATGTCTCACGGAAATTCTCAGTCAAGAATTCGAGAGTAGAGAGAAGTTCCAAAATGATGGACGGAGAATCGTCTGTGGAATTTTGGAGAGGGACGACCGTTGTTGTTGCCTGGTCGACAAGCGTGCACGCGAACGTGAAAATGGATATATTTGACTCTTTTCTAAAAGCCATATGTGAAATAATTTAACAATCTAGTGCCCGTGGAAAAGGATGGATTGGGAGAATTTGATTGGTTTGTTGACGTATTTCTTCGTCAATCGGTGGACGTAGAGAAGTTAAACATGCAAAAATTGGTATGAACCATAAGGCTGGTCCTAGTGGGAGTATCATAGCTAATATCATGCATATCATGTTGGCAAAAATCTGATGTGGCACAACAATTAATAAAGAAAGAGATAGTTAGAGTATCATAGCACGTAAAATTAAAAAATATTCATGCAAATAAATCTTGTACTCCCTCTATCCAGGTTTATTGGGCTTAATCGGAAGAGCACTGCGGCCAAGGTGAGATTCTATTGGTGGAGAAAAATCGTATAGACGGGTTGTAATTGGTGATTTCCTCTCATTAACTACGAGAATTAATTACTACTCCGTTACATGCAATGTCATGCATAGGATAGTCTCATGGAGTCATGCACAAAAGGTTTCCACGAGGCTGATTTCCAGAAATCAGGACAATTAAACGACGACTTAATTAGCAAATCTAGCCTAATTTTTTGGAACTTTTCTAATTCTACTAGTAACCCAATAAACCTGGATGGAGGGAGTACACAATTTTGCATTCAGATTCTACAAATCATTAAATATAGTACTAGTATGATACTATCATATGATACCATTCACTATAGAGATAGTATCATATATATGATACTAGTAGTATGATATTACCAGTATGACCAGCATGAGTCCGTGACTCTCCACCTCAGTCGTTGTCTTATGGTTTATATACTCCCTCCAGTCCAAGCATCGTTGTGTCCATCGTCCATAGTTTGTAGCAGATAGCATTTCCAATGAAAACATCAGGGAAATTACTTAAAACTAACCAATCCGGTTTGACTTGGCCAAATACAGCATGTCACACTACCTAGGTTAAAAACTACTCCACATAACATTTGAGGTTTAGTATCAAATAAGGCAGTTGTAGGTTTCCATATAATTCCCCCTAAAAATAAAAATCATTTGTAAACGTAGTTGAAAACCAGGTAGGCTGGTAGCTCCTAAAAAGATGGATTCTCCATCACCTCCCAACCACCACCCAATGGGCTTTCAGGGTGCTGGGCAAAAAACAACCTGCGTCGGTAGCTCCTAAACAGCCCGCACCAGCTGTCCTAAAAGTCTGTCTAGCACTCCAATGTCTGCCCAGACCCACAGGTTCAGCACAAACAGTCTGTCCTCCACCCCCACGAACAGACGGATTCGGAGTCTCAAATACAGGGGGCCGTTGGAGTTGGCCTAAAAGCATCTCTAATGAAGCCATTAAAAGGGCTAAACCCGTGAAATTTCGGCGAGAATACGGGTTGTGGTCCGAGAGGCCGAGCTAACCGAGCCCGTAAAGACCCCGGCACGTATTCTTTTTTTACAGGCCCCTTTGAACCACCCTCCGTAGCCCCTATAAGTAGTGTGCGTGCGAGCGGATACGGGTTCCAACCAGCACGCCGCCGCCGCACAGCAAACCCTATCCCCACGCCGCCACCGCGCAGACCAACCTCCTTCCGCGAGTGAATCAGGCCACGACAGTTGCGGATCAACGATGGCTCCCTCGCCATGTCAATGCTGCACGACGGGTGCGGGGAGGGAGGAGGCCATAGTGGCGGAGGAGCAGGTGGTGGCCGGCGGCCGCTCCCGTGGTCGTCCCCGCATCCCTGCTCCGGCGAGGCGACCGCGAAGCTAGTGCGGTCCATCGGGGCCAAGCGTCGGGCGGCGCGCCGCTGGACCAACAGGGGTCAACCGCCGCCCCCCTCGATGGCGCCCTATGTCACAGGCCTGCCCGAAGCGGAGGCGCCCCCCTCGCTGGACCAACAGGTGGAGGTCGTCGTCCTCGACGACTAGATGGCTGGCGCGGAGCTCCGGTCTTCACGGAGAGCTCGATTTTGGCCACACGTAGACGCGTCGGCGTCCTGGCGAGCTCCCCCCTCTATTTAAGTTTTGCCTATTATTTTGATGTATTTTATATGAACTGCTCGATCTGCCGACGAACCAGTGCATTCACGTGTTAAATTTCTCGCCGTAGTTTTTAAAATTTGAATTTACAGGTTGATTTCACGGGCTCCGACCTGCGCCGATGAACTCGAACTTGTAAATCGCGAGTACGAACCATGATGTCCTGCCGTTGTTTCCTAGTGATCTGCTGGCCATCGCCAAAAAGGACACCAGCTACCCGGTCTACTTGACTTGCGTGCAATAGAACTGCGTTGATGTTCGTCTTCTCTGATTGCTTGCTCTGGGTGATGTGCGACGTTTTAGGCAGTAGGGTAGCAGTAGACTGCAGGGTCTTCCAAGACTTGCGCTATGATAGAGAGGCCTAGCTGGTATTTCTTCCTACTATTCTCCAAGTCTATCTACCTATCTCCCGGAAATTCTCTGTCAAGAATTTGGGAGTAGAGACAAGTTCAAAATGATGGACGGATAATTGTCCGTGGAATTTTGGAGAGGGGCCATCATTGTTGTTGTCTGGTCGACAAGCGTGCGCACGACGTGAAAATGGATATGTTTAACTCTTTTCTGAAACTTCAGCACAAAAAATAAGGCAGATGTGAAATGATTTCACAATCTGGTCTATCCTTTTCATGGCGCCGTGGGCGTAGTGTGTCATGGTTACATTAGCACGGCGCCGTATTGTATGTCACGGCGCCATGCGGACCACGAGGCCCTGGACCACGGCACCATGCAGTGTAACCATGATGCCCTGAGGGTGGGTGCCATGAAAAAAGGATAGACGGTGTTCGTTTTGTGTTGAAGTTTTAGAAAAGGGCTAGTTTTATCCATTTTCACAGGGCACGATGGATTCATACATGTTGAAAATTCAGGTACTACAACGTCATGGTCCAAATGCTAGCTTGCTTTCCATTCTTTCCCCATCAAGCCAACCTGCTTCGCTACCAAGAAATCTATCCGTAGGTGGCTATAGACAAGTCAAACATGAAAATTGGTATGGACAGTGACTCTCAATTTCAGTCGTTGTCTTCTGGCTTACTAGAAAAGAAAGTCGTAGCAGCTGGAATGAAAGTATGAAAATCGGCTTTTAAGTGTACCAGCTGCAATGCTGAATCGCACGCATAAATATACCGAGAGCGAAAACCACAGGTCCTCCACTATTTTCACTTAACACTTTTCCTAATCCTAAGGTGTGTATTTCTCTTTCGTTCGTCGCTGATACCAACAAGTTAAGGCGGTTAACAAACATACGGTCTTCTTCGAGTCAAGCAATGAACCAAATCTCAATCCACTTAGTAAAAGTCGTCATAGTTTTTCAATCCATTTTTGAAATGTTCGAAGTGGGTGTGACATTGTCACGGAATTGTTTTTTATAACGGGAAAATAGCCCGACGGGCCTAGAAGCTACTGGTATTAAACAAGCGGTTACAGATTACAAAGAGGCCCCTAAACAACAGAGTAATCAAAGATAAGGCCTCCATGTATGCAAATAGGACACTGGAAAGAAAATAAGAAAAGAAATCGAGTCCACGGTCCACATCGCCGGCGGGAGACCTCGAGACACCGGAGTAAGCGCCACCACCGAGGAACACGCCACTTGGGGGCGACGCCAACTGAGATTATGGCTCTGAGGTCGAAGAAGATCTTCCCTGTAAGCTAGCGCGCGCCCTCTTTCGCAAGCATAGCCCTGGAAGAAGGAGGAGCTCAGCCACAGCCGAGCGTGGAGTAGCCTCACCGACCAAAGGTAGCTCCGGCGACGTGCCTTTCGCTTGAAAACTCCACCAGACGCAGCTTCGGGATCCGCGTCTCCACCAGTCATCAACGCCCAAGCTCGCTCTCCCTCGCCACCACGGCCGGCCGAGAGCATCTGGGGCCACTGTATCTTGACGAAGACGCAGAGGAGAAGAACGGGCTTATCTTCCAAGCTGCCGACGCCTCCATTCCCCATCTGGGCTCAGACCATCAGAGCCCCGATGAGAAGGGAGTGTGGAAACCTCCCAGCGCCACCCGATGGTTGTTATATGTTGATCCAAATTCTACAAAGTAGAGGCCAACTTCTGACGGAGCGGAGCGAGGATCGTTGATGACCTAGGTTACCACCGCTATATATACTTCTTGTAAGCCGCCGGCTGGGATAAGTTGCATCTGTGAAATCCCCGGCGTTGTGTAAACACTCTCCGTTATAGTGAAGTTTCGCTGGCTGGCGCCCGTGGTTTTTCCCCTCTCTTTGTTGGAGAGGGTTTTCCACGTTAAATCTGTGTCCCCTTGCTGTGATTTTGTTTTCGTTCTTCGTTATTTACTTATCGCAAATCTAACAAGTGGTATCAGAGCCCCAGGTTCTAATCTAGGGTTTGCGACATGTCGTCTTTGAAGTTCGATCTACCGCAGCTGGACTACTCCACAAGATTCTGCTTGTGGCAGGTGAAGATGCGGGCGATTCTCGCCCAAACTTCAGATCTGGATGTTGCGCTGGATGGATTCGGGGAAAAGGATGCTAAGAGCTGGTCTGACGAAGAGAAGCGGAAGGACCGTAAGGCTTTGTCTATGATTCAACTTCATCTATCCAATAATATTTTGCAGGAAGTCTTGAAAGAGAAATCTGCTGCTGCCCTTTGGGGGAAACTGGAATCGATCTGCATGTCAAAGGATCTAACCAGTAAGATGCATGTGAAGATGAAGTTGTTCTCGCATAGATTGCAAGAAGGTGGATCGGTAATGAATCACTTATCTCTTTTCAGAGAGATTATTTCTGATTTGCAATCTATGGAAGTAAAATATGATGATGAGGATCTAGCTCTATTACTCTTATGCTCGTTGCCTAGTTCTTATACTCACTTTCATGATACAATGTTGTTGAGCCGTGATAAGATAACCCTTGATGAAGTGCAAGATTCCCTCAAACAGAGGGAAAAGATGAAATCTATGGTGCAGGCAGATGGGGCGTCTTCCAAGGCAGAAGCTCTACAGATTCGTGGTAGGATCGATCATAGATTTAACAACTATGCAACCGAGATAAGAGCAAAGACGGCAGAAGTCGTTCGAAGTCCAAGGGAAAGGACAAGTTCTGCAGGTATTGTAAGAAATCTAATCATGTTATTGATGATTGTTGGAAGCTGCAGAATAAGGAGAAAAGGAACGGTACTTACCAACCGAAAGATAAGGATCAAGGTAATGGTAAGGCTGCTGTTGTTTCTGGTGATAGTTCTGACGGTGAATGTTTAGCCGTTTTTGCTGCTTGTGCATCTCGTGATGATGAATGGATTCTTGATACTACATGTTCGTTTCATATTTGCTGTAACAAAGATTGGTTCAGTTCATATGAGTCTGTGCAGACTGGAGTTTTGTACGTGTGGGGAATGACAACCCATGCCATATTGTTGGAGTTGGATCTGTTAAGATCAAGACACATGATGGCGTGACGCGTACGTTGAATGAGGTGAAGCACATACCAAACATGGCCAGAAATCTGATCTCCCTGAGTACCATGGACGTTGATGGATACAAGTACGCCGGTGGGCGTAGGTTGTTAAAGGTATCGAAAGGCTCTCTTATTCACATGATAGGTGATATGAATTCTGCTAAGTTATATGTTCTTAGAGGTAGCACTTTGCCTGGTATTGCTGCTGCTGTTACTGTTAATGATTCTGATGATTGTGGTAAAACAAATCTGTGGCATATGCGTCTTGGGCATATGAGCGAACATGGCATGGCAGAATTGGTTAAGAGAGAGCTGATTGATGGTTGCAACTTGGGTAAGTTTCAGTTCTGTGAGCACTATGTTTTTGGTAAGCATAAAAGAGTTAAATTCAATGCTTCCGTTCATACCACCAAAGGCATATTAGATTATGTGCATGCTGATGTATGGGGACCTTCCCGTAAGACTTCTATTGGTGGTGCTAATTACATGCTTACTATTATTGATGACTACTCAAGAAAAGTGTGGCCATATTTTCTGAAACACAAATCTGATGTTTTTGATGCTTTTAAGAAGTGGAAAGTTATGGTAGAAAAGCAAACTGAAAAGAAGGTAAAGGTACTACGTACTGATAATGGTATGGAATTCTGTTCTAATGAGTTTGAGGAGTTTTGCAGTAACGATGGTATGATCAGGCACCACACCATCCCTTACACTCCTCAGCAGAATGGCGTGGCTGAGCGCATGAACAGAACCATCATCTCGAGGGCTCGCTGTATGTTGTCCAATGCAGGTATGCATAGACGTTTCTGGGCTGAAGCAGCCAACACAGCGTGCTACCTCATCAACAGGTCACCTTCTATTCCACTTGAGAAGAAAACTCCCATTGAGGTATGGTCAGGTTCGCCTGCTGATTATTCACAGTTGAGAGTTTTTGGTTGCACAGCTTATGCTCACGTTGATAATGGAAAGTTAGAGCCTAGAGCTGTTAAGTGCATATTCCTTGGTTATGGTTCAGGAGTTAAGGCATATAAACTATGGAATCCTGAAACTAAAAGGATTTTGTTGAGTAGGAATGTTGTTTTCAATGAATCCGTTATGTATCATGACAGCTTGCCATCAGATCCCTATCCTGTTGCTATTGGAGAGGAGCGAGTTCGTGTGCAGGTGGAGCACCTGCAGAAAACTGTTGATAATAATGTTGTTGTTGATGATACTCATGAGGAAAATATTGATGATGATGTTGTTCAGCACTCACCTACTGTTTTGCAGCAGCCACAGGAATCTATTGCTGCTGATAGACCGAGGCGTAACATAGTTCCACCTCGTCGTTTAATTGAAGAGTGTAATCTTGCTCATTATGCTTTGAGTTGTGCTGAACAGGTGGAGCATGATACTGAACCTGCTACATACAATGAGGCTATTGCATCCGTTGACCGCGAGAAGTGGGTTTCTGCTATGCAAGAAGAGATGCAATCGCTTGATAAGAATGGCACATGGGAAGTTGTGCGCTTGCCTAAACAGAAGAAGGCTGTCCGCTGTAAGTGGATATACAAGAGAAAGGAAGGTTTGTCTCCTAATGAGCCTCCAAGGTTTAAGGCAAGGTTAGTAGCAAAAGATTTTAGCCAGATTCCAGGTATTGACTATAATGATGTTTTCTCTCCGGTTGTGAAACATAGCTCTATTCGTACTTTCTTTGGTATTGTTGCTATGCATGATCTTGAGCTTGAGCAGCTAGATGTAAAGACTGCTTTTCTGCATGGTGAACTGGAGGAGGAGATTTACATGGACCAACCTGAAGGGTTCATAGTTCCTGGAAAAGAGGATTTTGTGTGCAAATTGAAGAGATCGCTTTATGGTTTGAAGCAATCTCCAAGACAGTGGTATAAAAGGTTTGATTCATTTATGATCTCACAAGGTTTTAAGAGATCTCAGTTTGATAGCTGTGTTTATATAAAGTTTGTTAATGGGTCACCTATTTACTTGCCGTTATATGTTGATGATATGTTAATTGCTGCCAAGAGCATGAAAGAAATCACTACTTTGAAGGCACACCTAAGTAGTGAATTTGAGATGAAAGATCTTGGTGCTGCTAAGAAAATCCTAGGTATGGAAATTAAACGGGACAGAAAATCTAGGTTGTTGTTTCTTAGTCAGCAAAGTTACGTTGAGAAAGTTCTTCAACGTTTTAATATGCATGATGCAAAGTCAGTTAGTACTCCTGTTGCTCCTCACTTTAAATTGTCAGCATTGCAATGTCCTAGTTCTGATGAAGATATTGAGTACATGTCTCGAGTTCCTTATTCTAGTGCTGTTGGTTCCTTGATGTATGCCA
Source organism: Avena eriantha (assembly GCA_910589775.1). Lineage (NCBI taxonomy): Eukaryota > Viridiplantae > Streptophyta > Magnoliopsida > Poales > Poaceae > Avena > Avena eriantha. The sequence continues at coordinate 420,673,739 of OU342740.1, forward strand.
TGGTTTGTTCTCGCCCTGATTTATCATATGCTATGAGTTTGGTGAGTCGTTACATGGCTAATCCTGGTAAAGAACATTGGAAAGTTGTTCAGTGGATTTTCAGGTACCTTCGTGGCACATCTAACGCTTGCTTGAAATTTGGCAAGACTGGTGAGGGACTCGCAGGCTATGTGGATTCAGATTTTGCTGCCGATTTGGATAAGAGGAGGTCCCTCACAGGTTATGTGTTCACGGTAGGTGGATGTGCCGTGAGTTGGAAGGCAACGCTCCAATCAGTTGTTGCTTTATCTACAACCGAAGCAGAATATATGGCTGTTGCTGAAGCTTGCAAAGAGTCTGTTTGGTTGAAAGGTTTGTATGATGAGCTTTGTCAGGATGATTCTTGCATTAACCTGTTCTGTGACAGTCAAAGTGCTATTTACCTTACTAAGGATCAGATGTTCCATGAGAGAACAAAGCACATTGATATCAAGTACCATTATGTTCGTGATGTTGTTGCACAAGGTAGACTGAAGGTATGCAAGATAAGCACTCATGATAATCCTGCTGATATGATGACAAAGCCTGTTCCTGTTGCTAAGTTTGAGCTATGCTCAAGCTTAGTTGGTATAACTGCTTAGCCCAAGTGGCTATTGGCGCCGAAAGTGTTTTCTTTGTTTATTCAGGGAGATGATTACCGTTGATGCTACAAGAAGGAATTTGTCTCAAGGTGGAGTTTGTTATATGTTGATCCAAATTCTACAAAGTAGAGGCCAACTTCTGACGGAGCGGAGCGAGGATCGTTGATGACCTAGGTTACCACCGCTATATATACTTCTTGTAAGCCGCCGGCTGGGATAAGTTGCATCTGTGAAATCCCCGGCGTTGTGTAAACACTCTCCGTTATAGTGAAGTTTCGCTGGCTGGCGCCCGTGGTTTTTCCCCTCTCTTTGTTGGAGAGGGTTTTCCACGTTAAATCTGTGTCCCCTTGCTGTGATTTTGTTTTCGTTCTTCGTTATTTACTTGTTGCAAATCTAACAATGGTGCTAAGGAGTAGCTCGGAGTCGGCTTATTTGCGGCGATCCTCCAGCTTCCCACCTCGACGGGAGGGTTGCTCGAGTTATCCCAGATCCGGCCGGCGGGATCTAGAACCCTACTCCAAGACTGCACAAAGGCAACACAAAAACTAAAACCTAAACTACCTAAGCCGGCGCCGCCCCTCAGTCGCCTTCTAACGGCATCGCCGCTGGGAGGGACTTTGGTTTGGCCCAACACCACCGAGGAAGCTCTCAAGCTACTGTAGAGAAGAGAGAGAAATGAAAGAAGAAAGTGAGCCCCTCACGGAATTGTTGATATGGCTATTATTTGGGTATAGAACATGCATAAATTATATCCACTAACGACATGTCCATCGTCCGCGGGTAGCTTTTCAATTGTGGCCTCCGCAATGCTTTTTCTTGGAAAAAAGGCTACAATGCTGAATTGCACGCGCAAAAGCGGCATTGTATTTTTCGATCGTCACAATCACAAATTCTAATGCATAAATCGATATTTGTTGCTAAGATCAAGCTAATGCGATTCACAAATATGGTCTTCGTCAACCAATTCGATCAAGCTTCCACCGACTTAATTATTTTACTGAAGATATGGCAATGATTAGCAAGCAAAGGTCAACTATTCACATCTGTATTGTTTGAAGCAGGTGGTGCAGTATCATGGGGATAAACATATTGTTGGCTATTATTTAGGAAAACTACTGCTAGGATTACATCAACTAGCTATGCGTCCATCGTCCATGGTTCGTAGCAGGTAGCATTTCCACTTAAAAACACCAGGGAGACTACTTAAAACTAACCAATCCGGCCAAATACAACCTGTTACATTAACTAGTTAAAAACTACTTCAGACAACATTTGAGGCTTAGTATTATCAAATATAGCAGTTGTAGGTTTCCATATAATTCCCCCAAAATAGAAATCATTTGTAAACATAGTTGAAAAGCTAGACCTCACAAAAAGATGGAAGAAAGAAAACGACAACGATAAAATGAATCTTTTATTAGAGTATCTCCACCGGGCTCCTCAAAGCGCCCCAATGGGCCTTGGGGGTGTCGGGCAAAAAAGACCCGCATCGGCACCCCCTAAAGGGTCCTCATCAATTGCCCTAAGAATTTGTCCGGCACTTCCTTGTCGGCCCTGACCCGTAGACGTAGGCTAGGGGCACCGACAACGTGTGCCGTGTCGGATCAACTACGTGGACCTCCCTTGGCAGCGACCAAATCAAACCCTATATCCATGTCTCCATTTTTGCCCAAATTTCATCGCCCATTCATTCTCCTGCCTGCAAATCAACCCGAGAGCAGCCATGCACATCGCACCTCCATTCTCCTTCTCCACCACGAAGACATGAGTAGGGAACGATGCCCAGGCTTCCAGGACTAACGCTACATACACAAACCACAACCTTATTGTCGGAGATCCTTGAGATGGAGCTCCTCGTCGCCTCTAGATCCGACCATCGAAGCGCCACGGCGCCATGGATATGTAGCATTATTTTCCAAGCATATGTTATTGTAGTATGACAATGGTGCTATATTTAATAGTTTGGTATAATTTTTTGGATTATATTGCGATAATTTCCGACAAGCATATATTGCCACATTTACTCTTTTTAATATTAGTGTTTTATATGTTTCTAAAATGTTGTACGAATAACATTTATTTCAAACTTGTGACAAACGAGTGTATGCTTTTCTTATATGAATTTTAAATTTTAGGACCCTATTTCGCATTTTGCACCGGGCGCCCGAATGTTGGAGATGGCGCCCGAATTTTAAATTTTAGGATCTATGCTTGATTACTGCTTCACCAACGGTAAGACTTTACTAGCTGTTTCCTATCTTGATCGGTGCCTTTGATTAATTAATGTGTTACTCCCTCCGTTTCAAAATATAAGATGTTTTAGCTTTATAAAATGACTGTATCTAGATCCTTTTTAGTATCTAGGTTCACTTGAAACCTAAATGAATCTAGACACTAAAAATAGTCTAGATACACTTCATTCACAAAGCTAAAACATCTTATATTTTGAAACGGAGGGAGTACATGCGTAACGTAGATCGATCTTCCTACACATCTCTCTCCACACACGCACGGACGCAGCATCATGTCTTAGTCTCCTTTGCTCAATGGTGATTATATTGATCATGATGCTTCGCTTTTGGAGTAAAATTTTCATCTTCTTAAATTTTCTTACGGTTGATTCAGAGAAGCTGATGGGGACACGGAGAGATCTGCTAATGTGTTGGACGGTGGAGACTGTACCGAGGGACAAGTTTGACCGTTCGATCAACCGAGGAGTAGCCCAGAAGTCTCCTCGCCGCCGTCGGATTGCTGTCGGACCTCACCAGCTCACCTGCTCTCTGCTCTCCTTGGATCTCATGTCTCCTGAACTTAGTTAACCAGTAAAAGTAACCGGAATAAAAGCCTCTGGTTCATGTTTCACCATCCGTACGGATATGTACGGGTCGGCCATACAAAAAGTCATTAGCTGCACGTTTATAGTTGTTTGATTAATCGGCTTAGGACTTGTCATCACATCCGTTTCCAAATCACGCAAAATTATTTTCCCGGCGAGCTATACTTGATACTCCATGTTCCCACCGGTTGATTTCGCATCCTCTTATCAAGATCTACGTCTTTGCTTGGAGGGAGGCGGGGTCCCCGAAGGGCGGAGGAGCAGCTTGCACGGCGGCGTGGAACCCGTGTGCTGGGGGAATTGGAGCACGGTGGCGCCGGCGTTGGCGGCGGGGCTGGGAGGTGCAACCATGGTGGCCGGCTATGCCCTTATTTGGCCTAGATCTGGGCCAAATCAGGCCCTATCTGGGTTAGGGCGGGCTAGCCGCCTGTGTTTGCCCTTGAGGCTCTCTGGAGGTGGAGGAGGGGCGACAGTGGTTCTGGGGTGGTGGCGGTGTTGCGGCTGCCCTTGCTGCATCGTGGACGACGGGGGCTTTACGGGCCTATCTGGGCCCGGCCAGGCCCGAAACCTGGTGTGCCCCTGTTGCTACGTCCGGTCGGCTACTGCCACGGTGGTGGAGGTAGTTCCCTCCCACGCGGCTGGGATGCTACTACCCCCTTGTGACCATTGCCACCTTCACTTGTGCCTCGAGACCTTGCGCCGAGATCCTCAGTGAGATGACGAAGGTGGCTCCTTTTCCACGGTGGCGTGTGCTGGTTGGCGATGGGTGTGGTGGAGTGTTTCAGACTGTCTAGGGGTATTGGTTGTTTGGGGGTGGGCGAAATCCGTGTCGGCCCTGTCCGGCACCGACGCGGTGACGCATGCGGGTGTCACCATCCCTTCTTGAAGGGCGCCGAGTCCCCCCTCTCCATCCCCTACGTGTACCGGGGAAACCCTAGGACTGGTCCGGACAGCAGTGGCGTCGTCGCCGCATCCCTTGTTGAAGGTGATGCTTGGTACACGACGGTTCAAAATGCTAGGAGAGTGGTGGGACTTTTTTGGAGGGCGCAGTGGTTGAAGGTTATCTTCGTTTCGTCGAGCTACCAATGTTGGCTTATGTTTCTTTTTTAGTCTTTTTCTCTTCTTTTGCGCTTGGTTGTGCTGCGGCCTCAGCATTCTCATTGCATTGTGTGGTTGACTATATTAATATAGCGAGGCGAATGTCTGATTCGAGGAGTCTGTGTGTGATTGGTATTGTCTTGATATTAATATATTCTTTTTCGAAAAAATATACTTCCTTCGTCTCGGTTAAAAGGGCGCGTATCTAAAAAGCCTAGTGCCAGGAGTTTTGCCATGTGTGTCGTTCAAACCTGATGATAAAAGGAGTACTCCTTTATCGTGATAATAATGCTGGGCTTCTGGTTCTGGGAATGGCTTTTAAACCGTTCCGAAAAAAAAGCTGGAGAATGTTAGGAGTATCAGCATTGTGCAATGTGCCACCGCGTATGGACACGTACAACATGTACGTTCCGGCGATGACCTGACAGAGAGAGGTAGGCGCGCCCCGAGGGCAATATCGTCAGCCTCGCAAGAATTAAAGAATGGAAGCCGTTCGTGGCCGTAGGTGTGACGGAGACCACTGCAGGGCGTCTGATCGCGTCGTCCACACGATACCATTTGACTCTGGCTCCGTAGCAGCCTCTGGAGTCTCGAGGACAGCGATATCTTATCGTTGTTCCTAGTGCTCTCCTGGCCATCCCCAAAAAAAAGACACCAGCTACAGCCAAGCCAGCCACTCACTCTCTTTGGGCAATGCATTGATAGTCATGGCAGTTTCTCTGCTCTGCTCTGGGCTGATGTGTGACGTTTCGTCTGGGCCTGTAGACCGCAGGGTCTTGGAAGACTTGTGCAAGACGGAGACTGATGATCATCAATTCTGTCCATTCTTTCTCTACCGATCAAACCTTTTTTTTGTGAAGAATTTGAAAGTAGAGAGAGAGAGAGAAGTTTCAAACGATCGGACGGAGAATTCTTGGCGCGTGTGCACCACACCACCGAGCAGATGGCATGATCAGCATATATGGCCAAGTTCAAATGCTCCCGCGTCTTGGTCCAAAGTCAAGCTTGCCTTTCAGTCTTTCTCCATCGATCGGCCAATCTGTTTCGCTTACCAAGATTACTTATTGTTAGAATCATAGGGATCCAAAATAAAGAGGAGAGCCTCTCTGAACTTTCCCGGAAGCAGCGCCCTAATCTAAACACGCCCGATTACAATGCAAGTTGGTTAGAAAAATAAACCGGTTTGTTTTTAAGCACCGATGCTTATTTATACTCGGTAGATGCCTAACTAGACACCTTTTCTATAAAAATAAGCATCGATGCTTAGCAAATTGAATGGTTTATTTTTGTAAGCACTCCTCTAAGCACCTCGAATTGCACATGTTTTTAGGAACCGCGCTAAACTAATATAAGCAGCATACAATCAATCTTTTTTCTTAGATGTCCATTCATCAAACGGTAGAGGCCCCTGTGTATGTGAGTCGATGCCCTGACATTGACAAAAGTGCTCCATCGACAGGTTTCATCAATGGAAAACATCTATATATACGTATATATTCCCTTCTCGTCGAAGGAATAATCCGCTCATACTATATCGCGATAATAATGCCGGGCAGTCCCACTCCGAACGACTTTTTATCGTTCCAAGAAAAAGAATGGAAGCCGTTCGTGGCCGTAGGTGTGATCGCGTCGTCCACACGATCGAGCATTGACTCTGGCTCCGTATACTAGCAGCCTCTCCAGGACCGCGATATCTTGCCGTTCCCGGTGCCCTGCTCACTGCTGCCCATCGCCATCGCCAAAAGAAGACACCAGCTACAGCCAAGCTAGCCACTCACACTCTCTCCTTGCGCAATGCATTGACTTGCTGGCCTGTGCTGATGTGCGACGTTTCGTCTGGGCCTGGAGATGACCGCAGGGTCTTCCAAGACTTGTGCAAGAATTTGAAAGTGTGCTGAACCGATGATCATCGCTGTCCATTCTTTCCCAACCTTTTTTGCCAAGAATTTGAAAATACAGAGAGAGAGAAGTTTCAGACAGCGGACGGAGGAGATTTGTTGACTGGTCGACCGGGGAGGGACGAGTCAAGCGCGCGCACCACCGATCTTACGTGGATCGCATCATCAACATTGTACTACATGGCAAGCTTCAAATGCTAGCTCCCACGTCCAAAGTCCAGCCTTGCCTTCCAGTCTCTCTCCATCGGCAAATCTGTTCCGCTACCAAGATTACTTACTTGGAAGCGAAGCGAAATTAATGGCGGTGCTACATACTCCTGCCCGGCAGCGGACAGTGATGGATCGGGAGAACTTTGGTTTGATCTGGTTCGTTGTGGACGTGTGGTACATTTCTACGTATGTCCATTGGGTGGATGTAGAGACAAGTCAAGCATGTAAATTTCCATCCTTGTCTTCTGGTATGAAACGAAGAGCCAAGAACTGAGGTCCTCCAATATTGTTTGTCGCTAAGACCAGGGTGATTAACAAACATACAGTCTTCGAGTCCAAGCAATCGACCATGTCTCCGTCCACTTTGTTTACTGAAAATATCGCAACCATTATCAAGCAGAGGTCAACATAGTTTTTTTGAATCGGTTCATTTATTGTTTGAAGCGGGTGGGATAGTATGTCATGGAAATATACATAATGTTAGTACACCCTCCGACCCAAATTAGTTGACTCGGATTTGTCTAGATTCGGATGTATCTAGACATATTTTAATGCAAAGCCCCGCGGGCTGAGCACCGACCCAGATCCGAGGAGGAAAAGCCCCCACGACGCCGCACCCACCCCCGGCCATCGACCACTGTGCGCCCCTACCTCTCCCCCGGTTCGGGGGCTATAGTACCTCGCCGTCAATCATTCTTCAGAGAATTCTCTTGTGAAGAATTTGAAAACAGATAGTAGAAATTTTAGACCATGGATGGAGAAATTATCCGTGGAATTTGTAGATGGGCGGTCCTTGTTTTCCTGGCCCACCGGGGACAAGTCAGCTGCTTGGACGACCGACCGTACGTGGATCGCATGATCATCAACATACATACATGGCAAAGTTTAAGTACCACGTCATTGTCCAAAGTCCAACTTGTCTTTCATTCTTTCCCCATCAGCCAATCTGCTTCGCTACTAACAAGTCTATACATTATTTGCAAGCAAAGCTAAATAATGGTGGTACAGACTGCTCATGGAAAAGGATTGTTTGGATAAGAGTTTGATTTTAATTACCCTATTTAGCAAATTATCATTCCAATTACCCTATTTAATAAGAGCTGTACCAATTTTTACCCTCTCTAATTTTTTTGAGCGTTTGGATAGGTGGGTTCCAGCTACGTGGTCTGTTTTTGTTCTTTGTAATCTTTATACAAGGCATCTAGCTGCAAGGCAACACTTTATTGTTAGTACCAAAACAATAGAGAAAAATACAACCAAGTGCGGTTAGCGCCTGTACCAAGTGTCATCTCTTGTACTTCCTCCGTTCAGAAATATAAGACACTTTAGCTTTGTGAAATGCATATATCTAGACTTTTTAGTGTATAGGGTCACTCCGAACCTCTATGAATCTATACACTAAAATACGTCTAGATACATTCGATTCACAAAGCTAAAACGTCTTATATTTCCGAACGGAGGGAGTAGGATCTTGTGCTAACACAAAATAAGCAGACTTCTTGTGATTTGTACTTCTACGCGAGTGTAGAACAATAGTGTCAATAGATCGATTGATCCGATGCTAATATAACGCTAATTGTGACTCAGCCTAGCTATGTACCACGAGCTTCTCAAAATGCGGGCTGAGCTGTGGAGCCACGTCTTCGTCTGCACTAAGTTCATGGCCCCTCTGGTGCGCCGTCATGCCAAGGCCATCGACGGCGCATTCCCCCATGTCAAGTGCAGCTTCCTACAGCTGATTATCGCAACCATCACCTAGCGAATCGCTTCTAAGAGTCCAAACTTTGACTACACACGCCTTTCGAGAGAATGAAAACAGTCTATCTGGCATGCCACGTGTATGCACTGGCAGGACTCACCTATCGAATCGCTACAAACAAAACAGAGGGGGTATAAATTGGCACATCTTTTACTAAATGGGGTAATTGGGATGAAAATTTGCTAAATGGGGTAATAATCGTCTGAATTATTAAACAGAGGGGGTAATAATCGTCTGAATTATTAAACTAGGGGGTAAAAACTAGAATTTACTCTTTTTGAATCAGTTTCTTTATTGTTTGAAGAAGGTGGGATATTATCTCATGGAAATATACATAATGCTATTATCTTAGGTAAAGACAATGCCTAGATTAGGTCAGCGATCGATGTGTCATCATCAGTGGTTTGAAGCAGGTAGTGTCTCCATTGAAAACTTGAGAAATTATTTGAAAACTAATCCAGCTTGATTTGCTAAATACAACATGTCACTCTCTAGTAGATGACATTACAGGTTGCATTTCCTGTCAAATTAAATTCAGATAGCACATAATGCAAAGCCAATTAACCTAACCAATGGAGTCTTCTAATCGAGCAATCGAGCTTCAACCATTTAGTTTTTTCAGAAGAAAAGGACGCAGATTTGCTACGCGAGATGGTAGCTAGGCATGTATTCACCGCCGTTGGATGTGGCATTGTGATCCGTGTTGCGTCACATTCTTTAATCATCTATAGCCTGACTCTCAACCGCGTGTCCGTTCATGTTTTGAGAAAAAAAAGATGTTTCGTGCCGTTAACAAAAAGAGAAGGACGGAATAAGTGCAGCTCGTGCCCACCGCACCATCGGTTCCCCAAGCGCAACCCTCAGCGCCCGGCTGGACCAAGCCGTGCCCTGGCCGCCGGCCAACGCACCCCTCTGTCGAGCCATCCTGGTGGCCGCCCCACGACCGTAGTAGCAAAGCCCCAAGGGATGAGCACCGACCCAGATCCGATGAGGAAAATCCCCCCCCCCCCCGACTCCGCACCTGCCCCCGGCCATCGACCACCGTGCGCCCCTGCCTCTCCCCCGGTTCGAGGGCTGTAGTATCTCGCCATCAATCATTTTTGGGAGAATTCTCTTGTGAAGAATTTGAAAACAGATAGTAGAAATTTTAGACGATGGATGGAGAAATTGCCCGTGGAATTTGAAGAGGGCACGATCCTTGTCTGCCTGGTCGAACGGGGACAAGTCAGGTGCGTGCACGACCAACCTGGATCGCATGATCATCAACATACATACATGGCAAAGTTTAAGTACCACGTCATGGTCCAAAGTCCAACTTGCCTTTCATTCTTTCTCCATCAGCCAATCTGTTTCGCTACTAACAAATCTATACATTATTTGGAAGCAAAGCGAAATAATGTTGGCACAGAATGCTCATGGAAAACGATTGTTTGGAAAAAAAATTGATTGGTTTGTTGTGGTATTTCTCTGTCCATCGGGTGGCTGTAGACAAGTCAAACATGCAAATATGTACTGGCCATGACTCCTTATTTTGGTTGTACCGGCTGCAACGCTGATGAATCGCGCACAGGCGTATTCAGGCATATTCTGATAGCCAAAAATTGAGGTCCTCCAATATGGATGTAAAGTTTTTTGTCACTAAGACCAAAAAAGTTAAGGGGATTAACAAACATATGGTCTTCGAGTCAAGCAATCGACCAAGTCACCATCCACTTTGTTTACTGAAAATATCACAACTACTATTATCAAGCAGAGGTCATCATAGTTTTTGAATCAGTTTCTTTATTGTTTGAAACAGCAGGTGGGACATTATCTCATGGAAATATACATAATGCTATTATCTTAGGTATAAATAATTGCCCAGATTAGGTCAACCATCGACGTTGTCCATCTTCTATGGTTTGAAGCAGGTAGCACTTCCATTGAAAACTTGAGAATTATTTGAAAACTAATCCAGCATGACTTTGCTAGCTGACATTAGAGGTTGCATTTCCTGTCAAATTAAATTCAGCTAGCACGTCATACAAGGTCAACTAACCAGTGTAGCCTTCTAATTGAGCAATCGAGCGGCATCCACTTAGTTTACAGAAATTATGACAACAACCACATCACACGTTGATCAACAACATAGTTTCTCATCCTTCATCACACGATTTTTTTGTTGATTCTTCCCTATTGGTTTAAAGTAGATAACATTATCGTTAGGAAGAAACTACTCTCGCTTGGTAAATTGCACTAGCGCGCCAAGAGTGCCAAAAGAAAGGAATGCCAAGAAACAATCTCTACAAGATTTGTTGTTTCCATTATCTATAGTTTAGGTTTTGTTGTTTTTTCTTAGTTGTTTGAAGGCTGTGACAATTGTTCCCACATAGTCAATTGCATTAGGACACCAATAATGCTACAAGGTGTCTGCAAAAATTTGTTTTCCGTCCTCTATAGATTGGGGCAGCTAGTCATTCTACCCATCACAGTATTTTAAAAAACAAAAGTGGTCTGACTTTGCTTTTAACTCTATGACACCTCATGTTTCATCATATACTATGAAATTTAGTGGGGTTCTTTTATACCTACCTCTCACCATCAAACATAAACAAGACCAACTGTCGTGCATCTTCAAATGCCGATGCGCAATGTGCAATGATACGCGGTGCATGCAAAAGTCATTCTCCAATTTTATAGCGAGTCTTGACCAAGGAAAAGAATAGTTGTAGGATCCTGCGTTCGATATGATCGTTCTTCCAATTCATATTAGCTACGGATCTTTATCTTCTTAGATGATCCAGCGTTAAGAGACCTACATATATATATGGCTAGTAAAGAGCCCACCATTTTCATCTTTCTATATGAATAAAAGTGAGAGAAACGTTGGAGCTGGAGGGACGAGGGTGTAGTACCCTGGTAAAAATTACTACTAGAAAATCGCGTGTTATTTTTATTTTGTGCATCATCATGTCATCATCCCACATTGCATTTGAGAATCGTCATGTCATCGTGCATATGTTTTGGCTAAAACTATTTTCCAAAAGCTTATTTTTTTATTTTCTAGATATTCTCTTCCTTGTTTCAAATCAAAACCCTAGGTCGTCTTGTATTTGACTAAAACTATTTTTAAAAATAAAAGTTTTGACCAAGGAGGCAGTCTAATCGGTCCGACCAGAGATCCAACCGAAACAGACTACCTACTACCCGGCCCATCTAAACCAGATCCTAGACTAGTCAAACCCTACCTAGTCCTACCCCACAACCCTAGCTCTACCCATACCCACCCCGCCGCGCCGCACACCACACAACATCCATCGCACACACACGCAGCAGCGTACACAGTGGTGTACCCTACCCTGGACACGCACTACCCTGGGCCCACGCAGCGGCCGCGTCGTGCAGCCTGCCCGCCCTGCGACGCACGCACGCGTACCACGTAGCTGCCCCGCACGCCGCCCACGCGAGCGTCGGAACGTGTCGGCGTACACACGCAACCCCATCCCCTCCCGTTTCCACGCGAGCTGGCCCCACCCCATCGCCAGCGCAAGCCCCGTCTCTCCCTTGACCCCCACCTCTCGCTCGCCACCTACCCCCCTCGATTCCAACTCCCCGCAGCACCTCGCCGCCGCCAGTGACGCCATCTGCATCGCCCCTCTGCTACCCCGTAGCGCCGACCCCATCCTCAAGCCGCCGACGCCTCCCTCCGCAGGCCGCCGCCGGAGCCCGGCCGGATTCCAGCCATGTCCGCTGCCCACGCGCGTCCTCGGCCGCCCCGCGATCTGGCGCCCTAAGGTCTCCTCTGCTCGACCTCTCCCAAGCTCCTCACCGCCGAGCTCCTCGTCGCCCGGCCGCGGAACCACGCCCTCCTGGCCTCCCTCCGCCAGATCCCGGGCCCCTTGCACCGTCCTTGACTTCCGGACCTCGCCGCCGTTTCGCGCGTCCGGCCGCGTGACCCGATGCGATGCCCTGCCGTGGTGCTAGCCCCGGCGCCCTCCTGTCGGCCTCCTTCGCAGACCTCCCCATGCACTCCCTCTTGCAGCAGCCGACGCTGGTGCAGCGCCCGACGCGGTTGTGGCTGCCTCCCGTGCTTGCCGGAGCCGCACCGCCTCTGCTTCCACCACCGCGGTGATGCCTCCTCGCCCTCTGCCTCCGCTTGCCGTGCCAGTCCCTCGACGACTGCCTCTGCGTGCTTTGCTTATGCAGGTGTACGTCTAGTAGAAGATGCCAGTGAGGTTTTGCCCCTTCGTCCACACATCAAGATCTCTGTCACGCCATGTGTGTTTCGCGGCGTTGATCATTGTTTCCTTCTCACACCAAGGATCGGTGTTGCCCAAGTCAGGACCCGAGGACCCGCGTATCTCCAAGTTCCCCTCTGACAAGATCTCTGTCACGGAGATCTCTGTCACGGAACAACAAGGCCTTCGGGGTGGAACCGACAGGATCTACCGCACGGACGCCATGACCTTGTTCACGAATCCGATGGATGAGACCTCGAAGACCGTAAACCCCGATACCGGAGTCCGAAGATTGAGGCCGAACCCGCACCCGTTCCCGTCAAATCCGAGACCCCGATCCCATCGTTCGAAGACCGATCCCTCGAACCACATCGAACCCAAAGGTCGCCGAACCCTGATGTGTGACCCCTATCTATCCTTATTTTATAAATGCCATTTAAACTTGTTGCATATTAAATCATCCATACTCGCATACATGTTTATTTGTTTGGGGGCATTATGCCGATTCACCTCATAATTAAATATGGAGACCATATGTGAGCATTTCTAGTCTTATATTGGTTCCATTTAAATTTGCATAGAGAACCGATGACATGCTTTGCATGGATAAATCAACATTTAAATTGCGGGGTAGCTAAACAACATGAACCATCTAATTAATTGACGGGATCCCGGTTCCGCTTAATATTGCCTCATTGCACCGCATCTTTGTCATGACATGCATCATGCCCGATCTTGTGCTGTAGTATTAAATAGTACATTCGGTTTTCTTTTAGTGCTTTGGTTCTTCGCAGATTAGACCGTTAAGTGGATGCGAGTATCAACAAGTTCTTCGGATAATGAACCTTCGGCCGTGTTTCCCAGGCGAGCATTCTCCCCTTTATACCTATTTTGCGTTTATAGTCTTTACTTCCTCCTGTTGCTCTATTGCTATCCGTGTTACGATGATTTAGTTTCCGTGCACCATTTATATTCCTTGCAGCCTCTATATTGCCTTCGACACATCCTATTGCATGTTGATTGATAGATAGTCGGCCTTGCGAGTCGTAGTTGTTTGCCCAGGTGATGCTTGGCGTCGTTGTCGTTCCACCGTTGATAAAAGGTTGGCACATGCTTAATGGTGGAGATGATCATGACTTAAAATACAATTATTAAATTGTTAGGATAACTAATAAAAAGGGCACCGGTGGGCAATATATGCTATTTGGTTTTTATGTCCACTTTTGTCCCGTAGGCCCCGAGTACTTGATACCTATTCCTTGATTATTCGCAATATCCACATCCAGGAGACTCTATGAATCTCTCTTAGCCAGATCTTGATTCATTTCTTATTTCTTGGGGCCACAAGTAGTTTGGGGCTTTATTACTATCCTGTACTTATGCCATGCTTACTGCTTTATTTACGATTGTGCGTGGAGCACATGTACTGTTTTGGAACATGGACTGTTTTCGCGGTATCGACAAGCCCAGTCACACTTTCGGGTTCCCAGTCGTTTACAGCCATTGTCACAAACCCTGGGTCCGTCTCGGAGCCGGCCAACTTCGTTGCGGGTAGCTTAGTGGGGTGGCCGCCTGAAATGAATCCTGTGATTGCTTTGTCGTGAAAGCCTCGTTGGGTTTTAATTTGGTTTTTCCGAGGTTGATCGTGTGTGTGTTGCTATTTGTGCACCCCTGCAGGGTAAATCTTTTTAAAAACCGTGTCCGCGATTATGGACGACTTGGAGCACAGTATCTCGATCATAGACAAGCATAACTAAAGTAGTACTATAAATTTGACTTAATATGTGACTAGTAATCAGCTTCACTACAATGGAATGGATAATAAAAGTGCCAACAACTGGTGGAACTGGGATGTATCGTGTCATGTTATACCTGCCTAATAAGTATTGCAACTCCAATGGAATGAAATAAAAGTGCCAACAACTGCTGGGTTTGGGATGTCACATGCTAATTGTATCTGGCTAATAAGTACTGCAACTACAACTGAATGGTTAACTAAAACTGCCCACTACTTATGCTATCAGGATGACCCATGCTATCTATATCTGACTAGTAAGTGCTTCAACTATAATGGAATGAATAAAACTGCCAACTGTGTGAGTTCCTCGGTCTGACTTCCTCGTTTGGTCTCGAGGGAGAAATATCAGGATGGGTATGATTGGTGTTACTATCAGGTTGGATCCGAATATGTCTTTCTTATCCCTCTCTAATAGCCGACAGATGTATCAAGTCTCTATAGGTTGTTTAGTGCATGTTGCCCTGGCGCTTCAGCCCACCATACTTATGTAGGCGAGAGCCGCCGAATTATAGTCTCGCCGTGTACTGGCCTCAGTACTGACGCTCCTCTTTTTCCTTCGCCTTTTGTCGGCACCCCTTTTGTTTTAACAGGTTTGCGATCGACCTCGTTAGCAGGATTACCCTTCCGGCTTGGCCTGGGCAGGGTTATGGACGCCATTGGTTATTCTTCAGGGCTGTTAGCCCCATTTGCATCTTATCCGTACTCGGACGTTGTACTATTTTCAAGGTGATTTGGATCTTTGTATAGTATATATGTATTCTTGACTCATGGAGTCGTTGTTGTATATATATGTTATGTGGGTTCCATCGTAGACTAATGTGTAATGGTATTACTTCGTTCTCCACCCGCACGCAAGTGTCTGGTGGGTGTCCTTGAATCGTTTCTATGCGGGTTTGGCGGGAAGCGCTAAAACTTGTATAGGGCCGATTCAAGGGTGTTACAGAGGGCGGCGGCACAGACCTTTGGCTCACACTAGTATGTAGTCGTCGCTAGGTGATATAAGTACCTACCTATCTATTGATTTTGCGATTTTTATACAGATGACGATGATTATTAATAAATCAGTAAACGAAAGAACGTTACTGGTTGAGCACGATGGTATTATGCAATGTGCCACGGCATATGGACACGTACAAAATACCTACTCCATACCGTAAGCCACGGCGCGGTGGCAATTATCGTCAGCTAGCCCCGCCGGAAAAGAAAATAGTCATCGTCCTAGGTGTGATGGGGACACGGACGTCTGATCGCGTCGACGAGTAGGTAGCAGCCTCCAGGACCGCGACATCTTGCCGTTCGTTGCATATAAGTACTCTGCATCTATCTGTCGCGTCCGACGCTAGACTCTGCTTTCGTACAGGGTCTTCCAAGACTAGCTCAAGAGAGATAGCTCATTTTCATACATAGTTAGATTAGATAGAGAGAGAGCAAACTGGTTTAAACGTGTAGCTGTTCTTTCTTTCTCTATCGATCCCTGTACTGTACCTCAGAAATTTTAGTGGAGAATTTTGGTAGTACTTAGCAGAGAAAAGTTTCAAATGAACGGTTGTCCGTGGATATATACCGAGAAGTTCCAAGTGAATTTCCTATCGAAATTCAGACATCACGTCGTGCTGAGGCGGTTAGCCTTTGTAGTCTTTGCAATCGAGCTTCATCGATTTAGTTTATTTACTAAAAATATGACAACAAGCATCAAGCATGGGTCAACAACAAGGTTTTCCTTCCTTGCAAGATCGTGTTAATACTTTCTCCAACCCATATATCTGTTGGAGTACATCCAAATATATCTGTTAGAGTACATCCAAATATAGATAAATCGAAGTCAACTAATATGGGTTGGAGGGAGTACTATTTTCTTTGTCATCTATAGCAGGTGACAGCATGACCCTCTCACTTAACTTGGCAAATTGCACCAGCACATTGATGATGCTACTGTATAAAAAGTATATCCACAACAATTTGTCGTATTTTTTCTGCCAAGGACTAATCGATATTTCCACTGCCGACGACTATTTACGTTTTGGCTTTCTACAGTGAGGCATCTAACACTCTATTTGAAACCCACCAATAACCATTTTAAAAATTTGACTTGGGCAAATACAGCTATATGTGTACTATACTCTAATTACGATATTAACTCTATGACACCTGAGGTTCCAGCTAATATGTGAAAAATCAAGCCGGCTCTTTTATACCTACCCTTCGCCATCAAACACAAACAAGAACAACCGTCCTGTGTTATCTAAAAAAGAAAACGCAATGCGAAATGATGCAAAAAGTTATTCGTTGGAAGAAACAGAATTCATGGTCACCCTTCCAACGGCACGCTGCCCTACTACCCTCTGCAGCAGGCCTGCACGACTTTGGCGCTCGGCCTCCCCAGTAGGGCCCACAAAACAGAAATCCTACTGGCCCGTGGGCCCGCACGCACAGGGGTGGGGGGAGCAAGGCGGACGACAGGTCGAGGCAAAAGCGAGCAGATTCTTCCGGAGGTCAAATTGCAAAAGGGCCCTCGGTGGCGTGGCAGCAGCGCTGAGACGTCGTCACGGTCACGGGACAGGAGGAAGCTTCCAGGAAAGAAGAAGTAGAGGAGGATGGTCCGGATAATTTACGCACGAATCCAAAACTCCGGTGACAAAATGCTTCGGCCGCCAGGGGCATATTCGCTAGCCCCCACGCGACGCAGCTGATTCGTCCTCAATCCCCTTGGAATAGATTACTGGAGCTGTCGCAGGGTTTTTCCTCGGAGAAATCAGCCGAATTTTGTGCGCTTCGAGCAAAGCACAATGTTTCTTTTGTGTAAGTTGACTTGGTAATAGTAGTAAAGTGAAAACAGACGCACAATTTTTAACCGTGTAAAATTAAAATTCTGGCTAGGAGCAGTACTTTTTAACGGGTAAAAGGTAGTACCAAAGGATCTGAAACTTGCATTATATCGACGTAAAAAAAGAGGAAAATACAACCCAGTCCTTCTCTTTTACACACTACACCCAGAGAAAAGTCGTGAAAACACGATTAGGTCCTTGCTCGTCGTCGATGAGAGTCGACCTCTAGACGCAGCCACCCTTGCCTCCGCCGAGGACTAGGCCACTTGGGGAGGCACCGGCGCAACCCGCTACGTCGAGACTGGAGAAGATCCTCCACTAAAGGATGAAAAAATAGCTCGAACCGCCCACGCCGAGGTCGCAGGCTCCATTGACCCCCCGACGCCGTCTCCCCACCACTGTAGTAGCAACAACATCGCCCTCCACTTCCTCGCCACCGATGTCGGTCAAGAGGAGAAGTAGCATTGTGAATCCACAGAGAAAAAAAAAAGATGACGACGCTTATTGCAGCAAGGGATTGCCTAAAGGTAAGTCACCTTGTCTTCTGCCATGGAAGCATGCCAGCACACCCTAGCAGTGACCGTCCAACACCATGCTAATGAGCTGGAACGGAGGCCGTCCTCTACCATGAAGATCTGCCAGCACCTCCTGCACTTCTCTTCCCCCTCGCCTCCATGGCCCACTAGCAAGAGAACTCGCAGCCATATTTTTAAAAACCGGACCGGTTCGATGGTTTAACCAGAAAAAACCTGAACCAATGGACTCACCAGTTTTTAAGAGGCACCGTTTCAAACAGCAAAAAACTAGAAAAAAAAGATGTTTACTAGAGAAATCAAACTCGTGAACCTTATGCTAGGCATAAGTAGCAATAGATAAAGCCCAATGCCACTTGGGCACGCCATCTTTTGTGATTACATACTTAAATATACATTATATATGCCTTTTATGGTCATTTTGTTCTAAGATTTTCTTAAATTTTGATGAAAAAGGATATTTTTTATCGCCATCGAACCGAATGAACCGATGGTCTGACCAGCAAACCAGTGAACCAGTAAACCAGTCGCCTCACCGGTTCACTGACCGGTCCGGTCTTTTAAACTATGGTTGCAGCAGAGCAAAGCCCAGAATAGAGGCCAGGCACACACGGCTTTATGAGCAATAATGATGGTCCTCTGCTCCGCTCTCAGCTCACACCAACTGAGAAGAACGAAGAAGACGAACCCTAGGTGGCTCCAAAACTAGCCGCTTCGAGCAAAGCAGAATGTGTTTTGTGTAAGTTGACTTGGTAATAACAAAGTGAAAATACACACACAATTTTATCCATGTAAAATTAAAATTCTGCAGGGAGCTGTTGTCCAGTTGACATCATTTTTTCTTTTTGAATGGGTAAAGGTCCTGAAGAACCTATAACTTACATTAAATGGGTAGCTGGGTTACATTTACAAAATGGAACCTTAAAAAAGGAAAATACAGCCCAATCCTTCTCTCTTTTAAACACAACACCTGACAGAAAGTTGCGAAAACGTGATCTTGTCCTTGCTCATCGCCGATGAGAGTTGACCTTCGGAGTGGCCACCCTTTGCCTCCGCTAGGGACTAGGTCACTTGGGGAGGCATTGGCGCAGCCCGCCACGCCGAGATCGGGGAAGATCCTCCACCAGAAGAGGAAGAAACAACTCGAACCGCACGCGGGGTCGAGCACAACAGGGCACCCCCGTGGCCGGATATAACAGCGGTCATCGCTTGGGTACTGCTGTCAAGGTCATAGGCTCCACTGACCCCGGACACCATCTTCCCTCCACCGTAGCAGCAACACCATCACCTCCACTCCCTCGCCACCCGATGCCGGCCAAGAGGACAAGCGACAGTGTGAATCCACGAAGCAAAAGATGACGACGCTTATTGCAGCAAGGGCTCGCCCGAAGGGAAGTCGCCTCGTCTTCCGCCATGGAAGCATGCCGGCACGCCCTAGCAGCGATCGTCCAGCATCGATCCGATGCGCTGGAACGGAGTCCCTCCTCTGCCATGCAGATCTGCCAGCGCCTCCCGACTTTCTCCTCCCCTCGCCTCCATGGCCGACCAACAAGAGAAGTCACAGTAGAGGAAAGCCCTAGATCAGAGGGCAAGCACACACTGCTTTATGAGCAATGGTGATGGTCTTCTCCGTCGCCCTCAACTCCCACCATTGGAGCAGAAGAACGAAGAATATGAACCTAGTTGGCTCCAGATCTGTCCGCTCAGATCGGAACCCGCTTCGAGAACTACGGGCAAGAAGCCCAAGCAGTGGCGGAGCTAGGGGACCAGCAGGGGCCTTGGCCCCCCTATGACACGGTACATCAAGGTTTTTTATCCATAAAGCTTGGTTTTCATGGGATTTTTAAGAAAAATCACCATGGTTGCCCTCCTAATTGAGAATTACTAGATCGTGCCCCCTCTAATGCTGAATCCTGCCTTCGCCACTGAGCCCAACACCGATATCAAGCCGAAACACTTACTTGTACACTGCACAGGCCAAGAACATCCATCCCTCCTAGGCGGCGGCGTCGTCGGAGAAGAGATAAAGGAGGGATCGGAGACGAGTCGATTCTAAGGTAAAGGGAGAAGAGAGGGGAGCGGAGCGAGAGAGAAGACTGTCCATACCTCACCCAATGTAAATGATTGTGTCCAGCTGGCATCATGATTCCACCATCAATTCGTGGGAGGAGAGACACCTGGTGCGCACACAGGAGATGAGATGAAGCGCGTCTGACGGCACGACGAGATGCCACCATTGATGAGGAAGGAAGCGCGAGATGAGGTTGATAAAAAAAAAAGGTGTGGGACGATTGTGCCCCTCGCGCGTGCGCGCTTTTGGCAGACAGCGGAGCAGCGGTTGAGAGTGGCCGCACCGCGCACCGCACCACACGCATCAGGCACGTACCACCACCACCATTACCAATCTCCATCTCCAAGCCAAGCCGAGGGGAGGGGAGGGAAGCTTCGTGCCACCTTCCCGCTCGGAGCGGCGGTACAAGTACTCACCCCGAATACGAAGCAGCGCCGCGCATGCCGTTCCTACCTGCCCACCACCACCACTACCTCTAGGCTTGCGGCTAGCCCCCAACCACCTCCTCCTCCATCACTCCCCTCTCCGCGACCATCCAGTGTGCGAGTGAGGAAGCAGAGAGAGCAGAGTCCGCCCGCCCGCCGCCGCGTCTCGTGGTGCTGCCGGAGTCGCTCGAGAATTCCGGAGTCCGTACGTGGCGGAGCGACCCGTCGCGGCTCCTGGTTTGGGAGTTGGGGTTGATTGGTTCGTTGCGTGGCGGAATCCCGGCTCGGCACGCTAACAACCGCCACGCCTCGCCCCGACCCCAAGGAAGAGATCTCGCCCCGGACGCGACTTCTTCCGTGGGTATAAGAGATCCTGCGCCTACCCCCGGCTGAGCCGCGCGTCTCCAAGGCGAATTCCGCGAGGTCGGGGATTTATCGCATCGCATTGCTCGGATCGCCGCCTATTCGGGGAAGGACCGATGGGCGAGGCCGGCCACGACGCGCCGGCGGCGATGAAGGACGCCGATGACGCGTTCCCGGCGTGGGCGCGCACCGTGGAGGAGTGCGAGAAGCGCTTCGGGGTGGACCGGGACCGGGGCCTCTCCTCCCCGGAAGCGGCGGCGCGGCTCCGCGCCCACGGCCCCAACGAGCTCCAGGAGCACCCGGGCCCGTCGATGCTGCAGCTCGTGGCGCAGCAGTTCGAGGACACGCTGGTGCGCATCCTCCTGGCCGCCGCTGCCGTCTCCTTCGCGCTCGCCCTCTCCTCCTCGGCCGGCGCCCTCACCCTCTCCGCCTTCGTCGAGCCGCTCGTCATCTTCCTCATCCTCGTCGTCAACGCCGCCGTCGGCGTCTGGCAGGAGACCAACGCCGAGAAGGCGCTGGAGGCGCTGCGCCAGATCCAGTCCGACCACGCCGCCGTGCTCCGCGACGGGGAGTGGCTGCCGGCGCTCCCGGCCCGGGACCTCGTCCCGGGCGACGTCGTGCAGCTCCGCGTCGGGGACAAGGTCCCCGCCGACATGCGCGTGCTCCGCCTCGTCACCTCCACGCTCCGCGTCGAGCAGGGCTCCCTCACGGGCGAGACCAACTCCGTCAACAAGACCGCGCACGCCGTCCCCGCCCCCGACGCCGACATCCAGGCCAAGGAGTGCATGGTCTTCGCGGGCACCACCGTCGTCAACGGCAGCGCCGTCTGCCTCGTCGTGCACACCGGGATGGCCACCGAGATCGGCAAGATCCACTCGCAGATCCACGAGGCCTCGCAGGAGGACGACGACACGCCGCTCAAGAAGAAGCTCAACGAGTTCGGCGAGGCGCTCACCAAGATCATCGGCCTCATTTGCGTCCTCGTATGGCTCATCAATGTCAAGTACTTCCTCACCTTTGACCTCGACGACCGGTGGGTGCCCAGGAACATACGATTCTCCTTCGAGAAGTGCACATACTACTTCGAGATCGCCGTCGCACTCGCCGTCGCCGCCATACCTGAAGGACTGCCTGCCGTGATCACCACGTGTCTGGCCCTCGGGACTAGGAAGATGGCCGCCAAGAATGCGCTTGTCAGGAAGCTGCCCAGCGTCGAGACTCTGGGCTGCACCACGGTGATCTGCTCTGACAAGACCGGGACGCTCACCACCAACCAGATGTCAGTGGCGAAACTCGTGGCGATTGGTGAGGCTCCAGGGACAGTCAGGAGCTTCAAGGTCGACGGCACCACCTATGATCCCCGTGATGGCAAGATTTACAATTGGCCTGCAGGGAGGATGGATGCAAATCTTGAGATGATTGCAAAGGTTGCTGCTGTCTGCAATGATGCCAGTGTCTCACATTCTTCAAACCAGTATGTATCGACCGGAATGCCCACCGAAGCAGCTTTAAAGGTGAGGGTTGGTACTGCTATTCCACCAGTATTTCTGATGAATGTTATACTAGTATTTTGATTCCACGTTATGGTGCATCCACAACTCAAAACGCATGTTTCAGTCATCCTGTAAACAGTGTAGGAAACAGTGATGATTGGATACTGTATTCAGGTAATACTGATTTTGAGCTCCCATGATGATTATTTTGTTGGTTTCTTGTAGGTACTGGTTGAGAAAATGGGACTACCTGAAGGCAAGAACGGGCTGTCTGTGGATCCATCTGAGACATTAGGTAAGCAATGGCTTAGAATATAGTTTACTATTCTGCATGCTGGTCAAGTAACTCTCAATCATATATTGAGTACAATGGGATTTGGTTTTCTACTAGGCTGCTGCAGATGGTGGAGCAATGCTGCCAAAAGGATTGCCACACTTGAATTTGACCGCATGAGGAAATCAATGGGAATCATTGTTTGTTCCAAATCCGGAAGCAACACTTTACTTGTGAAGGTGAGAATGCATGCCATATCTCTTGCTATACCATAATTTCCCACTGATATGTTAAATACATTATCCTGTACTATTTCATTATTTGATACTCACTGAAGTGACACTCAAAGTGCGTGATGATGTGTCCTGATGGCAGGGAGCTGTCGAAACCTTGCTGGAGAGGAGTACACATATTCAGCTGCAGGATGGTTCAGTTGTGCCGTTAGATGAGAAGTCAAGAAAAGCTATTTTGGCAAGTCTCCATGAATTATCAACAAAAGCTCTCCGCTGCCTCGGTTTTGCATACAAGGAAGATCTTGGAGAATTTGCAACATATGATGGTGAATTCCATCCTGCTCACAAGCTTTTGCTGGATCCAGCCAATTATGCAGCAATTGAGACAGACCTGATATTTGCTGGTCTTGCTGGCCTAAGGGTAAGACTGCTCCTCACTGTGCGTATATGTTTTATATTTTAATACTGTTCTACACTTAAGCTCACAAAATGTTGAATCTACAAAAAGATTTGATAATATGCTTTTCTGTATTTTTCCTTATGATGCTGACATCTTTTTTGTTGTGGATGTTTTAACTATGTCAGGATCCTCCGAGGGAAGAGGTCTTTGATGCTATTGAGGACTGCAGAGCTGCGGGTATCCGTGTTATGGTGATAACGGGAGACAACAAAGAAACTGCTGAGGCAATATGCCATGAAATTGGTGTATTTTCACCTGATGAAGACATTAGCTTGAAGAGCTTTACAGGGAAGGAATTCATGGCGCTTGCAGATAAGAAGACACTGTTGCGAAGGAAAGGTGGCCTTCTGTTCTCTAGGGCAGAGCCTAGGCACAAGCAAGAGATTGTGAGGCTGCTAAAAGAAGATGGTGAAGTTGTTGCTATGACTGGAGATGGAGTAAATGATGCCCCTGCTCTAAAACTTGCTGACATTGGTATAGCGATGGGTATTACCGGCACTGAGGTATGTTAAGGCACACCATCTTAGATACTTTCAAACCTCTGTTTTGTTCCCCCTTATATCAGGGGAAATGCCGAATTTTCTATAATTTCAAATGGAAAAGTTTGTACAGTACTCATCATCCAATGGCACACCAGACCGTTATTGCAAACCACATGTTTAACAGGAGTCACAAAACATCACAAATACTATAAGACTGTAACTACAAAACCATGAACCATCAGATATAACATTTTCTGAAAACCAACTGTAACTACACATTTGCAGCACTAACACAAAACCATGAACCATCAGATATAACATTTTCTGAAAACCAACTGTAACTACACATTTGCAGCACTAACACAAAACCATGAACCATCAGATATAACATTTTCTGAAAACCAACTTTTATGATCCAGAGCAGAAAACAATGTATAGTCACCCATTCACAAGGTAGCACAGCTGAACCTACACTTTGCACTTTAGAGCCTTCTTCTGCTGCTTTGAAATCACTTCTTTCTTTGTCTTCCTGGACAATTTCCTTTTCTGAATTGTTGCCATTTTTGTAAGCCTTTCTACTTCCTAAACCTATAAAATGTATTAATTGCCAGCCCTTGCCCTTGTATGGTAGTATTGTTTCAGCTAACCAAATAATAATGTCTGAATTAGACCAGCAAAGCTATGTACATTTCTTGTTCGGATTGTAGAACATGAATTTAGAGGTTCTCAGAGAAGAGTGCTCGATAAGCCTATGTTTTTGTTCAGCTTATACTTTAGAGTGGTATATCTGAAAATTTCTGCATTGTCCCAGGTTGCCAAGGAGGCTTCTGACATGGTACTGGCTGATGACAATTTTAGTACAATAGTTGCTGCGGTTGGTGAAGGAAGATCTATATACAACAACATGAAAGCTTTCATAAGGTTTGTCCACTGAAAGCCTTGTTTGCTGTACTCACTTGCAGTTTTGTGGTTGCTTGCATACATTGTAGTTGTTCTACATCACTTGGTAAAGCTTCCTGAGTCTGTCATGATTTGATTGATTGCAACAGCTTGCATACTTCCATCTAAAATTTTACATCCAGTTGTTTGAACACCATGTACTCCCTGCAAGGTTTCTGACTTCTTTGCTTCACTGCTGCAGATACATGATTTCCTCAAACATTGGTGAAGTTGCCTCGATATTCCTTACCTCTGCTTTGGGTATTCCTGAGGGGTTGATACCAGTTCAACTTCTCTGGGTTAATCTCGTTACCGATGGCCCCCCTGCAACTGCTTTAGGTTTCAATCCTCCTGACAAGGATATCATGAAGAAACCACCACGAAGGAGCGACGACTCACTGATTACTCCCTGGATTTTGTTCCGTTACCTGGTAAACGATCTCTCTGGTTCCCTATTAGTTGCTACTTTTCTGTTTGGTTTCTTCTAGGAATCATGCCTTTCTTTCTGAGATTAATTATTTTTTCTCCTGTGTTATGCCTTAATTGCAGGTCATTGGCCTTTATGTGGGGATTGCCACTGTTGGCATCTTTGTCATCTGGTACACTCATGGATCTTTCATGGGCATTGACCTCACTGGAGATGGCCACACCCTTGTCAGTTACTCACAGCTCTCAAACTGGGGGCAGTGCTCAACTTGGGACAACTTCACTGTTGCGCCCTTCACTGCTGGGGCTAGAACATTCACCTTCGACAACCCCTGCGAGTACTTCCAAGCCGGCAAAGTGAAGGCGACAACCCTCTCGCTGTCGGTGCTGGTGGCAATCGAGATGTTCAACTCACTCAACGCCCTCTCTGAAGACACCAGCCTGCTCAGCATGCCTCCGTGGGTCAACCCATGGCTGCTCCTGGCCATGTCCGTGTCATTCGGGCTGCACTTCCTCATCCTCTACGTGCCGTTCCTCGCACAGGTGTTTGGCATCGTGCCTCTCAGCCTGAACGAGTGGCTGCTGGTGCTGCTTGTGGCGCTCCCTGTGGTGCTCATCGACGAGGTCCTCAAGTTTGTGGGGAGATGCACGACTGCTTCGGGTCCCAAGAGACGATTAAAGAAGCAGAAGGGCGAGTGAAGGTGGCTAACAG
Organism: Avena eriantha; assembly: GCA_910589775.1. Lineage (NCBI taxonomy): Eukaryota > Viridiplantae > Streptophyta > Magnoliopsida > Poales > Poaceae > Avena > Avena eriantha. The sequence goes on from OU342740.1 coordinate 420,699,411, forward strand.
CGGTTCTTTCAGACATTGCAGAAACTAATCAATTTGTTCCGGACCATGTAACAGTGGTCGCCAAAGGATGTTTATTCAGCCGATAATATATATATGTCCAAATACAGGAAACTGAAGTAGATAAAGTTTCTCAAACAAGATCAAACTTTAGCAGTTCTGCTCTTGTTTTTTAGTTGTTAGGTTGCAAGCTTAATTATAAATATATCCTGTGAATTATATGTAGCTAGTGTTTAAAAGTCTCGCTCGTGTTTTGAGGAAAACTATTTGCCAAACAATGAGTGCAAATAATTATGCATTGTGGGAACTACCGTTTCTGCTTACTGTTGTTCATGTCCCCTGTTGGGCCTGTCGTGTTAGTTCTTTTGAGCGCTTGAGGCACCAAATATTTTGTTCTTTTTTTTTTTTGAGAAACCAAATATTTTGTTCTGGTGATGAAATGGTGGTGTGTTGTGCCTGCTTCGTGATGTGGTAAATGTCCTTACGGTTCTTGTTACCGAAGGTGAGGGACTGCTGGCCCGAAGTCTGTAACTGAGTCCTTTGATACTTGTTCCCGTGCTTGGAGGTAGGAATTGATCCTTCTTATTTTTTTAGCAAGAACTGTAAGGTTTGAGCCACACAGCAAACTTTTTGATCGAAGATTTAAACATATTAACCAGAATGTACAGAAAAACCAAAAAGAAACTCCTCAAACTGGCATGGTGACCTCCCTCATGAATGAACCTTCTCATTCGAAAGTTGGTAAAACTCCAGTGGAAAAAGTTTACTCCCTCCATCCATCAAAGGATGTTGGAAGGTATATTTTGCAAAATGCCCCACGAATTGTTCCGACAAACCAATCCATCCCTCCCCTTTCCCCTCCCTCATTCGGCCGCTTGTCGCCCGCTCCGCCGAGCTTGATTTCGCCGCTCGCCGCCACACGACCTCGCTGGCGCCACTCGACGCCACTCCGCCTGCTGTCCACTACTCCATCGACAACGCTGGTAGCCGGCGCTCCCCTCCTGGCCACCATGCCACTCCGCCTGCTGTCCACTCCTCTCTGGCTCTTCTACCTCGCGTTGGCGCCGCACGGCATCGCGTGCTGATCTGGGAAGACGACGGCTACTGAAGCATCCATAGATGGAGCCTCTCTATCGACTCCAATAGTTGTAGATTCCTGAGGTATAGTTGTTCTTTCATTTAAACTGATGTTCTGATTCCTGAGTAATTTAGACATGATTAGGAGTTTGAAACCTGCCTTGTAAATTTGTTACTGTCACTGTACTCTGAATTATTTTGTTACTGAGGTACAATATGGTTCAGTTTTGTTACTGTCACTGTATTATTAAATACTCCCGTATGTATCATCTGGTAAAAATATTTTGTTAGCCAAAAGTGCAGCCAAGAATTCAAGCTGAGAAGGCTAACTTTCTGTTTATTCAACACATATCCCCATATGAACCCACCACATATTCACATATGAAGTCACCAACGTTCTGTTTGTTCAACACGCTTGCAAAGAAATTACCTTAATCAAAAGAACTCACATCCAAAGATTATACAGCTTGTACCAAATGTAGAGGTCGCATTCTTGTCCCCTGCATTGTTGTACATCAAGACAGATAGTCATGTTTGAATCTACGGTTTTTCTAAATTTATTCTGTACTTGGAACTCTTTATTCATCTTATTCTGTACTTCTTGTTTAGCATGCTCTAATTGTTGTCTTATGCCATTTTTCAGCTGCTTGGTTACTTTGCTAGGATTCATTTAGCTATTCTTGCAGCATATGTTTGTCAGAAGCATCCAAATGCCATGGCCAATGGTCTGTTCACTATGTTCTTTAATTTTTTTGCAATATTAAGATGAAACAGAGAACATCAATACTAATATCACTAGTTTCAGTGATCAATACTTAAATATTTGACCTATATTTCAGTGATCATTACTTAAATAATTAATTTTCCGAATTCCTCTGTTAGATGCCCAATGGAAATGCAAGATAGGAACTAGCATGCTCAGGAACTATGGCAGGTATAATTTCAGTTATTGTCAAACAGCGCTTGGCCAGTATAACTAGTACTTGTGTGACATCTTGCAAGTCCAAAAGTAGAAAACTGGAGTACTGAATTAATACACCAAGTACTGCCACTTACTTGTTCCTTTTATTGGGCATACTTGCTCATTTTAAAGGGTGGAATCCAAGAATAGCTGAATTTGGGACCTCTAAGATAGAAAGCACACACATGTACAAACACACAGAGATGACAAGAGGGGAGTAGATGTACCTTGGCACCTACTGCTTGTCAACTACTCCCTCCGTTCAGAAATATAAGATGTTTTAGCTTTGTGAAATGAATGTATCTAGACGTGTTTTAGTGTATAGGTTCACTGCCAACCTCTATGAACCTATAACTAAAAGATGTCTAGATACATTCGATTCACAAAGCTAAAACATCTTATATTTCTAAACGGAGGGAGTAATTAAGAGTAATTAACACTGTCCTCTAAGATATTACTGGCCTTGAGACATATATATATGAGTATCTAGCCTTGAGGCAGTGCACATACGTGAGACAGTGCACATAAATGGAATATTATACTTCTGTTTTTTCTTGATCTTTCATTATTGGATAATTGGATAAAATGAACATATGTTTCCTAATTTATACTTCTTTTTTTCCTTGATCTTTCATTATTCTTTTCTCCAAGGTCAAGATTATTCTTTGAGTATCTATTATTCTCTGTTTTATTTCAGAAAGAAGTAGTAGAAGTTCCATAGATTTGCATAGCAAGGAGTATATCTTGATGTGTTTGCTCTCAATTATCTGAAAAATTGTGCTGGAAGATGTCGAGTTTTACCGACTGTGGTTTGTGAGAAGCCTTACTGATATGCTGTTGAATAAGTTATGCCTTACTGATATGTTGAGATTATAAAGCTTCAGAGCTCATGCTAAACTGAGATCTAAAAGAACTAAAATTCTCTGTTGCTTGTTAATTTTTTTTTACTGTTGGGAGTACAACTGTACAAGAGACTGTTTGAATCATGGCAAAGCAGTTACTGTAACCTGTTGGAGTACAAGAAACTGTTTGAATCAGGTACAAGCATGGTGGTTGTGAATCATGGATAAGCAATTATTTTTTGCACATCTGAAACTGAAACTGTTTCTGTCCTGTACCTTCTTCTTCTTTAGAGAAGCAGCAGCAGGGGAGCAGCAAGACAAAGTCCACCGACGGCAGGGGAGAAGCGGGGGAGCACGAGCGCGAGCGTGGGCGGCACTTCAGTGGCGGCGCTGCCGGTTTTTGGTCACCGGAGGAGGTGCGACGGCGTCGACCTCGTGTGGGGAAGCGGCGGCCGGAGTGGGGGGGAGACGGACATGATTTTGTTGATCCACGGCTTCCCGCAAGCGTGCCTCGAGGAGTCGGCGAGGCAGATATCCTGGTCGAGAAAAGGAGGGCGGAGGAGGAGGTGGCCGGGAGGCAGGGTGTTCCACGGGGCTAGGGCGACAGCGTCGGCGAGAGGGGCTGTCGCTAGGCTCGGCCGGCGGAGGAGCTTGAGGCCGGAGCGGGAGCGGGAGCTTCGCGGCCTTTCTCCCCTGCGGCGGAGCAGGGCGACCCCCGCGGCGGACCTGTAGGACACCGGAGACGAAGACGACTGACGAGGCAAAATTGTAGTTTGAAATTCAAAAGTGAAGGCTAAATTTGAAACGTTTTCGTTGTACTACGGATATTTTTGCAAAAAGGACTTTGAACTGTGTCTCCGACATACTTTGATGGCCTCAAAGAAAATCTGCTCAAATGAATGACCAGGCTCCCACTCAACTTGCAGATAATTCGAGACACTGATTCCGGATCCTTCTTATTTGCAACGAGTTCAGCTGGTGATAGTGTGTCTGTTTTGCAACGAGTCCAGCTGCTGAACTGGTGTGTCTGTTCATAGAATTTCTGTGGTGTGTAAAATCATTCCTCTAGGAATGAATCAACACATGGCTTATTTCAGATTATTTTAAACTATATATTAGAACAAAGATTGGACCTGATGAAAAGTTGAATCTCCAGAAGAGTACACCCGTTTCTCATTGTAAATAAACTACTACCAGTCTTACAATATCCCTAAAATTCACTCCTTGTTATATGACTAGTCTTCTTTTTTGTACAAAGTTCGCGTGACCATTCCATCAGAGATGATTAAAATGCATGCACCAGAGGACAATATAGAGAGAGGGAGAAGGGACAACTGAGAACACCCTATAAAAGAAAAGGAAAAACACAAAACAGTCCCTCAGATCTTCTCAGCAATGGCAGAACATCCACCAATGGAAGAAGCACAGCCCTCTTCTCCGTGGCACGTTGGCTAGATGGGGTGCCTGCCTATTAGTTACCTAACTTGGATCCCAGATCCGCTGCTTTGCTCAGCCAACCATGTCGGAGAAGAAAACATCAGATCTGCCTACCGCCGTCTTCGAACCCGCACTGGGCTGCCACACGGTTAAGTTGCTGGAAGTACTTCAATATATCTATGAACGAAGCAATTATCAACTAGATAATGACCAGCCTCATATAAGGATCCATCCAGCGGGTGGTTCACTATATCTCCACAACCAAAACAATGTCGGGGATCAACACCACCATTGCCTAGGAGCTCCGAAAACCCACCTATAGAAACGAGAGGTTATTGTAATAGGTTGGGATTTCAACAGAAAAAAGGATCAAACTACAAAAGTTGGTTTAGAACTAACCTACTCTCTCGTTTTCTTCTAGAGCAACTATGCATACAGGTACCCAGGCTTGTATATCATAATCACGTCGTAGTTCCGCAAAGAAGAACTCCTCCTTTGAATTCTCCAGAGCGCTTTTTGCCGTGAAATTCACATGCTGGTAGGTACCGTCATATCTTATTACGCAGCTGACAATGGCTTTCATGAGCTGATACTTGATCTAGACTTTTTTCAAGAGTAAGGAAATAAAAACGAATGGAAGAATACAAAAATGTTATTAGAACACTAAGTAAAGGTGAAAACTAACAGTTGCAGAAAATTAAGATACCCATCATAATAATAATAAATAATAGGTCATCTACATATTGAAACACAAGGAGATGTGTTTATCCATTCTAAATATATACGACATACTCTAACTAAGTGGGAACTCACAAAAGATGATTATGCATTTTTGGTACACTTGAACAATTAATATACCATCGGATTAGACAACAGAAGCTAGGACAAAAAAAAATCCTCTCATGGTTTTGCTTGTGTATATGTATGGCAACTAACTGCTTGAAGACAGCGTGTTTTATGCCATCGTCGAGTAGAACATTAAAAAACCAAACCTGTTTCAATGTATATAATAATACCGCATATATAGATTCGAAACAGAGATAAAAAAATCACCCTACAATACTAGTGCACATAAAGATTCGAAAAATAGATAAAAAGAAACTCAAAACTGTCTCAAGCTAGCAGGAAATAATACTAGTGGTTTGGAAACATAGATGATTAAAAAAAACTTCACCTCGTGCTTGTCCTGGCTGTTGTAGTGCTCCAGCGCAGCCTTTGCAAACTCGGGGACATTTAGCATATGGGATTGGAAACATTCATCCCGAAGATCGCTGTATTTTTCTGAATCTAAATCGAACGAAGTAGGCTGCTCCGGGGAAGGCGGGCACTCGCTGTCACTGTCAGTCTCATACTCGTAATAATACCTAGATTTGATCATCGAAAGGGTTATATATTAATTGCAACGAAACCTAAAGAGGGGATGAAAGAATCCAGATGGACTATCGATGAGCGAGGAGTTTTAGCTTACTGTTCTTGGTGGTTGGGGTCAGGGTGCGGGGATGTAGAGGAATTCGGATCATCAAGGTCCACGTGTTGTTGGGTTGTGGTAGTAGACATTGATGGCGCAGATGGAGGCTTCTTGTGTTTTGCGGGCGGCAAGGGAAAAGGAGGCTCTAGAGGAGGACAGGTCCTCGCAGAGTAGAGCACCCGAGGCATGGTTTCTCCTCCTCGATTTCCCTAGATCGATCGATCGATCGATCTCCTTCGCGAACAAATAGCCCCGGTTGAGATTGGTCGGCAGTTAATTAATGTTTAGATCGTTCGGCGATTGTAGGGCAATCAACCAACTGGAAAGTTGTATCGATCGATTCTAGGGAGATTCTACCGGGGGATTCTGGTTGGGCTTGAAGAGGGGGTCGCAAGCACACCTTCAACTCGCCGCGTCGCCGGTTGTAGCTGCCGGTGGTCCAGGAGCCGAGGCGGAGAAGGAGGAGGACGTCGGGGAGGAAGAGCCCGGCCGGCGACGGGGGTGGCGGCTCTCTAGGATTCGGGCTGGACCAGGCAGGAGATGCTAATCAGGCAATCGGCAGATCAATTTGTTCAGTGTTCGGACCATGTAACAGTGGTCGGCAAACAAACCTAAGTTTTTTCTTTTCTTTTTTGGCAACTCATAAATTTGATCATTAACAACAGATTCAGAGAGCTTTTTTTCCGTTTAAAAACAGATCTTATTGACCTAAGCTGTTCCAATTCGAGTTCCTCAAGGAGAACATCAAACCCCGAACCGCCGCTCTGTCCAATTGGCAAGACAGTGATTAACCCTAACATGCAGTTCGATCTCGAGTGGACAACCATCCGATGCCTCCCACATGTGAAGAATGCTCTTGCCGCCACCACCTCTGGCCAGCCCCCACAAGACCAAGCACCAAAGACTCCACGATCATCATGCCACCGGCGGTGTCCGGCCAACCTCTTGACCACAAACCATGTGCTCTCACCAACCGATCATGTTTCTGAAGCGATGCTTCCATCGAAGTAGCGAAAACGAGGACGCCGCCACGGCGTGTCCAACAAGCTGACCTCGGTTTTCACCGAAAAACAAGACCTGAGGATGAGAGAGGTGTCGGATCTCCTTGGTGACGCGTTCAACAAGGCAAACGACACCCGAAGGTGTTGTCGTCACCAACATGGACTGAAGTTGAGCACGACTTTCGTCCGTAGAAACAACACCTACACCCAAAAATCGGCATACCTCGGCCACTAGATCCACAACAAGATGTGCAATCATACCTTGCTAGAGCAGCACCGACATCTCGTCATCGCCATCAGTCCAGTACAAGCCGCAACGGCCTAGGAGCCAAGTTGGACACCACCACCACAAGCACACCGGTCGGCCGCCAAGGGAACCTTCATCCCCCGCCTTCTTCCATCAACTGTCGGAGAATACCACCGCCCAGAGCTCCGCTAGCCCTCCGCGCGACCTGCGTAGTGGTAGCCGCGCACGACCATCGAGCACTGCGTTTGCAACAGCGAGCCTTTCCCGACTACCCGTCTTCAAATCTTGCAAGAATCACCTCCACTGGTCCTCCGCCCGGGCCACCGTGTCGCTCCCCTACCAGCCGCCGCCGTGGGGGCCAGTCCGCCAGAACCCGAAGAAGTAGATTGAGGCCCACGCACTACGAGCCCATAGCCACTCCTGATTCCTAGCGCCATCGGCGCACCCGCGCGCTTGTGTGCCACCCTGGCTCATAGTGCGCTTACGCACTACCACGAACCACGCACTTGCGCACTGCCTCGATCTATGCGATGCCATGCGCCGCATCGCCCATGCCACCGCTAGGTGGAGCCGCCCTCGGTCAGCTCACCTCGTGAATGGGAGAAGGAGGGACGGGATGGAGTGGTCCCTCAACGGATCGGTATGCACTCGGGTCACCTACAGGGGAGCGACACGGGGCACCAGGATTAACTGTACTTTGTCATTTTAGACTGGAATTCGATCCCCTACCACGAACCCTCTTGAAAACATCTCTTAGAGCATCTCCACTCGGGGGCCCTAAAGCCCCCCTAAAGGGCTATGGGGGTGTTGGCACTCAAAATTGCGTCCAACCGCCCCCAAATTATTTTGGCGCCGACGTGGCTTGTTTAGTTATTCGGCGCCCCCAGGCTGAACCCAATCCAGGGGGAGGGCAAGCGGGGGCACTAGATGGAGCTGAAAACAACGTGGGACAGCCCTGGCAGTGAGGTAGGTGCATCCTTCCTGCCCTTTTCAACCCTTCCCGCCCAGGTTTTCCGCCATTTCCCGCTATAACCAGGACAGCCGTCATTGCAATCCACAGATCCACACCTCTCTTTCTCACCATGGACACCCCACACTGGGCCTATCTCACCCTCGAGGAGACAGAGGCGATGTGCGCCTCTATCTACCCATGCCCACCGGGCTACCGGCTGCCCTCCGACTAAATGCTGAGCACCAGAGGGGTGCATGTCCCTCCTGTTCCTCGCGGTTCCGTCCGCTGGGCGGCCATCATGGGCCACTACTACCTCGAGCTCACGCCGGAGCAGCGGATGGATCCCAATTGGTGCCCCGACAACACCACGACCTGGATCGCCTTCTTCGCCAATCGGTGGGAAAGAGAGTTCGCCAGATACGAGGGCGACGACCCTCCTCCGGTCAAACACAACGAAGCCGGCCAACGGCAGTGGTGGTCGAACCGGACACTAGCCGATGTGATGCGCAACATTGAGGAAGGAGTCACCCTCGCCTGCACTACCCGTATTTTTAGTCTCCGCGGAACACAAGAAAAGGCGGTAGCAGCGCCCGTGTCACCAGTCAGGGCACCCCACCTCCGTGGCCAGCCTCTGAGGTCGGAGTGGCAGGTGCCACCAAAATACGCTATGGCAACGCGCTAGCTTGGGCGCACCGGTGACCTAGAGGAGTTCTCGGGGTAGCGCATGGCCATGTGCGCCTCTTTGTACCGCGCCGAGGATGGCGCGGTAGGCTACTACAACAACTTCGGCCACCGGTCTACACTGATCGGCGGCCTACGCTACCCGCATCAAACTATAGAAGGACACATGTTCTAGCCGCGCGCGCCAAGCGCTGACGACGAGGAGGAGGAGGACGCCAATGACCCTGAAGTTGTGTACTACAGGCCTAGGCAGGATTACACCGAATAAAAAATTTATGTATTGTTATGGGTGTACGACTGGGAGCCCCCCCCCTCCCATGCAAATGGTAAACCAATCCGGTGCCCTCATACGGACCAAAATCGGGCCGCGCCGGACTCCGTATTGGGGGACGAGTGGAGATGGTCTTACATGGCCTTGAAGGGGAACTCTTGAAATTCCGGCGACCTGCAACTCTATAATTTTGGGATCTTGCATTCATCTGATTTTTTATACCTGCAAAGCTTTCACCATGGTACCTGCATTTGACTAGAGTTTTTCCTATTAAAAGAAGATTTCTGGCTTTTTGTATGAACCCACAAAATAGTACTCCCTCGTCCTTAGAATAGATGTTGGAAGGCTTCCCCCTCTCAGATTAATTTTTTATACAAAAGACTCCCTAATTTGGGCCAAAACTCTCAAATTTGTCTGAATCAAAATATCATTTTATTCTCTTCCTCCCTGCACTCCGCCGCTCTCCCTGCTATTCACGGCATTACTGGTGTCTGCTGCTCCTCCGCTGCTTGTCCACCTCCTCGACGCCATCATTCGCCGCTGCTCCCACAAAAGAAGCTCGCCCGTGATCTCCTGGTCTCCTGCCCACTACGGCATCGTCCCGACGGTCGACTTCTCTATGTTCCTCGTGGCCCCACTGCTTAGGACTGCCTTGACCACTGAGCCATGGCCGCTTTCCTCCATCCGTCTCTCTGACATGAGGGCATCTCCAATGGCGGGCCACAAACGAACCGCTCTCGTTCGAATCAGTCTGAACAGACAGAGAACACGGCCCAACGGCCACCTGCAAACGGAATAGGCACTTCGGAATGGTCCATTTCGGTGTAAAACCAGCCAAAATGGGGCCTAGAATGCGGTGGAACAGACAGCCGACGCATCCGGACGTGTCCTCCCGAAACTTCTCTAGTCCCACCTGCTAGTGACAGATGGAGGGGAGCCGTAGCCGCTGGTCCTTTTTAATGGGGATCGTGTCGTCTCCATCCAGTTCTACTCAACTCCCTATGATTATACCCCTCCCAAACCTTATCCCTAGTCAGTTCCCTTGCTAGTGTAACTCCCTCAAATCGGCCCTATGCAAGTTTTAGCGATTCCCGCCAAACCCGCATAGAAACGATTCAAAGACGCCCACCAGGCACTTTCGTGCGGGTGGAAAACGAAGTAATACCATTACACATCAGTCCTCGATGGGACCCACATAACAGATATATACATCAGCGACTCCATGAGTCAATAATACAGATATAATATACAAAGATCCAAATCACCTCCCAAACGATAGAGCGTCCGACTACGGACAAGATGCAAATGGGGCTAAGAGCCCTGAAGAATAACCAATGGCGTCCATAACCCTGCCCAGGCCAAGCCGGAAGGGTAACCCTGCTAACGACAGCGATCTCAAACCTGCTAAAACAAAAGGGGTGCCGACAAAGGGCAAAGGAAAAAGAGGAGCGTCAGTACTGAGGCCAGTACACGGCGAGGCTAGAATTCGGCGGCTCTCGCCTACATAGGTATGGTGGGCTGAAGCGGCAACGCAGCGGCAGTAAACAACCTATAGAGACTCGATACAACTGGCGGTTATCAGATAGGGATAAGAAAGACCTATTCGGATCCAACCTGAAGCTAACACCAAACAAACCCATCCTGGTATTTCCCCCTCGAGACCAAACGAGGAAGTCGGACCAAGGAACTCACACAGTTGGCAATTTTTCTCATTCCATTATAGTTGCAGCAATTACTAATCAGATATAGATAGCATGAGTCATCCTGTTAGCAGAAGTAGTGGCCATTTTTAGTTAACATTCCGTTGTAGTTGGAACATTTACTAGATAGATATAATTGTCCTGAGGAATCCCAAAACCCAACAGTTGTTGGCACTTTTATCACATTCCATTGGAGTTGTATTACTTACTAGGCAGGTATAACAAACAACCCAGATCCAGCAGTTGTTGGCATTTTTAATGTCCATTCCGTTATAGTTGAATCTGATTACTAGTCATATATTAAGTCAAGTTTATAGCACTACTTTAGTTATGCTTGTATATGATCGAGATACTGTGCTCCAAGTCGTCCATAACCGCGGACACGGCTTTCAGAAAGTTTTACCCTGCAGGGGTGCACAAATAGCAACACACACTCGATCAACCTCGGAAAAACCAACTCAAAACCAAACGAGGCATTCACGACAAAGCAATCACAAGATTCATAAAATATTTCAGGGGGCCACCCCACTAAGCTACCCCCAACGAAGTTGGCCGGCTCCGGAATGGACCCAGGGTTTGCGTCAATGGCTGTAAATGACTGGGAACCCGAAAGTGTGATTGGGCTTGTCGATACCGCGAAAACACTCTGCGATGCTAAACAGTACAGGTGCTCCACGCACAATCTTAAATAAAGCAGTAACATGGCATAAGTACAAGATAGTAATAAAGCCCCAAACTACTTTGTGGCCCCAAGAAATAGAAATGAATCAAGCTCTGGCTCAGGGGGTCCATAAGGCCTCCCGGATGTGGATAGTGCGAAAAATCAAGGAACAGGTATCAAGCACTCGGGGTCCTACGGGATACAAGTGGGCGTGGAAGAACCAAATAACATCTATTACCCACCGATGCCTCTGCATTATTTATATCTAGCAATTTAATAGTTGTAATTAAAGACATGACCATCTCCACCAATAAACATCTCCACCGATAAACATCTGCCAGCGTTCCAACAATTGTGGTACTTGACAACACGAGATCACACATGTGCAAGCGTCTACGACTCGCAAGGCCAGCTATCTACCAAACACAGGTAATAGGAGGTGTCCAAGGCAATATAGAGGCTGCACGGGATATAACTGGGGTGCGGAAACTAAAGCATCGCGACACGGATAGCAATAGATCAACAGGAGGAAATAAAGACTATAAATGCAAAATAGGTAGAAAGGGGAGAGATGCTCGCCTGGAAAAACACTGCCGGAGATTCATACCCGGAGAATTTATAAAAATAAAGAGGGTCTCGGATATGGAATCACATTTAGGGTTCGGCGAACTTGGGCTCCGAGGGTTCGGGGTTCGACAGGTTCGACGGGGGCGGAAACGGCTCGACGGGATCGGTCTCGGACAACGGAAGTAGATCTTGTCGCATTCGGGAAGAAGGACTTGGTTTGGCGTTGAGGGCGCATCGGATTCGCCCGGGTCGGTGTCGATCTTGTCGTCGATGGCGAACTTGAGTGGATCGGGTACCGGGGTCTTCGGATCCGGGAAGGAGAACTTGGCGTCCCGTGGCGAAACTCTCGGGTGACAGTGTTGGTCTTGGGTTTGGCTCCGGTAGATCTTGGTGTCCGTGATGAAGATCTTGTCGGTCCGTCTTGATCGGTCTTCTGGTTCGGCCTCGATCTCCGGACTCCAGCATCAGGGTTCGGGTCTTCAGAAATAACTTGACAGCAGGTGGTTCTTGTCGATGCCGATCTTTGTATAGGACTCGGGTGTATGGAAAACACAGACGATCGTCTCGGTCCTGGATGGCGGGGATCCATCTCGGTACGCCAGGGTTCTCCAAAGCCTCGTAACAACACAACCACACATGCATACACACATAATCGCACAGACACGCAGAAACACTAAGAGCAGGGCGCCAACAAAAGCAGCACATGGAACTGCGGCTTGCAGATGCGGTGCTGGGCACGGTCGCGGCCGGAGACGCTCGGACGCGGTGGTGGTTGCTCTCAGTTTTGGGGAAGACGGCGAGGATGAGCGCGGGAGGCTCGGGATCCCGACGAGAGGGCGGCACGAAGCTGCTGATCCATGAGGGGTGAGGCAGAGCAAGAGGCGTGGCAACAACTCAAGCGGGCGGCGACGAGCAAACCCATGGCAGGGGGAAGTCGGCGGAGCTCCGCGGCGGCGGCTCGGGATCGGGTGGAGGACGCGCCTGAGGAGGACCGGACGGAGGACGGCTCGCGGGGAGAGCTCGCCTACGACAGCGTGGAGCGGCACGGCGGCCGGGCCGGACGCGGGCCAGACTCGGCGCAGGGCTCGAGGAGATGGCCGAGGAGGAGGGGTGGAAGCGCGGCAGAGCTCGAGGTCGCGCGGGAAGGCGGTCGGCGGCGGAATCGGGGGAGGAGCGGGAGGAGGCGCGCGGGCCGCGAGGAGAGGGAGGCGACGACGGCGAGGTGCCTGGGAGGAGCTCGGGCGGCGAGGTTCAAGCGGCGGGGACGACGGCGGTCGCACGGCCGGGGCCGGTCGGTGGGCTGGAGGCGGGCCGCGCGGACGGAGGCGGCAGCCGGCGAGCTTGACAGAGAGGGGGGTAGGCGGCGGCGGGGAGGCCCGGGAGAGGAGATGCCTGGCGGCGGCGCGTGGTGGTGGAAGGGATGGAGACGGGGCGCGGGGACCAGGGGCCTGGGGATGCGTGGGCGGTGAGGACGGCAGGTGGTGGGGCCGGTGCCAGGGTGAGCGGCAGGTGGAGGTGGGAAGTTTGGTGGGCGGCAGGTGGGGCCTGGCCCGCCTAGGGCTGCGCGCCCAGGTGTGTGCACGGCGCGCGGGAGGCGGGAAAAGGTGGCCAGGTAGGGAGAGCTGGCGGTGGGGCCCAGGGGCAGAGAGAAGGGCGGTAGGGGGTGGTGGCTGGCTGGGTGAGGTGGCGACATGGGATTGGAGGGGGTGAGGTGGAGGGGCTGGGTAGGAAAATTAGGGGTAGGATATTTGGTGGGAAAAGTTTTGGGTGCTTTCTGGGTAGGTAGGATTTTTACCTAGAGGTGGCCTGCTAGGCTTTCGGGCCTGGCTGGCTGCCTCCTAAAAATAATTTAAATATTTTATTTATTGAAAACGAGGCTTTTGAAAACCGTTGGTAGACGAAACAAAATATTCCGGAGAACCGGGTTTTGCTTTGAAATAATAACGGGGCGTTTAGAAAACAAAAACAGACTTTGCTAGAATAGTTTTATGCAAGCAAATGCAAGATGACATGACGATGCTCAAATGCAAGGTGGCATGATGACATGAGCATGCGATCATGATGATGCAATACACAAAAACACCGCGATTTTCTAGTAGTGGTTTTTGCGGGATGCCACAATTCGACACCACTAACAAGGGATCTCGCCCTCGAGATCTGCCTCATGGTACCGGAGGTCGGCGATCTGAAACTTCTCACTCTGAGTAGATCCTCGCGACACCAATAACAAGAGGTCGTTGTCTGTGATCGTCGAGAGAACACTCCGGAAACAAAAAGGCGAAGGTAGAGGTATCCACAAATAAAGCCACCTATAGCTTCCGTGGACGGAGTAAAATTGCTGGATCCACCGATTCAATATACAACAGCGAATGATAAGAGTAGTCGGATGGTGATCAGTCCATCGCGCACCCAAATCATTACTCTGCATATGAATAGGGGATTTATGCAACCAACTCTCGGAATCAGACTGAAGATCTCGACAAGCGAGGGTCAAAACAAAGGAGGGATGCAGACTCTACATCGGATCTGGCGTAGATGATGTCATCGCGTCGGAAAACACCGGAAGGCACAACAAGGAACAAAGAGAAGTCCAACAGATGAAGGGTTCCTCAGATAGCACGAAGACCGGATGTAGAAACACCGTTGCCAAAGGAGGAAGTGAAACCCTGAAGGTACGACAGAAACCCAACCACGAGAAATCCTAGACTCGAAGAAAAGATGAGAGAGCAGATTCAAAACACGCAGAGGTAAGAGGAGAACAGCAGAGGGGTAAGGAGTAAAATCAGACCTAATCAGATCTATCCAACCGATTTTGCAAAATAGTTTGGACACTCTACTTCGGCCGTTAGCTAGGTTATCCTACAGGCTGGACTTGTGGGGTATCGCAACTGCTGAGCTCTGATACCACTCTGTAACACCCTCAAATCGGCCCTATGCAAGTTTTAGCGATTCCCGTCAAACCCGCATAGAAACAATTCAAGGACGCCCACCAGGCACTTTCGTGCGGGTGGAAAACGAAGTAATACCATTACACATCAGTCCTCGATGGGACCCACATAACAGATATATACATCAGCGACTCCATGAGTCAATAATACAGATATAATATACAAAGATCCAAATCACCTCGAAAACGATAGAGCGTCCGACTACGGACAAGATGCAAATGGGGCTAAGAGCCCTGAAGAATAACCAATGGCGTCCATAACCCTGCCCAGGCCAAGCCGGAAGGGTAACCCTGCTAACGACAGCGATCTCAAACCTGCTAAAACAAAAGGGGTGCCGACAAAGGGCAAAGGAAAAAGAGGAGCGTCAGTACTGAGGCCAGTACACGGCGAGGCTAGAATTCGGCGGCTCTCGCCTACATAGGTATGGTGGGCTGAAGCGGCAACGCAGCGGCAGTAAACAACCTATAGAGACTCGATACAACTGGCGGTTATCAGATAGGGATAAGAAAGACCTATTCGGATCCAACCTGAAGCTAACACCAAACAAACCCATCCTGGTATTTCCCCCTCGAGACCAAACGAGGAAGTCGGACCAAGGAACTCACACAGTTGGCAATTTTTCTCATTCCATTATAGTTGCAGCAATTACTAATCAGATATAGATAGCATGAGTCATCCTGTTAGCAGAAGTAGTGGCCATTTTTAGTTAACATTCCGTTGTAGTTGGAACATTTACTAGATAGATATAATTGTCCTGAGGAATCCCAAAACCCAACAGTTGTTGGCACTTTTATCACATTCCATTGGAGTTGTATTACTTACTAGGCAGGTATAACAAACAACCCAGATCCAGCAGTTGTTGGCATTTTTAATGTCCATTCCGTTATAGTTGAATCTGATTTACTAGATTCATATCCGGAGAACTTGTCGATACTCACATCCACTCATCGGTCTAATCCGCGAAGAAGCAAACACTAGAAGAAAACACCGGATGCAATATTTAATACTACGGTAGAAGATCCGGCATGATTATGATACGCATGCGAGATGAACAACTTAATATGCGACAGTCGGTAATGCCATTTTATGAAAATAAAGAGGGTCTTGGATATGGAATCACATTTAGGGTTCGGCGAACTTGGGCTCCGAGGGTTCGGGGTTCGACAGGTTCGACGGGGGCGGAAACGGCTCGACGGGATCGGTCTCGGACAACGGAAGTAGATCTTGTCGCATTCGGGAAGAAGGACTTGGTTTGGCGTCGAGGGCGCATCGGATTCGCCCGGGTCGGTGTCGATCTTGTCGTCGATGGCGAACTTGAGTGGATCGGGTACAGGGGTCTTCGGATCCGGGAAGGAGAACTTGGCGTCCCGTGGCGAAACTCTCGGGTGACAGTGTTGGTCTTGGGTTTGGCTCCGGTAGATCTTGGTGTCCGTGATGAAGATCTTGTCGGTCCGTCTTGATCGGTCTTCTGGTTCGGCCTCGATCTCCGGACTCCAGCATCAGGGTTCGGGTCTTCGGAAATAACTTGACAGCAGGTGGTTCTTGTCGATGCCGATCTTTGTATAGGACTCGGGTGTATGGAAAACACAGACGATCGTCTCGGTCCTGGACGGCGGGGATCCATCTCGGTACGCCAGGGTTCTCCAAAGCCTCGTAACAACACAACCACACATGCATACACACATAATCGCACAGACACGCAGAAACACTAAGAGCAGGGCGCCAACAAAAGCAGCACATGGAAATGCGGCTTGCAGATGCGGTGCTGGGCACGATCACGACCGGAGACGCTCGGACGCAGCGGTGGTTGCTCTCAGTTTTGGGGAAGACGGTGAGGACGAGCGCGGGCGGCTCGGGATCCCGATGAGAGGGCGGCACGAAGCTGCTGATCCATGAGGGGTGAGGCAGAGCGAGAGGTGTGGCAGCAACTCGTTCGGGCGGCGACGAGTGAACCCATGGCAGGGGGAAGTCGTCGGAGCTCCGCGGCGGCGGCTCTGGCTCGGGTGGAGGACGCGCCTGAGGAGGACCGGACGGAGGACGGCTCGCGGGGAGAGCTCGCCTGCGACAGCATGGAGCGGCATGGCGGCCGGGCCGGACGCGGGCCAGACTCGGCGCAGGGCTCGAGGAGATGGCCGAGGAGGAGGGGAGGAAGCGCGGCGGAGCTCGAGGTCGCGCGGGAAGGCGGTCGGTGGCGGAATCGGGGGAGGAGCGGGAGGAGACGGCGGGCCGCGAGGAGAGGGAGGCGACGACGGCGAGGTGCCTGGGAGGAGCTCGGGCGGCGAGGTTCAAGCGGCGGGGACGACGGCGATCGCGCGGCCGGGGCCGGTCGGTGTGCTGGAGGCGGGCCGCGCGGACGGAGGCGGCGGCCAGCGAGCTCGACAGAGAGGGGGGTAGGCGGCGGCGGGGATGCTTGGTAGGCGGCGGGGAGGCCCAGGGAGAGGAGATGCCTGGCGGCGGCGCGTGGTGGTGGAAGGGATGGAGACGGGCGCAGGGACTAGGGGCCTGGGGATGCGTGGGCGGTGAGGATGGCAGGTGGTGGGGGCGGTACCAGGGTGAGTGGCAGGTGGAGGTGGGAAGTTTGGTGGGCGGCAGGTGGGGCTGGCCTGCCTGGGGCTGCGCGCCCAGGTGTGTGCACGGCGCGCGGGAGGCGTGAAAAGGTGGCCAGGTGGGGAGAGCTGGCGGTGGGGCCCAGGGGCAGAGAGAAGGGCGGTAGGGGGTGGTGGCTGGCTGGGTGAGGTGGCGACATGGGATTGGAGGGGGTGAGGTGGAGGGGCTGGGTAGGAAAAATAGGGGTAGGATATTGGGTGGGAAAAGTTTTGGGTGCTTTCTGGGTAGGTAGGATTTTTACCTAGAGGTGCCGGCTAGGCTTTCGGGCCTGGGTGGCTGCCTCCTAAAAATAATTTAAATATTTTATTTATTGAAAACGAGGCTTTTGAAAACCGTTGGTAGACGAAACAAATATTCCGGAGAACCGGGTTTTGCTTTGAAATAACAACGAGGCGTTTAGAAAACAAAAACAGACTTTGCTAGAATAGTTTTATGCAAACAAATGCAAGATGACATGACGATGCTCAAATGCAAGGTGGTATGATGATATGAGCATTCGATCATGATGATGCAATGCACAAAAACACCGCGATTTCCTAGTAGTGGTTTTTGCGGGATGCCACAGCTAGCTCCGTCGCCACCGGCCGCCCGCGATGACGAAGCCGCCATGGAAGTGGTTCAAGAGCGTCCAAAACGACCACGATGTTGGGTCATCGAGCGACAGACGCAACAACCATCCTTCTCTCTCTCCTCGGCTCGCCTCTCCTTCTCCCGCTCCCTGCTGGCCTACATCCCATGGACGTTGCTGCATCCTCGCTCAGAGCAGCAAACGTGAGCCTCAAGGTGGACCGCATGCTGGCGAAGGAGGGAATGTGGTGTCCATGGTCGGGCGCGCACCTGCCTACTCACTGGCGCCTCAAACAGGCCCGCGTGCCTATCCCGACCAATCTTGTGTCACGGTCAGCGCGCCTACAAGAGATCTGTCGCCACCATGCTCACCTCCTCCTAGATAGGCGCCACAAGCCAACCTATGCCATCCACTACCAGTTGTGGGACAGATGGTTCGAGGCCGAGCATCAGGCTTGCCGCGAGGCCATTGAGGCCCATCCCAAGAACCTCGATGATGAGGAGGAGGACTCAGGGACAAAGGAGGAGGATAAAGGGACGAGAAAGGGAGTTCCTCGATTTGTTCGGCACGCCTAGCCAGGGATCCTGAATTGGTATCGGTATAGGGGTGCCGAGACCGTGGAGGCCGAGGTCTTCCCTCACCGGTCATGTCAAAGTTGAGTGTTGGGGATATACTTTCTGGGTATACCTACTATGACTCGCTGACCTAGGTGGCATACTTAGGGTTAGAGCTCTGCTTCACGGGTGGCCTAGTCAGGGAGAGAAGATGGAAGCCCATCCGGCTACGAGAAGGCCCAGAAGACTTACCGACTTAGGCCTATGTAGTTACTTGTAGTCCAGGATGTACTCTGTAACTGACTCTGTATCGTAGCCGGATAGGTCTCTCCTGTAACCGTAGGACGGATATCTATATAAGCCTTTAGGGCACCCACAACTTACAATCTCAACTCGCACAGGTGAATCCTCTTTTGTAATCTGTACTTCCGGCTCTGTCGTATTACTGGATTGCTAGCAGGATTAGGATCCGTCCACCACCGGCAAATTCGAACCTGGGTAAAGCTTGTGTGGTCACTATCTCGGAATACCGTCGTCTCACATCCCATCTTTCTCCACGCCTCAAGGACCCCCTCTCGGCGTACATGTCTTCAATCCGATGACAGTTGGCGCCCACCATGGGCAGGTGAGTTTCGGATTTGTATTCTAGGTGGAATCAGCGTGAATCGGAATCGGCAAAACAATCGCCATCGACCGGGTCCTCTATGCCAGTGATGTCCCTCTCGTCGTTCTCGATGAGACTTGGATTTTGGCTAGGGAACCTGTGACCAGCTACACAATCATGTGTTTTGGCGAGATCGATGTTTACCTCGGTTTCGTCGAACCTGCCCAACCCACCCCAGCGGTGATGATAGAGGCGGTAGAAATTTCTGGATCCACTTTGTCCGCTCGTAAAACCCTATTCCCACCCAGCCTGCACCTAAAGCGGACATAATGGAGAAGATCGGATCTGAAGAAGATCAACCCAAAGAGGTCGAATCTGAAGCAGATCTCCCCAAGGAGGTCGAATATCAAGAGGATCTCACCAATGAGGTCGAAGCTCAGAAATATCAAAGCAGCAACAATTCTGGATCTGGCTCTACTGGCGCTGGAGCAGGAAAATCACTTTTGAGGTACACCGTGAAGAAGATGTTGAATACGCCATAGTCAACACGGATGTAGTCCTTGAGACCATAAGATGTCTCGAGGAGGCCAACAAGGAAAGTCACAATTACCTCGGGGGCATGCGTCACACTTCGTCGGATATGTTGGATCTGGATCCGGCTCTGTTGATGCTGGAGATGAAAATGACTCGGTGTTGGACGCAATCAGAACAGATGCTGATATACCAGATTATCTAGAGAATTCCATGATGTCAGTAGAATTCTAAAAGTTTGAAGCAGAAATTGAAGAGGAGATGAACTCCAAGGCCGCGGAAGAAGGAGAAGCTATGGATCAAAGCCCCTGCAATAGCATGGATGAAAGATCTGAAGAAAACTCTCCCAAACCGCATGATGATATGGATATCAGAGATAATCCCGACGTCCAGATGCGTGAGAGTACTGATAGAAGTTTGACTCCAGGAATCGGACCCAAAGTTTTCTTTGCTACGGGAGCCAATAAGGCTAACAAGGCAAAGAAGAAGAAGAAGGAAACTCCAGCCAAGTACCCTCTAGTAGAGGAGGTGATCGCCGAAGAATACAAACAAGATTCAGATGGATCTCTGGTCCTCGAAGATCCAAAGAAAACATCTCCGGTGGATGGACACGTGGTGACCCTAGGTGCCCGGGAGTTCCTCGGAGAAGCACTTACAACGCCAATCCTAACCACGACGGAGCTTAATCCGAACGAGTTGGAGGAAAGAGACTTAGCTATGGAGGCGTATCGTTAGAGACTCTTAGACAAAGCCGAGGAGAAGCAGCGCATCGCGTGAGGGCAGTTTAACTCCCTGTAGCATTAGAAGACCTGGAAAGGCCCTAAGCTGGCCAACAAAAATCCGGAAGTTCACAAAACCCTTTTTGAAGGAGACATAGCCGCGGGAAAACCTCGGTTCGACAGGAAGGGACACCAGGTGTATAACACGCCGGTAGAAAATGCTGCTGTGACCCGAGATATCCTGACAAATAATCCAAGCCTAGATCAGGTCCGGCTAAGTGTGGAGCTACTCACCAAGGGCCTAGAGCAACAGAAGGTCGGCATGTCCGGCAGCGGAAAACTGGTCTCTAAATCTGACCAATGCTACAGAAAGACGGGTCGACATCAAGATACAAGAAGGAAAGGAACATTACCCGCCAGCCAGATTCGGGGGTCGGGGCAGCCTCGTCCCCTGGGAGCTTGAAGGAGCCCTCCTCAAGGAGACCGAAACTTCACGCATCACGCAGATCTCGCGGAGTACACTTCATGGGAGCCTATCCTAGAGCTCTCTTCTTCGTGGTCTTGGCTACCGCAGTGGAAGTTCCAACCTTGCTTTTTTCCATGGAGGCTGGAAAGTGACACAGGTGCACGAAGGGGGAGGAATAGGTGAATGCAGCAAACGCAGGTGCGGCGCAAGGAGGAAGACGAAGGCAACAAGAGAAGGTAGTAAAATAGTAAAACGATTCTGCCCTTGTTTATAAAGGGAAGAAACGCAAGGCTGGGCCGTTCGATAAAAATTTGAACTGTCAAGACACACAGGATGATGACACGTGTTAAAGTTTCACAGAAGGAAAAAAAATCGTGCGCAGTTATTACTGCGGTAAAAACGGAGGAAATTGAAATAATTTTTCGTGTTTATAGAAATTGAGTAGACCAAAATTCATTAGACTTCTGATAGTACTACAAACTAAACATGCTTCGAATGGGGAAAAAAATCTTATGAAATTTTTCCGAAGTTCAATAGGAGTTCCCTCAATCTGGAGCGACCCAAACAAGCCCATGTTGCAAAAAAGAACAAACATTCCAGCAAACACGTTACATTAGCATTGCAGCGGATCACGAGTCCACAGCACAGTCCCACTTTTGCTCGAAATGAAAAAGGAGGTCACACCATCTGAAAAATGGGTTCGCATCCGTTCCACCATGGTGGACTTTTTTAAAAATTTGAAAAAGCATTAAATATTTTGGAAAAAAATATGTTCAGGTAGTCCACAATACAAAATACAGGTGTGCAAATTTTCAACAGAAAATATTATGTATTGCGGGCACAGCAAAAAATATAGATATGATAAATTTTGAAAAAATTGGAGGCCCATTGAGAATTCCACTCCTCGAATCTAGATCTACATTTTTGTCTTTTTTACAGAGATCGGAGTAATAAGTTTTTTTCACAAGATCTTTATCATTCGTGTATTTTAAATCATTATCTACATCCCGGTATTTTTTAGCTTTTTTGAATCTTTGAATTTGAATTGTTCAAAAAAAAATCCACCACCAAAACGACGCTAGCCCATCCTATTTTTTTAGCTCCTGCATCCAACAACGCACGGCCTAAAACTCATGACTTGCCCTATAGGAAAAAACTCCAAAGTAATGTACTAGAATTGTCCAAAATTTCATACAATATGAAATTTGTTGAACTTAGAATGTCCAAAAATTTCCAAAGTCCAATCTGGAGCGACCTAAACAAGACCATCTTGCCACAAAGAACAAACATTCGAGCTCCACATTATACAACTAGCATTGCAGCCGATGACGAGTCCACATCGAATCTACTAGGTCAAGTGGGCAAAACCAATACGTACAATATGTTACTTGGGCGCTACAGCAGAGTCCCACTTTTGCTCGAAATGTAAAAAGGAGGTCAGGGCAAAAGTAGTATTCTACTCCAGGAAATACACCTTCCCTAGGTCGCAGGAACACGGGCTGCTGAGCCCAATAAAGAAATCTGGTCGCTTGCGTTGTCAATGATCCCGAATCTCACTGGAATATCTCAAACCTCATGGGCTCAATCAGTATGATACTACCACTAAGCTAAGCTACCTGTGGGGTCAGTCCTTCTTGGCCTTAAAGCTCGCGGCTGAAACCCTACCACGCATTCCATTTCCTGCCTTGGTCTGGTCTTGCAGAGCTGTAGAAGGGATTCTGAAAAAGAAAAGAAAAACAATCTCTTAAATCAGCAGCATCTAAAGTGGAAAAGGAAACTTTGTCTAATCATTCGATTTTTTTACTAAGAATATATAAGGTTTTTATTCCGATTCAGTATTTGACACTAATTCAATACTTGTACGTTCTGAATGGGTTGGCAAGCTAGCTTGTCTCCAGAAAAGCAAACTGGAAACAGTTTATAATTAACCCAAACAATGATATGGGGTACACACATATCCACTGCATGCAGAGTAGCGCACGCATATCCAGGGCTCTCTTTTCGGACCAAGGCCAAAGGGTGGTCAAACCCCCGTCGTCCCCCTTGTGGCCGCATGAATGCCCTGCCCCCTGCCTGCAACTTTTCACCATACTGTACTACTAGGAGGTAGTACTACAAAATTACCTGGGCCCACTGCATCATCATCTCTGAGGCAAAAGAAGAACAGCGAGGACTGGTATTAGTAAAAAAAAGAAAAGGTAAAAAATGGAATGGGTGAGGCGCTCTCTCTTGTGTGTGGAGAAAACCTCACCGTCCAAGGCGTGGTTCCCATCTACCGCCGCCGCGTGCCATCTTACAAAAAAAAACTGCCGCGTCTTGGACGGTGTTTTTGACTGCTTTTTACCCATCAAACGCCTACCATACCTGCTTCGCTTTGCTTTTGCTTGCTTGCAGCTCCTACCATACCATCATGTCCTGGCCTGTGAGCAGCAGATCACAAGACAGACACCTTGGTTGCATTGAATGGAAGATGGGACGTCTCATGAACCGGAATATTTTCTTGTACAGTTCAATGGTGTTGCTAGGAGCCAAAAACAAAGCAAGATGATTATTTAGGAAGTTCATGAGAAATCCATGAATAGCTACTAGGCCATACTCCTAAAGTGAAAGGACAAAAGCTTAAACAAACAGAGCGAGATGATTCAGCACAGCCATTTCCATTTTCCCACGGAAAGAGAGACAGAGCCTCCAGTGCCACCTCATCACAAGCCCCCATGCCTCTCTCCCTCAATAACTCCACCCCATTACTCTCACGCTCGGCTCTGCGTCTGCATTTGTTGTGCTGCGCTGCCATTGCAACTGCATCCCTCCCTCTCTACCAACCCCAAACTCCCAGTCCTACCCAAAAACCCCTACAGACCATCTCCCCGCCCAAAAGATCGCAGCTTCCGTTCCGGCAGTGTGGCAATGGCGAGGGCCCCGACGATGGTGATCCAGGACGACTACATCGACATGGACCTCACCCCCTCCTCGCCCAAACGCGCGCTCCTCGACTTCGAGTTCCACAGCGCCGCCCTCTCCTCCAGGCACGACAACAGGGAGGCCGCCGCCGCGCACGCGTCGCCGGCCGACGAGCTCTTCTACAGGGGCAAGCTGCTGCCGCTCCACCTCCCGCCGAGGCTGCAGCTCGTGCAGAAGCTGCTGCAGGAGCAGCAGCAGCTGCGCGTGCCGGACATCAAGCAGCCGCTTCCGCCCCCCAGCGCGAGCGTCAGTGCGGAGGCGGGCGCGGCCAAGAAGTACTCGTGGTCCAAGCGGCTCAAGCTCATGAAGCGGTGGGCGTCCAAGGAGTACATCAGGTCCTTCTTCTTAGCCAGGCCAGGCGACGTCGGCGTCCCCAGTAATGCCGGCTGCGGCGGAAGTGCCGCGAGAGGAAGCGCGCCGGACCAGGACGAGGTCTGCGGCCACCGCAGGTCCTTCTCCGGCATCATCCGGCGGGTGCGCCTGGTCGTGGCCACCAAGACCTCGGCGTCGACGCCAGCGCCCGGGACCTCCCCGCTCTGCTCCTCCTCCTCCTCCTCGTCCGCGTCCACGCCGTCCTGCGGCAACGCGGAGAGGTTCTTCCTCCGCGCGAGGGCGGCGGCGGCGCCCGCGCTGAAGCGGAGCAGCAGCGCCGGGTCGGAGGAGGGCGGCGTCCACGGCGCCATCGCGCACTGCAAGCGGTCGCACCAGCAGCTGCTCCTGCAGCAGGGCCGGAGGAGCGCCAGCGGCGTCGTCTTCTACTCCCTGTCCAACACCCCCAGGATCTCCGCCTCCACCTCTATCGCCGCCGCCGCCAAAGTGCCCGCGGCGCAAGAGAGGCAGGAGATTTGCAGGGGATGACGCCATTTCCACCCCCCCCCCCCCCCCCCCCCCCCCCCCCCCTTCTTTCTTTCTTTCTAGTTTTGGGGGCAGATGTTTGTGAAGATTAGTACCAATGTGTTGTCTTGTGAATTGTTTGCGAGGAATCAACTGACTTCTCCGTGATTTTCTCCTTCGCTCTCCTCCATGTTTCCATCTCAATGTGCCTGGACCAAAGGATCCACTGTTCATTAACCAGCCGTATGGTCAAAAGATCAAAACCGATTATCATCCTCTGATTCTCCATGTGCCTCAGCCCAGTCATCAATTGTTGCTGTGATGAATGATGAATGAACCATTGTGGCCTGTGGGGGCATCGTAGCGTACAGTCCTGATGAAATGTGCTAGGGTGGCACTGACTTGGTGGTGGCAGACTTGATTGATTCCTCTCAAAGTACACGGAGACTACTCAGCATCCTTGACCATGCCATGTCGCTGCCAACTCCTGCTCCACGCCGCCTGCCTCGCCATTGCCTTGGCTTCGAAACAAAGGCATTCTGATCAAATCGAAGCACTCCATGAAAACCCTTTGGCCTTCATTTGTAGTTGTTGCGAGTGAGTGCGAGGACTGCCCTTCATTTGTTCGCCGAAAAATTATACTATGAGCTGCAGCCTGCAAGGTAGGAGCGTTGGCCGCCGACTCGCTGACAGAGCCACACAACAGCAGCACCATAGGGGGCGGCCAAAAAGGCGCGCAGTTCCACCTTGGGCGATGATTGCCCGGGGCTTCGCCCTCCACCAAGCCTTGTCCATCTTCTGATTGGGACGTGCCATGGACCTCCACCAAGGCCATGCCACGCGAGCAGAGCACAACAACCACACTAGCAGAGGAGGAGGAGGAGATAAGATGAGCACAACACAAAGCACACGAGAGATTCCCTCCTTTCACCGTCCGTCCCCGTGCCCGGGAGCCACAGCAAAAGTTGCAGTTGCAGCAGCAGCATCTCGGAATTTGGATCGGAGCAAACCCTAGTGCGGCGAACCAGGGAATCTTCCCAGTGCCGACGCAGGAAGAAAAAGGTCTCGCCTTTCTGTTCTGTTGTTGCTCGAGACGAGGGGGAAAAGGTGCGAGAGATTTGCAATCGCAACAAACGGCGGGGAAAAGAGCAGGGGGCGGCTCCACTTGGATGTATATCAGTCGTGCAGATAAATTGTTTCCTTCTGGTCTCGACAACACTGATGAGTGAGTGAGTGAGTGAGGCCACGGCATCAGTCTACGAGGGTGAAATCAGCAGCATTCAAAAATAGACCCCAAGTGCTGCTTATTATTACACGCGGCCATTCGGTGAGTTTGCAAACCTGGGAAAAAAAATACTACTACTTACCATGGAGTGGGGGCGGCAGAGGTGAAAGGAAGCAGGGGAGAACGATAGAATTACTGTTACTAGGCTGTTTTAGCATTGTAATATTGTAGTATTGCAGCACCAGGACGACAGGAGCAGGTAGTTTGACTGGCGGGTCAGACTTATGGAACAAACACATATTATAACAGTGGAGGTTTTCACTGAGCCAATGGACCAAGATATGGTTGTTTATGCTGATGGCAGGAGTAGACTAGACTAGTAGCACAGCACAACACAGCACATTGAAATGCAACTGCCAGGCAGGACATGGTTTAATGCTCCATGCAACCCAACTACCTAATGTCCATGTAATAATATGAGCAATAGTTTTATATTATGGTGTACATCCTCTACAGGCAGGAAACACAAGGAATCCGACAAGACAGGATTCATACTTGCTGACAGGAGGCGCCAACTTCACCACACGCACTTGTTCATTTCTAACAGGATCGATCAGTGGTAGTGTACACAGGTTAATCTCTAGGGAGAGGCGTCCCAGAACCACACTACCTTGGCCGGCTCCTGACTTCCTCCAGCTGCACACACGCCAAGAACTGCGTCCGGGCAGGCAGGCCGCCGGCCGTATGTCACGTTCGCAACAGGAAGCTCCATGATTGCACCAATGCCCATGATGCACAACCTGCATCCAGAATTGGTTTTTTGTTGCAACAAACAACAGCCGAATTTCTTTTTACTCAGATATAAAAAATCATTAACTAAGAGAAGAGTCGAAGGCACCTGCAAGATGTACTGCAATGTGGTACATAGTCTATCTATTGACAGGAGACCTAGACGTCCCAAAAGATGCTACACCTTTCGATGCTCAGAACGTGTTTGATCATAGGAACACAAGAGACATGCGTATGGGGACAAGCAGGCTAAATACGACAGCAAAAAATGAACCAGATTTAAGATAAAATAAAAGGGTGCAGCCATGTTAGAGCATCTCCGCTCGGGTTCCCAGCAGGCTGTTTCCAGGGGCGTATTTTTCTCCAGGACGCCAGCTTCGTCCGGATTTGGCTCAAAATACGCCCTGGGAACGCCGGACGTAACGATTTCGGCGAAAAAAAGGATCTCGGCGCGTGGACCCACGCAGTCAGCGACCGAAGGTCATCCGTCGTCATCCTTCTGTCTTGGCTCCCGCGAAGGACTTCCGAACGGACTGCCAGGCATTAACTGCCCGTCTCGTCGACCACGCGTCGGCGTAATGGCGCGCCATCGCCGCCTCGGCTTCCCGCCGTTTCTCCTTTTTCCGCCACGCCGCTACACCCCTCCCGCCTTCGCCGCCCGCGCTCGGCCTATAAAAGCCGGCTACCGCACGACTCACGGCACACACTCTCCAACCCCTCTCCAACTCTGGCGAACAGTAGAGCTCGGCGAAAACACCCATGGCGAAAAGGTTCCCAGGCGATCCCGCGGCGGCCAATGGCTTCGGCCATCGCACTCTGCAGCCGTGGGAGGCGCGGATGCTGTACGACGTCGGTTACATGGCGCCGCCGGATTTCTGCTGCCCACCCGGCTGGAAGCTCAGCGTCGGCGCCATAATGATATCGCCGGAGCCGGAGGATGACCAAATGGTCGAGGCGGTCCAGGAGGCCATCGCGGCGATGGAGGACCCAGAGCTCGCCGAAGACCCCGGCAACTTGGTCCACTAGGAACAGTTCTTCGCCGAGTGGTGGTTGCGCGAGCTCGCCGCCCATGAGGGGCCGCCCGACACGCCGCCGAAGCGCCACAACGCGGCCGGGCGCCGTCGGTGGTGGAGTGCACCAGGGCGTACCCTCAACTACGTCCTCGAGCACATCCACAGCGGCAACGACCCCCGTCTCGGCTTCCCGCGCTCTCCGGCGCTAGCACCTCGTCGCGGGAGCCGACCTCCGGCAAACTGGCTACCCAGGAGGATGGGCAGCCTCACCTCCTCCTCCTCCGCGTCGCGCTCGTCCGGGACGGTGCCGGTGTAGTCGCCGCAGAGCAACGGCGAGTTCTTTCGGCCTCCCAAGCGTGAGGCCGCCACGCCCAGGGACTCGCCACCAAGGACACGCGCGCGGGGCATCGTCATCAACGAGTCCCGCACGGCGTCACCGCCGACAGGCCGACTCCGGCTGCGGCAGCCGAAGCTGGAGCCCGTGGACTGGACCGTGCCTGTCGACGAGGACTCGTTCGCCACAAAAATGGCAATCGAGCGCTCTCTGCAAGGCACAGCGCCTCCGTCGGCCGTGGCTGTCGACGAGCCGAACCTCCTCGCCTGGTCCAGGGCGGACTGGGAACAAGAGGAGGCACGCCGCGTCCAACGCCTGCAGGAGCGGGCCGAGCGCCAGGCCAGCGTGCGCCGTCAGCTGGCTTACCAGGGCACGCCTCTCGTCGTCCCTTCCTACCAGCCGTGGAGGTGCGGCGACGCAGGCCAAGGAAGCTCGCGCCCTCCGCACGACGACGACGATGATGGCGACGACAACTGCACGGCGGACCCGGACTACATCAGCTTCTACCGCAACTTCGGCATGTAGACGACGCACACCGGCATCGGCATCTGCTTCGGCTTCGGCCTTTTTTAGTTTTTTTAGCCTAGTTGAAGTCAGAATTCGGGTGCCCACCCGAATTCGACATAATATGTACGAATCGGCCATCTATTAATGAAATTCGCCTATATTTGCCCAAAGTTTGCCAAGTTTTGCTAAATTTTGTCCGAACCCGGGAATTCGGCCTGGGAACGCGACCGGAAAATAGGTCGTTCCTGAGCCAAAAACTTGCTCCATCCGGCGCTATTTATGTCAGGATTTCGGCTAGAAACGGTCAACGAGTGGAGATGCTGTTCAGGGACCACCCTTAGCCTCTGTTGAGTATCGGTTTCCCACTAGTAACATTTCCTGATTCCTGACTTGCTCCAGCTGCATAAGATACGCCAAGAACTGCGTCCAGGCAGGCAGGGCACCGGCCATATGTCACGCCTAGAATCTCGCAACTGAGAGGCTCTACTCTGCATTCTCAATGCAGAACTGATTTCACAAGAGCCATAAGTACTTTGCAAAAAAATAAAAACTATCTGAATATCAGCCTTGTTTTGCTTTCCACGTATAGGACAACACATAAGTTTGCATGTTTCATAAACAGTAAGCAAAACTTACTTCATCAAACCATAAAATCATGAACTTAGAAAAGGATCAAAAGAACCACCAGCTTAAGATGCCTGCAATGTGGTACATACATAGTCTTCCTACCGACAACAAACCTAGATATCCAAAAAATAATAATGTTACACCCTTCGCTGCTCAGAGTGTGTTTGTTCACAGGAACTCAAGAGACACGCATATGAGGACAAGCAAGCTACATACAATAGCAAAAGTTGAATGAAGATAAAAAGGGGGCTAGGCATGTTCAGGGTCCCACTTCATTTAGGCAGCTGCCGCAATGCTACTTCCTTCTCTCAACATAAGGACTTGAATCATGCTCAGGCGTCTCACTAGTCACTTGAGAAAATCGAATCACAGGGACATCACTTTGAATACAACAAGCAACCGCAGAATCATGCTCAAGTGTCGCACTCACCACTAGGCGCCCACAAATACTCAGAACATTGTACTCAACGATCATAGTTTCATAATTCTAAACTGCTCATACAGGTTGTCAGTTGGTACTTCGTACACACAGTGCTTGCTTGTTTTTCTAAGGAGAATGATGTCACTGCTGTATGTAAGATCAACAACGGGTAGGAGCACACTCAAGGCTCATTGGGAGGCTTAGCCTGATGACAATCTGCATAAATCAGTAAAAAAAATAAACTGGTAAAAGTAATCCCCAAGTGAAGCAATTCTCTTGCGCTACAGTTGCATGTTACCTTTGTTTTGTCATTAGTACCAATATAGTCAGATAGCTTCTTGTCCATAGCAAGCTCTTTTCCAGCCCACCAAAGTTGTATGCTGTCGAGCCTTTCATCTGAACATAGTTACAAGAGCGAATTGAATGATAAGCATAGGACATCCCATCTTTCATAGAAAAGAGAGGAATAAAATTTGAACTCCTAAGGAAAATTTTGACAACTTGATGGGTAAAGTAACCCTGATAAATGTTGAGACGATTTTTAGAAATTCAGGTAGGTTATTGAAGCTAGAAAATTATTGTGCAGTTCGGTCTTTCGCTAGGACTAGCATATTTACATTACAATTTTTGGATGTTGTCTAAACTCATTCGTATTACCTGATTTCGGATGCTGCGGACACAGTGCCTCTGAAGACCCTTGTAGAACACTAGCTGTTGTTTTCTCGATATTCTTGATATGTTCTCTTAGAGCACGAGGGGACAAGAATTTGTTATGCTGCACTTGTACCTGGAACACGGTTCAGGCAGATCTCAACATCTTCAACAGAAAAAACCCAAGCAAGGGACAATCATGTCAAGCGAAACTAATTAGACTGGTGAAATTAATTAGACTGGTGAAATTAATTTCACATCCCACGATACTACGACAATTAAATTTTTTTCTTATGTCTGACAGTAGGGAGAGAGAGAAAACTTAATTTTCTTTTCCTGATCGAGAAATACAGAGCAAGAACCATGCAAATCAAGTCAGCTGTATATAAACAGTAATCGCCACCAGAATAACCGAACACAAGAAACTTAGTGGAAGAAACAGGCTAGCTTTCTATCACCTACATTTTTCTTGAACATTCATGAAAATTCTCAACTGAACGAAATCCAAGCTGAAAAAAACCGACAATTTGTTATCGAACTGCTTCAGTACAATGTAAATGATGTACAAAAGCGCACTTGTCTCCAATTACACTTCATGGAACTTAATTCTAAGGATAGCATACTTGGTTCTAATAAGGACAGTGTACTAGCAATCCAGTGTACTTGGGACTAATATCGATGGCATACTTAAACTATCAAAGGCAGCATTCTATGATCATCCAATCCCCACAAGCAAATCGACAGAACAGGACGAAATCTGATTCGAACGGCTCGTGACCGAATCGAGAAGCTTACTACCTTGGAGGCGTAGGCTTCGGCCTCCGACAGAGCCCTCTCGAGCTCACCGCCCGCCGCACCCGCGTCCGCGCACCTCTCTGCAACAGCAGTGCAACGGCGACGCGTCAGTTCGATTCGATCCGCTGGTCCCATCCCGGCGGCCGAGGGAACTAGGTACTGGAAGCTCTTTTTCTCACCTCGGAGGCGGCGGCAGAGGGAGAGGACGCGGGCCTGGAGCGCGGCGGTGCCCGCGACCGCGGCGGCCACGTCCGCGACGGCGGCGGTGGCGGCGCACTCGTGCAGGAACTCCGTCTCCTCCTCGGACGACGGCGATGGGGGGGAGGAGGTCGTCGACTTCACGTGCAGCACCACCATGTCGTGCGCTCGCTCGCCCCGAAGGTTCTAGAGGCTTCCCGCTTCCTCCGGTTCGTGACGGCCGGCGACTCTATGTACGTGCTCGTGTGGGTCCACCCTTTCCGGGAGCTAATTGACGCGGTTTGATCAAGACCGCACGGTCAAAACTTCTCGTGGGCTTTTCGGGAAGGAAAACGCTAGGCGTCCTCCGGACGATGGGGGCTTGCCATCGTCAGAGAATAATTTTATGGGATCTGGTCCACGGATTTGAAGGCGTGGACCAGTTTCAGCAAATGACACGTGTTCAAAACAGTAAAAAAAATAGAATCAGAAACTGTTTTCTAGATCTAAATTGCCATGTGTCAATCAGACAAGTTGGTCTACCTGTGGATCAGGTCCCATAGAATTTTTTTCCCCCGTCGTCCTCCTCCCCGCGCGCCACGTGTCCCTCCAAATCCCGCTTTTGCTGCAGAAAACGCAATTTTTGCTACATATATTCCCGCTTTTGCTTTCGAAGCAAAAAACAGTTCGTTCCAGAAATAGAACGTCTCGCCGGAGACCATGCAGAAAAAAAATTGTACTAATGTAGCAAAACCGATTTCACCGAAAACATCATCGGAAAAAACTCGTCGGTGACTCTTGCCGGAGACCTTGTAGCAAAAAGTTGACACTGTTATAGCAAAACCACAATATGGTTATAGAAAAAAGTTCTTCTAATATAGCAAAAAACCTACTTCGCCGGAGACATCGCCAGAAAAACTCTCGCCGGAGACATTGTACCAAACACGTTGCGCAAATGTAGCAAAACCACAAAACGATGGTAGCAAATAAAATGTGCTAATGTAGCAAAAATCGACTTCGCCGGAGACTCGCCGGAGACTTTTACCGAGAAACCTCGCCGGAAAACATTGTAGCAAACGTTTTATATAATTATAGCAAAAGTCCAACACGTATGTAGCAAAACAATTATACCATTATAGCAAAAAAAAGTTCCCCGCCACCACGATGGTGGCCAATTCCTTTGCAACACCGCATGGAGCAATATGTGGCGCCGTAAGGAGCATCAACTATGTTCCATTGGAGCTGGAGCTGCGTCCAGTGGAGCTGGGGCTGGGCGGCGGAGGTCGCGGTGGCGGGGGCCTGCATCGTGGCGCGGAAGTCGGGACTAGGGGGCGGCGGCCCGGCAGCGCGTACAGGCAGGACGGGGACGGGCGAGCCAGTGGGCGCGGCGCGGCGGCGCCGCAGCGACCTGTCGTTGCCCCGGCAGCGCGACGGCGCAACGGCGGCCCGGCAGCGCGTACAGGCAGGACGGGGACGAGCGAGCCAGTGGGCGCGGCGCGGCGGCGCCGCAGCGACCTGTCGTTGCCCTGGCAGCGCGACGGCGCAGCGGTGGACCGGCAGCTCGTACAGGCAGGACGGGGACGGGCGAGCCAGTGGTGATAGTCTGTGGCTGGAGGACGCCGGCGGCACGTGAATTTGGAGGTGGCGGCGGCGCCTTCCTCTAGCAACGGCAGCCTCGAGTGGGGAGCTCTCTGCTGCGTTCGTGTGGGTTGGAGAAGACTCAGACAAAGGAAAGAGATAAGGAAGGTGTCGCTAGGTGGGACCCACAGTAGGGTAGGTGGAGGAGAGCGACGTGCACGTCCGCTCGATCCGGACGATACGAACCCGTGATCCCCCGGGTGATCTTATATCCTTTTCCTTTCGGGAAGCCTTTTTAAACTGACGAATTTTTCCTTGTAGTGAATCACTCACTGACACTAGGCCAGGGCCCACCTTGTCAGAGGCAACAAAAAACGTCGGAGACATTTCGGTGACTTTGTAAAAATACTAATCATTCGACGTGCGTTTATCTTGGTTCTAGTATCATTTTGCGCCTCGAATAAATATATGAATTCAGTACTGCCTTGCGAAGATTGTCATGAACATATTCTGAAGTATACACATACACTACATGACATGTTAGCTCTGCTGTCACACGAATCTACATGGTGAATCACAGACCTGGATTCTTTCTTTCAGTAAGATAACCACTATTGCTCCCTTTTGTACTCCAAGATAGCGAAAAGAGTTCTAGATGCAAGCGGGGGACCCATATAAGTATCTAAAGCCAAACCCCACATAAAATTCAAGTGAAAACTTGCACCAAGTTGACTCAAGTATCCCAGGCAGGCTGCTTGCAACCCTTAGCTCCAGCGCCGAGGACAGATAGGGCGGTGTATTTACACGGGCATTGGCGCGCCATCCAGACAATCTTTGCCGCTCACTCTTTGCTTGTGCCGAGGGCTAGGGATTTCAGCTCCGGCATCAGCATCTCGACCAGGTCTTCCTTCCTCTCCCTCAATCTATCCGATGTGCAATCATCTTCCTGCAGGGCAGAGACACCAGAGGATGCATGATTGTGTGGATGAGCACATAACACAAAATTTCATGCTTTTTCTTTCGTATGGTAGATGATCACTAAGAAATGTCCATACATAAGAGCATCACGAACATGATAAACACTAACCTACCAAGTGAATGTAGTTGCTATAGCAGAGTATTTCGGACAGATGGGGAGAGCTAGAGATATATATTTACAGTACATGTAAGGTGTCAAGTGGGATCCCACTTCTAGTTCATTTTAAATTTTTGTTGCGTAAAATTTTGTCTACATGTATAGAGTTCAGGGTAGAAACTGAATAAAAAGTTGTGGAAGGGTAACTAATTAATCTTTTCATAATCCACAAATTAAGGAGCAGCGATAGATTCAATTTTTTTTGAAGTGGACTTACATCACCCGTAGCAGCAGCTTGCAGAGAGAGAACTTTCACAGTAGTGCTGTGATAATCAGTCAAAACCTTAAAGGTTGAAGCTGGTAGCTTGTCCTGAAATATGGAGGATAGGGACGATAACACAGATATAAGATTTTACCAAAATTAACAGTATTACTTGAATACGTGAAATAAGCCAGACAGATCGAAGTATCCTAATTATGCAAGTTTACTACAAAACTACAACCTATGGGGCTAAGATGCTATGATTAGAATGCAGAGAACTGTCAATCAGGGATCTAGATACTGGCAAGGCTTGCAGCCGCTAACTCGTACAGGAAATATAATGCCCCATAAGTCGTTTCAACAGATTATAAACAGTTAAAGAAGATAAGGAAAATAAATCAGTTTACATAACACTGGGTAGAAGATTTCTTTTAAATCAGCCAGTTTTCCAGCTACTGGAGGGTTCCTGAATATTTCTAGTTAAAACTCTTACTACCAATTCACCATGGGCAGAAATATGTCCAACATTGACGACTGGGGAGGGACTCCCCTCTGCCTCTGTCAATCTGTAACCTGTCTTGCCATGCAAGAAAGCAGACCCCTTCCTTTCCCATTTTCCAAGTAAAACAAAGAAAAGAGGACATGCCATACAAATAGATCTCACTAGCTATGTTCCCCGAGGGGGGAGGAAAATTCGGATAAGAAAAACATGGAGGTGTGATTCTTCTGACAGGTAAATGACACATTTACAAACCAGCATACCAGACAAATATTATCAAGGTACTATGAACATGAAAGGAATTGTTGTTGCTAAAAACTAGCAACTTCTATTTAAACTGCATCAGGTATAACTTGAAACCAATGAAAATCAAAATTCACCTTCAGTATTGTGATTACAGCACCAACAGCCCTTCCAGGTGCCTGAAGAGCCTTATTGTATGCCTACAAAAAATTCAAACAGGATGTTTCTCAGGTCAAGCTATAAATATAGAGAAGCAGAGTAATTTTTTCAGATAGAAAACAGATAATTATTTTAAGCAAACCTGAAGAAAAAGTAGAGCAACAACTTTTGGGAGGAAGGAAACTGGATCACTCTCTGAGGAAACTTGTATTATCAAATCCTTCAATTCATACAGGAAATTAAAGTATCAGATAGTTAGCAATGCAGTTCAGCTATAAAAAGACTTAGTATGACAATAAAACAATGAATTCCTTATTCTGTACATTATGCTATACTGAACAGCCTCACGCCATAGTACCTTACCAGTCTAACAATCCTGATAATATTATCATGGTGATTTTGACTTGCATTCTACTATTCCATACTTCCACTACTTTGATGCTTAAAACACAAGGAACAGCATATTTTCACTGAAACAGTGATCATAGTATCATACCACGAGACTCCAGGATTTTAAAAACTGCTGCCAGGATGGTTCTGGTTACATGGGCAGCTTGCAAAGTTTTAAACTTGATACATGATTTAACATTGGGGCAATACCAAATAAGTGATAAACTGCTAATATACTCATTCCACATGACATGAGGATCAAAGGGAACTTGTTTAGCCTAAACCAGCAAAAATCAAATCTGTCTGGACTGGTTCAAGAAAG
Organism: Avena eriantha; assembly: GCA_910589775.1. Classification (NCBI taxonomy): domain Eukaryota; kingdom Viridiplantae; phylum Streptophyta; class Magnoliopsida; order Poales; family Poaceae; genus Avena; species Avena eriantha. The sequence goes on from OU342740.1 coordinate 420,735,132, forward strand.
GAAGTTCTCAGTGGTTTTCCAGAAAATGTGGTACCCCTCAAAATACCAAGGCATACCTTGCGGTAGGAATGCAGCAATGATCGCTCTAATCTTTTATCAAGCTTCTTATATGACAAGCCACTGCAAAAAGAAGAGTAAGCGCTTTGATAATCCAGGCACCCTAGAAAGCAAGTACAAACAGTCAAACACAAAATGTTACCTTTCCTCTGCTGAATCTCTTAAGGCGTCCAGAAATGAATCAAACCGCTGTTGTGGATTTCAAGGAAAAGGTTAGAAAGAGCAACAAAATCCACTTATATTTGAAGTTAGCATCTCAAAAACTCAGAAATTATCTATTGTTCATTTGCGGCTTAATGTATGCTTTTTAGACAACAAGGCTCGCCATCACATGCTTAGGAGTTAGGAACATGCACATTTTATGAACTAACAAATAATTACAACTTGGTGAATATCCTTCTGGCGTGCAGTCTTATACCTCAACTATTGTGTAAACCCTAGTTTGAATTACATATGCTTCTGAAAAAGAACTGAATATATAATATCAAGAAGAAATCAACGGTCCTTCACGTGTCAATTTTTTTTCATCATAGAACACACAAAAAATTAACATGAAGAACGTTGCTGAATAGTCAACAGAATGACGGATTTTTTCTAAGGATATAGGCAGGGTATAAGCAATTATGAATGCTGCATATTTATACTATAGCATCTTGCCAGTCTGGTGACATAAAGCATGAAGCTTCACAGAAGAACTTCATCTATACTAGATTCAGTGCATCAAGAAAGTTGAGCAATTATTCATGTTAAGCCTCCAAGCTGTACTCTACTCTAGAAGTCTAGAGACCCAGACTAAAGTTTTATTCGCGGTACATTTAAACTGTTAATTGCTAGGTGCTAGCAAAGAAAAAGACAGAACTAAGGACTAAGTCTTCAATGAATACATCAAACATTATTTCTTTATTACAGACGGACCTTTCCCTCCAGTGCTTCAACTAAAGCTTGAGCTTTTGATGACAATGTCCCAGGAAGATCCTTTGCCTGAAGTTTTTTTCCCATTTACAAAAGAGAGCAAGCCCAGAAGGTTAAACAAAATGACATTTTCATTCAGGATTGACACTGGAAACTATTACATAATATACATGTAAGAATGAAATAAGTTAACTATACCAGAAAAGTACGGTCAGTAGTGCTCAATTGAACATGCTGTTCTTCACTGTCTTCAAACTTCATTCCATTCTTCAATTTGTTGTCCTTATCCTATCAATTGTTTAGTGCAAACTACATGCATTAGTCAGAGAAGTAGCTTGCAAAAAACGTTTAAATGATTCAAATTTGAACTATGAGGTAGCTAGTAACCGATTCTTAGTTCATCACACAACAAGCATCACAAGTAGACAAGTAACAGTCAGGGTTGCATGTTATTTGAAGTGTTCTGTTGCACGTGCAAAACTAAAACCAAAACAGATAAATCAAAGAAGGAAGACAACCCCACTGCGTGAGCTTAGAGGAGTTACCAGTGTAAGCAAAATCTTGTCGACCATTGGTGTGCCCATAGTTCTTAGCAGATGCTTGTGTAATATGCCCTGGAAACAAGAAAACAGATCAAGAAAAAGGACCATAAGTAAAGGCTGCCAGATTGTTGAGTAGCAAGCGATTTGTGAGGATGATGCCTATAGCAACTTACAGAGGTAGCAGGATCATCCTCAAACACATCCAGAGCTTTTTCATATAGTTGCATATCCAGGACTGCCTGACAATGAAAAGGAATAATATTGAAAAAAGTTAAATTATCTAGCATCATAAGAGAAATGCAGGCAAGCAATTTAAAATTGAAGAGAGATGCTATCTAAAAACTCAAAAAGCAACTATAGTACAGCAAGAAACTAAAATGTATATGGAATAAAGAAGGGGATTACCTCATCTAGCTGCTTTTGCAGATTATCAAGCACACTCCGCCTCCTTTCAGCATTTTCAGACAGCATTGTGTTCCTCTTCTTCTTCCATGAGTCAATAAGCATTGGTCTCAGGTGTGATGACAATAATTTAATTGGACCGTTTAAGTCGTCTGAGCCTAATGTTGATTTAAAAGTTAGGAAATTTCTAGAAGTGCACATTTAACTAAATAGAAAGAATGATGTCAATATTATTTAGTTTCCTGACCTGCCAACTCTTCTAACTCTGGAGCAACAGCCAAAACCTTTTGCTGTATCAATTCATCAGGGAAGATATTTATATTCTCCTCTTTTGGTTTCTCTGATGCTTTTTTACCACCGCGTTTGGCATCACCTGAAGAACCAGTGTCCTTGTTTTTCCTATGAGATTTTTTGCCCTTTACAGGGATAATTTCTTCACTGTCATCATCCTTTTCAAGTGATCCACCTTTAGCAGACCCACCGGCTTTCCCTCTTTTCTTCTTTGGCCCTCTGTCTGATGAAACACCAGTACTGCTGGTGTCATTATCACCAATGTCTTTTGTGTCCGAGTACTGGGCAGATGTACTCAAATTCATACTCATGGGAGTTTCTTGACCAGCAATATGTCTAATACCAAAGGAATCAATCTCCTTTTCTAGCCGATCAAAGATACCCTGAAATGATTGGAAAAACCAGACACATTGCACTCATTTTAGAAGATGTAATGCGATGGTGCGGACATGAGTGCATGCAAGATTATTGCAAGTGTAAGAAAGAGGTTCTGATAATTCACCTTAATGAACACATTACTGAAGACACATGATTCTCCAAATAGCACTGCTTTAGAAGACTGCAAATATTTTCTTTTTAATGTGTGACCATCGTGAAAAATGCACAAACTCAACTATATATACACCAACCTTAGCTGCCTTCTGAAAAGATGGACAAAGGGACAATATCTTGGTTGCATCAGGGCCACTGATATACGATGGAAGGACCGAAAGAGAATCAATCCTGAAACAAGTAAAGGGTATATTGTAGCAATGTGAACTTGAAAAATGCTTAACTTAGCAGAAAACAGACTAGTAACAGTCAAGTAGGGGAAAAAAGCAAAGAATATATTGATTCTATACAAAATGTTGAGGCATCCTGTGAAGTCTCAGCGACTTTAATGAACTAATGCTACTAATTAATTCAAAAGTCATACACATATCTTGTTACTCCCTCCATACTGGATTGTTGGGCTAAATTAGCAAAACGTTAGAACCTAGGTGATCACCGATTGGCTATGAAAAAGGGAGATATAGCATTGATTGATACGGTAATTAAAACCGGAAGCCATGCATGCCCCTCTTTCCTCCATTCCCGTGAAAAATTAGTACCATGCATTGGTCAGTTTACTATGCTAAAAAGGTTGGAGTAGTCTCACGAGGAGTAAATCATGCAATTAATGTACAAATTAGCCTAACTTATCGGTATTGATCTAAAATCCCTACTAGCCCAATAATCCGGTACGGAGGGAGTAGCATTTGATCGACTTATCCCTTTGCCCCTACTATGGTATAGGTCATAATTCATAAGTCATACACCTATCACGTGATGTGACAGGATTGAGTGTATAACTGTGTGTGAACGGCGTGCGGACAAAGGGGCCGCAGGAGAGAGAAAGTGGGGACTTGCTTAGCCCTTATTGATAATTCCATCCCCTTATAGAGAGGTTACATCTAAAGGTGGAACCAAAGTAGTCTCTTTTGCCCCAAAGTTATCTTTAACTCTGGAAGTCCTAACTTAATGGGCAGGGAAGAGGATGCTGCCCGCTAAGGCTGCACCGCTCTTGGTTTGTGAACCAGCTACGGAGGCCCTGCCCATGTTTTGAAACTGGTAAGGGAATTACACACATGACAACCCAGTTATATTAGTTACATACCATGTGTAAAGGGACAATCAAAGGGCAACTGGGAGGCTCATTTTTCGGGGATGCATCATGCATGCCAAGTCAGGACATCATAGCACATAACAGTGACAAATCACAATTAAGTATTAAGTAGACACGAAGTTCAACAATACCATTGTCCATTCTCAACCGCGTCACCTACAGCAGAATCTAGCATATCGACAACTGAAGAATGAATAAAAATAGCCTCCAGTGCAATGCCATCTGGATATCTGGCCTGTAGAAGATAATAAGATAGTCAATATATACACTCACAGACAGAGCATGTGGATAGTAAGGGAGTATTGACAGCTTCAAGTACCTCCAAGTACTGCTTAGGCTGGGGGATTGCGAGTTTCTGAAGCACTTCATAACCAACATAAGAGTTCTGTACAGCAAATGGAGAACTCATCAAACCAAAGGAGATAAGGCATAACAACAATGCAGAGTATGTGATCAGAACACAACATTTATCATGCTAAATATCAGACAAAGAGATTTCATATGATGCAACAAGATATGGAAGTAACACTGTGGTTGTGTGTGGAAGAACTGAATCAGTTTTCACACAAAGGTGAATATGTAACATTTGAGATCTTGGGTCAATATACACATGGTTCTGCAAAGCCTACTTGTGCTACTAGCTGGAAAAATTCTTTGGTTCTAACATGTTATAAAATTGTAGGGACTCAAGTCTAAGCTAGATATGCCTCCACCTGTGAAAAAAAAGCATCAACGCTTTCCTTTTGAGCATGCGCAAAAACCTAGCAAAGGAAGAAAAAACAAATCATTAAATACAGTTTAAGAAATCAGAATATAAATTCAAATACAGATCTTACAGCTGGCGTCCAATGTACTCCCGCACGGAGAGACCCAAGTACAGCACCTTCTTTAAGCAAGGCGGCAAAAATAGATTGAAAGAATGAACCTTCCACCGAAACTCCATTAGAACCGTGCATTTCTTGGAGCTGTTGCTGCAACGAGTTCCAAACAGATGGCAAGTTTGTCGGAACTGTTATGCCCCTTGCCGCACCACGGACCATGGCAGTAATTCGTGAGACATACGCTGGTGTGTATAGCTGGCCACCTTCTAGCCTTCCTTTCACCTGGAAGGATTAAAATAATAGTACCAATTTGGTTTGAGTGAAAGCAGCTAAGAAAAAACCATTTAAAGCATGAGATAGCCGACTTACAATAGTTCCAAGCCGAGGCTCGAGGATATTGATGACCAGCTCTGATCCAATGTGTAACTGTGCAGCAATCTCAGCCAAGGCAATCTGGCTGCGCTCTTGCAACTTCTCATTTATCTCTTCTGTCACAGTGTCCCAGTAAGACTGCGACATGATCTCGCCGTTGATCAACATCAAGGCTGGATCATCCGTGACGACCTTTTGTGCCTGCCTCTCGACATGGTAAAGATCCACCCCCAGAATATCTGATAAATCAACTAGTGATGCACGCCCTCGGTTCTTGATCTCCGTCTTAATCTCATGCTTCAAATGATCCTGCCACACCATAATGACCATGGATGTTGGATTAGCTAAACTCTGCACATCCTTGGTTGGGCAAGGGCGTTAAACAGAAGTACGGCAGATAGACATTACCACAGCAATTCATATCTATATAACATAGCAATTTCTAGATAACACTTCGCCAAGACTCTTATTAAGACCAAGGTATTCAAATGCGCAACTGAATCAAAATCTCTCACATATCTGACTGCATAAAGACAAATTGTCGAGAGAGAACAATTTTCTCTCCTGAACGCTACAGAAACTATACAAGGTTGCAAGAGGGACTGGAAACAGATTTATTGTTAAACCTAAACTCGATGCTTTATAAGAACAGCACAAAGAACAAAGCAATTGTATCAATTTTCCAGGAATGCTCTAAATTTGAAGTGACTACCTATTTTTTTCAGTCGAGTATAATTACAGTAGGACATAAACGAAGATGAAATAGCACCGACGATTTCAACGCTGAGTCCCACAATTCGAATCGCTGATACGCAAATCCAGGCTACAACCCTCCGCCGCAAGGAGGTGAATCTGGTTCCGGAGAGACTGCGAGGGGATTGGGGGGTACTGGTAGAGATGCACGCGGGCACGCGTGTACGGGGAGAGGGAGGGGGAGGGGAAGGGCGGCTTACGGATGTGATGTACTCCTTGCCGGAGACGGTGTGGAGGAGCTCGAAGTCGATGAGGCCGCGCTCCTGCAGCTTCTGCACCAGCTCCACCACGTTCCGCTCCGACAGCCGCACGCTAGACCGCGCGCTCTGCGCCGCCTCCAGCTGCCGCTGCAGCTCCAGGAGCTCCGCGTCCATCGCCCTCCCTGCGCCTTCGCTGCCGCGAGATGTCGCCGGAGACGGGGAAGAGGGGGGCGGTTCGCCGAGATCGATCGAGCCGTCGACGGAGTTGGGGGTCGCGCGATTCGACTTGCGGGAGAGAGAACCAAAGGGTCCTGACTACTGACTAGCAAGTGGGACCTGGTGGTGAACGAGGTATCGTCTTCCCGCATTGAAAACGGAGAGCATTGCTATACGTTTTTGTATGGCGAAAGCACTTTTTTTTTTGAGAGAGAGAGAAATGGAAAAGCAGTTGCTACAACTATACCAATCATTTATGATAGAGATATTTATTCAGCGACTGTTTTTTAGTTGGCATCTCAACAATACGAAGCAATAGATTAGTTATTAATTATTTTTTAAAAAAAATAACGAGTCACACACACTAAGCATATCAATTATAATAATGGATTATCAATTTCTATCAAATCTTATAAAAATAAAAAAGGTAGAATTTTTTCCATGGATTTCAAGAAAAAAGTCTCTTGTCATGTTTTATTCTATCACTGGACAGTCCAAAGACAAGATTAGTTATTCTTCATCTACGCATATCCAAATTCTGCACCTATAATAATCTATAGATAGTTCAAATTGAATAGCAGCAATAATCAATTTTAGCATGAATTGTTTGGAAGGGGAGTCTACCCTACGACGCCACTACTATGACCTCGAGCCTTCAGGTGAATGAACTCTTCCACCTCAAGTCATAAGTCTGCAATGAACTTCTTGAGACAGAAGCAAATCCGATTATGAATAGCCAGATAGCAAGATAAAATAGTTGGTTGAGTTTTAATACTCTCTCTAGCTTGAATTACTTGTCATAGATTTGTGTAGATACACATGTATCTAGATAAATTTGTGATAACTAATTCAGACCGTAACTATTGATTATTTACTTCGTCTTGTTTATTGACATGTAGATTGAGAACCATTTTTTGTTCGAGTGTTGCGAAACTTATTTTGGTCAGTGTTGTCATCTTTTCATCATCTAGACCATTTTCTCGATACGATTTATCATGCACGCCGTCATCATTGTTTATTGACATGTAGGTGTGTTGCAACCAGCGTACACGTTTTTGGTTTTATTGGTTTTATTGCTTCCAAGTCTGATATATCACAAGTCCAATATCACCATCTATATGCTTATTCATGTTGATGATATCATAGTTGCTAGTTCTTCTCAGTTTGCAACTGATGCTTTGCTAAGAGATCTTAATAAAGAGTTTGTCTTGAAAGATCTTGGTGATCTTAATTTCTTCTTGGGCGTTGAGGTACAGAAAACAAATAATGAACTTGTCTTGAGTCAGGCGAAATATGTACAAGATATTTTGGCAAGAGTTGGTATGGCAAATTGCACAAGCATGCCTACTCCCTTATCTTCTTTAGAGAAGGTTACCGCACATGATGGAGACTTGTTGGGTCCTGAAGATAGCACCAATTATAGAAGCATGGTAGGTGACATTGACACGGCCAGATATCTCCTATGCAGTTAATAAAGTTTGACAGTATCTATATGCTCCTACTACTGTTCATTGGACTGATGCCAAACGAATTCTTAGGTATGTCAAACATACTATGACTATTGGTCTGACATTTATGCGATCTACCTCTACACTGTTGAGCGCTTTCTTCAATGCAGACTGGGATGGTTGTGTAGATGATCGTCGATCCACGTGAGGGTTTGCTGTCTTTTTTGGACCGAACCTAATTTTTTGGAGTGCTAAAAAGTAGGCTACTGTTTCTAGGTCTAGTACAGAAGTAGAGTACAAATCAGTAGATAATGCCACAACAAAACTCATATGGATACAGTCCTTGCTAGCTGAATTGGGAATTCAGTTGACTCATACACCGTTCCTATGATGTGACAATCTTGGAGCAATATACTTGTGAGCAAATCCCATGTTTCATGCACGATCGAAATATATTGAGATTGGTTTTCACTTTGTCAGAGAACGAGTGTTGAAGAAGCAACTGAAGATTCGGTTTATTCCCTCCAAAGATCAAGTTGTTGATGGTTTTACAAATCCACTTCCATACCGAGTCTTTGAAGACTTTAAGCATAATCTCAATTTGTCTAAGTTGTGATCAAGGGAGGATGTTAGAGTTAGTAGTTGTTACGGTTTCAATGCCGTATGTAAATCTAACCTAGAGTCCGTGTCATTAAGATAGGATATCATGTACGGTAGGATTGATTCTCGGACCACCTCTCCTGTAATATGTTCTCACCCCCTCCTGTAATATATTCTCACATCCTTGAGGCTTGATAGTATCCGAGTAGTTGCAATCTATCTGGTATCAGAGTCAAGCGGTCTCAAGTTCAAGATCCTGCTCACGCAGTATTAAAAAAAAGGATTGCACGACCTGCACCGAACCCACGCTAAGGAATAAAATAGCCTAGACGGGAGGGGGAGTGTTAAGGATATAATACATGCATATCCTTTTCCATCAGTTCGAACTTTTGAAATAATTGACTGGAGCAACAATTCAATATACATGTCCTACAACGCGACACTAGGGGATGTTGTAACGATGTTGCAAGCACATGAGAGAAATATCGTATTTGGAGGTTCCCTCTAGGATCTTGAGTTCTTTCAGGGTATAGTCGGTCCTGGCTGGAGTCTAGAGCTTTGCCTTAATTATGTAGTACCTGGAGTATTCTCCACGGCCACAGTCCACAACCACGAAAATTGCTGAAAATGGATGGCATAATCATTGCCAGTGACACGCGGAAATGACACAAAGTGTGGTTATTTGGATAGGGCGAAATGACACAAAGTGTGTTTTTTTTTTTTTTTGGAAATGGGCAAGTGTGCTTATTTGGACAGGGCGGTGATACTTATTGTTTTTTTTTTTTTTTTTTGCGGGGATACTTGTAGGTTTTCGTTACAGTGGTATATCTACTTTGCAGTTGCAGGAACCAAAGTAGATGCAGCAAGTGAGTCGCGTGATGAGATTTGCCCGTCTTCCTCGATTGAATGTGTATATACTGGAATACGTATTTCTCTCTCCATCTTAAAATAAGTGACTTGGGTTTATCTAGATTCACACGTATCTATATACTCCTTCTGAACCATATTACTTGACTCAAATTTGTCTAGATTCGGATGTATCTAGCACTAAAACTTGACTAGATATATTTGTTTCTACTCCCTCTGTCCCAAAATAAGTGACGTGAGTTTGTCTAGATTCGGATGTATCTAGACACGTTATAGTATATAGATACATGTGAATCTAGACAAACCCAAGTCACTTATTTTAGGACGGAGGGAGTAGATTAATCCAAGTCAACTAATACGGGTCGGAGGAAGTACTAAAATATGTCTAGATACATGCGAGTTTAGAGAAACCCAAGTGACAAACTCAAGTGGGGAGTATATTTTTGCTCTGGATTATACTGCTTTAAAATACTCCCTCCGATCCAAATTAATTTACTTGATTTTATCCAGATTCGGATGTATCTAGTCCAAAAACATGTCTAGATACGTCTGAATATAGACAAATCTGAATCTATAATTTGGATCGGAGAGAGTACAACCAGGATTACTGCTTTAAAATGATGCATCTTGAAATTTCTTCTAACACCAGCCTCTTGTGCAAGGCCATGGTTAGCTGTTTTCTTGGAGCTAGCTGCTACTGTCAGTGATGGCGATCGGGTGACCTGCACCGCGCAAACATCTGCCGATGGTCTCATCTAAACTAAACTATCTGGTGATAAATTAAGACACTAATTTGGTGTGATGGATATCCGTAAGAATACTTCCGAAACGAATTATCTTTAATATAACGAGATGGATATCCGGGGGTCTTCTTTGCGACAAAATATCCTCCAAAGGCACATATAGCACCAGCAGGTACACAGATCACAAACGATGTTACACAAAGTTGCAATAGCTGCTTATTTCTTATAGGCAGGGATTAGCTGTAGATTTTTGTTGCCGTGGTATACCCCAGTTCACAGAACAAAAGTAAATGAAACACATGGTCACACTCCTTTCACGGTATAGGAAAAATAATGTCTATGCAGACGGCAATAAACTAAGCTAACTCCAGAGAAGACTGCTCTTGCCTTGAATACCAGAAACCATTATCAAGCCCTTGGGCTGTGAATGCAGTCCATCTCCATAAGAAACATCCAATAGGCACAATGCAAACGGTTCTGTGGATCTCGGCTTGGAAACGAGCTATGATACTGCTTGGCATCTGGCAGTAGAAGCAAAGGCTGCAAGGATCCATGACAGTTATATGGAAAAGATGCAGCAATCACAAAAAGATACTTCCTCCGTTCCACAATATAAGCCTTTTTAGCAAGCTGTTTTAGTTTGCTAAAAAGGATTGCATTATGGAACGGAGGTAGTATCTCCCAAAATTAGCATCGATGTGTTCCATATTCCAACTGAGATTTAAGTGCACGCTTACATCAGCGTCTTCACGAATTTCCCGCGGCCTTCCTCATAAGTTCATAGAGAGCAAAACCACCTTGGTGGCAACCAGGCAGTCGCTGGCTCATTTCTCTTAATTCTTCCTGTAATTCGGAAACAATTCCGATGAACAACGGTTAGGAGAACCTAAAATCCAGGAGAGGATCAAAGTACTGCTAATAGTACGAGGGGGCTTACTTTGGAGACTGCATACAGCTTAGTGGATTCATAGCCATCCTGAGCTCTAGAATAAAGCTCAGCTACAGTATTGGAATCGACGTTGCATCTCACAAAAAAGAATGCGGCTGGCCTAACATTCACTTCTCGGCGAGATACTCCAATGAAAATGGCTTCACTCTGCAAAATTAAATGCAGATAGTGAACATGACAAATTTCAAGAAAATCATGCAACTACAGAAATCTTTTTGCAAAGTAAATTACAAACAAGAGCGAAGTGCCCTCCTGATGTGGTCTTGTTTCTGTATATTAACCAGTAAACCTGACACTACTGATGCAGCAGCCACGATTGCAAGACAAAGACTGTAGGCGGTTTGATTACCAGAGAGCTAGCAGGAACTCCAGTTTCCTCTACTACTTCACGGATGATTCCATCAAACATTTCATCAGAAACTCTTTCAATGAGATGAGCAACATCTTCTACATCATTTTGATGAGCCAAGATTCCAACTTCTTGCGGCTGATACAAGCAAATGAACTTTGATAATAAGAAACATGAATATTACTGATGGACCACTGAATCCACAAGCCCGCCCGCCCTGTAGAAATAAAATATATTCACTTTCAAGAATTTCAATTATTCTCTCGGCTCAATATTTTCCAAGTTATAAATTATCGAATATATATAACTTCTCAGGTCAATTTCTTCATCATCTCATGGAAAAAGAGTTAATACACCTCGATTTTTATCTCTAAGGGATGGCCCGAATTTCAATTGAAGAAACTACGATATATTTCATATAAAGTTAAAACGAACAAAAGACATGCACTTTCTACCTGACTTCCGATCTCTAGCAACGCAAACGGGCTATGGAAGCAAACAATCCAGCCTACCAAAGTTACAGGTCCTTGTACTTCATCTCTACTTGGGGTTTCTTTAAACAGAGCCCTTAGAAGTCATCAAGTGTGCTCAGTATTGTAACATTCTTGCGATATTACCTCAGAATGTCCACCAGGAAAAACATAGTAGCCAGGAGATTCTCCCACATTGTTGCTCCTTTGCAATACAATAATTTTCTCATCAGATGTTTCAACAATCGCACCATTTCCCAGTGGATTTGACATGTGTTGGCAACACACAGAGTCATCTAATCAGATCAGATTGAAAGAGGAACTATTTAGGTCAAGCCAGGTAATTCCTATGATCGTATACAAAGATTCAGACCATGGAATTGAGCACACAAAGTACTGATACAAGTTATCTAACAATTAATGATTCAGTGGACATCAATATCAGCTTCATAGCGAACATTCATACATCTGATATAACAAAATATGCGACCATGGAAATGAAAAGGAAATAGTTAGTGGGCATTTAATTTTTTACAAGTTTGAGCAATGGAAGAATCAGAAAATTCATGTGGTAATGTAAAAATATTTTTAAATATTAGAGATGCAAAAATGCCTTGATCCATAGAGCAAGATGTGACTAGGGCATCTAGAGATTCTAGCTTCTAAATTACCTTCAGACGGGACCAAAAATTTCTCCCACAATGGACTGAGATTTGTTCCTACAAATGTCCTGTTGTTTGAAAGTTAATGGTAATAACGATGTTAGATGGAGGTGTTGCATTGAGATATTGCATAGACGAAAAAAGGCAAAGGTCAAGACTAGAACAGGAATTGAGGCTATATGAATTCTAGTACAAGGGAGTAGCTACTGAAATAGGATAAGAAAGGTCAAGCAGACCTGTAATCTGTGAGACCCAAATGAAGTGAGACGCAGTACTCCTGATTTGATTCATCATTGTGGTGCGAGGCATGCCCTCCATACTGAAAAGTTTCATGGTGGCCAAGAGTATTACTTTCAGTACAGAGTGAATAAAAGTAAAGAGGATAAGGAAAGACGGCGAAAACAGCACACTCAAAAAGTTCTGGTGGCAGAAGTTCAGTTGTAAATGGAACAACAGACCAAAAACCATCGCAAAGGCACAAGTTCAGCTCTAAATGAACAGAAAAGTTCAGAAATAAAAGTTGCGTGTACTTCAGGTTCACCTAATGAAAGGAAAAAATGTTCCATATTCAACTTTGCTTGGATAAAGATGGTGTCTGAATGACCTCCAATTTCAAATTAAGTACGGAATATCAAACATAAGAAACCCCTATGTCTTAAGTCCTGTGCATCTATGGCAAACAAATCCGTAGGCATCTCAAGGAAACTCAACTCCACCACATGACACAAGTTTCTTGTCAGTACCAATTTGGCACAGAGCAGTCCTAAATTACTAAACATGTAAATACATTTTTGAGTTTAATAAAAATATTAGTGCTCATTAATCAATAGTACCTCTACGCCTCAGTACTGCAGGGAAATGGTACCTGAAATACAGGGAAAGGTACATACATACCCGAAACTTAGTGCCACTGTACAGCGATGGGTTCTGCTGGAGCCTCTGGTTCCATATCTGCGAAATGTACAAATATGAACAACGTCCATGGGTTGAACTCATACGAATCGGATACATGGTCTGCCACATTATACCTCGTCTATAGATGCTTCCAGTGACGCATCTGGATGGGGGATCCGGTCGAACGACGGGTCGAACTTCACCGAGACCTTCATTTCACAGCGACACTGGGTTAAATACCGTAAGAAGAATTTACAAAATCTGCAATGAGCAGTTCGATTAGGAGACATATGGGATCAGACGTGGGACGAAGGGAAGAAGAGGGAGGTCACCCGGGATCGAGGGAGGCCTGCGGGGCAGGAGAGGAGGAGCTTGTACGTCGTGCCGGGGTTTTCTGCCGCCGCTGGGGCGGCGGTGGCCATGCTGCGGCGGCGGTGAAGGGATGATGAGGTGAGGGGGAAGGGAGGTGGTGGTGAGGTGTCGAGAGACGGCCGGCGGCCGCCGGAAGCTATGAAAAAGAAAGAGGTACTCGGCCGGCCGGCGGTACTTGGGGCTTGGATGCCGGGCTTGGGACATAGGGCCGGGCCAGATTCGGGCCATACTTTCGGGAAGAACGTAAAATATCCAAGGGCAAATTTATTTATTTTTGCCCGCTTCAACTTTTTTTTACGAAACCCGGTGCAACGCAATTACGCAAACCTATTACTCACCTATAGGCACGCACAACTTTTTAGCACCACCAAGACATCCTTGGCTCTCGCGTTGCTCCTGCGAGTAAACGAGAGCCCCCAACGGTGCCTCCTCCTATCCCCTCCTCACCTCCTCCCCTCATTCTTGCCGCTGCCATAGGGTGTTGCCAGGCAAAGCCCGTGTGCACCGGCGGTGGTGGGGACTCTCTTCCCCCACGCGCGATGGTGTCGACATGGGCCCCCGCGGTCGGTGAGGGCGCCGTGCTGGTCATTGGGCGCGGCGGCGCGGAGCTCCGGCCTCGACGTGGCAGCTACGTGGTATAGGCGTGCTTGCGGTGGCGGCGGCTCAACAGTCTCGACGGCGGGCGGTGCGAGCTCTGCCCATGGCGCGCCGGTGGAGGTCCCGGGCGTGGCCGGGCGCAACGAGCGGCTCGGCGGCGCTACGCACGTACAACCAGTGGCGGAGAGATCCAGGCATGGGGATGGTGCTCCCCTTGAGTTCGGGTCGGGGCAGAGGCCCTTGGGCCTGTTCGAGCCCATCATCCATGCCCCAGATCTGTGGACCTCGGTAGCCAAGGGACCTGCTGGAGGTCGATCTGGATTTGCTGGAGCTTCCTCTTGTCTAGTTGCGGTAGTGCTGGGTGCGGCGACCGTACTGTGCCCCTTGTTGACGTCTAGTGTCCTCGCAGCAATTTTCCTCATGTGGCATTGTGCAGAGTTGGATACGTCAGGGTTGCAGCCCTAGGTGGCAGGTGTCCTCTTGGTTTGACGGGCGAGCCAGGGACTCAAGTGCTGCCCGGAGATCACAATCGTGAGGAAGGTGTGGTGGCCGGCGAGCTGCGTGTTGTGATGGTGGTCCAGGTGTAGTTCGCAGCGGTTAGGTACCCTATGTTGGTGACAAAGAGATTATGCCGAGGGAAAACCATTGCCTGTTTGGGCCATGGCGGCAACGTCCGTGGACACCATGCCCTTCCTGAAGGCGTTGTTAGGGCCTCTCTCGATCCCTGCACCTCAAGATGGTGGAACCACCACGTTAACTCTAGGAACACTTTGTAATGCCATTGCCACGTGATGTGTGTGTGGTTAGAACATGCGGCGACGAGGTGGAGCACAATCTTACAGACGACATCAACTACTACGGCTGCTCACCCCCCATCGTCTACCCACTCACTGCTCCCAGCAGCGGCGGTCGTGGGCAAGGTCTTGAGTGCGATTGTGAAAGCCGAACAAAGAAGAAAAGAACAAAATGGCGGTTCATCGGTGGTCAAATGTGCAGACTTCATTCTTTGCTTTCATCATTTGAGCCAATTTCTCAAGTAACAACTTCTCCTTCATCCTCTACCATTACGTTTTAATTAGACATAATTATGATGGAGCATTAGCTTAATTGAAGCATGGATAAGTATGTTGGACCAAAATTATATGTTTACCGAGGAGGAATTGTCCGTCGCTTGCTGCATGTCGACAGAGCGAGGTGGACGACAGCAAGGAAATTCTTGGAGAAAGTCATGGATACAGCTTGAATTGATAATCATGGAGGCGTTCTCGGAAAAAATAATGAAGTTATAAGAGCTAGAGTGGGAGTGCATTAGGTTCAGTTAAATGAGCATCCAAAAGAAGTTGGTGAGAGAAATATCATGATGATGGCAATGCAAATCATGTGCTTATGCACGTCCTTCAGTTTTGCTATTTGGTTCTTCAAATAATAGAAAGGATGATTTCTTCATGGACAATGTTACTATCTTATGAGAACCAACCTGTGGTTGGATGGTTAGGAGGGTTGTGGTACCCCAGCCCACCAGAGTTCAAACCCCAGGTTTGACACTTTGGTGTCTCATAAAGACGGAATATTCTTTCAGTGGGAGGCGATGTTCCCGTCGATACCGAGGCGTCTGCGGTGACTTCGTCAATCTCAAGACCACCGATTCAGTCTCTCGGAGGTGCTCATAGGGGTAGGGTGTGCGTGCGTGTGTTCATAGGGGTGAGTGTATGTACGCATTATGAGCGTCTGCGTTTGTACTGTGTTCCAAAAAAAATGTTACTATCTTATATTTACAAAAAGAACCGGTACATGCAATTAAGAAAGAGAAATGGAACATACACAGAGAAAAAGAACCGGTACATGCAATAAAGAAAGAGAA
This sequence comes from Avena eriantha, assembly GCA_910589775.1. Taxonomy (NCBI): domain Eukaryota; kingdom Viridiplantae; phylum Streptophyta; class Magnoliopsida; order Poales; family Poaceae; genus Avena; species Avena eriantha. Next base: position 420,751,155 of record OU342740.1, read on the forward strand.
ATGAAACATACACACTTAAAAAGAACCGGTACATGCAATTAAGAAAGAGAAATGGAACATACACAGTTAAAAAAAAAGAAACGATACATCGACACTATGAAAAAGGTTCGGCAGAGAAAAAATTGAAGAACGACCACAGTGGGAGTCGAACCCACGACCTTCTGATCCGAAGTCAGACGCGCTAATCCACTGCGCTATGCGGTCATCGTCCCTTGCATAAACGGGGAGCTACTGGACAGCGCTGATCGAATCATCCACTACTCGAGTACTACACTCTGTCACTGTCAAAGTGTGTTCGGTCCTGGCAGAAAGAAAGGTCACGGCTCCAGGTGCATATGCTTCTTTATTCGAGTTTTATTTTCAACAAATTTTGAAATGTCAAAAAAAATTAAAAAATATTGCGGGTACATCTCTACATTTTAGATTCGCACAAAGTCGTTCACAAAAAATTGATATTTTATGGGGCTCGTGTAAAAAAACAAAATTATGTGGTAAAATAAGACTCTCCACGGCACATGTTTTTTCTTTTTTACATGGCCTACAAAACATATTGGTTTTTCGTGAAACCGCATGTGAGGACATTAAATGTGCAGATACACACAACAAATATTTTTTCGGTTTTTTTAACAATCTGAAATATGTTTTTTTTGAAACGAGGGCAAAAGCTTTACCCTATTCCATTAATTAAGGAGAAGTTTTACAGAAATTTTCAAAAGCGCGGGGATACAAAGGCCTACTCTCCCGGCATTATTTCGCCCAAGCGCTTAGCACCCGCACTAACCCACAAGCGGGCTTCATTCTTAAGTCTATCGAGAACAACCGCGGGGTGGCGCATACTTGTTACGGAAGACTCGTGTGTTCCTTTCGTTCCATATCTTCCAAGTGATGAGCAAGGTGAGGGAAGCCATGGCCTTTCGGTTAGGGATTGGGCCCACCGATAACGTGGATCACCAATGTTTTATGCTAAAATTTGCCCATTGAGAAGGGTGGATTGTATGAAGACCCATCCAAGCTTTTATATATCCCTAAATTCGAAGTGTATAGCGACAATGGGCGAATAGGTGGGAGGTAGATTCCGTTGCTTGCTTGCAAAGAGGGCACAATCCGCAATTTGGCCAAACTCTCTTTTCCAACCGTTGGGTCGTCCATAGTCTATTTTGGGTTGCAAGCCAAGCAAAGAATTTGGTTTTGGGCGGTGCCCAAGCTTTTCAAACAATTTTGTCCATGTTGGAGGATATAACACCTAAAAATCCACCTCATATGCCGAGGCCGCAAATGTCACCTTGCAAGTCTTCATCAAGTTGCATATCACGGAGCAAAGCCCAAAGCTCCAAATATTGGGTGAGGTGTTGCAAGGAAAAGGCTTGGCCAAGCTTCAAAGATCGCACCCAAGCAAAGTCATGTAGGGCGTGGCACTTTCCACTTCTTCCTTTTTGAGATGCCAAAGAGCAAAGGCGCAGTCTCCTTGGGCTTTCTTTCATATAACCATGGGGCGTGCCAAAAAGGAGTCTTCTTCCCATCACCAAGCGTAATCGTGGTGGCAGCGTAGAAGATGTTCATGTCCTCCTCGGTGCAAGGATTACCGGAGCCAACCCAAATTTTGTCCGGATCCTTCCACTCAAGCGAAGGTCACCGTAAGCGAAGTGCCGTTGCAAATTTATCCAAGTTTAGAACCCCAAGGCCCCTAAGTTTTTTAGGGCGGCACACGGTCACCCAATTGACCTTGCATTTTCCACTGGTTGTAGAATCCTTTGCCGATCAAAGGAAGGCCCTCTTTAGTTTATTGATATACTTTATGGTTCCTGGCGGGACACTGAGTGAAGACAAATGGAAATTGATCTAGAAGGCCCAATTATGTGTTTTTAATAAGAGTAAATTCCAGTATTTACTCCTTAGTTTCACAATTTTGACACTAATTACCCCATTTAGCAACTTTTCATCAAAATTACCCCATTTAGGAAAAAATGTGCCAATTTTTACCCTCTACCATTTTTAAACGATTCAACATGTGCTTCGATTATCCAGAAGTAGACATTTTAAAAGACATACATAGTCAAGATCAAAGTACCATCACTATAACCACCATATATAGGAAAACAACGGGCCTGAGCTTTTTTAGTACTCCTGGTCTCCCGTTTGCATTTTCTCAAGGCTCTCAATCATCTCATGATGCATCCAGCTCTAGCTAAACCATAGTTGTACTGGATGTTTCTCCATTGGTCACACTGAGGTATCCAACCATTTGGTAGTTACAACAACGTTTTCACCGTGAGGTTTCCTGCTCGAATCATGGCAGGTCCTGCCTCTTGTCATGCTACGCCTCGTCATCGTTTCCCATTCATTTCCGGTGTCGTGGTTCCGAGCAACACACATTACAGACGCTTCACGATGAACCTATTCAAGGGGCACACCTCGCTGCGCCGCAAGGCTATCTCCGCCGTATTCACCCACGTTAAGTGCAGCGAACAAGCTACCACACGTGTTCTGCAGCCTATCAAATTGCTAAAAATTTCTGAACTTGACCAGTCTAGATATGCCTCCACTAACGGTGTATGTGGCACACCACACGTGCCTGATAGCCAGGATTACCCAACGAGTCACTAATCCCTTAAGTGTTAGCTGGGGTAAAATTTGCATAACTTTTATTAAATGGGGTAATTAGAATGAAAACATGCTAAATGGGGTAATTGGCGTCAAAATTATCAAATTAGGGGGTAAAAACTGAAATTTACTCTTTTAATGAAGAGAGCAAATGCACATGGGATTAAATGTGCATTTCCAATTTCTTAATGCTCATTATATGGATTGATCTAAATCCAGTGCATCCTCTGTCCCAGAATAAGTGACTCAACATTTTGTAACGGATGTTTCTACACACTAAAACACATGTGTCACTTATATATGCATATCTAGACAAGTCAAGACACTTATTTTGAGACGGAGGGAGTGGAAATGTTTTCCATTGTGACGAGCTTCCTGTTTGCTAGGTTTGCAACATATTTCTAGAATTTAACAACTTTTCCGTCCTATGTTTGCATCTAAAATTTTGACTTGCACCGCTTTTATTCTTTCTTCACGCTGGATTCAACTCAAATATCAAAGCAAAAGATAATCAATCAACTGGAACATATTTCTATCTATTCTTCAATTTTGACACGTAGGGAGGAGAACACGACCAACACATGCAACTATGAAAATCTGCAGGCATGTTAGTAAGCAAGCAGTTGATTATCGATCGAACAAAACACCGTCGGCAGTGAGGCAAACTTAGCCCCGGAGGGGGGGGTCGCTGCTCCCAGCTGCGACGGTCGTGGGCAAGGTCTTGACTGCGCTTGTCAAACTTCATTCTTTGCTTTCATCATTTGAGCCAATTTCTCAAGCAACAACTTCTTCTTCATCCTCTACCATTACGTTTTAATCTGACATAATTGCAGATGGAGCATTAGCTTAATGGAAGCATGCATAAGTATGTTGGACCAAAATTATATGTTTACCAAGGAGGAATTGTCCGTCACCTGCTGCGTGTCGACCGTAGAGGGAAGTGGACGACAGTAGAGCGAGGTGGACGACAGGTCGACAATGAGAAAATGTGCATTAGGGTCAGCTAGATGAGCATCGAAAAGAGGTTGGTGAGAGAAATATCATGATGATGGCAGTGCAAATCATGTGTTTATGCATGCCCTTCAATTTTGGTATCTCGTTCTTCAAATCTCTACTACTTATAAAGGAAAAGTAGTAAACAAGAATTTGGCTAAACATACCCATCAAGTGCACCCAATCTAATTAATATTGCCAGATTATCCTACTCAACTGGATCTAACGGCAGGTTAGAGGATGTTTCGAGATCAAGCATTTATCCTACTCAGCTGGATCTAATGGCAGGTTAGAGGATGTTTCGAGATCAAGCATTCTCAGCAGGTTTCCTACTAGTGCCCCAACTCGCTTCCCTCTCTTTCCCTTCCCCTCTTGTTCTTGTTCTTGTAGCAAACTTTGTATTTTTGTTGAGCAATTAATGAAAAGGGGTTAGCCCGGTTGGGAAAAAAAGTTGGGGCGCTGAGCAGTCCCAGTTTTCTGCCGCACACAGTCCCACAAAGGAGAAAACATGACGCATCCTGTCCCCGCACCCCTCATCTTCCCCGTAATTTTCTCCCATCCTACTCTCCCTCCCCCCGGCACGCATAATCCTTGCCGTCTCACACTCCGTCCTCGCCGCTCGAGAAGTCTCACGAACCTTCTTGCCAACGCTGCCACCGTAGACGCCGACGACCGCATGCCACATGCACTAGGGACATCGCAATTCGGACGCCGTCGGCACCCCCGTCGAGGCGTGATCTAGCAGCACCTCGGTCATGCTGCCGTCCACACCCTATCGTCGTACGCCCTCGCCCGTTATCCTCCGCATCCTCGCCTCGCCGCAGGTAGGTGGCCCGTCCATTCGTGTACTCGCATGGAGGAAAGTGGAGAGATATCTCGGCCACACCGCCATCCTTGCCCCACCTTGGAGCGCCCCCGCCGTCATCCTCCGCAGCTTATCCAGTCCCGTCCGTCGAGAGTCTCTCCGCTGGGCACAAGCACCTTGAAATTTGGTTGCAATTTCTCTCGTGGAGCAGTCGTAAAGACATCTAGCCGTTAATCCAGTCGTGTCTTTATCTACACTTGATTTCGGTTGCTTTCTTCATGTGGCCGGGAAGAAGCATCATTTTTTGAGTTAAGTACACTTTTGGTACCACAACTTGCACCCGGATTGCATTTTAGTACCACAACTTGCAAAACATGCACTCATAGTACCACAACTTGTCTTGAGGGAACAAATAGGTACACAAATACTCTAAAGCTGACACGTGGCGATGCAATTTTTGCAAAAAACAACCCTGTTTATTTTTCTCTTGCACATGTAACGTCGGTGATGCCTTACAGACAGGTCCGACTGGTCAGTTGTAGAAGAAACGATTATAGAAATTAAAATAGACTGGATCTGGTATTCGAACTAAAGAGCTAACCTTGAGCTGCTGGCTAGTCCTCACAGCGCTTGCCACTACACATAAAAACACACATAGAAAAATTGTAGGAAGCTGCCTAATTATAGCCACAATAATTGAATACATGTCCGAGCATGACACGATGAAGCTTGGCGTGGACGATTCGTGCAGAACGTTGCCCATGGGCATGGCGCCCAGAGCCCGAGATGAAGACGCGCACGAAGTACAGGTTCTGCCGGGTCAGCTCTGCGTCCGCAGCGAGGCCGACCATAGTGGCAAGTGTGGCAGCCACGGACTGCCGCTCGGTAGCGCAGGTGCACAACAACCAGAGGCGGCGGCACGTGGCATCGAGCGCGGCGCACCGCGATTGCAAAGTAGAAGCTCGGATGGCGAGGTTCCCTAGATCGTCCCATCTTGCTCATGGAAAGAACGATCTTTCACATTGATAGAATTTTTCTTCATCGAGCGGCCGCAGGCGCGCCCGCACAGCACTGCTGGCAGGGAACGCCGGCGTCCACCACGAACGAGAGCCCAGAGGTAGTACCCCGGAAGCGCCAGCCCAGCGTGGGCGGCACGGCCACCTCCTCCGTGTAGGTGTAGCGGTGCGGTGCGGCCGATGTTGCCGGGAAGAAGCGGCGTGCTATTGCTCGGTTGCTCCTCGTGGCCTTGGGTACGGCTTGGTGCGGGCGGCCGATGTTGCAGGGAAGAAGCTCTGGCATAGGCACCGGGTTCTGCCTTTGCGCCGTGTTCTTCGTGGAATCGACGAGAACGTCGGTGTCGTGAGCGACCACGATCACTCGTGGACGAAGAGGCTCTTTCTCGTGTTTACCGCCCTCGCCCTTGCCCTCGCCCTTAACCTGGTGTTCATCTGTTGGTGTTCATCTCGTGTTTACCGCCCTCGCCCTCACCCTCGCCCTCAACCTGGTGTTCGCCTGCTGCTGGTATGAAATTACTTGAGAAGATTATTTGTGTGTTGGCAAGTCGCGTGCGGGCAGCAGCCGAAGCTAGGTGATGAAGTTCGAATCCTAGTGCCAGCTTGTTTTGATTTTAAATCGTTTCTTCTACAGTATCTACAACTGATAGGTTGGACTCATATGTACATGTGCCAGATAAAAATATACAGGGGTGTTTTTACAAAAATTACAACGCCACATGTCAGCTCTAGAACGACCGTGTACCTATTTGTTCGCTCAAGACAAGTTGTGGTACCAAGAGTGCACATTTTGCAAGTTGTGGTACTAAAATGTAATCCAGGTATAAGTTATGGTACCAAATGTGTAATTAGCTCTCATTTTTTCTACACTTTATTATAGCTCACTATTACAGATTACTGTAATGCATAATTGCTCATGTGAGCTTGCATGTGACAGTTAAATGCCCCAAGAGATAGGCAACCAAAACTGAATTTACCACCGTATGTGTATGGAAAAGTGTTAATATCTCTTGTGATTGTCTAATTTCTGGATCGGCCGGAGATGACATTCTCTGGCTTTGGGAATGGTTATATTCTATAGACTTAAGCATGGTCATTGACCCGCCCGGGGAGGCCACTCCCGACAAATGCATTCACCATGATTTGGCTATGGAAGTTGCTGGTGCGGTCTGTGCGCATGGCCATGATGGGATATTTAGCTTCGAGATGCCATGCATGTTGCTCGCCCAGGACATAGGCTATCATAGAGTGGTGACTGACCCGTGAGTTGTCCATCTTTGGCCGGATAGTCAGGAGCACCCATCAATGGGTGCGGACGTACAAGTCCTCGAGTTTCTCTTCGCAAAGCGAGAGGGGAATGAAGCAGCATATAGATGCACGAGTCTTCCTTTTTATTGTTTTTTCTTTCATGTACTACTTTTTTTTTTGAAAAATATAGTATAATTGTAGACACTCACAACACGTACATGCACCCACACTGGTTTTGTCTATATGGAATGAAAACCTAAATTGTAACTTTGAAATAAGTTCATTAATTAAACAAGAGATATTAACAAAATGAGGCTCCTCAATTATGATTAAAGAATCTGGTTTTTGTTGGCTGACGAAACATGCCTAGCTAAAATTTATGTATCAAAATGTGCATCGCACGTGCAACTTTACTAGTAATAGAAAGGATGATTTATTTATAGATAATATTACTATCGTATATTTAAAAAACTGCTACATAAAATTTAAAAAGATAAATGGAATATATATACAGTTAAAAAAGAAACGATACATCGATGCTATGAAAAAGGTTCGACAGGAAAATAAAAAAAACGACCACAGTGGGAGTCGAACCCACGACCTTCTGATCCGAAGTCAGACGCGCTAATCCACTGCGCTATGCGGTCACTGTACGTTTTTAATTTCATCGTTCCCAAAATAAACTAAAATCCTCTGATGAGTGGGTGCTACTCTCAAAGTGTGTTCGATCCTGGCAGAAAGAAAGATCACGAATAATATATTTCTTAATGCTCATTATATGGATTGATCTAAATCTAGTGTTTCCCTGTCCCCACAATAAGTGACTCAACATTTTGTAATAGTTGTTTCTACACACCAAAACATGTATGCTCAGATTAGACTAGTTGAGTCACTTATTTTAAGATGGAGGGAGAAGACTTTGCGCCGAGCTTCCCGTTGCTAGTTTTGCAACATATTTCTACTCCCTGCGTTTAGAAATATAAGACATTTTAGCATTGTGAAATGAATGTATCTAAACGTTTTTTAGTGTATAGATTCACCCTAAACTTATACGAACCTATACACTAAAAGATGTCTAGATACATTCGATTCACAACGCTAAAATATCTTATATTTCTGAACGGAGGGAGTAAAATTTAGCAACTTTTGCGTCGTATGTTTGCATCTAAATTTATGATTTGCACCACTTTTTATTTTTTCATCACGTTGGATTCAACTCAAATATCCATGCAAAAGAGATAATCAATCAACTGGAATATATTTTGACACGTACGGAGGAGAACACGACCAACACATACAACTATGAATTGCACATACCAAGTCAACCGGTACGTACCAGCCGCCAGGAGAAAGGAGCAAGCTAAAACTCATCTATGGTTTCGTCCACTCGTCGGGCGATGTCGTTGTGCCTCCGGTGGCCTTGGGCTTTGAAGGTGTGGTGGACCATGGCCTCTCGCTGGCGAGAGGTTTTTGTTCCATGTTTAGTCTATTTTTCAGTGTCTTCCTCAGGATGTTGAGGCGATGGCTACATCCTGAAACCAGAATAAGGTCCTCCCCGCTTTATCCTCGCTCCGGTGGTGCATCTAGCGCCGATGGAGGGCGCGTGGAGTCGTCTGTCCGGTGGATCTCATGGGATCCAGTATGTTTTCGTGTTCATTGGTTTATTCTCAGGTCAGTCTCTTCCGATCTACAATTTTTATTATTAGCGATGGTTGCTGCTCTGGTGCGTTGGCCCTTTGTGACCTTAGCACGATGACTTCCCGTCTGTCTACTACAACAAGCTCTACTACAACAAGATTTGCCCGGCTCCGATGATGGAGGGGCGAGGACGGCGGCGCGCCTTCGGCTCGTTCTAGTGTTTGTAGTCGTCGCTAGGTGGTCCAGTGATCTATCTGTAATTTTTATTGCTTTTGGGTCTTCTTGTACTGTTGTTGATGATTATTAATAGAACGTGGAATTTCGTACAACTATGAAAATCCGCGGGCATGTTGGTAAGCAGGCAGTTGATTATCGATCAGAGCTCCAAGCAATCTCCATGTCAAAAATCATTTTATCTTATATAGATTTTTTGTAATGACACACTATATGAATAAGGTACCGTCATTTTTCATGTTTTTCTTTTACCAAGATTTACTCTAAATATACCCTCTTCGTCCCGGTTTAAATGACACATATAACAAATCTCTGGGCTCTAGTCTTTCTCTGATTTGGCTCTAACTAATTCTATGATTGGCTCTTCCTCTGAAATTAAATGTTTATGTGATTATGATGTGGGGGTGTTTTTTTAAGTAAACCATATATTTCATTAGATAATCGAGAGATTACATATATGGTCAACATCTAAGACAAACATGCTTGTCAAGCAACTTTGCACAAAGAACTCCACAAGTAAAATCCACCCTTGGAGAAACTTGTGCCTCGCTGAACCATCGCCCATCGTCCTTCGCCGCCACCATGGTAGCGTCGAAAAAAGAGGCAAACAACCGCCATACCTAGATCTGAGAGAGCACCATCTCATACGAGGATGCTTTGCGAGCCGATGAACCGAGTCGTCGCAAGCGACGAGCCCGAGACTTTGTGGCACGTTAGCCGGGGATCTTCCCCGTGGTCACCAGATCCCGACACCGTCGTCTTCATCCGACGCAGTCGAAGAAAAGAGAAGTTGCCGCCTGCCATCTTCCACGCGCACAACTGCAAAACGTCAAACACTACTGTAGCAGCCGATGAGACCGCCACCCACGAGAGTGACGAACTCGATCACCAAACACAGATCTCACTGGATCCTGAGACCGGCGAGAAGACCAGGCCACCTGTCCGCCGATGTCACCGGTTAGAGCGACACCGAGATAGAGGAAGAACAAGGGCAAATTATTCTGACACGACGTAGTCTCCTCCATGGAAGCCACGCCTCAAGAAAGAAGAGGCCAACCCTAACTATAGGCCGGAGCCCAGGGTCCCCGCTCCTCCCGTCGCCGGAACGGCTGGCGGAGGAGGTAGGGACCGACGGCGGCTGTAGTTTTGGGGGCAGTAGATGTGATCGCTTGGAGAGGTGGGCGGACCGTTTTCTAGCAATGTGTTCGATTTTGCCGCGTGGTACCAGTTATGTGGGGGTGTTTTGGGATTAAATGATTTTCAATATGTGTCCTCTAAACCAGGACGGAGATAGTATAAAGAATATGTTTCAATACAAATCCAACGATAATTTTTTTACACAATACAATCAAGTTTTAGTTGCTCTATTTATTCGGCCAAACTTTACTTTGGAATACGTGTGCGTCTTATTTTTTGAAAGTATAAAAGTACGGGCATAGATGCATGGATTTATGATCTATCAATTGTGACGACGCGAGTACTATACTATACCAAAAACAGTAGTGCAAATAAAAGGATTATTCTCTTTAGCTACTCCAAAGGTACGTTCATACATGGCGTGCCGGCCGCAATTATCATGCACGCCGTGGTGGTGGTGGAGGTGGCGATGGTGAGTCTGACTTTGTTGGTTTGGGTCCATTGGGCACCTTGCCGAGCATTGAGAAGTCGACATGTGGTGGCAATGGCGACTGCGAGTCAGACTTCATTGGGTTGGGTCTGGTGGACACCTTCCTGGGCACCGAGAAGTCCATACGTGATGGCGATGGCGGTGGTGAGTTAGACTTCATCGGGTTGTGGGCACTTTGAGCACCGAGAAGTCGACATGTGGTGGCGACGAGTCTGACCTCATCGGGTTAGCTCCTCTCGGCACCTTCCCGAGCACCGAGAAGTCTACATGCGGTGGAGATGGTGGTGGTGAGTTAGACCTCATCGGGTTTGGCCCAGTAGGAACCTTCCGGAGCTTCGATGAGCCTAGCGGCTGTGGCGGTGGCTCGGATGTGATAGGGTCAGGTCCATTAGGCACCTTTCGGAGCATCGAGAAGTGTTGTGTCGTCACCGACGGTGGCGGTGGCGGCAAGTCAGAGGTGATGGGATCCGGACCACGAGGGACCTTCCGCAACACCACCGATAGAGAGGTAGGTGGCTTGTCGACGCCGTGGAAGTCAGAGTCAGCATCAGTGGCAGCAGCATCAGGAGGAGCAGGAGCGCCAATGGTGCCATGGCTCGGTTGCTCCTTGCTCATGTGTAGTACGTGTCCGTGTTTCCTTGAGATCGTTCTATGGGAGCATGGGCCTATCTTATGCCTTTCACAATGGATGTTTCTTAGCATTGTATCCTACGCACTTTACTTATGTGGCATGTCATTTAATAAAAAAAAAGATGATTGCTTTATCTTAGCTAAGATACAACACTTGCATGTTATCTCTACTACTTAAAAAGGAGGAATTTCCTCTGTTTCCTCCGGTCTCTACGTTTGGTAGAACATTTTTTAAGACTATTTTACCCTCCCACCAAATCTCTACCGTCTTCTTTTTTTAGGGGAAAATCTGTACCGTCTCTAATCTAATAAATAGAGCTTCCGTTTTCTGTCGTCCCGGGCTACATCGAATCTCTACTATCTAAAAGAAAAATTGGTGTTCCGTCGCTCCCACGGTCCCACCATATGACGTTGCTTGCGCATCCCTTCGTTGATCTGCAGTCCACGCTCCTATCAACCGAAACCCCCCACTACTGCAGAATAGGCTATCTGTGACAGGCTCAAAACCCCCATTAGTGACAGGCAAAGTGTATGTCACTGATAACTAGTCACTGGTATAAAGTTACTAGTGACAGGCGTGTGCCTGTCACTAGTGTGTGTATACTAGTGACAGGCAAAAGAGATGCATGTCACTAGTTCCGATCAAAGGCCGCATACATGTGGGAATTTATAGTGACATGTCCATTATCCTGCCAGTCACTAGTTTGAATTTCGCTAATAAACAATTAAATGTGTTTCCCAGGAATATTCCAGATCGCACAATAATATGTTATAAAAAATGCATTTTCCATGAATATTTCATATAGCACATAAGTTATTGTACCAATGATACATTTACATAACCAAATATCAATATTTACACAGATAATACACTGGCATAAGAACTTGCAATCTATCTTAGAAACGATGGATAGTTTCTTTATCACTTGTCTAGCAAGTTTGAACTCCAAAAAACAGCACCACCATGGTACATGTATTATGGTCATATGCATCTCTGCAAATTCCTTTCACTATTCTACATTTCCACCATCTTATTGTGGAGTAAATTCTATGTGTTCCTTGAATGTATCTGAATCCTCCAGAATATTGATGACATGCTTAACCTGATACAAACAAGGAAATGAGAAAAAATTGTGAGCAATGGCACCAGGTGGATAAGCATTTGTTGGAGAATGATTCTAAACGAAAATCAAATAGTGTGTTAAAAAACAACTTTCTCTATTATTTGTCCCTACATGCAGAAGAGTGGAATTAGCAACGATGTGGTTAGTCGTGCAACGGTATGTAGTGTACGGAAATGACATACTAGAGGTAGTCTGTACTGGTTCACATATTTTTAGACGGAAATTAGAAAATGTTTACAGGTTCATTTTGCTTTTGAGAGTGAGTGGTAGGTTAGAAATGAAATGAAATGGGTCCATACAATGCGTCCATGTTCTTTCCCAGTAGCTATCCCTGGAATAAGCTAGTAGAGGTGGCATGACAAATTCTTCTACTTAATAAAAAAGGATCTGAGACTACTGACCTCGTAATACCCTTACTATCTGCTGGACGTCTCCATTGGGATCTGCATGTAGAAAGATCACACAAGAGTGGTAAATGACAGCCGTATTTATCATGGAATGAATATAGCAAAACTTAGATATTGTCTTAACTGAGCTAGATGTGTCCGGCCTTCCTGATATGTGTTCCTTCTTCCGATCCATAATAAGTGTCGCCCATTTTGTATTAAGCTAGTACATTTGTATTAGGGGAACGACACTTATTATGGATCGGAGGGAGTATCATTTATCAATTTGTGGAGGACCTTGTAAACCATTTTCACCAAGTTACAAATTTTCTGCTTCTTTTCTGAAAAAAAAGTGATCTTTCGCATTCACCTAGGTACCCTTGACATCGTATCTTTTCCTGAAGAACACAAAACCAGTCAGTCTTTCTGTAATGTGGATGTGACACGTAATATAGGAAGCTACCTAGATCAAACTCGATTAGGATCTGAACTCAGATTTTATGTGTAACAGGTGACGGGAAAGGAGGCCAACGAATAAACCATCAAAGACTCAACTGGTGCATGAGACAATTCGTTAGTAGAGCTGTGTAGCACAGGCGGCCATGCGACTGTCTCGCCTATCGGCTTTGGGTGATGAATTGTACTGGTACGCAGCGTTAGATCGAAGTGAAATTGCAACATCCAATTGAGACGGATTTGATAGAGCACAAACCTGAGCGGATGTATAGGATTCGCCTAGATCGATCTTGCGTGTGCAGTTGGAGAACTCTTGTGGCGGCTGAACAGATGGAGGCGACGGGTAAAGCTTTTATATGAGAGATTTTTTCTCAAAAGAAAAAAACGAGAAGGTTATCTCAAGCGGTAGAACTAAAAAAGTAAGCGCCAAAACGAAATCATTTTCGGTAAAGCGCGTACGTTCACGGTGAAAATAATTTTCAAGATCCGTTGTGATATATTCTTAAAGGAAGTATTAGACGGAAAATCTATCAAATATGGAATAAGATAGGAAAGCGAAATTATACTCTGTGTATTTGAATATTATTATAGGTTGCTTTGTTATTATCCGAGCTTCAACGACCTTGTCTAGTTCATACGCGTACAACGACTATGGTGATTTGTTACTCACAAAATTAAAATGTATATCATCTCTGGAATGTTAAAAGTTTGCTTCCGTCTTGGTTCTGGTATTACCATCCTCTAATTTTTTACTCAATACAAAATTAAACTCTCTTGGTCATGACATATATACCATATCAAGACGGCCTGGGGCAGGGTTCCTATAAGCAATTCTGTGGTAAATACCAGTGACTCGCAAATTTTACACTCGTCACTCATCATAGCATCCTCAGTGACAGGCATTTATAGATGCATGTCACTAAGTAATTTTTCTGTTTGACCGCCATCCACAAAAGTACTAGTGACAGTCCATTTTATGTGCCTGTCACAAGTGTTTCGTACTAGTGACAGGCTTATCGGTGCCCGTCGCTAGGAATGCTTACCAGTGACAGGCATAGTTTTGCCTGTCACTAACAACCTGGAGGCTATAAGCCTTTCTGCAGTAGTGCCCATCCACACCGTCGCCTCCCCCAGATCCCACGGGCCATGGCCACGGCGGCCGCCGTCGCAGGCACCACCGACGGCATCTACCCCACCTACAGGACCACGTCGCCTCCTCCTCCAGGATCGCATTTGTCTCTTTTCTAGGTTGCCGTCGCCATCTCCCCTTCAAGGATCGCACTGCCACTCAAGGACCAGGCATCACCACCCCCAGAACCGCTGCCTCTAGCTGTGGGTGTTGCTCCCATCATGGATCCCATCTCGGGGGAGCGGGTTGTGCCAGTGGTGGTCACGGTCGACCTCAAGAGCCGCGCTCCTGCTGTTATGGTCGCGAGGGCTCGTGGCGGTGCCCTTCAATCTTCCATTGGAGGAGCTCGAGGAGCATCACTGCAATAGGTACATCTCTCTCTCCTCTCTCTATTTGGTGCCTTCGTCCATCAGGCATCAGCTTGCCGCCCCCAAGGAGCCGCTGGTTCTTTTTGCGCTGGCAGACGATGTGAACGGGTACATGTACAAGCAAACTATGATTGACCAGTACAAATCTTTCGATCTCACTTTTGCTTTTGTCTCACGTGCTCATGTGCAGCTCCCTATAGCCTGAACCACCACGGTAGATTGCTTTTCCTACAATACAACTGGATGAAGTAATCATGTTAGGCTCGTACTAAATATCGAAGAGGTGTATATCCAACCATTGGCAATCCTTCTGCACACGAGGTAATTGAAAAAATGTCTATGACGAGTTTTTAGGAGAACGTCAAAACACTCTTTGATTATGGTAAAAATTCACGATGTGATCATTCATATGATTGTGTTGTCATCCCATCTGTATGAAAAAATTCTGAGTTATATCCTTTCGCTTATAGTTTCCAAATTTAATTTGTAAGTGTCAAATTTAAGTACACTATATAGGTTCTGACATGATTATTCTAATGGCAGTAGAATCGATGATTTACGATTTCATCTGTGTGGACGATGACTCGGAGCTGGTTGATGGTTGCAATACACTCGGAGTCATGCGTGGCGTGCATGGTGGTGTGTGCGAGCAACGGTGCCATAAAAATCATGGATGGTATGAAGTATATGAAGTGGGCTATGATTGGCTCTGAGGGATTAGACATTCGCAGCGTAAAGATGTTATCCTAGCCTTATGTTGTTGCCTCTGCTGCAGATCGATCACGTGGCACTACCTCAGAGGTAATCATGTGTGCTCCTCGCCGTCAGTCTCTCCTGTGTCATCACATGGGCCCTTACCATCCTTCTGCCGCAGATTGACATAAGCTTGGAAGGTATGGTGATTGCACGTTTCCTCCTCTAATTTTTTTAAAATGGATTGATGGTAGATTAGATATTCGCTACATGTATGGTGATTCTCTTTCACTTCATATGTTTGCCTGTGGATGAGTATTTGTTGTGGTGCAATATCTCACCCACGGTTATTTCACATGGAGGTTTGCTACTTGAATAATATAATTTACTGCCGATGTGTAGGCTATGTTTATTGGCCATGGTCTTGCATAGTTTTGGTGTGCGAGCACGGTGCCATAAAAATGACGAATGGTATGAAATATCCGAAGTGGGCTATTCTTGGCTTTGAGGGCTTGGACATTCGTAGCATAACGATGTTATCCTAGACTTATGTTGTTGCCTCTGCTGCAGACCGATCACGTGGCACTACCTCCTTCTCATGTGTGCTCCTCGACAACAGTCTCTCATGTGTGATCACATGGGCCCTTACCATCCTTCTACCACAAATTTACATAAGCTTGGAAGGTATGGTGATTGCTCGTTTCCCCTCTAATTTTTTTAAACTGGATCGACCGTAGATCAGATATTTGCTATATGTATGGTGATTCTCTCGCACTTCGTATGTTTGCCTATGGATGAGTATTTGTTGTGGTGCAAAATCTCACCCACGGTTACTTCATATGGAGATTTGCTACTTGAATAATATTAATTTACTACGGATGTATAGGCTATGTTTATTGGCCATGGTCTTTCCATAGTTTTGGTGTAGATTAATTTTGAAAAACAAGAGACACGCCTACTAGCTACTGCTATTATTCTTACCGACTTTCGAGTAGATGCACAAGTGGCACAACTGAAGACATGCTAATGATGTTTTTCACCATTAGATGATCTCTTTTAATTTACCATAGCAGATTCATCAGATGCACAGTACAATAACAAGAAAACCTAATGTTTCGCTTTCTGAGTTGTATCCTTTCATTTACTGTTTTCAAATTTAATTTTTAAGTGTCAAATATTAATATTAATTTGAGTAGACTATTTAGGTTTGACATGATTATTCTATTGGTAGTAGAACCGACGATTTACAATTGCATTTGCGTGGATGATGATGGTGGCTCATGCATGGCGTGCGTGGTGGTGTGTGCGAGCAGCGGTGCCATGAAAATCACGGTATTCTATGAAATATCTGAAGGAGGCTATTCTTAGCTTCGAGGGTTTGGCCATTCATTGCATAATGATGTTATCCAAGCCTTATGTTATCCCCTCTGCTGCATATTGATCAAGTGGCACCGCCTCCTTCTCATGTGTGCTCCTCGCCGGCAGCCTCTCCCGTGTTATCATATGGAACCTTACAATACTTCTGCTGCAGATTGACATCATCTTGGAAGGTATAGTAATTATACGTTTTCCCCTCTAAATTTTTCTGAACTGGATCGATTGTAGAGTGGATATTTGCTACATGTGTGGTGTTTCTCTCTCACTTCGAATGTTTGCTTGAGAACGGATTTTTTTGGCGCAAAATCTCTACGGTTACTCCACATGTAGATTTGCAATTTGAATAATTTTAATTTGTGTAACTGGTTTTTAAAAACAAGATGCACGCTACTGCTGTTTTTTTTGTACCTACTTTCTAATAGATACACAAGTGGTACAATTGAAGACTTTCTAATGATGCTTTTTTCTCATTAGATGATCTATTTTAATTTACCATAGTAGATTCACTAGATGCACGGGGAAAAACTACATGTACTTGATTCTCTGCCTTCTTTTTTTATTCACATGATGTTTTTTGTATGATGCTTCCGGTCTGAGCCTTACGTTCCGAACCCAGATTATCTCAATTAAGCTCACCGGGTTCGTTAAACTATTTTATCACCAGAAAATGGTTTTTTCTTCTTTCAGATGCCTAGAGGAGAGATTGGCGGAAGGTGACCGCTCAGCAGTCGAGCCTTGGGTTTTCTTATTCGTGTTCGAAGGAGAACACCAATTTATGGCTTAATTTGGATCATTTTTTGGGTGCTAATTCCTCTGAACGGGCTGGACTACTAACATATTGGTTTCATATCAACAAGATACCGGGTATGTTACTACTATTAGCAATTCTCCATGTTGTTCGGTCAGCTGATGTCGTGTGTGGTTTAACGCGTGTGATGCATGTGCAAAGGGGACAAGCTCAGAGTTTTCTTGAATATATAACAAACTTGCAGTTTTTCCCGTGGTTTTCATTTAGGGTGTCAATAATACTTGAGCATTCAAGACAATTTGATGGATCTGAATTTTTGCAACTAGCACATCGTAAGCTGTGGTGGACAAAGACGCATGAGAATGGATGATCTTAAATTGAGAATGGATGATCTTAAATTCTGATAAGTTATATTTCTTCAAATCTCTTCAGTTTAGTCACTGAATGGACTGCATTCTATATAGAACTAAGTGATTGCTTTGTTTTTCCTGCGGGAGTTACTTGCTCGGGACGCTATAGGTATTTAATAGTCGAGGCTCGACAAGATATATCAGGTAGCTTTCAGACTTGCTTGGATCAGTAGTATAAACATGTAGCCATTCGAGTGAAACTATCAGACTGACAAAAACAAACATCTGATAAAAAATGCACATGGATTGACCTGCAAACAGGTGAGGCAACATTAAGAGAAAATTATATTAGATTAAGGGATTGAGTCTTGAGTAAGTGTCTCAACAATATGAATTTTAAATAATCACCAATACACTACGTTTCATTTTTTATGCCTTTGCATAGTATTCCTAGGATTTATGTTGTTAGGTCGTAAGCACAAGCTCTGTTGCATCACATTGTCATTTTCCAAATATTATGCTTTTGTTTGCTAGAAGAAATAGACTTAGTTATAGGGAATAGAATACATCATTTGTTCTAAGAAATAATTAATTGTCTGCCTTGTACTTTCTTTCTTATCGCACGGTCACTTGCCATTTGCTCCTTCGGTATACATTTGGTAACCTATGATTATGTGATATGATTTTTCTCCATTAATATATCTTTTGTAACCTATAATTATGTGATTTGATTTTGTGATTTGATGATTCTGTATAAGACACTATACATAGTTTTATCCGCCTTTTGGCAATACCTAGAAATACATACATGTGGCAATAGGCATGATTAGCCAGCGCGGCAGAGATTTGTTTGACTCATTAGGAAATTGCTTGAGTTACTATCTCTCCCTTTTAAGAAGAACAACAAATGTAACGACTTATGCGTCTAGAAATACCTAGAAATAGAAATACATGTGTAGCAATACACGGGATCAGACCAGCTGCACGACAACACTTCAATATGGCACGTAGCTTTTGCTTGCGGGTGTACGGAGGTAGAAGAATCATGCTACTGGTCAGGAAGGATGCATGCACGTGGTACAATCCTACACGTCAATTGAATATGTTCTCCACTGCAGTATATGCGAGTGATGTGTTGACTTCAAAGCCATCTTTTGCATGTGTGTGTTTGATACACATAAAGCAAGTTTTTTCTGATTCTGGTGGATTAATTATTTCTGGAACAAAGCTTGATGTACCTTTTCATTTCAGATGTATCAGTACCATGTGTAATATGGATGGTGATAGCGCCATTGTATCCACATGAAGCGACTGGTTTGGTTGTCTCTGCCGACAAAAAGGGACACAAGGATAGCTGCGACGACTCAGCGCCCTGCCATCTGGTTAGCCACCGTGTTGAGGAGAGGTGGTGGTTGCCAACGTTGTGTGTCACCCAGCTTGGGTTGATGGAGAGACCTGTGGCAGAAGCACGACCTTGATCCACATGGTCTCCATGGCCATCAACAATGTCATTCTCGGGAGATAAAGATTCCTTAGTTGTACACTAAACTTTCCAAGGTAACCCCTGAAATTTCTTTTATTCCTGGTTTGTTCTTCAACTGAATAATCTATTGGTAATGTCTTCTGAATGTGTAGTGAGGGTGACTTCTCATGATCTATAAATCTTTCATTCTCGTAGATGAATTGAGGCCTGAAAGACGTGCTAATTGGCATGAAATCTAGAGGTGTGGTACAACTTTGAGTGCTTTCTCACAGTTTAGTCCACCCCGGAGCCTGTTGTTGCATGCAAAGGAGCAACTATTGTTTGAGGTTCAGTTGCTCAAAGGTTTATCTGTGGTCTAGTGTAGACAGAAGATCTTCTATATCTATAGAACACCACACATTTTTTTTCTATTTATTTGGTTCAAATTCTTTCCGAACATAACTTATTTTTGTTCTTCTCAAAATTCGTTCAGCAAGTTAAACGGAAAGGAGTAGACAAGTAGAAGCAATATGATCTTCTTAAGAGCAACATTAGCATCTGATTTTTTTTGATAATTTTACTGATTCATCTCTTACTCGATTATGCAATGGGAAGAGGCGGTAGAAGGGAAGACATACCTTACTTTCTACATTAAAATACGTTCAATTTGTTCTTTTACTTCTTGCAATGCGACTGTGATTTAGAGGGTATTACTTTATTGTGCTATTTCCAATTTTCCTAGAGTCACATTTGCATGGTCGATGTTTTTATATGGCTAAACATATACCCTCCCTGGAGATAGTGAAATACTCATTTTATGGGAACATCTTATCTGGTTTAGTTTTAAAGATAAAAAAAATAAAACCAATTTATGTAGAGTGGTTGTGGCCAGCCTTTTCCATGTGCTTCCAGTTGCATGGTGAAAGAAGTCGGTGTGTTTTGATCGGTGGCAAGCATGTGCCTACCCTACAAAATGAGCAGTTATCCTACAAATGTCACATAGGGTAGGAACAAAACAAGTAATAATGATGGGATTTTAGAACAAATTGTTTGCATTTGCAGAAAATTGTCAATGGAGTTTGTATCGCTACTTATATAATTTGCAGTTTTGAGTAATAAAGGTTGTTTTTCACTCTAGAAAACCTTAGTAGTTGTTATTATAGTGTATAAAAGAGATACACTACATATATCTCTTTCTCATTGCTTTGCATTCTATGTTTATTTGTACTTTTCGGTGGAAAATTGATAGATTGTGTGCTATTGAAGGAAACACATGACAAGGTGAAAAGGCTAAATGACATAAAGGAAATATCAAATTGTCCTCGAAGGTTAATAAGAGGGGAAAATGCCAATATATAGGACGAGGTATTCGAAAATTATATATCAACATCGCTACAATTTCCAACAAGATGAAATCATCTTTCTCCATGTTTTGATTTCCCGTGGCAATGCACGGGCATTTTACTAGTCATATGAAAAAAACTTGGCTAGTCCAGTCACACACCCACATGAGACTAAAATCACTTACTGAAAAAGCTCATTCTTGGTATAATAATCATTCCACATACTTACTAATGTCTGGGAGGTCCTAGCCTCCGAGTTTTTGACAGTTTCCTTCCGATAAACTAGGTCTCTTGGAGTAAGGCGTATGATCATTAATTTTAAAGGACGCCCGGGTGAAAATTTGTATAAAGGGTATTTATGGTTTAGGGAAACCCTCCGTAATTGTCCTCACCACGAGTTCCCGTCTTGGTTAATAATACATACCTTTTATGCAGGACTCATTGCACAAAATAGAAACAAACTAGATATACATACTAATGGGTCTTTCACTAAGTATTGTGTCAATACTTACTAATGGGTATTTTACTGAGTATAGTGTCAATAAAGCTTGGGACTTGTTAGAAACTATGCATAAAACTCATGTGACTATTCATGGCTTCAGCTTTTGGTCTGCATTTACTCAAATGGCCTATAAAGGAAATATGTTTTGTCTGATGCACATCCACACTTTGTGCTTCTGATCAAATTGCAAAGTCAGACTTTAATTGCGAGAGAGGAAAAACACCAGGTACAATGGCTGGGCTGATGGTGGGACACACATGTCAGTGAGACATGCCTGGCTAGCCAGTGGAAGGTGTTTTTATCAGTCGCCCACAATTAACGGCGCATGTGTTGGACGACACAACGTTGAATGCCCATGTTGACCAAATGCATCATTAAAAAGAACGTCGCTCTCGTGTACCACCTACCACGGCACAAATATCTGCCGGTATTGTTTGTAGCACGACGTATACGTGGCCGCCGTGACCAAATGGTGCCATCGTTTCTCATCCGCCGGCTAACCAACTTTTGCAGGCACTTTTTTCTGACGCCTCCCCAAAAAAGTGTCGGGGACGGGGGAGAATTTTTGTAGTGAAAGCAATGCAACAAATCAAGAGTAGGTATTTACCTCCAAGAGTGAGGGGCCGAAACTGGGTAATTCGCGTGTACCAATCCCGTCCTTGATTCACCTATTGTCGCTACGCTCTGCTTCCCCATTCCCTCTCGCGATGGAACCCGCCGTGGTAACCCCATGACAATCGCCATGATAACATATGCGAAGATGATTGTCAGAAAGACCGCCCACCTCGTCGAGGTCGTGGTGGTTGACGTGGACCTCCAAGAGGTGGGCGTGGCCGAGGAACTGACCACCGACATACTACGCCATGGGTCAATGTCACTTGCAAAATTTGCAACAAGGAAAGCCATCCTGCCGAAGATTGTTGGTGGTGATTTCTGTACAACAATGATGATGACTCATATGATGAAAATGAGGCATATGTTGCTTCCTATGGTGTTGATACTAAGTTGTACTCTGAGACACTGGTGCGACACACCATCTCACATCAGAGTTGGACAACCTGACCATCCTCGAGAAATACAAGGGATACAACAAGGTTAACATGTCCTCTGGACAGGTGTGGAGATTTACCATATTGGTCATTCACTTGTTCAAAATCTTGTTCAAAATTTCCAACTTCATAATGTTTTACATGTCCTAGATACCACTAAAAATTTGCCTCCATTCATCACTTCACATATGATAACCATGTTTTTGTCAAACTTCATCCCTTCTTCTTTTCCGTCAAGGATCAGGTCATAATTCATAGAGGTTGATGTGTTCATGGTCTTTTATCCCCTTATTTCCTCATCGGTGTCACCATCCCAATCACATAAGCATGCATACCTTGTGGCCACCAAGCCCTCACAAGCAAACGACATAGTAGTCTATGTCATCCATCTTCTATTGTTAGTCAAATCATTAGAAAAAAATAAACTTCCTTTTATTAGAGATTCCATCATAGAGTCAATGGTGATTGCAGGCTAAGAGTCATTAATTCCCCAATCCTGTATCCACTAGTCTAACCACATCTCCCCTACAAATTTATCTTCCATGATGTATGGGGTCCTTTGCCTACATCTAGTGGATGTCGTAATTACTATGTAAATTTTATTGATGAGTATAGCATGTTTACAAATGATATATTTGCTTAAGAAAAAATTGATGCTCATTCCACCTTTGTGAATTTCCAATACCTCATTGAGCGCAAGCTTTATAGAAAAAATTCTCGCTCTTCAATCTGATTGGGGAGGAGCGTATGTAAAATTGAATGCATTATTTCAAACACAAGGCTCTCTCATCATGTTTCATGTCCTCATGTATACCAACACAATGGCTCCGGTGAAACAAAACAATGCCATATCGTTGAAATAAGACTAGCACTTTTGGCTAATGCATACATGCCTCTTAAATTTTGGGGTGAAGCCTTTCTTGCTGCCACATATCTTATTAACCATGCTTCCTAGCAAAGTCTTAAAAATGACACACCCGTTCATAGCGTTCTAGGAACTCTACTAGATTACTCATCTCTTCGTGGTTTTTGGTGTGCATGTTGGCCTAATGTCCCTAAAACAAAAGAATGCATAATAGTCTCCTGCCCAGGGGATAGCTGCCCCCATCAGCCAACCACAGGATCGACGTTGTTGAGATTTGTGCTAAACCAGATTAGGCGGATAACACCGCGATGCTCGGTAAACTTGTCTGTAACAAAGATGCATGTAGGCAGCCCATGTCATTGACTCAAGACACGAGAACCGAATAGAGACAAATTAATACCAGAGTTGGCAGAGTACCACATGGTCCTACACTCATGTCTAGACATGCATCCCTTTGCATGCGTCTCTTGGGAACTCAACCAAGCGTGGCTTATTATGTGTGCCACAGATGCATGGCACCTGATGTAGTACGCATTTCTAATGCAGTATGTACATGTGCATACAACTAGCTATATGTTGATGTACTAGAGATGTGTCGGTTTATCCTTTGTGAGACTATCTAGATGAAGAACATACAACGGTTTATTTTATGAGATGCGTCCTTGCGAAATTTCTACCATATTCTCTAAAAAGTATAGTTTCAGACAATATTGAAGTGAAGTTTCTGCCAGGCTACAATAGTCATGTACAAACACACATTGATTTGGTATGCGACCTCTTGTTCTAACAAGTTATTAAAATCCATGCTCGTAGAGGTACAATGTTACACACTTCACACATATCTCCGGGCTACTTCCCATTAGACGATCATGTGTTACTTCATGCCATGCATGCGCAAGGCAATGCAAGAGCATGATGAACGATGTATGTATTGTTGTTTGTTTCTTGGGAATACATGTACGTGGTCCATATATTTGTGCAAAATTTTAGTGAAAAAATCTTTGTATTTTATGGTACATGAGAAAATTATGACATTAAATAGCACTAGAAATACATATATTTTGTCGAAAAATTATCTTTTTTCTGTAGCCTAAAAACACATGTTTTGAAACGAAATTTCTACCGTGCATTCTGGATGTATGTATCTAATCATATATTTATATTCAGAATTTTTGGTGCCCTAAATGTAGAAGTTTTAATTTTTTTAAAAAATATGAAAACTTGTGCCCAGCATCTGCGACAACTTTCATCATATACTAATAATAATTTAGTATTATATGACCTAGTTCAGTTTTACCGTGATTACGTTAAGATGCCTACAATGCCTACTTGTTGCTAATACTTCCAAGCGTTATTTGATATAAAGTAATCTCCCAATCGTTTTGTCCAATCTTACACTTTGACACTGTGCTAGAGATCCGAGCATTTTTACTGGCTGACAGCTTTTGATTGGTCGTTGTTTACATCCGTTGTTAAAGCCCTCAGCACTACTGCTTCCTTGGATGTTTATGATCCTTAACACTATTGCTTCCTTGGACGTTTATGATTTTTCTTCTGCCGCTTGGCTCTACACAGCATGCATGCATTGCAAGCTATGGCGCGACATATGTTCTGATAATTATGCAATCACTATTCATTATTTGTCGGATGCAAACTTAAATTTATATATTTGCACGGATCTCTATGGTGACATGGATGGTAGATACAAGGGGGGCAGCTATCCCCTGTGGTAGCAAATCCACATTCTTTTAAAAGAATACTCTCTTTCCACTCTACGTAGTGTGTGCTTCTTGGCTATGGTCCTCTCCAAGAGGGTGTTAAGTGTCTATAAGTCTCCAGTGTACGTGTCTACATTTCTTGTGATGTTGTGTTTGATGAGGTTGTCTTCCCATTTAAGTCTATTCACCCAAATGTTGGTGCCTTGTTCCGACAAAAAAATCTTTTACTTGATTCTTCTCATAATTCTAAACATGGGGATGAACTTGCAGACGATTTACATGTCGAAATTACTCCTACTACTCACCTGGCTATTAGACCATTTTTCTGAACTTGTGCATGTTCCTATAAGAATAGAGGTGCAAGTGACAAAAATTTGAGCTAAAATAGTGCTCACACAATCAGAGGAAGAAGGCATAGGCGCTGGACACGAGGGAGATTCTCTGGGTGAATCCTCACTAGGATCATGTGATCCACCTCTAATCTGCGGGCTGGACCATATGTCCCACGCAGTCCCATGTGCAGGTCATGTCGGATGTGACAACGATGACATACGTGCGACGCGAGCGTGATTGCCTCCCTTGTCATCCTCCCGTCAATCTTTTGTGCCCATGTGTGCTGAAGCAAGTTCACATGCTGCACAATTGGCCACACCATCGGCCGTTGGATGCTCTGCACGTGACATAGAGATTCTTCTTTAGCGGGATCTGATAGTAAGTCTGCCGCAGCTGACACCGAATGGGGGCGGGATCTAGTGTGCGAGGCAAAACCGGAGCTTCTGTTGTGGACTCCAATTCTGGGCTAGTTACTCATGCTTTGAGAGAGATATTTGAGTAGAAATAATATAATGATGCACTGTTCGTTGGTCTTTGTCTTGCTCAATTGATGAACCAGCTAATCTGCAAGTTGTATTAGAGGACACAAATTCGTATGTAGCGATGGAAGAGGAGTATATTGCTCTTATGAAGAATCAGACTTGGAAATTGGTTCCCCCACAACATGGTACAAATATTATTGTCTGCCGATAGATCTATAAAATCAAGAAGAAAGCAGATGGCTTGATTGACATAGATAAAGCTAGATTGGTAGCTAAAGGTTTTAAGCAACATTATGGTGTATATTATGAGAATACTTCTAGCCCTGTTGTCAAGCTTGCAAATGTTTCAATTTTCTTGGCTATTTATGTGTCAAGGTGATGGAGTCTGCGATAGTTAGATACCAGGAACGTGTTCTTGCATGGTGTTCTAAAAGAGGAGGTCTATATGAGACAACCACCAGCATAAATATTTTATGTGGTTCTTGAAATGAAAAGTTCTACTCACTAAGTATAACCTTTTTATAAGAAGATGGACTGGATGTAAAAAATGGTTTTTTTGACACGGAACTGTGAGGAAAAAAATCCCCACAACAAATTTTGATTTTCACCAAAAAGGAAACATATGTACAGAAGTTATGGAAACCTCAAGAAAGGGAACAAAAATCTAAGAGGAAAAAAAGAATACTTCAGACCAAGGAAGCAATCGACCCTAGCAACCTAGCCCGGTGCTTAGACTTAATCCTATGATGCAGCAGTGAGATATCATGATAAATTTAGCTTCCACCTTGCAAAAGTAGGCTTTTCATTCGTAAAAATCTTAGTATTTCTCAATAGCTAAATATGCCAGCAGGCCAAAATCAGGACCTACGTAAAAAACGGCTGTCCAAAGCTCTGCTTAGCGGATGCAATAACTTGTTGTAGATCTGAGGTGCCATTACTAGTCCATTGAATTTGTAGGTAGTTCCATATTCTAGTAATAAAATTGCACTCAAAGAAGAGATGAATTCTGTACTCATAAGTTCTATTCGGACAAAGCACACAGTGGGAAACATCTCATTGTTGAGTGGAAAATCTTGCAGTATTCAAAATTGTCTTGCCTGGTCGTTTGAATATTTATATCTTTGTCAGTCATCCAAAAAGCCAATTGTGATTGTTAAGTTAGATTTCACAAAGGCATTCAATACTATTGAGAATGAGGCTATAATTCAAGTGATGAAGCATAAAGGTTTTAACAAGAATTGGCTAAACTGGGCTAGAGCAATATTATCCTCGGGTACCTCTTCTATTTTTATTAATGGAATTCCAGGAAAGAAATTTGTTTGAAAGAGGGGGGAGGGCTACATCAAGGAGATCCTCTATCACCCTTGTATTATCTGTTTGGATCTGATTTGCTACAATCAGCTCATAGCGACCTCTTGCAGCAGGGTATACTCAGTAAACCAATTTTCACTCATGATCCGGATTTTCCTATAATCCAGTACGCAGGTGATACTTCACACATTATGCCAGCAAATAGGGTATGTCTGCTCTAAAGGATGTGCTCAAGAGATTCACTCTCTCTACTAGGCTGAAAATCTATTATAGTAAATCTCAAATGGTGCCAATTATTGTTCCTACGGAAGAGATTACAAAGCTTACTGCTGACTTTGGCTGTCAGGTGGTTTCGATATCATTCACATATTTGGCCTTACCTTTAGACACGACTAAACCCCGTATCCAAGATCTCATGCCCTTGGCTTGTCATTTGGAGAGAAGGCTGGCATCCACTTCTAGTTTCCTTTCACAAGGTGCCCGATTACAACTTATCAATTCTCCCCTAGCATCCATGCCACTTCATTTTCTATGTTCACTTCAGTTGCCTCCTGGTTTTACTTCCAAATTGGATAGAATTCTAAGGCAATATTTGTGGAGAGACAATGTGGACACACCAAAACAATCTCTAGCGGCATGGGAAATGGTTTGTAAACCAAAGAATAGTGGAGGTCTTGGTATAGCTGCTTTACAGAAACAAAATGCATCTTTGCTAATTAAGCACTTGGATTTTTTTTACAATCATAGGGATATTCCATGGGTACAGTTGGTTTGGCATGCAAAGCGACGAACACATACAACTGTGAAAATATGGGCATGTTAGTCAATTGATTATCGACCGGAACAAAATGCAAGAGCTATTAATCGATCTTCATGTGAAAATCGTCTTATATAAATAGTTGGTAACAACATATAACAGTACATGCGTAGATGCATGGATCTGTGGTCTATCAATTGCCACAACGCGAGTACTACTATACCAAAACCACAACTTAAAGGCTTATTCTCTTTAGCTACTCCAAGGTACGTGCATCCATGGCACGCCGGGCGCTACCATCACGCGTGCTTTGGTGGTGGTGGCGGTGAAGAGTCTGACGTCATCGGGTTGGGTCCGGTGGGCACCTTTCTGAGCATTGAGAAGTCCACATGTGGTGGCGACGGCGGTGGTGAGTCGGATGTCATCGGGTTGGGTCCGGTGGGCACCTTCCTGAGGAGCTTCCACGAGCCCAGCGGCGGCGGTGGCAGTGGCGGTGGATCAGATGTGATAGGATCAGGCCAGTAGGCATCTTCCTGAGCACAGGGAATTGTTGGGTCATCGCTGGCGGTGGTTGTTGGGCAAATGAGTGAACATGGCATGGCAGAGTTGGTCAAGAGAGATCTGATTAATGGTTGCAACTTGGATAAGTTTGAGTTCGGTGAGCACTGCGTTTTTTGTAAGCATAAAAGAGTTAAATTCAATGCTTTCGTTTATACCACCAAAGGCATATTAGATTATGTGCATACTGATGTATGGGGACCTTTTCGTAAGACTTCTATTGGTGGTACTAATTATATGCTTACTATTATTGATGACTACTCAAGAAAAGTGTGACCATATTTTCTGAAATATAAATATTATATTTTTGATACTTTTAAGAAGTGGAAAGTTATGGTAGAAAAGCAAACTGAAAAAAAGGTAAAGGTACTACGTACTGACAATGGTATGGAATTATGTTCTAATGAGGTTGAGGAGTTTTGCCGTAATGATGGTATGATCAGGCACCATACCATCCCTTACACTCCTCAGCGAAATGGCGTGGCTGAGCGCATGAATAGAACCATCATCTTGAGGGCTCGCTGTATGTTGTCCAGTGCAGGTATGCATGGACGTTTTTGGGCTGAAGCATCAAACACAGCGTGCTACCTCATCAACATGTCACCTTCTATTTCACTTGAGAAGAAAAGTCTCATTAAGGTATGGTCAGGTTCGCCTGCTGATTATTCACAGTTGAGAGAGTTTCACCATATTGGTAGCACGTAGAGGGTTTGTCCTCTCATGTATTGTAATACTCCTTCCAATTATAGTGATACGCCGTTGAGCGTTCTGTGGTTTTTCCTGCAAGGGTTTTCACGTAAAAATATGTGTTCTTGTTCTTCGTTTGATATACTTTTTGTTGCGCGATTGTGTACCATGGATGAACTTGTAGATGATATACATGTCAAAATTACTCCTATTACTCACCCTGATATCGGACCTATTGCTGAACTTGTGCATGTTCCTAGACGAATAGAGGTACACGTGACGAAATTTGAGCCAAAACAGTGCTCACACAATCAGAGAAAGAAGACATATGCGCTAGACTGGAGGGAGATTCCCTGGGTGAATCCTCACTAGAATCACGTGATCCACCTCCAATCCGCGGACTGGACCAGATGTCCCACCCAGTCCATCCGCAGGTCATGTCGGATGTGACAAAGATGGCATACGTGCGACGTGAGCGTGATCGCCTGCCTTGTCATCCTCCCGACGATCTTGTGTGCCCATGTGTGCCGAAGCAAGTGCACATGTTGCACAATTGGCCACACCATTGATGACCCACAACTATAGGGGTGTATCGCAGTATTTTCGAGGGAAGTGAAACCCAATTTATTGATTCGACACAAGGGGAGCCAAAGAATATTTATAAGCCTTAACAACTGAGTTGTCAATTCAGCTGCACCTGGAAACAATCTTGCTCACAGCAGTTTATCAGTAGCAACAGTTTTGTAGTAGGAATAGTAAAGTAACAGTAGTAGTAAAGCAAAGACAGTAGTAATAAAAGTAGTAAATAGTGGGATTCGAGTGCGGTAGGCGTTGCATGGACAAGACAATTCACATAACAATCAGAACACAGGGCAATTGCAGATAAATAAGATAAAGCATCCAGGTACTAGACAATCCTAGGCATGTGTTCCATATATAGTCATACGTGCTCGGAATGAGAACTTGCACAACATCTTTTGTCCTGCCAGCCCGTTTGCAGCGGGGCCTCTAGGGAACTACTGGCAATTAAGGTGCTCCTTTTAATAGAGCACCGGAGGAAAGCATTAACACTCCGTGAATACATGTGATCCTCACATCAAAGCCATTCCTTTCCGGTTATCCCGATTTCTGTCACTTTGGGGCCATAGGTTCCGGACAACAACGTGTGTATACAACTTGCAGATAAGACCAAAAACAATACTATCATAATGAATCAATAACATGTTCAGATCTGAAATCATGGCACTCGGGCCCTAGTGACAAGCATTAAGCACAACAAGTCGCAACAAAGTCATAAAGCACTAATAAAAGATACTAGGCACCATGCCCTAACAATCTGATGCCATTACATAAACGATCTCATCCAATCCCTACCATCCCCATAGCCTACAACGGGGGATTACTCACTCATAGATGGGGGAAACATGGATGGTCGATGGAGAAGCGATGGTGACGATGATCTCCTCCAATTCCCCGTCCCGGCAGGGTGCCAGAACGGAGTTTCTGGTGCTGTTTCGTGGAATCTGGTGGTGGCGGCGGAGCGGAACTCCTTCTGAAAAAACGTCGAAACCCCCAAAGTTTTTTGGTCAGAAAGATCCTTATAGGCGAAGAGAGAGGCCGAGGGGGGGCCTGGGGGGGCCACACCACCCACTGGCGCGGCCTGGCCTGGCCCGTGCCAGCAGGTGGTGTGGCCACCCCTGGCTCTTCTCCGTCTCGTATTCTGGCTCCTGGAGTCTTCGGGTGAAATAGGATTTTTGGCATATTTTCCGGGAATTTTCCTGATAGTTGATTTTCTGCACAAAAAGTAGACACCAAGGCAATTCTGCTGAAAACAGCGTCAGTCCGCATTAGTTGTATCCAAATCACATAAGTATAGAGGGGAAACAATAGCAAAAGTGTTCGGGAAAGTAGATACGTTTTGGACGTATCAACTCCCCCCAAGCTTAGCTTATTGCTTGTCCTCAAGCAATTCAGTTGAAAACTGAGTGCGATAAAAGAACTTTCACGAACACATTTGCTTCATAAGATGTAAATATTCTTAGCAATGCGATCAACTATTTAAACAGTTCATAATAAAGAGTATGCAATTAAGTCTACTTAATAGTCATTGCAAGCTATGAAGAGATTCCAACTCAAGAATAATAAGTAGCATGAGGCACAAACATAAGCAACATTATAATGCTCATAGAAAGGTATGATAGAGTGGTATCTCGCTTGCCTTTGATTATAAATATCAAGGCACCTCTGAAGTTCAAGTGATGACTAGAAGTAAAGATATCAAGGATACAAGCATCAAAGTCATAACATAAATAATCAAGTAATGGAACAAACACAAAGAATGACAACTATGCTCTCAAGAAGGTGCTCAAAGAATAAATGGAGACTCAACAAGTAAAGAAAAAGGTTTTGAATAATTTTGAAAAGCTTCCAAATGCTGAAAGTATGGTACTCATTAGCTTTGAGCTCTCATTGCCCCTATCATAAGCATCTTTAAATGGTTAAGGTTAAAGTGACACAACTAAGATGATATGCTTGACAAGTTATAAATCAAAGTCTCAAGCCCCTTACTTACGAAGACCGATCCTCATGCTACTCAACTTCAGTCACAAGTAAGCTCTTGTCATTGTAAGTATATACGTATCATAGAGAACCGCCAACGGGGTACCCCTTGCACATGACACGGGAGCTATCCCATAATCAAAATAACAAGGCAAGAAGATAATGAGCATCTCGACATTCTTTTTATTTACTATGTGCATAGATTTTTATTGAGGATGCTTCATAGAATTCTCATTATGGTTATGCTGCAAGTTTCCACCATGATTAGGCATGTCTTAGGCTAGCGCCCCAGGCTTTCTCTAACATACATACAAACTCCATGATCTTACAATTTCACTTTTATTTCACACCGCCGTGATCCATAAGCAAAAGAACATGATATCAACTAGGTACAAAGTACCTATGAAGCGTTGAAAGCGGTCCCCATGATACATGGTTCTACTAACTTCAACTCATGAAGCACAAGCATATGCGCAACAAAGAAGGACGCAATGGTTCAGGTTTATTAAGTGCAAGAAAATAAAGTGTGCCATCAAGTTCGTGAGAGCTTTACTAACTAACTTTCTCATAAGAAGCAAACATTTTATTCGTAAGAAAACAAGGCATATTGAATATGCACGGAGGTAGCAAATGATGCTAATAGGTAGGTATGGTGGACACTTTGGAAATATTTGGTTTAGGGAGTTGGGAACTTGAGTAAAACATACTCAGTGAAAGTGAAGGCTAGCAATAGTAAGGGAGCGACAAATGAGAGAGCAATAGCTGTCATTATCATGCTTGCAACAAAACAGGACTACTCATGGCATGAAAGTGATTAAAGATCCTCAAGGCAAAATAATTCATCAAGGCTTAACTGATTATCACAGTCATGTGCATGCGTGAGCATGTGCCAAGTCAATTCAAATGAAACATTCAGAGGAGGATACCGCGGTGTCATACCAATTTATGAATAGAGCAATGCAAGCAAACATTCATAAGACATGCTACAAACTATTAGCGAGCTGGAGCTAATCATAAGAAAGCAAGAACTACTAAGCATCCAAAGATAACATACACCCTACTTGAACGGACTAAGCAAGCTCACAATGATGAGTATATGTACAAAATGAAAACAAACAGAGTTCGTTACCAGCCTCTTACCACGCCTCAAGTTGTCATTGATCCTCATTATTGCTCTTCACTTGTGTGCCTTGAATAATAATATGAAACCCAATAATCCACTGAGGACTGCTGAACCCTGTAGCAAACTCACAAAAACCAAAGAAGAACGAAAAATATTTTTGGTGTTTTCGATTTTTAAACAAGAACCAAAAGGTAAAAACAAGCGAAGCAAAATCTTTTTGGGTTTTTTCGAATAGTTCAAACAAAACAAAAAGGGAAAAGCAAACCAAAGAGAAACAACAGAAATATTTTTGGTCTTTTTGTGTTTTTAGAAAGCAAAAGCAAAGAAGAACGAAAACTAAAAAGAGAACGAAAACATGAATATACAAAGTACCGACGCAACATGATATGGAGATGAGTGCGGTGTCGGCGTTCCTCCCCCAAGCTTAGGATTTTGGCCTAAGTGGGTATCAATCCCAAGCTGGCCAGGATGAAGTGTCACCCTGATACGACGAAGAGGTCCCCTCATCCTGGTGCGAACTCGAGTACGTCCCTCCGTAATGCGCGGAGTAATCATAGGATGGCACATCCTCCTGGTGCAGCTCGTGGAAACCCAGCAAGCAAAGCTGCTCGTCCACCTCCTCCTTGGAGCGCGGCCATGGTCTCCTGTGAACACTAAACAAAGCAAGCTGTGGCAAAAGGATCTCCCTTTCATCCCCGTCAGTGAAAAGCATCCTATATACTAGATTGTTCAAATCAGAGGTAGTAGTGACAAAGTGATGAGTTTTCATGGCAATAAGGTCAAGCCTCTATGGTGCCAGCATAGCATCATAGGGATCCACTGAAAGACCTAATGCATTGACTATACGCGAGGCAATGATGCCCCCATAGATAGGCCCCCTAGCAGCTAGGCGGCGAGCAATAAGCGAGCCAAGATTGTACCGAGTATCATTGTTAAGCGCAACAGCAAGGAATGCTAAATGATAGTTGGAGATATTACTTGTGTTCTCCCTACCAAGTACACTAGTACCAAGATAATATGCAAAGTATCTAAGAGCAGGGAGTTGGATATTTCTTATCTTTCCGCGCTGCGCCACGCGGTCATCATCATTGGTCACCCCTCGGTAAAGCTCCAACAAATCAGCGGGTCGCCCTTGAATTTTCTTCACGGTTCCTGTCATGCGCACACCTACAATACTGCAAAATCTCTCCAAAGGCATGGTGAAAGGCAGATTATAGATTTTGAAAGAGACAATAGACTGATAGGGTGTGTTAGTAAACGTAAAGCTCTCAACAAAAGTTTTGGTGAGCATAGCGTATTGCGCACTCTCATCTTGCATATATGAGGTCAAACCAACCCTCTCAATCGGTAGCAAGAAATCATCAAGAATACATGCAGCTTGTAAGAAAGTAAAACAAGGAAAAGAGGATGGGTGAGCATCCCATCATCCCTTTCACTACCAACACGAGTCGCAATGAGATCTTCATTGTATGATGGCCTAGCTTGAGAGGCTGTCCTCGAGGGCCTCGACCTCCTAGGTGCATCACTCTCAAATATCTCTCCAAAAGTATGGTTGTTCATGCTTGGTATTCTGAAATTTAAACACCTATTAAACAAGTGATTGCAAAGTAAATATAATGAAGGATTCTACTCATAGGGACTTGCAAGAGGCCTAAACATGCATCAAAACTATATCTCTAAGCATCAAACAAGCTTACAAGCTCTCATAACCAGTCACCTACAACAGCAAAATACTCAATATATAATCCACTAAACACAAATCTACTTGGACAAGGGGAGGAGTCACATACCAGGGAACAAATGCTCCAAATTTCAGCAAGAAAGATGGGCTGAGCAAGGAGATCGAAAAAATTGAGAGCAAGCACAGCAAGAACGCGATTTTGAGCTATGAACTGGAGCTTACTCGGGAGAGAGAAGAAAGTGGCAGGTGAGAGAGTTAGTGGGGGGCCAGGGGTGGCCCACACCAGGGCATGGCACCACCCAAGGCTGGCCGCGCCACCATGTGGTGTGCCTACCTGGTGGGCCCCCCAGGTACCTCCCAGGTACTCCTCTGCCCATTTTTTCACGTAAAAATTTAATATGAATTTTCTGGAATTTTTCGAGACACTTTATTTTTGGGCATTTTTCAGAAATAGAAGAATGATTTTTCTGACAGACAGATTTTTTTCTTTTGGAAACATGATGCAAGGACAAAACAAGGCTAGAACTACATAAGTTCTAACATGCAAGCAACTAACAACAAAAATAAAACTAAACGAAAGCAAAAACTAAAATGCAAAGGATAGAAATAAACGGAGATAATCATAATGAAAACATTGTTTTGTTCAATGGAATCCTTTTGTTAACAAGGTTGATCAAGTCTTGCTACCAAAACAATTGCATATGAGACAAAACTTTGTACTCCACTAATGATTATGTTACCTCAACCTTGATAGCAATGCTCCTAATCATAATAGTTTTAAAATTTTCTCTTGGTATGGGATAATATATTTCTCCAACTTGAATGCCTTCAACATGTTCAATTGAATTCAAACCATAAGTCCTTTCAATCTTCTTGGGGAAATAGACAGTATGTTCCTTGTCATTAACATTGAAGGTCACCTTTCCTTGATTACAATTAATAACAGCTCATGCAGTATTAAGAAAAGGTCTCCCAAGAATAATACACATATTATCATCATCGGGCATTTCAAGCACAACAAAATCAGTTAATATCAAGCAATTGTGAGCCACCTGAACATGTACATCCTCACATATACCCACATGAATAGTGGTAGATTTATCAGCCATTTGCAAAGATATATCAGTTGGTCTTAATTTTCAAGTTGAAGCCTCTTATAGAGAGAGAAAGGCATACCACTAACTCCAGCTCCCAAATCACACAAAGCAGTTCTAACATAACTGTTCTTAATAGAGCAAGGGATAGTTGGAATTCCTGGGTCTCCAAGTTTCTTAGGAACCTTACCATCACGAGACTTACCCATGATGGATGGATAACAGCAAACAATAGAGAATCCAAGTGAACTTGATAAATAAATCTATGCTCCCCGGCAACGGCGCCAGAAAATAGTCTTGATGACCCACAAGTATAGGGGGTGTATCGCAGTATTTTCGAGGGAAGTGAAACCTAATTTATTGATTCGACACAAGGGGAGCCAAAGGATATTTATAAGCCTTAACAACTGAGTTGTCAATTCAGCTACACCTGGAAACAATCTTGCTCACAACAGTTTATCAGTAGCAACAGTTTTGTAGTAGGAATAGTAAAGTAACAATAGTAGTAAAGCAAAGACAGTAGTAACAAAAGCAGTAAACAGTAGGATTCGAGTGCGGTAGGCATAGGGATGGATGGACGGGCGTTGCATGGATAAGACAATTCACATAACAATCAGAACATAGGGCAATTGCAGATAAATAAGATAAAGCATCCAAGTACTAGACAATCCTAGGCATGTGTTCTATATATAGTCATACGTGCTCGCAATGAGAACTTGCACAACATCTTTTATCCTGCAAGCCCGTTTGCAGCAGGGCCTCTAGGGAACTACTGGCAATTAAGGTGCTCCTTTTAATAGAGCACCGGAGCAAAGCATTAACACTCCGCGAACACATGCGATCCTCACATCAAAGCCATTCCCTTCTGGTTATCCCGATTTTTGTCACTTCGGGGCCATAGGTTCTGGACAACAACGTGTGTATACAACTTGCAGATAAGACCAAAAACAATACTATCATAATGAATCAATAACATGTTCAGATCTGAAATCATGGCACTCGGGCCCTACTGACAAGCATTAAGCACAGCAAGTCGCAACAAAGTCATAAAGCACTAATAAAAGATACTAGGCACCATGCCCTAACAATCTGATGCCATTACATGAACGATCTCATCCAATCCCTACCATCCCCATAGCCTACAACGGTGGATTACTCACTCATAGATGGGGGAAACATGGATGGTCGATGGAGAAGCGATGGTGATGATTATGGCGATGATCTCCTCCAATTCCCCGTCCCGGCAGGGTGCCAGAACGGAGTTTCTGGTGCTGTTTCGTGAAATCTGGTGGTGGTGGTGGAGCAGAACTCCTTCTGGAAAAACGTCGACCCCCCCGAAGTTTTTAGGTCAGAAGGCTCCTTATAGGCGAAGAGAGAGGCCGAGGGGGTGCTTGGGGGGCCTACACCACCCCCTGGCGCGGCCTGGCCTGGCCCGCGCCAGCAGGTGGTGTGGCCACCCTCTGGCTCTTCTCCGTCTCGTATTCTGACTCCTGGAGTCTTCGGTTGATTTTTGGCATATTTTCCGGGATTTTTCCTGATAGTTGATTTTCTGCACAAAAAGTAGACACCAAGGCAATTCTGCTGAAAACAGCGTCAGTCCGCATTAGTTGTATCCAAATCACACAAGTATAGAGGAGAAACAATAGCAAAAGTGTTCGGAAAAGTAGATACGTTTTGGACGTATCAACCATCAGTTGTAGGATGCTCTGCACGTGATGTAGAGATTCTTCTTCAGCGGGATCTGATAGTAGGTCAGTCGCAGCTGACAGAGAATGGGGGCGGGATCTTGTGTGCAACGCGAAACTAGAGCTTCTGTTGTGGACTCCAATTTTGGGCTAGCCACTCATGCTTTGAGAGGTATATTTCAGCGGAAATAATATAATGATGCACTATTCGTTGGTGTTTGTCTTGCTCAATTGATGAACCGGCTAATATGCAAGTTGTATTGGAGGACACAAATTCATATGTAGCGATGGAAGAGGAGTATAGCACTTTTATGAAGAAGCAAACTTAGAAATTTGTTGCCCCAAAACATGGTACAAATATTATTGACCGCCCATGGATCTATAAAATCAAGAAGAAATCAGATGGCTCGATTGTTAGATATATAGCTTGATTTGTAGCTACAGGTTTTAAGCAACATTATGGTGTATATTATGATAATACTTCTAGTCCTATTGTCAAGCTTGCAAATGTTTCAATTTTCTTGGATATTTATGTGTCAAGGTGATGGAGTCTGCAATAGTTACATATCATGAACGCGTTCTTGCATGGTGTTCTGAAAGAGGAGGTCTATATGAGACAACTACCAAAATAAATATTTTATGTGGTTCTTGAATAGAAAGTTTCTACTCACTAAGTATAACCTTTTTATAAGAAGATGGACTGGATGTAAAAAATGGTTTTTTTTGACCCGGAACTGTGAGGAAAAAAGCCCCACAACAAATTTAATTTTCACAAAAAGGAAACATATCTACAGAAGTTATGCAAACCTCAAGAAAGGGAACAAAATCTAAGAGGAAAAAAGAATACTTCAGACCAAGGAAGCAATCGACCCTAGCAACCTAGCCCCGTGCTTAGACTTAATCCTATGCTGCAGCAGTGAGATATCATGTTAAATTTGGCCTTCCACTTTGCAAAAGTAGGCCTTTCATTCCTAAAACTATTAGTATTTCTCTATAGCCAAATATGCTAGCAGGTCAAAATCAGGACCTCCATAAAAAACGACTGCCCAAATATGCCAGCTGGCCAAAATCAGACGTGCCATTACTAGTCCATTGAATTTGTAGGTAGTTCCATATTCTGGTACTAAAATTGCACTCAAGGAAGAGATGAATCATGTACTCATAAGTTCTATTCGGATGAAGCACACAGTGGGAAACATCTCACTATTGAGTGGAAAATCTTGCAGTGTATCCATAAGAATCAATAAGGATTTCTTTGGAATAGGTCTACTCAAGATTGTCTTGCCTGGTCGTTTGAATATTTATATCTTTATCTCATCCAAAAAGCCAATTGTGATTGTAAAGTTATATTTCGCAAAGGAATTCGATACTTTTGAGAATGAGGATATAATTCAAGTGATGAAGCATAAAGGTTTTAACAAGAAGTGGCTATACCGGACCAGAGCAATATTATCCTCGGGTACCTCTTCTATTTTTCTTAACGGAATTCTAGGAAAGCAATTCGTTTGAAGAGGGGGGGGGGGGTAGTTCAAGGAGATCCTCTATCACCCTTGTATTATATGTTTGGATCTGATTTGCTACAATCAGCTGATAGAGACCTCTTGCAGCAGGGTATACTCAGTACACCAATTGTCACTCATGATCCTGATTTTCCTATAATCCAGTACGCAGGTGATACTTTACTCAAGAGATTCACTCTCTCTACTGGCTGAAAATCAATTATAGTAAATCTAAAATGGTGCCAATTAATGTTCCTACAGAAGAGATTACAAAGCTTACTGCTGAGTTTTGGCTGTCAGGTGGTTTCGATATCATTCACATATTTGGGCTTACCTTTAGACACGACTAAACCCCGTATCCAAGGTCTCATGCCCTTGGCTTGTCATTTGGAGAGAAGACTGGCATCCACTTCTAGTTTCCTTTCACAAGGTGCCCGATTACAGCTTATCCATTCTGCCCTAGCATCCATGCCACTTCATTTTCTATGTTCACTTCAGTTGCCTCCTGGTTTTACTTCCAAATTGGATAGAATTCTAAGGCAATGTTTGTGGAGAGACAATGTGGACACACCAAAACAATATCTAGCGGCATGGGAAATGGTTTGTAAACCAAAGAATAGTGGAGGTCTTGGTATAGTTGATTTTCAGAAACAAAATGAAGCTTTGCTAATTAAGCACTTGGACCAATTTTACAATCATAGGGATATTCCATGGGTACAGTTGGTTTGGCATGCAAAGCGATGAACACATACAACTATGAAAATCTGGGCATGTTAGTCAATTGATTATCAACCGAACGATCAAACAAAATGCAAGAGCTATTAATTGATCTCCATGTGAAAATCATCTTATATAAATAGTTGGTAACAACATATAACAGTACAGGCGTAGATGCATGGATCTGTGATCTATCAATTTCCACGACGCGAGTACTACTACACCAAAACCAATATTGCAACTTAAAGGCTTATTCTCTTTAGCTACTCCAAGGTACTGTGCATCCATGGCACGCCGAGGGGGCAACTGTCACGCGTGCCTTGGTGGTGGTGGCGGTGGCGAGTCTGACTTCATCGGGTTGGGTCCGGTGGGCACCTTTCTGAGCATCGAGAAGTCCACATGTGGTGGCGACGGCGGTGGTGAGTCGGATGTCATCGGGTTGGGTCCGGTGGGCACCTTCCTGAGGAGCTCCCACGAGCCCAGCGGCGGCGGTGGCGGTGGATCAGATGTGATAGGATCGGGTCCAGTAGGCACCTTCCTGAGGAGCTCCCACGAGCCCAGAGGCGGTGGTGGTGGTGGATCAGATGTGATAGGATCGGGTCCAGTAGGCACCTTCCTGAGGAGCTCCCACGAGCCCAGAGGCGGCGGTGGCGGCGGATCAGATGTGATAGGATCGGGTCCAGTAGGTACCTTCCTAAGGAGCTCCCACGAGCCCAGCGGCGGCGGTGGCGGTGGATCAGATGTGATAGGATCAGGTCCAGTAGGCACCTTCCTGAGGAGATCCCACGAGCCTACCGGCGGTGGTGGTGGTGGATCAGATGTGATAGGATCGGGTCCAGTAGGCACCTTCCTGAGGAGCTCCCACGAGCCCAACGGCGGCGGTGGCGGTGGATCAGATGTGATAGGATCGGGTCCAGTAGGCACCTTCCTGAGGAGCTCCCACGAGCCTAGCGGCGGCGGTGGCGGTGGATCAGATGTGATAGGATCGGGTCCAGTAGGCACCTTCCTGAGCACAGGGAATTGTTGGGTCGTCGCTGGCGGTGGCGGCGGCGAGTCAGAAGTGATGGGATCTGGACCACTAGGGACCTTCCTCAACACCGCAAAATGCACCGCCGACATAGGCAGGTGTCGCGCCGATGCCGTGGAAGTAAGCGTCACCATCAGTGGCAGCAACAAGAGGAGGATGAGCGCCGATGGTGCCATGGCTCAGTTGCTGCGAAGTTGGCTGGCTGCTGGCTGGTGTGTATTACATATATCCGTGTTTCGTTGAGATCGTTCTAGGGGAGCATATGGGCCTATTTTATAGTCTCCCGTCTGATGCAGTGCATGCAATCTTAAGGATTAATTTAGACCTAATTAAATAATTTAACGAGACGATTCCTTTTGATTTCGCGACAGTTAATTGCCGCGATTAGCAGCAGCAGCAGGCTGCAAAAAGGTTTTATGCGTCCGTTTCACGCGACATAATGTGCATAATGGACGTTATTTAGTAAGGTATAATTTTTTTTCGAAATATTTAGTAAGGTAATTAATTTGGTATATATGTGGATGGTCTCAAAATAGAAGAACCAGTCGTATGGAGTTTGGAAAATGGAAACCTAGTCATATTCAGAGTCATTGGTAAGATTTGATGTCATAATTTGGACACTTTATAGAGGGATTAATGGGACAATGAAATGAGTGTATCTAGACCCTCGGTTACTGATACATAGTACTCCCTCCGTTTAAAAATATAAGTTTTATCTTTGTGAAAGGAATGTATCTAGACCCGTTTAGTGTGTAGATTCCTGTAGGTTTGGAGCAAACCTACACACTAAAAGTAGTCTAAATACACTCCCTTCACAAAATTAAAACATCTTATATTCTAAAATGGAGGGAGTATATGATATATCCGTTGGTTCATCAAATTGGAGTAACATTTGGCCTAGTATTTAAGTTTGGAATGCCTGAAAAATACATAATATTTCATTTCGTTTTCTCCACCGTTAAGCTGAGTTTAGTTTCGTTTCCCGCAATTTCAATACCAGACAAATTTGTTTCTAACATTTTAAGATCATAAGTTTTTTCAAATTACGCTCTCGCACTCCTACCCAGGGACAGAACTCCTTCTCCTTTGACCTACAAACCCTTGAGATGATACTCGTTCGGTATTGATGTTGCCCCGTATTCTAAGTTTATCACCAAACAAAGAGTCATTCTCCTGCACAGCACTGTATCTCTGTACCCATCCGTGTTTATTTTCAGCAGAATTAGGTTTCTTCAAAAAAGACCATCCGTTACTCACAAGTAATTTCTGACAAATAGAATCAGCTTCATGTGCATGTGGTCAATTTGTTTTGACAATATCATTTCCTTTGGGTTTACTTATTCTTCTTTTACCTACAGACCTTGTGTTAGAGATAGAATTATATTTTTATACGTTTTGTACACGGACACAATCAGAACCTTCCCTGTGTAACCTGCAACCATGCTGAACGGAACTGATTTCGTACCTTTTTTATTAGGGAAGTTCAAATGGGACGAAATTTTTTGAGCGAAATTCAAATATTTCGCCGACCCATGAAACGAACGAAATTTCGCCAAAATTTCGCAAAATTTTAAATACAAGATCATGTGGCTCAGAACTCTATCAGAGTAGATCCTTCTCTACGTGATCACACATTTTACGTGATACGAGGCCGACTCTGGGTTGCCTGGGATCAACACGTTCTCAGCTACCTTCTTCAATCGTTGTCTAGAGATATTCTTCCACATGCCAATCAGATAGAGGCCACCACAGGAGTTTGGCAATCGATCGAGTCAAGCGATCGAGTCAAGCGAAGATCACGAATCTGCTGATTGTTCTCGCGAACACCAAGAAAAACAATATATCCACTTCTGTTCTTCGTGCTTATAAATCCGTACTTATCTATTGTTAGTCAAATCATTAAAAAAAATAAACCTCCTTTTGTTAGAGATTCCAGCATAGAGTCAGTTGTGATTTATGTAGGTAGGTTAATAGTCATCAATTTCCCTATCCTATATTCACTAGTGTAACCAAATATCCCACTATAACTAATCTTTTATAATGTATGGGCAGGGGCGGAGACAAGGGGGATGAGCAGGGGCTAGACCCCCCTAACGATTGGCCCCTATACATTTTCAATGCTAAGGACTGCACCTAATTACGATAATTATGAGAGGCCCAATTCTAATGTCCGGAGTTAGCAAGGTACTCATCAAAGCCCAAAATGACAGCCCATTAATCCATCTTGGATGGTCAGAAATCTGAGAAATCTCATTTTCGTGCGTTAGTTTACCAGACAGATCAACGCTGATTGATCGATCTATCATCTATCGGTCTAGGGCACCTGTCTTCGCTCATCTTCATCGCCTTTTGCCATGTGACCATGAGACGACAGGGATTATGGACGCTGTCGTGGTGTTGGGCTACCGGCATGCTGGTGTGCTACCTCTCTTAACCCTAGCGTGGTGGCCCGCCATCAAATTCGTCGAGTAGCACACTCAAATCTGAAGGTACGTATGCATAGACTAGTACTAGAAGATTTTGTCTTGTTTTATATGGATTACAACCTAGATATTAGCCTGGTTACTTGCTGTGCTTGCATACAAGAAAAAGGGTTAGTTTACTTATGGGATGTGTCTCTCTTAGTCTGATCTAGTATGTACCTATCAATAATAGAAACAGATAAATTGATTTATGATAGCTGTGAGATTCGACACATTTTTTATGGCTTTTATTGATGGTTTTCTCCCGGATTTGATCATTTTCTGGATTTACCTAACGCTAATACTTTGGTAGCGAAGAAAACTTGGATTTTAATGTGTGTTTTAGGTTCTGAACGTTAATAAAAGGATTTAACTAGAGATATACAATATTTCGAAGAAAACAAGCAAGTCCCACTTTGGAAGCACGAGAGGGGAGCTCACAAAGGTTCTAACGAGCAACTATACGGCGGGAATATTTTTCCGGCCATATTGTTCCCGCCGTATAGTTTCCGCCGCCTCTGTCTTGTCAAAAGGGACAACTTCCGTGAAGGGACCGGGCACAAAAACACAACACAACAATCGCCACACCATCCAGAAGAGAGAAAGAAGGGATCCGGAGAAGAAGGAGAAGACGTTCTTCATCTCGCTCCACGATCTTCGACCTCCTAGCCAATACACCCCCATAGCCAATACTTGTACTTGAGAGAGAGGGATCTCCACCTTACAAGACTAGGGTTTGAGATTGTTTCTTTCCATATTGAATTGTGTTGGATATTTTTCTAGTCTTATTGTGGATATCCACGGTAATACCAAGACGAATTCCCTTTATTTGATTATATTGATGATCCGTTCTTCTCTCATGTGTGAGTAATTCCCTTGGACGTGGGAGATGTAGGGGATTTGTGAGATGTGATGTGCCTTCATATATTTTCCATTAGTTTGTGATTGATTCTAATTACTATATTATGTGTGCTTGACTATCTGTGGGATGCTTAATGCTTGTTGTCCAATTAAGGGTCCAGAGAACATGATACCTTCTTCTACATAGATAATATCTTGTACGCTAATGGACCGGCGACCTCCGGGTGACACGGGGATATCAATAGAAAGCTAGTTGACTCGAGGATAACGGGTAACCACTGTGCTTATTGCATTAGTCTGATTCAAGGAGCTTAATCGCTAAGCGACCTGAAGGGTCTTAATCTCTAGTGTTTGACCATGGTTTTGGTAGTAGGCTAGTAGGATTATTAAAGTTAGGATGAAATCTACCAAGAGGAGTCCCAGCTAATTATGGGTTGCTCGCCTACACATATATCTATAAGATTATAATTGTTACATTTACCACTCATCCACCTGACACATTTACTATCACCATGAA
Source organism: Avena eriantha (assembly GCA_910589775.1). Lineage (NCBI taxonomy): Eukaryota > Viridiplantae > Streptophyta > Magnoliopsida > Poales > Poaceae > Avena > Avena eriantha. The sequence goes on from OU342740.1 coordinate 420,794,867, forward strand.
CTGAATCTCCCCGCGCCTTCTTTCGCCATCTGCAGGAAACAACAAACAAGCAAAGTCATTCTTTAATTTTATGCATTATATTTCTGAAGTTTACATTTTAGTTCTATTTAAATATATCGCATTTAATCAAAATCCCATTCATATTTCAACACTTGCTGTCAATTCACTCGAAGACCTGTGACAACTTCGGGTGTGACAGAGGCTTCATCAATAAACACTTACCTTTCTGCTCCCTATGGGATCGATATCTGAACTTCAAAACTAGCTACAAATGATCTGTGCTCTTGCAGGCATCAATTTACGAGACACTTGTGTCCTAAATTTAATCGTACTAATAGAAATTTTCCTTTCTGTTTAGGCTGCCAAATGTTTATATACTTTGATGTCTGCATATTGAGTGGATATGGACTGCCAAATGTTTATATTGATATGCTTTTGGATTTTTACATTGAGTGGATATGTGATGTAGTATCCCGTGTCAAAAGAAAAAAATCTTCGCCCCCTCAAGTTCAAATCCCGGCTCCACCCCTGTGTATGGGGTCCTATCCCTACATCTAGTGGATGTAATAATTACCATGTAAGCTCCACTGATGAATATAGCAAGTTTACATGGATATATTTTCTTAAGAAAAAAACCTGATGCTCTTTCTGTCTTTGTGTTCCAAAAGCTCCTAGAGCACCAGCTTTATAAAAAAATTCACACTATTCAATCCGATTGGGGAGGAGCATATGTCAAATTGAATGCATTATTTCAAACAAAAGGCATCTCATCATGTCTCATTTCCTCATGCACACAACACAATGACTCCATTGAAAGAAAACAATGTCCTATAGTCAAAGTAGGACTAGCACTTCTTGCTAATGCACACATGCCTTTTAAGTATTGGGATGGAACCTTTCTTACTGTCACATATCTCACTAACACGCTTCCTAGCAAATCATTAGAGTGACACACCAACTCTACTAGATTACTCATCTCTTCATGTTTTTGGGCACACATATTGGCCTAATCTCTGTCCCTAAAATAAAAGGATAGTCGCTTTTTGCTCTAGACGGTGTGTGTTCTCAGATATAGTCTTTGCCACAAGGGAGTTAAATGTCTATAATTCTCCAATGGACGTGTCTACATTCCTCGTGATGTTGTGTTTGATGAGGTTGTCTTTCCATTAAAATATCCCACTCAAATGTTGGGGCCCCGTTTTGACAAAAAATTATTTGAATTGATTCATTTCATAATTCGGAACATGGGGATGAACTTGCCGATGATTTACATGTTAAATATACTCCTACTACTCACCCTGCTACCATAAATATTGATGAACTTCTACAGGTTCCTAGATGAATAGAGGTGCAAGTGATGAAAAGTTGAGCCAAAACAGTGTTCACACAATCAGATAAAGAGGACATAGGCGCTGGACACGAGGAGGGAGATTCTCTGGGAGAATACTCCCTGGGATCATTTGATCCACCTCCAATCCGCAAACTAAATCATCTGTCCCGCCAAGTCCACACGCGGGTCCTATCGATTTCGACAATGACGACATCCAGTTGCCGCGTGCCACGCGAGCGTGATCACCTGCCTCGTCATCCCTCCTTAAATATTTTGTGCCCATGCTTCCTAAAGCAAGTCCAAGTACCACACAATTGGACACACCATCAGCTATAGGATCCTCTACGTGTGTTCTAGATTCTTCTCCAGCAGTATCTGGATGTAGGTCTTCCGTAGCTGACAACGATAGGGATGGGATCCAATGTGCAATGTGAAACTAGAGCTTATGTTATGGCCTCCAATTCTAGGTCAGCCACTCGTGCTTCGAAAGGTATATTTCAACTGGTGTTTGGCTTGCTTAACTGATGTACCCGTTGCAAGTTGTATTAGAGGACACAAAATCATATGGATATGGATGAGGAGTATAGTGCATTTATGAAGAATCAAATATGTAAATTGGGTCTCCCACAACATGGTACACATATTATTGACTGCCGATGGATCTATAAAATCAAAAAGAAAGCAAATGGCTCGATTCACAAATATAAAACTAGATTAGTAGCTAAAGGTTTTAAGCACCGTTATGGTATAGATTATGTGGATACTCCTAGTTCTTTGTCAAGATTGAACCGTTCACCTTGTCTTTCCTATTTATGTGTCAAGGTGATGAAGTTGCAATAGTTAGATATGAAGAACTCTTTCTTGCATGGTATTCTAGAAGAGTAAGTCTATACTAGTTGAATGTTCATGCGTTGCCATGGCTAATCAATTTTTTGTCACACGTATACACATGAGAATTCACATATATAAACAGAAATAGCCATGTATATTCATATACAATAAATTTCTATTCTCTTCAAATGCATTTTGATAAATTCTACCCAACTATTTAGTTCCCCCTTGGTTCCCTTTTATAGGATGTTTTGACAAGCCATTACAAGTCATTAAGCTTACCGAAATGTCTTATAAAAGTAAACATTGGAAGTACATTATATTATCTAGGAATCTGAAGTTCCCGACTCCCCTAGTCCAAAAAAAAAGCATTTGGGTTATTTTAGGTAAGACTACTCTATAAAAGTATATGGGTTAGTTACGGGCACCCCCGCCAGTTCTCATCAATTTTCTCTTGTCTGCAGCTAAGACATAGTTATTTCAGGGCTGTAAAACTTGATTTTCTATGCTTCCTAACTGCACAAACACTAATGAAAAACGGGCTTATAGTCCCGATTTGTAAGGGCCTTTAATCCTGGAATACGAATCGGGACTATGAAATCGGGACTAAAGGCCCCCCTTTAGTTCCGATCAGCCATAAACTAGGACTAAAGTCCCTCATGGGGCTACATCGAAAGATTTGTTTTCGAATTTTTTTCCAATTTTTTTTATGAATTTTTATTTTTTTAAATTGTTTGACTCGTTAATCTCTCATATCTCTCATTTTTAACACTACCTATACTTAATCTTAGGTCAAATTATACTTATGGTCAAATTTTCCGATCGGTTACCCATCCTAGCACTACTCCATCCCCAACATGTTTAACTTCTCTATTCCATCTCTTCCACCTCGCACGAAGGACCCTTATACCTTATTGTCAAGACTAGTTTATCAATCCTATTAACTCATATCAATATGCCACACGTCTTTATTTTTTGAAATTACGAACAACTATTTAAGTAAACAATAATAAATAGGTAATAATAATAGTTTATTCCAATGAAAATAAAAAACTAATCAAATTAATATTTTATTCATTTTTTGCTATTTATTCATTTAATATGACATAAATAATATCTTCAAATCTGTAAATCGAAATTCGACAAATAATATATCCATTATTATCAGAAAAATGCGAGGAATCCAAATATGACATAAAAAAATTACTAAAAAAATTATTTTTTAAAATAACTTTTTTCTTTTCGAATTTTAAGAATCTAAAAGAATCCAAAACGTCCTAGGGCCATTGAAATCGAAGAGGATTTTTTTTCATGTTTTGATAGGTTATACGTTTTTTCTGACATCGTATGGAAAAGTTGTGGTTGTTTGAAGTTTTGATGATTTTTTTTTGCAATTTATGTCGAAATTCATGTTTGTTAATTTTCGTAACAACTAAATCACTTAATATAACTATAGTTCAAAGTATTTTATTTTTGGAATTTTTTATAATTTTTTGGCATGCTTTTGAAACTAGAAAAGACGATCTCCAGCAGGGGGAGGGCAGCCGTTCTCCTGCCGTGACAGGATTTTTCCCGTTTTTCCTGCCGCGGTAGAACACGTTTTTTTTTGCCCTTTTTCTGTAGTCCCGGTTGGTATTATGAACCGGGACTAGTGATTGACCTCTAGTCCCGGGGCCGTGATATCAATCGGGACTAAAAGCTCCCGCGCGTGGGGCTGGCTGGCGCGAGCCCTCTAGTTTCAGGCCGTATCACGAACTGGGACTAGAGGTTTGTTACGACCCGGGACTAGAGCTTTCCTGGCCTCCTAGCCGTCCGAGTCGGGACGAACCAGGACTAGAGGGCTCACTAATCCCGGTCCCAAACACAACCGAGACTAGACTAGAGGCAAAAGCAGCTCCGAACGAAAGCCCTGTTTCTTACTAGTGAAAGCAAGTGATACATTCATAACTGCACGACGACAGAGATGTACGGAGACAATGATGTTAGTTTAAACCAATTTCTAGCTTCCATGCACCAAATCCCTACTTTACGTTGCTGTACTTGTAGCTTTTAGTCTCTCTGTTTGATTACTGTCATCAAAATAATCAAACTGATGAGCTACAAATGATGACACACAAGGTTTAACACGTTCAGAACTAAGAAAATTAATTAGAGACACAGGAAAGAGGTACATTTCTTTAGTAAGCTGCTTCTAGACAAACAGATCCTATACATGAAGAAAAGATACTCGGATGTTGTTTACTATTTGACAGATCCTATAACTTCGCTTATACCAAGGTCATATATCTGAAGTTCTGGACAACCCTACTCTAAAAAAAGCATATGGGTTGAGAGTTATGATCAATAGCGGAACAATAGCTGATCTAATCACAAGAACAAAAGAAAGATAAACAATTTATATCTCTGCAACCATCCCTGAAAGTGAGCCTCGCTAAGCTTCCAAGTAGTAAACATGTGATCAATTTTAACTCTATTTGTACACAAAACATGCACAACTGTTGCATGCCAGGTCTATAGATTACATAAAAATGAGTAGGATAAACATTCAAGTCATTACTCGTTGTCATTTCATTAGGTAAATGTGGAAGCAAAAGGCTTTAGCGCCACATTTGAAGACTCTTAATTTTTTTGCAGAAGCATATGTGAGATCTCAAACTGCAGAGACACCGACCAGCACTGAAACTCACCCTGATCTTTCAAATCTTTTAAATTTAATCCGTACCTAGCTACACATACATAACAGATGATTTTTATGCAGTAACAACACAAAGTAGCAGACCATCACTAGATTGGGGAAGACAATGATTCTGCAGGGACGGCGGCACCTGCACATCGACGAGCGGATCTGGTCGCCCAGCCCTTTGCATGTCAAGCCGTCGCCGCTCGGAAGCACCACCGCCATAGCACATCCCCCATCGGTGGAGATAGTGTGCGATGTTTTCTTCCTAATAAATCAGAAACACATACTAATTCAGTAAGAACAACATCTCTGCTTGGTTTTAAGAACTAAAGTGGTTAAGTACAAAAGTAATGTGCCACTCATAAGTGAAATGAACTTTTTTTTGGTAATTTTAAGCAGTTGTCATGCCTTCAGTAGTACATCTATGAATGCTATACAATGACATGGCAGCTGCTGACCAAACCAAACCGTAATGCAAAAAAAAAATCTGACAGAATCGTCCTGGACACCAGCACGGAGCAGTACCTTTGTTTCTCTTTGCCCTGTGCCATATGTATTTGATGTACTATCTAGGTACACTGCAGTTCCGTTTTGGCCGGTGGCCTTTTGGCAGACATTTCGTTCCTGTGAACTGTCAAAACAGGTCTCATGAATAACACAGATCAGTAGCTTGTCCTTCGTTCCTGGCGGGGAGCATTCAACACCACCTTCCAGCAGTCCAATCATGGACCAGGCCAAATATAAGTAGTGACACGAGAGCCACTTCAGAGCTAGATTCAGTTTACTGTCTGAAGATCTTAACACATCGAATGGATGTCTGAAACTTTGAATATGTCAAGCCACGGAAAAAGAAGCTGTCGAGGCCTATATGATTATCCATGATCTCTGAAGAACTTCGACATATAGACATATAGCCAGGTACAATATCCACAGATCTCTGAAGAACTTTGAGAGGCATAGTGGGTGTGGGTGGCCCTCGCTCGTCCCTGCGTGATAATACTGGGTTTGCCGGACGAAGGGTGACCAGATAAGACGCCGCCAGTGGAGGGGTCACAACATATCTAGGTCAGCTCGCTCGGGTCGGTCGGGGAGGACACCGGTCGTCCGGTCGGCGGCATTGGGTGGCGAATGGAATGATCCCCGACGGCAACGGCTGGAGAAAACGACTGGGCTAATCAGTATATGGCGGCTAGAGAAAAGAGTGGGTTGATCAGCGTATATGTCTCCACCAAATTACTAATGCTATGAGATGAATCCTTGTACTTCCAACAAGACGAATCCATAGGATTCACTCTTTTAAAGTAATTATTTACATAATCATTGATTGACCACGGACAGATTTTTGCCTATCTTCACAAGTATCAAAAAGCTCATGCCTTTAATCTGGTGGGAACCAGACATATTGATGAATGAAAGTCGTCCTAGATTGTACTCAATGCGCCAGCCTTACTTGTGGGAATGGATCAAGGAGTTGGTGGCGGCCAGGCACGTGCTGTATGAGGAAATAAAGTAACCAAACGCTTTGTGGAGCACCTCGCCCTACCGGAAGTCGTCCCACCGCCGAGCTCCAGCGCCTCCGAGTTTCGAGTGCCGCCGCCGGATCACGGTCGCATCATCTCTCCTGTCGGTGAAGCAGTCGATGGGGGAGGGGAATGACCGGTGCAGTGACATCACTTTGCGGCATGGGCGCGCGTGGGGGAGGAAAGGGGCATTAGGATGCATTCCAGTGGCGTTGGAGGCCTGAGGGAGGAGTAGGCGACGTACGCAGGGGCGAGGGAGGAAGAACATCGTCAGAGCATGTCTCCTAGATGGATCCAGCTCACTAAGTATAACCTTTCTATAAGAAGATGGACTAGATGTAAAAAATATTGTTTGTGTGACCCAAAGGGGACCATTGAACATTTATTGTCCTTTTGCTCAACTTGTATGGCACATTGTTTTTTTATTTTGAATATTCCTTCACCAACCAATGTTACAAATATGTTTGAGATTGGTTAAATGGTATTAATAAGATAATTAAGGCTAGAATAGATAAGTGTTTATGCTTTATGTTGTTCTATTCGGAATTGTAGGAACAACATATATTTTGACAAAGCTAGAGGTATCATTTTTTATAGGTTAACCATGGCTATTCATTGTATCCAACAATGGTCGAAGCTTCTCCTTTTGGATCAGAGGGGTCATATGGCTAGTGGCAACTTACTGTTTATGGTTGCTTAGATTATCTAGAGCCAGACTGGTTGGCAACATCATAGGAGAATTGTATGATGTTCATTATTTATGAGATTGTAATTTTCGTTTGGTTGATTCACGTATCGACATTGTGTGATCCGTGATTTGTAATACATGTATTCTTAAACTTATAAGTAAATTAGGCCGTGTGCATGGATGGATGTAGAGGACAGGGATTTTACTCCCCATTACAAAAAAAGTGTGAAGACAAGAAACATCTGAAATCTCGGCTCCCCCCCGTCGCTCTCTAGGGGTGTGGCTCAGGCAGAAACCCTACCCGCCGCTGCCTCCCTAGCATCTCCTCCCTAGTCTCCTCCGCTGTCGCTAGATGATGCCGACGGTCGACGTCACTTGCAAAATTTGCAACAAGGAAAGCCATTCCGCTGAAGATTGTTGGTGGTGATTTATGTACGACAATGATGATGACTCATATGATGAAAAGGAGGCATATGTTGCTTCCTATGGTGTTGATACTAACTGGTACTCCGACACACCATCTCACATCAGAGCTGGATAACCTGACCATCTGTGAGAAATACAAGGGATACAACAAGGTTAACACGATCGACAAGCAAGTATGGAGATTTACCATATTGGTCATTCACTTGTTCATTATCATGTTCAGAATTTCCAACTTCATAATGTTTCACATGTCCCAGATGCCTCTAAAAATGTGCCTCCATTCATCACTTCACATATGATAACCATGTTTTTGTCGAATTTCATCCCTTCTTATTTTTTTGTCAAGGATTAGGCCATAATTCATAGAGGTCGGTGTGTTGGTGGTATTTTATCGCCTTATTTCCTCATTGATGTCACCATCCCAATCACACAAGCATGCATAACTTGTCTCCAAGCCCCCACAAGCAAAATGGCATAGTCGTCTATGTCATCCGTAAATTTCTACTGCTAGTCAAATCATTATAAAAAATAAACTTCCTTTTATTAGAGATTCCACAATAGAGTCAATTGTGATTATAGGCTAAAAGTCATTAATTTCCCTATCCTGTATCCACTAGTCTAATCACATCTCTCCTACAATTCTGTCTTCCATGATGTATGGGGTCCTGTGCCTACATCTAGTGGATGTCATAATTACTATGTAAACTTTACTGATGAGTATAGCATGTTTACAATGCTATATTTGCTTAAGAAAACATTTGATGCTCTTTCTACCTTTGTGAATTTTCAAAATCTCGTTGAGCGCAAGCTTTATAGAAAAATTCTTACTATTCAATCTGACTGGGAAGGGGCATATGTCAAATATGATCCCAAAAGATGATGGTTCTCTCCCTCTCACCCTCTCCCACCCCACCCACCTCTAGCCGGCGACCATGATTTCTCCACCAAAATCTCTAGATCTCTCTAATCTTCTTTATTCATCATGGATTTCCTGCTTACATGGGATTTCTCCCATGGATCTAAGGTGGCAGGTCAGGTACGTAAACGTTTCAAATCTCCCGTTCATCATGAGAAGGGCGCTCCATCTCCAGCTTTCTTTCTGGTGGCCACGTTTTCCGAGTCCTGTTTTGAATTGGTGATCGACAATGTGGCTCTGGCTTTGGAATCCTGTATTGGGGGTAGATCTGAGCTTCTCAAGGTCCAACGTTTACATGATCATCGTTTCAAATTTGTTGTGGCTTCAAACAGAGTTGGACATTTCATTCACTCATTGAATTTCTTTAAGTGTACGGATTTCACAGTGCACTTTAATCTATTTCATGGGCATGCTAAAGGATCTGTGTTTGATCGTATAATTCTCCAAGAACAAGAGAATGGTTTCATTACTTGCAAAAAGAGATCTAGGCCTACTCCTTTTTTTTAAGGAATATGCCAACAAATATTAAGGGAAAAATTAATGGCATTCCTGCGTATCGCTCTCTTGCGCTGAAGACAGATCTGAATTCCTTACGTGTGAATTCTACATCAATTGAGTCGGTGGTGTCTTCTGGAAGACCTATATCGGATCTGAAAAATTTTGAGCAAATTATTATTGGTGATTTTCACTTTACTGCTTTATCTTCGTGTTCATCGGAAGCAGCCTCCTTACCGTTGCTATTTCGTAAAGGTCAGTCCGATACAACCTTATCTCTACCGGCTTTGACGCTAGATCATATTATGGACTTAATTCAAGCTGGTTATTCTCCAACGGAAATCTTATGGCAAGTTGAGTTATACAAAAATTGTTGCTCACGCTGTTTATCTCTGGGACACACCGGTAACTCATGTTCAAACTTGGTTCGATGTCTGGGCTGTTTGAGTTTGGGGCACATTAAACGCAACTGCAAGTCTAGACTGATTTGCGAAAATATTTCAGATGACCACAAAAAGTCAAGCTGTTCCACCGCGTCAAACCAGGCTAGGAATTCGTTTACTAGTGGGATAAAAAAAGTTTGGATACCGAAATCTTCTGAATCCTTTTACACTAGATGCCTGACGGTGGGACATTTCTCAGCAAGCTGCATCTTGAGCCCCAGATGTCCGAAGTGTCATCGTTATGGACACTCAATCGTCGGGTGCAAGTTTTTTCGAGATAGTAACCAAAAAGTTTGGAGGAGAAAACAAACTCCAGATATATCTCCCACACAGTCTATTGAAACCTATCATCAAACTCTTGTTCCCTACCCTGGCGGCTGTACAACTCAAACTCCTTTTACTTACCCTGGCGGCGTCACACCTCCTCTAATCACAATGGAGAATTACCCTTGCAACCCCTTTGCGTTCGTCCCGCACGGCTTCACCATCGACAATGGCCCGGCTCACCGCAAGGTTCGTTGCGATCTGGCGGTGAGTGCTACCCCACCACTTCATCACGACAACTATGTCATTGCTGAGACGAACAGGGTGGTGCCAATTCAGCAGCGATTCTGTGCAAGAAGGGAACTAATGAACATGCTGAACCATGATGGTTTCCAGGTTAGAGATTGGGAGGATTGTTCGATTGGTCTAGGGCTGTTTTCTTTTGATGATAGTTGTGTCAGAGATGCTGTAGTTGGCAGACCGTTTTCTATTTCTGAGGGGTTAGAAGCGATCCTAGTTAAGCATGATGCAGCTGTAAACATGAGGTCTGCCGTGTTAGGACAGGAAAGATGGATTATGTTGCTCAATTTTCCCCTGGATTACCAAGTTGATTACTGGATTGAAAAGTTCGTGTCTTTATTTGGTAAACTGGTGATTTGGCAAAACCCAACTACTAGCCATGCTCATGTTTTTGTAAAAGTCTGGGTTATGAGTAATGCTTTGGTACCAAAAAGTGTTGTCATGCGTCAGATGGGGGGGTGCTCGTCATTCTTGGACAGTTGCAGTTTATCTTCTGCGCATTGATCAATGGACGACACAAATACATGACTTGCCACTTGACTCTGAAGATCCTCCCCCAGCTGATGGAAACCCACACCCTTTGTTTGGACCGCATACAACATCAGAGATGAGGTTTCAGCATAGGTTGTAGGTCTGGTTGCAGCAGAATGGAATGCTACATCAAGGTGGCAATGGGGCTTTTGGTGGTCAGGGTGCCAACATTCAGCAAGGGTTTGTGCAACCACCTGCTATGGTGTTACCTGCTAGAGGACAAGTCAATTATCAGGAAATCTTTAGAGCACAAGGGCGACAGTTCTCTGATGGAATACCGCCGACAAATAATATCACTGACAACCCATTATCTGCTTGGAATGATATGATGTCAGACACTAATTTGGCTTCATCGGGGGAAAGCTTGTCCTTTATGGAAGGTTCTAGTCCGATTTTGGATATAAATGTTTCTGCTATTAGTTCTGATACCAATACTAGTGCTGCCATGGTACCATATTCTGCCTCAGATGAGGTGCCTCTGGAATTCACTATTGCAAGGTCTGTCATTCTGAATCTTCAGCAACCCAATTTATTTGTTGGGGCAAAGCAGCTCTGGGTACCATACTCTGCTCCTCTGTCAACAATCAAAACTATGTTGACTGCTCTTCCTGTTGCTGCTGATGCACATGTTGTTGGAAAGGACATGAATCGTAGGGTCGCTAGAAGACTTTGTTCTGAGGCCTCCCCTGCCTCAAACTCAAATGTAATTCTTGAGGAGCTTGATATTGTGGAATCCAACACCACACATGATGTGATAGGGGTTTCAAGCATACACAAGCCTAGGAGGAAAAGACAAGTGCCGGACACAACAATGACAGTCAGGAGAAGCCCAAGGAATCATGCTATTGCAGGTCACAAAGTTCAGATGCCCACTGATAGCAGGAAGAAAAAATCAAAGGTCAAGGAAAGAATAATTCCAGAAGTTGCTTTCTCAGCAGAAAATCAAAAAGATGGGCAGCACTCAACCTCCTATACCCCTCCACCTACCCCAATTCATATTCTGCAGAAAATTGGAGTAAATATATGTGGCATTCCGGCTGAGGAGTTAGAGAAAGACAAGCTAGAAAAGTCAAGGTCGGAGGATGATGAAGAAGAAATCACCAAGGATGATTCAGTCTGAAGATTTATGGCAGTGGAATAATATTTTGCTTGGTCCGAGGATGAAGACCCTTAAGCAAAGGAATCTAATGATGATTCAGTTTATTTACTTGTTTTTCAATAATCTTTTCCTCTATCGGTGCTTGATAAAACTAAGAGGATATTTAGTTTCAGTATTTATTTCTGCAAGTTATCGTTTTCTTGAACTGCTTTTGCCTAGCACACTCTGATATTCTCAATGAATGCAACACTTCGTCATTGGCATGTGCTTTGTTGGAATATTAGAGGTTTGAATTCGAATGATAAACACAATGCTCTTCGCACACATATTAATTCATATGGCTGCTCCATTATATGCTTACAAGAAACAAAAAGAGAGGAATTTGAACACTCTTACTTGAGAAAATTTTGTCCTCGAAGATTTGATAAGTTTGCCTTTTTTCCCTCAGTTGGCAATTCCGAGGGATTAATAATTATCTGGAATAGCTCTGTTTTCAGAGGAAAAGTGATTCAATGTTTATCATGGGCAATAACTATGAAATTTCACTCAACACAATCTAATAATACTTGGTTCCTAGCCAATATTTATGGTCCTTGTTCAGGAGAAAATAGGAACGAGTTTGTCCAATGGTTATATGAGCTAGAAAACATTGAGGATTCAGAAAATTGGCTACTAATAGGTGATTATAACTTCTATAGATCTCAAACAAATAGAAATAGAGGGACTGGTAACATTGCAGATATGTTCACTTTTAATGATATTATCAGATCTCACAGTTTGGTTGATCTACCTTTACATGGAGCCACTTATACGTGGAGTAACATGCAACTGAATCCCTTATTGGAGCGTTTGGATTGGTTCCTAACCTCAAATAATTGGACCTCATCTTTTCCTAACACTACAGTGACCGCCTTATTTCGGCCAGTTTCAGATCATATCCCCTGCTTGATTTCAGTACAGACTAACATTCCAAGAAGCAAAATATTTCGTTTTGAGAATTATTGGGTGCAGCATCCCGGCTTTCAAGATACTGTGAAATCTGCTTGGGGTATTCAAGTGAGAAATAATAACTCAGCTATAGCTCTCAAATCTAAACTGAATAATGTAAGGAAGGCCTTAAAAATTTGGAGTAAGTCATTATCTAAGCTATCTCTACTGACTGAAAATTGTCAGAAGGTACTAATTCAAGTCGATGAAATTGAACAGTTAAGATCACTTACTACTCCTGAATGGAATTTTAGAAAAATACTAAAATCTCATATTACTAGAATCCACTCCTATCAGCAACAATACTGGAAGAAGAGGTGCACAGAGAGATGGGTAAAATATGGAGATGAGAATACCAAATTCTTTCATAGAGTAGCCACTGAAAGACGCAGAAGAAATGGAATTGCAAACATTGTACTAGCCAATGGAACAAATGTTCAGGACCTTGATGGAAAAGCCAAGGCACTATTTCAGGCTTACGAACAAAGATTGGGGGTTTCGGAATGTCATCAGATGAAGTTTGACCTTTATTCCCTTTTTACTCCATTACAAGATTTATCTAGCATCTCATCTGTATTTACTAAAGAAGAAATTGATAAGGCTGTGAAAGGACTTCCAATTGACAAGGCTCCAGGCCCTGATGGCTTTAACGGTTGTTTCTTAAAGAATTGTTGGGATATAGTGGCCCCTGAATTCTATAAGCTATTCCAAGATTTTGCTGCAGGAAACGTGATATTAGACAGTATAAACAATTCTTTCATCACACTAATTCCAAAAAAGAATTCCCCCACAAGTGTAAACGATTACAGGCCTATATCTTTACTAAACTCTTGTCTGAAACTTTTAACCAAGGTACTAGCAAACAAACTTCAACAATGGATTCTCAAGTTAATACACCCAAACCAGTATGGTTTTATCAAAGGGAGAAATATACAGGATTGTCTAGCCTGGGCATTTGAGTTTCTGCACCAATGTGAGACATCTAAAAGGGAAATTATTATATTGAAATTAGACTTCGAGAAGGCTTTCGATATGATGGAACATGATACAATCCTTAAAATTCTGGAACATATGGGATTTGATCATATTTGGTTAAAATGGATCAAATGCATTCTTGACTCAGGTCATTCTTCCATACTTTTTAATGGGGTACCTGGACAATCTTTCCATTGCAAGCGAGGAGTTCGACAAGGTGACCCTCTCTCCCCACTTTTATTTGTTGCTGGAGTAGAGCTGTTACAAAAGGTTATCAACAAGGAATACCAGGAAGGTCGTCTCAACCTGCCAATACCTTGTGGAGGTTACTTCCCGGTTATTCAATATGCCGATGACACGATTTTGGTGATGCAAGCGTGTGGTAATCAGTTGGCTCATCTCAAAAGGATTTTGGTTGACTATGCTACTTCCACAGGCCTAAAAATTAACTTCCAGAAATCTAATTTGGTGCCGATTAATATTACACCACAAAAAGCACAAGATTTGGCTAATATCTTTGGTTGTGAGGTAGCTAAGATGCCCTTTACTTATCTCGGTCTACCAATGGGAACTACAAAACCCACAATGACAGATTTTTTACCATTAGTAGACAGAATTGAAAGAAAGGTAACTAGTACTACATTACTATTATCATATTCTGGAAAGTTAGCTCATGTCAATGCAATCCTATAATCTATTGCTATGTACACTATGTGTGCAATTCAAATTGATGCAAAAACGATGGAACAAATTGAAAGAATAAGAAGAAGGTGCTTATGGCAAAACAAAACTGAGGATGGTGAGAAGTGCATGTCTCTTGCTGCTTGGGACATGGTCTGCAAACCCAAGGATAAAGGTGGTCTTGGAGTTATTAATATGAAACTTCAAAATCAGGCTCTTCTTTTGAAGCATTTAGATAAATTTTACAACAAAAAAGATATTCAGTGGGTCAACTTAATTTGGTCCTCTTATTATCAACACACTATTCCTCATGCCTCAGACTCTTGTGGCTCTTTTTGGTGGCGGTCTATTATGAAATTATCACCTATATATAGGGGTGTTGCCAAATGCTCAGCCGGTCAAGGTTCTACTGTGCTGTTTTGGAAGGATGATTGGAACAACATAATTCTGCAAGAATCTCACTCATGTCTATTTTCATATGTTAAAAGCGAGGATGTATCAGTTGCAGAATTCTGCTCAAGTTTGAATCCGATTGATCTGTTTCATCTTCCATTGTCCACTGAAGCTTTTAATGAATGGGAAGAGGTTAATGACATGATTAACAATGATCTGGTCATTTATAATAACAGTGATACCTGGACATATAAATGGGGAGATAATTACAAAGCAAAAAGTTTCTATAATTACTGCTTCGGAACTATTATGCCACCAACACCCTTCTTATGGATTGGAAATCTAAGCTTTGGCCAAGGATAATTTTTTTTGCCTGGCTATTACTGGCGGAAAGATTAAATACAAGGAACATTTTGAAAAGGAGAAACTTCAATGTTGGTCATAATCATACCTGCCCAATGTGTAATTCAGGGGAAGAGGAAACTTTGGAACATCTTTTTTTCAGATGCAGCTTCAGCGCCTCATGCTGGTCAAGACTGAATATATATTGGCCAATTGCAATTGATCGATTTGCTCAAATTAATCAGGCTAAAGAAGCATATCAAGGACCATTATTTTTTGAGGTATTTGCGTTGGGAGCGTGGGGATCTGGAAAGACAGAAACGAGCTAATATTTAAAGATATTAGACCAACTACGGCCACTTGGAGAGAAAGAGTCAAAGCTGATTTACTTCTTCTTAGGTTCAGGGTACCTCAAAACCTGGTTGATACCATATATAGTCTCATAGACACAATTTAAAAATTGTAATTCAGTCATTGTTAGGAAGGTGAACTCACACACCTTCAATGTAATTACCTGTGTTATTAATAGAATACAACAGTAGGAGCCTCTCCTACTGATTTCGGTTCAAAAAAGAAGCATATGTCAAATTGAATGCATTATTTCAAACACAAGGCATCTCTCATAATGTTTCAAGTCCTAGTGTGTGCCAACACAATGGCTCCGGTGAAACAAAACAATGTCATATTGTTGAAATAGGACTAGCACTTTTGGCTAATGCATACATGCCTCTTAAATTTTACTACAAAAATACCCCCATACCTAGCAGATCATTGGGACGGCATAAGGGAAAAGCACATGCAATAGTTGGATACGTGGCGGATGAGCAACTGGGGCACCATTTTTCCGCGGCGGCCAATTATACACCTAGGCACACAGGATACTAGAGGATTTCGTTGCCGTGGTAGGTGTCCGGGTTGGCCGACATTGTAGTGTCGCAGCAGAGTGTGTCCCATGTTGTCGATTGGTCAACTAGCACACGTTGAATGGTCTGACCCACCACAACCAAACTCTTTTGTTCTCTATTATATACTTTGCATCCACATCCACACACCCTCGTCCTACAGATTTCACCAATACCTGTTGAAAGAACATTTCATGTTTTCCTATGTTTTGCATGTTAGATAACAATACTATGGAGATTATTCATGTGCGCTAAGTGTGTAGGAAACTTTGAGGAGGGCCAGATTATCCGCCCCACCAAGGGCCGGATAATCTGGCCTACCTCATTGCTCAAAGGAAGCCAAGGCGCGTCGCTCGGAGTCTGGTCGGATTTTCTCCCGGAAAATCCGAACTAGGGCGGTTTTTCTTCCCTAGGCCGGATAATCCGGCTGTCACATGGGCCGGATAATCCGGTCCCCAGATTTTGAGCAAAGCATGCCAAGGCGCGTCGCTCGGAGTCCGGTCGGATTTTCTCACGGAAAATCCGAACTGGGGCGGTTTTTCCTCCCTAGGCCGGACAATCCGGCCTTCACATGGGGCCGGATAATCTGGCCCCCAGAAGACGATCAAGTGCAAGCTCTGCACGACACTCAGAGAGTGGGCGGACTATTTGCCGGATATTCCGAGTCTGGGGCGGAGTTTTCCCTAGGCCGGATAATCCGGCCCCCAAAGTGTCCAACAGCTGGTTTTGGAAGGGGGTATAAGTACCACTTCTTCCCCAACGTTCAGAACTCTTGATTCATTCGAAATTGTCTAGACATTGTGCAAGAGCTCCCATTCTCGATCTCCCACTTCAACCACCCGAAGGCTTTGATCTTTGGTGGAATTGAAGGAGGAGAGCATCGTTGTCATCATCACGAATCAAGCACATCAACTCCTCTCCATTCACTTGGAGAAATCCCTGATCTAGTATTCTTGTCAATATCTAGATCTTGTTCGTTGTATTTGATAACTTTGTTCTTGTGGCAACTTGTTGTCATTTCGGGAGCCTCCAAGTTGATTGTGGAGTTGTGCCCCGCTAGTTGTGTAAAGACACCGGTACCCGCCTCGAAGGGTCCCTATAGTGGAAAGGTGGATCAGGCCTTTGGTGGCGGGATCCATCGGAGAACAGGGTGAGGCCTATTGTGGCGTGGTGGTCTTAGTACCGCCCACCCCTCCAACACATACGTACTTCCCTTAACAAGGAATGAATTGCGGTCAAACAAATCCTGTGTCTCCGCGTGCTTCACTACGGTTTACCCGTTCCTCTTCCACTCGCTCTTTACTCGCTAGTAGATAGGTTTGCATATAGGGAAATTCCACCTAATAGTTTATCTGGAGAACTTACCCTTTGTGCTAAGCCTAAAACTGAAAAAGCATTAAAATTTGAAGTAGCACCTATTCACCCCCCCTCTAGGTGCCCATACGATCCATTTCAATTGGTATCAGAGCCCCGACTCTTAATTCGGGCTTAACCACCTAAGAGTAGTATGGGTACCAAGGGTGATGGGAATGAGGTTGTGGATAAGGTCACAATGGATGACCTCAAGACGTTGGAAACAACCTTGTTGAAATCCTTTGAGGCCAAGATGGAGGAGATGAATCAAACGATTGCTCGCCTCACATCATCCATAGCCCCATCTCCATCCTCCTCTGAGGCAGCCACACCATCATCTAAGGAAAAGGCTAACACCGGATCCAAGGATGATGATGTGGAGGGTGAAAAACTTAATGGTTCCACCTCCAAGAAGGGAAGTGGTAAGGAGGAATATAGTGAGGTTCGTCACGTATATTTCCCCGACCCACCTATCCCTCATCCTCATATAAACAATAGGGGTGATCAACCCAAGCTTACTGCATCCTCTTTCAATCAATGGCAATTCTTAATGAAGTCTCATGTTTGCAGCTCCTCTATTGAACTTTGGAGGATAATTGAAAAGTGTCTTCATATTGGAGATCAAACCAACTTGACAAGAAGAGAAGTCGTGGACAGCCAATTGAATGCCACTGCTCTCCACATGATACAGCTCGGTGTGGGTCCCAAGGACATGCCACACATGGAACATCTCAACACAGCTAAAGAAGCTTGGGATGCCCTTACTGATCTCTTTGTTGGGAATGAAAGCATGAGAAGGAATAGGTATGATGCCCTTAGTAATGAAGCTGAGGGATTCTACATGTTGGATGGTGAAAAACATGAAGACATGTACATAAGACTCAAGGGCATCGCAACAACATTTAGAAAGCATGGAGCCACTCACATTGATGATGCATGGATAAAAAGGAAATATGTGAGTGCCTTAATGCCTTTCGAGCCAACGGACTTGAAGAGCCTGCAAGGTAGACATAACTACCATCAAATGACATCCAATGAGGTCATGCAAGAAATGGCGTCATTCAAGGTGGCGGCAAAGAATGCTGAAGATGCCCGTGCTCGGGCCATTGGAATGCAAAAGGGTGTCAATGTTGCTCTAAAAGCCAATGTTGTTGAGCAAGAGGAGGATGAAAGAGCATTTGATGGGGCCTCCATGGACTGCCCTAATGAAGTCAAACATGCTCATGGTGAGTACATGGCGTTTTATGCAAGGAACTTTTGGAAGGATCCTGCTAAGGCCAAGTCGGAACTCGAGCGCAAGAACGGGTCAAATGGAAGAAGAGAAAGTGGCCCAAAACTGAGAACTTGCTACAACTGTGGAGATAGGTTGCACTTTGTAGCCGAGTGTCCGTATCAAAATAGAGAAGACAATGGTGGCAGGCTCATTCTTAAAGAAAAATCCAAAGCACCTAAGAAGAAGCCATTTATTAAGAAGAATGGCCCCTACAAGAAGCAACCTAAGATCGTCTTAGTGGCACAAGAAGAATACTCCTCTGCAAGTGAAGATGAAGAGGATGAATATAGTTCTCGTGAGGTGGCTGCTATAGCCACCACACTGACTCCATCATCTCTCTTCGACTCGCCAAACGAGAACGTCATCAACAACAACGCTACTTGCCTAATGGCAAGAGGGTCCGAGGTATCAAGTTCTAGCTCTTCATTTCCTAAGACTAACATAATTTTGGATATGGATGATCATGACAATCTTAAAATGAAAGAAGAAGTTATTGCTTTGGACATCTTTTTCACTAACCTGCAAGGTGAGCACAAACTCCATTTTGATGCTCTTATGAGTCAACTTGCTCAAGCCGAAGATCTTCTTGAAGAAAAGGGCAGAATCGAAAGAGAAGATGCCTTGGAGATAGCTTCTTTGAAGAATTCCTTGGAAGAAGAAGAGGAAGCTCGAGTATCTTTGGAAGAGAGACTCGAATCCATTGAGTAACATGAAGAAGCTGTGGCTCAGCTCATCAAAGAATGTGACCATGCTCTTGCCAAGGTAAAGAAACTAAAGAAAGAAAAGATTAAATTTGGGGCTGTTCATGCTAGACTTTTGGAGAAGTTTGATAATATTGAAAGTGCTCACAAGGCATTGAAGAGTGATCATTCTACTTTAAATGAGTCTCATGACCAGCTCCAAACTCAATTGAAACGGTATGATGTGCCAAGTTCCTCCACATCATCTTATGGAAAAGAAGATCTTGCAAGAGGCTCTCAACACAAAGGTAAAGAGGTTATTGATGAGATACTTAGCAAGCAAAGGACAAACAATAGAAAAGAAGGTCTTGGTTACATTCCCAAGACAAAGAGCAAGAAAAACAAGAAGAAGAAGGGCAAGACTGCTCAACCAAAGACTAGCAACATTACCAATGACAAGACTAATTATAATGGTTTTGCAGGAGCCAACAATCCTAACTTTGAATTATATTGCAATTATTATGGTGATGTTTATGCTAGTTATGTAGGCCCTTATGATTGTTACATTCCTTGGTCTATTTGGGTCCCTAAGACCCTTGTCACTAACATGAGAGGACCCATTGAAAAATGGGTACCTAAAACCAAGAAGTAACTTTCTTGCAGGGCTATGCTTCCGGTGGTTCTAAATGGGTACTCGATAGCGGTTGCACGAGTCATATGACCGGAAGCAAGGAGATCATCACGGAGATGCGGCCAAATCATGATCATATAACCGTCTCCTATGGTGACAAGTCAAAATCTGAGGTATTAGGTCTCGGCAAAGTTGTGGTGGCTCACGATATCTCTCTCGTGGATGTCATGCTTGTTGAGACCCTCGGGTATAACTTACTTTCAGTTCGCGCCCTTGCTAAGATGGGCTTTGCAGTTTACATTGATGCTGATTTGGTGGTACTCTTATGGAGCAAGTCTCTGAAAGTCGCTTTCGTGGGATATGTCGAAAATGACCTGTACGTGGTAGACTTTTCGGGGAAAACCACTACAGGCCCGATGTGTCTTTTCGGAAAGGCTGACACGGGTTGGCTATGGCATCGCCGACTAGCCCACGTCAATATGAGAAATTTGCAAAGTCTCCACAAGGGTGGCCACATTCTTGGACTAAAAGAAAATGTCTCCTTTGCCAAAGATCGTGTTTGTAGGGCGTGTGTTGAAGGGAAAATGCATGACTCTCCTCATCGAAGGAAGACTATTATCTCATCAAAAAGGATCTTAGAGCTCCTTCATGTGGACCTCTTCGGAGCTCCATCTCATGCAAGCCTCGGTGGGAAGAAGTATTGTCTAGTGATTGTTGATGATTACTCAAGATACACTTGGGTTTATTTCTTCAAGTTGAAGAGTGAAACTCAACAAACGGTCATCGACTTCGCCAACGAGGTGCAACGTCAACACAACGTCCCTATACTGGCTATAAGAAGTGATAACGGCTCTGAGTTCAAGAACTACACCTTAAATGAGTTCCTAAGTGAAGAGGGGATAAGACATCAATATTCCGCTGCGTACACCCCTCAACAAAATGGTGTAGCTGAGAGGAAGAATCGGACTCTAATGGATATGGCAAGATCAATGCTAGTTGAATTCAAATATCCATATAAATTCTGGGCTGAAGCAATCTCTACCGCTTGTCACTCATCCAACCGATTATACCTCCGTAATATCTTGGACAAGACTCCGTATGAAATACTTACTGGTAACAAGCCAAATATCTCATACTTTCGGATTTTCGGGTGTAAGTGTTTCTTTCTCATCAAGGGAGTTCGTTTATCTAAGTTTGAATCTAAGGCTCTAGGAGGTATTTTTGTTGGTTATGGTGCCGAATCCCACACTTATAGAGTCTACAATAAGCTCTCCGGAACCGTTGTAGAATCTTGTAGTGTGGTGTTCGAGGAAAATGACGGTTCCCGCGCGGAGCAAGTTGGTGTTTGTGATGCAGATGTTGAAATACCCCAAGATGCCATAATAAGAATGGGCGTGGAATTTTTCCGCCCCATTGAGGAACCCCTTGTGGCGGATCGGGAAGGACAATGATCTACTCATGAAGAGCCCTCATCTACACATACCCAACAGGTTCCCACCACGGGAGCAACTTCTGCACCATCTCCATCAACTGCTGAAGGTCAAGATGTTCCAGAAAGCTCCAGGTCGGATTATCCGGTGGACACCGGATTATCCGGCCACCCTGCTCGTGCTGACCATATTGCTCCTGGTGCTAAAGATATCGATGCAAGCTCCAGACTGGATTTTCCGGCCAGCCCTGGATTATCCGGCCCCTTGCCGGTTCAAGCAAGCCCAAGACATCCTGATGAAGCTGCTACAAGTACTCCTAGGCCGGATTATCTGGCCCTGACTCACCTCTTGTTCAGCAACCTCCTTTACGGCTAGCGACTCTTCTCAAGGGCACGCTTCATCACCACCTAATGCTGTTATCCCAGTTTCTAATCAAGGTCGAGCAAATGATTCCAATGAAGATTTGATACATTGCAAATGTATCTATAATTTTCGATGTTCCATGCTTAGTTTTATCCACTTTCTTGTGTTTTGTTCCAACTTTGGAGTACTTTTATTATGATTTCTTGGACTAACCTATTAACAAGAGCAACAGTGCCAGCTGCCTGTTTTCTGCTGTTTTTGGTTCCAGGAAAGTCAGAAAATGAATATTCTCGGAATTGGACGGGATAAAAGCCAAAGTGCCTATTTTTCCGGAAGGGATCAAGTGCCAGAATACGAGACGGAGAGGGGCCAGGGGCCGGGCACACCACCTAGCCGCGCGGCCAGGCTTGGCCCGCGCCAGGGGGTGGTCTGGCCGACCCCAGCACCCCCTCGGCCTCTCCTTCCGCCTATAAGTTGCCCTCGGGACGAAAACCCTAAGTACCCGATCAAAAATCCACGAAAGAGTCTGTAGCCGCCGTCATCTCTGTCCCTAGATCGGGGGGGATGTGAAGCTCTTCCCGGCACCCTGCCGGAGAGGGGAATTCACCCTGGAGGCCTTCTTCATCACCATGCAAGCCTCCGGTGTGATGCGTGAGTAGTTCATCCTTGGACTACGGATCCATGTAGTAGCTAGATGGCTGGTTTCTCCTCCTTTGTGCTTTCATGTTTAGATCTTGTGAGCTCCGTTCATGATCAAGATCATCTATTTGTAATTCATACATGTTGTGTTTGCGGGGATCCGATGGATATTGAGATGCTATTTCAGATTGATTATTGATTCTATCATGTCTTTGTTATTTGAGATCTTGCATGCTTTCCGTCGTTAGTAGCTATCTTGGCCAAGTAGATGCTAGCAACTCGAAGAGTTAGTATTTATGCTCGATAGTGGGTTCATGCCTCTGGTAATCTGGGGAAGTGACAGAAATCTCTAAGGTACTAGATGTGTTGTTGCTACTAGGGAGAGAACAATGATCCTTTGTTCATAGAACAATTGTATTGTTTACTTTACACGCAGTTCGTAAAGCTATAATCTGTTACTTGCAACTTAATACTGGAGGGGGTTCGGATGATAACCTGAAGGTGGATTATTAGTCATAGATGCAGTTGGATGGCGGTCTATGTATTATGTTGTAATGCCCAATCAAGTCTCAAAGGATTCAAGATGATTAGTATATGCATGTATTGCTTTCTCAGTGTTTGTCAATTGCCCCGCTGTAATTTGTTCACCTAGCATGTTATCTATCTAAGGAGAGCCACCTCTAGTGAACTATGGATCCCGATCCTTTTTCTTTACATACAATCTACAATCTTTTACTGCTTTGTGTTTACTTTCTACAAACTATTACTTCTTTCCATTCGATACGTTTAATCCTTTGTTTTCCGCAAAACACAGTGAGATTGACAACCTCATCGCAAGTTGGGGACAAAGTTCTGTGGTTGTGTTGTGCAGGTCTCCACCGGTAGTGCGCCCTGCCAAAGCTCAGCTAGTAACACCTTTGAGGTGTTTCCTTGCTCCTACTGGTTCGATTAAACCTTGGTTTCATAACTGAGGGAAACTTGCTGCTGTGCTCATCATACCTTCCTCTTGGGGTTCCCAACGAGCTCTACATCAACCACGAGCCATCAACACTTTTCTGGGCGCCGTGCATTGAGCCATCAAGATTCAAGTGATGAAACTAATCCACCAAGAGACAACAAACTTATTGAACTTTGTCGCAAGGCTCGAGCTGTTCGGAACCTTGAGTTAAGGGGTCACACCCTCGACAAGGTTGTTGGTGATCTTCGACGAAGGGTTTCTACAAGAAGGGAATTGGCCAGTTTTGGTGAGCACCAATCTCACATCTCAATGGTGCAACCCAAGAAGGTCTTTGAAGCTCTTGAAGATCCAGACTAGGTTGTTGCTATGCATGGAGAATTGAATAATTTCGAGCGCAACAAAGTCTGGAAACTCGTGGAGAACCCCAAAGATTGTTGCAATGTTATCGGCACCAAATGGATATTTAAGAACAAGCAAGATGAGAATGGCATTGTTGTGAGGAACAAGGCAAGACTTGTGGCACAAGCTTACTCTCAAGTTGAGGGCATTGACTTCGGAGAGACCTATGCTCAAGTGGCTCGCCTTGAGTCCATCTGTATCCTTCTTGCTTATGTTGCCCATAACGATTTTAAATTGCAGCAAATGGACGGCAAGAGTGCTTTCCTTAATGGTCCTCTACATGAGTTGGTATATGTAAAGCAACCCCCGGGCTTTGAGGATCCTAACTTCCCGAACCATGTCTACAAACTCGATAAGGCACTCTATGGCCTTAAACAAGCCCCACGTGCGTGGTATGAGCACCTTAAAGAGTTGTTGCTAGACCTTGGCTTCGAAGTTGGGCAAATCGATCCCACTCTTTTTACTAAGAAGGTTAAGGGGGAGCTCTTTGTATGCCAACTATATGTAGAAGATATCATCTTTGGTTCTACTAATAAAGCTTTTAATGATGAATTTTCAAAGCTTATGACTGACAAGTTTGAGATGTCTATGATGGGGGAATTACGGTTCTTTCTTGGATTCGAGATCAAGCAACTTAGAGAAGGAACCTTCATCAATCAAGCAAAGTACATCCAAGACATGCTCAAGAGATTCAAGATGACGGATCTTAATGGTGTCGCCACTCCGATGCAAACAAAATGTCATCTTGAACTTAACCCACATGGTAAAGATGTGGACCAAAAGGTATACCGGTCCATGATCGGCTCTCTTCTTTACCTTTGCGCATCTAGACTCGATATTGTGTTGAGTGTGGGGGTGTGTGCAAGGTATCAAGCAGCTCCTAAAGAAAGCCACTTAGTGGCGGTCAAGAGGATCTTTCGATATTTGGTTCATTCCTCTAACTTTGGTCTCTAGTATCCCAAGGGCTCCAATTTCTCTCTATGTGGTTATACTGATTCATATTGGGCTGGTGATAAGGATGATCGGAAATCCACTTCTGAAGCTTGTCAATTTTTGGGAATATCTCTTGTGTGTTGGCCATCTAAAAAGCAGAATTGTATATCTCTCTCCACCGCCGAAGCCGAATATGTTGCTACTGCTAGTGCTTGCACTCAGTTATTGTGGATGAGGCAAACATTAAAGGAATACGGTGTCAATTGTGACAAAGTGCCTCTTTTATGTGATAATGAAAGTGCAATCAAAATTGCGTACAATCCGGTATAGCATACAAGGACGAAGCATATTGAGATTCGGAATCATTTTATTCGAGACCATGTTGCTCGAGGCGATATTGATCTATCTTTTGTGAGCACGAAGAACCAACTTGCGGACATTTTTACGAAGCCACTTGATGAAGCAAGATTCTGTTACTTGAGGAATGAGCTAAATATCATTGATTCCAGGAGTTTGTCTTGATTACCCATGCACTCACTCGTACATCTCAGTCCTATTTGGTCTAGGTGCGGGCATGGATATAGGGGGAGTGTGGTCCTAATTCATTGGGCTAACCGTCCCCCCATAATGCCAAAAGCAAGACAAATCATTTCTCTTAATATCATTTTGTGATATGTGAGCTTATTGATGAGTATTGGTTGTGAACCCAAGATATATCTTCGCGGTGTCACACCATACACTCCAACAAGGTGGCTTCGGCCACCGCCCTCTCCCTTGGGGAGAATTGTTTTTTATGGATCTTTTTAGTTGTTTTTGCTCTCTCATGTTCTTATGGGAATCACACTCAACCTATGCTTTCATTTGATTTGGATCTCGCAATTTTGAGTGTCTAGTACCATCTCAGTTTGGTTCTCTTAATCCTAAGCCTTTCCCTACCCCTAAGCCATCTATTCTTGCACACAAGTCCCTTCTACACCTCATGGGGGTGTTGTTTGGGGACGCGCGGGCCTGAATCTGTGTTCAACAGAAATTCAGAGTGGAGGCCGGATAATCCGGCGCAAGTGTAGGCCGGAAAATCCGGCCCTGGCGGATTTCGTCTTAAAGGGCAGGGATCGGGGGGAAGGGCTCATAACGAGCAGCACTTCTCCCCCAGCCCTCTCCTCCTCCTCAGCCACCGCCTGCCGTCCCCCACCCTCCCCGAAGCCTCTCCGGCCACCGGATTTTTCGGGACTCTCCAGATCTTCTTCTCCGCGCCTCCGGGTACCTTCTCCTCTGCGTTGTTCCTCCAATGAGTGAGGGTAACTCCCTCTCTCCCCATCTTTGGCTAGATGTGTTACTTGTTGGGTGGAACGTTGTCTAGAAGGATGTTATTTCGCATAGAAATCATAGTCTTGCAGTTTCTAGGCCCGATCTACTTTTTTGCATTCAATCTAGGTGAAATCGAAATTTTCTGCCAGGGCCGGATAATCCGGCCTGACAGTTTCAACTCTGGTTCAGTTTCACCATGGAGTATGAGTAGATTTGTCTTATGAACTTTTTGACTACTTTTTCCATGCTCTCTCCTGGACTTGTGTGTATGCTTATCCCCATGCTATCACCCTTGTTCTCCTCACAGGTGGTTCCAGTGTTCCCAAGACCTACAAGCGCCACCCTCGCGGTAAATACTTCCGGGACGACGGACAGGGTAACTTAGTGGACGAGGTTGAGTTAAGGAGGAGAAAGAACGAAGCGAATCGAATGGCTGAACAAGCAAAGAGAACTAGGAAGGGAGTGTCCAAAAGGAAGGGCAAGGAGCCTAAGATCAACTACAAGGCTTTGGATGCAGTCACCTATTCCTCCATCCGTCACCGTGATTTGTTTGCTGAGTTGCCTCGTGATGATGAGCTAGGGGATGCTCGTTTTTGGTGTGCTGAATAGAAAGGTATCTATGAAGATGTGTATGCCAGGATGAACATTAGGCCTATGCACCCGCTGGTTCTTTTTGAGGCTTTGGAGAAGGCCCACCTTGTTGATACCATGTATGTGGCTGAGAGGATGGGGCTGCACCATCTCATGTCTCTCTAGTGCTCTTATGACTCTGAGGTGGTGAAGCAGTTCTTTTCCATGTTGGTTATTTGTGGAGATGAGCGTCGCACTATGAAGTGGATGACTCATGACAGGCCTATGTCTGCTGATTTCCATGTGCTTGCTGAGGTTCTTGGATACTCTTTCCACAGCAGGGATAGAGCCAGTGGCCACCGCATCATCACCTAGCTGAAGCCCAACAAAGATGCAACTCTCTCTCCTTGCACAGTGGACAATGGCATTGTGGGCACTCTGGCTGGTCTTGCTCCTATCTATGCTGCCTTAATGGGCCTCTTCCGTGACTCCATCACTCTGAGTGGGGGCAACAATGATAGCATCCGTGGTCACCTTGTCCAGCTCCTTCAATTTTCTCATGAGGTTGCCTCGTGCGAGGACGAGTCTGTGTAGTATAGGATGGATGTCATGGACTTCATCTACCATGAATTGGCTGATGCTATGTTCAACCGTCTGTCCATCCCCTATGCACCCTACATTATGATGCTCATAAGGCACCTGCTTCCTTCTGAAGAGTTCAACATTGATTCTGGGCATAAGGCCAAGAAATCTACACCAAGGTTCGGAAGACCTCTCACCCCTCCTCTGCTCCTGAGGGTCTCATGAGAGATGCTCGCAGGCCCCCAGTGCCTCCTGTTGCCCGTGAGATCAAGTAGCTGAACTGGTTCCGGCAGCACATCCTCTGCATGGAGGTGGACACGCGCAAGGGTTAGTATGACGCATACAAGCAGCACCATGAGTTGGCTCACTCCCAGCAGCTCATCCTTCACCATGTGTCCGGTGCTTCTGGTGACCCCCCGGCTCCTACACCTCCCACACCATATGCTCGGTGGAACTCTTCTTCCGGGTTGAACTATGGAGAGCTGGAGCGTCACTTGTTCCCCTCTGCGGCCGCTGCTGATGATGAGGATGGTGACACCGAGGAGCTTGAAGATGAGGACGAGGACGAGAATGAAGACGAGGACGAGGACGAGGACGAGGATGAGGACTATGAGTGATCCCCTGGAGCGTTAGCATCGCTCTTCTTCCTTTTTGGTGTCTCGATGCCAAAGGGGGAGAAGTAGTTCTATTAGGATATTCGAGGATTTGCATGGGTCGGGCATAAGCACTTGCATTTTTCTGTTCGTCGTTTTATCGCTTATGCCCATTTAGTGTTGAACTTTAAATTTGTGATTTGTGGTTTGCTTGAGACTCTATGTCAGTGGTTGTCTAGATTTATCTCATGGATTATGCTTATGGATTCATCTATTCATATCCTATTATGCTGGAAATCTTATTCAAGGAAGGCGCTTATATTGGTTATCTACCTCGGTGGTATGATTTTATTGCTCATATGTCTATGGAATAGATTGACCTATTTGTGTGCATTTGTATTCAAATGCAAATTTCTAATATGCACACATTGAGGGGGAGTCTCTTCCATGCTTATTGCTGGTTGTCTTGTGATCCTTTCCTGCAAATCCTAGTATTGTCATCTAATACCAAAAAGGGGGAGATTGAAAGAACATTTCATGCTTTCCTGTGTTTTGTGTGTTAGATAACAATACTGTGGAGATTATTCGTGTGCGCTAAGTGTGCAGGAAGCTTTGAGGGGGCCAGATTATCCACCCCACCAAGGGCCGGATAATCCGGCCTACCTCATTACTCAAAGGAAGCCAAGGCGCGTCGCTCGGAGTCTGGTCGGATTTTCTCCCCAAAAATTCGAACTGGGGCGGTTTTTCTTCCCTAGGCCAGATAATCCGGTTGTCGCATGGGCCGGATAATCCGGCCCCCAGATTTTGAGCAAAGCATGCCAAGGCGCGTCGCTCGAAGTCCGGTCGGATTTTCTCCCAGAAAATCCGAACTGGGGCGGTTTTTCCTCCCTAGGCCGGATAATCCGTCCTTCACGTGGGGCCGGATAATCCGGCCCCCAGAAGATGATCAAGTGCAAGCTCTGCGCGACACTCAGAGAGGGGGCGGACTATCTACCGGATATTCCAAGTCTGGGCCGGAGTTTTCCCCAGGCCGGATAATCCGGCCCTCACTTGGTCCGGATAATCCGGCCCCCAAAGTCTCCAACGGCTGGTTTTGGAAGGGGATATAAGTACCCCTTCTTCCCCAACGTTCAGAACTCTTGATTCATTCGAAATTGTCCAGACATTGTGCAAGAGCTCCCATTCTCTATCTCCCACTTCAACCACCCGAAGGCTTTGATTTTTGGGGGAATTGAGGGAGGAGAGAATCGTTGTCGTCATCACGAATCAAGCGCATCAACTCCTCTCCATTCACTTGGAGAAATCCCTGATCTAGTATTCTTGTAAATATCTAGATCTTGTTCATTGTATTTGATAACTTTGTTCTTGTGGAAGCTTGTCGTCATTTCGGGAGCCTCCAAGTTGATTGTGGAGTTGTGCCTCGCTAGTTGTGTAAAGGCGCCGGTACCTGCCTCGAAGGGTCCCTATAGTGGAAAGGTGGATCAGGCCTTTGGTGGCGGGATCCATCGGAGAACAGGGTGAGGCCTATTGTGGCGTGGTGGTCTTAGTACCGCCCACCCCTCCAACGCAGACGTACTTCCCTTAACAAGGAAGGAATTGCGGTCAAACAAATCCCGTGTCTCCGCGTGCTTCACTATGGTTTACCCGTTCCTCTTTCACTCACTCTTTACTCGCTAGTAGATAGGTTTGCATATAGGGAAATTCCACCTAATAGTTTATCTAGAGAATTTACCCTTTGTGCTAAGCCTAAAATTAAAAAAGCATTAAAATTTGAAGTAGCACCTATTCACCCTCCCTCTAGGTGCCCATACGATCCATTTCACCTGTACGGGACTGTAAAGGAGGCTGCCAGCAGTGACATCGAGATGCAGAATCCTCAAGCTGCTGAGCACAAAGGCAGCATCGAGATGCTGCATCGTGGACGTGTTCAGGGTGGCGGCAAAGTCCATGCTTATGTAATTTAATTTCTTATTTATTTTATCTCCTATATCTGAAACACTAATTTGGGGTTTTCTCGATCAGGACATGGTTCCGAGGTGGATCGATTTGAGAGTAGATGGGTGGACCAACAACTTCAAATCGAACTCTGGTCTACTTTGCAAGTGTGTCCTACAACCGCATTGCCTAATCGCATACGAGGGCATGAACACCGGTCGTAAGTTCCTCGGGTGTCACCACGAGCAAACGAAGTGCTACTTCGTCTTTTATGTTGATCAAGAACACTCGTCGGAGCTGCAACATGTGTTGGTGGCCTTGTGGAAGGACACCATCCACAACTTGTCCAAATTGTCCAACTTCGACTATGAGGAAACAGTGATGCAAGTGAAGAAGAAATCAAAGGATGAGGTAGCTCCTGCGATAAGCACGATTAAGCCGACATGCGCATCATTGACCAACGCGCTGAAGCGGCTTGCGGGAAACCTAGATCAACTTACTTATGAGTAATATAACTTTACAATTTAGGCAGCAATATGTAAAACACTTATGTGTATTTTTGACAAGAATAATTTAGTTCTTTTTTCGAAAGAATAAATTATTTCTCTCACTGACTCGCGTGTCCCACCAACAGGTGAGCAGCGGATTAGCTAACTATGGGCCCTCAGAGCTACCGCGACCCATAATGTTGTGATGCATGATCTAAAGGCCCATCAGAAACCCTAATCCCCATACCCCAATCATAATTCCTATATAATACAGCAAATCCTTGCTTCACTCGGTACCTGCCGTACTCCTTGATCTCCCCACTATCACAATAAGAAAATTTACCCTCCATCTTCTTCTCTACTTTAATCTTAATCCCGTCTATGTACGAGTTAGATCCACGAGAAGACTGACCGCAAGAAGATCCACCACAAGCAGATCGACCACTGTCAGATCCCCCGCGGGGAAGATCGACCATGGGCAGATCCACCGCGGGTAGATCGGCCGCGAGTATATCCACCGCGCGGAAGATCGACCGTGAGAAGATCCACCGAGAGGAAGATGGTGGCGATGCCTTGAAGATCCACCGCGGGAAAGATGGTGGCCAGCGCCCTGCAGCTCCACCTCGAGGAAGATGTACATTGGCTTGCAGATCCACCGCGTGGGAGATGGTGGTCGTCGCCTTCGTCATCAGCTTCACCACAGCCATCACCAGAGCAAAGAAAAAATTGGTGTAATTAGGTTATATGAACAATTATTGCACTTTTCTAATCATTCTTGATTTTAAAATCGGACCATTAGAAGAGTACAATAATGAAATGTAATGTAATGAGTTTTATGTTTTAAAATAAAATAGAATTTTATATCTTAAACAACTGTGCATCACAATCTGTTTATATTAGCAACATAAATCAGTTATTATTAATGTAATTAATTTTCAATGATGCTGCATGCTGTAACACGGCAAATAATTCGTGGTTACAACGACACTAAAGTTGTGATATCTTCAGTAATGTAATGAGGTGCATCCTATGCCGCGCCGCGGAACCACAAGCTCGGTGGATCACGTTGTGCCGCGCAAAAAAGTTCACCGCTGTTGCACAATCCCCGACACAGTTATCTTTGGCGTCTTTTTTTTGCCGTGCCAGCACGAGCGCGGCAAATAAGGCCGTGCCTCGGTATCTATCACTGCTAGGGCTCGAGCGCCGTGTTGTAGTGTTTTGGGATGAAGCCTTTCTTGCTGCCACATATCGCATTAACCATGCTTCCTAGCAAAGTCATAAAAATGACACACCCGTTCATCGCATTCTAGGAATTCTACTAGATTACTCATCTCTTCGTGGTTTTGGGTGTGTATGTTGGCCTAATATCTGTCCCTAAAAGAAAACAATACTCTCTTTCCCATCTACGGAATGTATGTTTCTTGCTATAGTCCTCCCAAGAGGGGGTTAAGTATCTAGAAGTCTCCAGTGTACGTGTCTACATTTCTTATGATGTTGTGTTTGATGAGGTTGTCTTCCCATTTAAGTCTCTTCACCCAAATGTGGGTGCCTTGTTTCGACAAAAAAATCTTTGACTTAAATCATCTCGTAATTCTAAACACGGGGATGAACTTGTAGATGATTTACATGTCGAAATTACTCCTATTACTCACCCTGATATCAGACTTATTGCTGAACTTGTGGATGTTCATAGACGAATAGAGGTGCAAGTGAAGAAATTTGAGCCAAAACAGTGCTCACACAATCAGAGAAAGAAGACATAGGTGCTGGAAGGAGGACGATTCTCTGGGTGAATCCTCACTAGGATCACGTGATCCACCTCCAATCCGCGGATGTGACAACGATGGAATACGTGTAATGCTAGTGTGATCACCTGCCTTGTCATCCTCCCGTCGATCTTTTATGCCCATGTGTGCTAAAAAAAGTCCACATGCTGAACAACTGGCCACACCATCAGCCGTAGGATGCTTTGCACGGGTTGTAGAAATTCATCTTTAGCGGGATCCAATAGTAGGTCTACCACGGCTAACAGCGAATTGGATGGGATCTAGTATGCAACGCGAAACTGGAGCTTCTGTTGTGGACTCCAATTCTGGCCAGTCACTCATGCTTTGAGACGTATATTTCAGTGGAAATAGTATAATGATGGCACTGTTCGTTGGTGTTTGTCTTGCTCAATTGATGAACCGGATAATCTGCAAGTTGTATTAGTGGACACAAATTCGTATGTAGCGATGGATGAGGAGTATAGCGCTCTTATGAAGAATCAAACTTGGAAATTGGTTCCCCCACAACATGGTACAAATATTATTTACTACCGATGGATCTATAAAATCAAGAAGAAAGCAGATGGCTTGATTAATAGATATAAAGCTAGATTGGTAGCTAAAGGTTTTAAGCAACATTATGGTGTAGATTATGAGAATACATCTAGTCCTGTTGTCAAGATTGCAAATATTTCAATTGTCCTGGCTATTTATGTGTCAAGGTGATGTAGTCTGCGATAGTTAGATATCAGGAACCAGGGGCGGAGACAAGGTGGGGCAAGCAGGGGCTAGACCCCCCCTAACGATCGTCTCCCTATATATTTTCACTGCTAAGGACTGCACCTAATTACGATAATTACTGTGAGAGGCCCAATTCTAATGTCCGGACTTAGCAAGGTACTCATCAAAGCCCAAAATGACAGCCCATTAATCCATCTTGGGTGGTCAGAAACCTGAGAAATATCATTTCCGTGCGTTAGTTTACTAGACTGATCAACGCTGATTGATCGATCTATCATCTATCGGTCTAGGGCACCTGTCTTCGCTCATCTTCATCGCCTTTTGCCATGTGACCATGAGACGACTAGGATTAAGGATGCCGCCGTGGTGCCGGGCTGCCGGCATGCTGGTGTTCTACCTCTCTTAACCCTACCGTGGTGGGCTGGTGGCATCAGTCGAGTAGCACACTCAAATCTGAAGGTATGTATGCACAGACTAGTACTAGAAGCTTTTTTGTCTTGTTTTATATGGATTACAACCTATGTATTAGTCTGGTTAGTTGCTATGCTTGCATACAAGAAAAAGGATTGGTTTACTTGTTGGATGTGTCTCTCTTAGTCTGATCTAGTATGTACCTATCAATAACAGAAACAGATAATATAAATTGTTTTACAAGCCGCTTGTGTCCTAAATTTAATCGTACTAATAGAAATTTGCCTTCTGTTTGGGTTGCCTAATGTTTATATACTTTGATGTCTTCATATTGAGTGGATATGGACCGCCAAATGTTTATATTGATATGCTTTTAGAGTTGTACATTGAGTGGATGTGTGATCTATTATCCCGTGTCAAAAGAAAAAATCTTCGCCCCCTCATGTTTAAATCTTGGCTCCGCCCTGTCAGGAACGCGTCCTTGCATGGTGTTCAGAAAGAGGAGGTCTATATGAGACAATCACCAGCATAAAATAGAAAGGTTCTACTCACTAATTATAACTTTTTATAAGAAGATGGACTGTATGTAAAAAATGTTTTTTTACCCGAAACTGTGAGGGTAATAGCCCCACAACAAATTTTATTTTCACCAAAAAGGAAACATATGTAGAAAAGTTATGGAAACCTCAAGAAAGGGCACAAAAATCTAAGAGGAAAAAAGAATACTTCAAACCAAGGAAGCAATCCACCCTAGCAACCTAGCCCGGTGCTTAGACTTAATCCTATGCTGCAGCAGTGAGATATCATGGATAAATTTTGCCTTCCACTTTGCAAAAGTAGGCCTTTCATTCCTAAAAATCTTAGCATTTCTCAACACCCAAATATGCCAGCAGGCCAAAATCAAGACCTCCATAAAAAACAGCTGCCCAAATCTTTGTTTAGTGGATGCAATACCTTTTTGTAGATCATACGTGGCATTACCAGTCCATTGAATTTGTAGGTAGTTCCATATTCTGGTACTAAAATTGCACTTGAAGGAGAGATGAATCATGTACTCATAAGTTCTAGTCGGACAAAGAACACAGTGGGAAACATCTCACTATTGACTGGAAAATCTTGCAGTGTATCCATAAGAATCAATATGGATTTCTTCGGAATAGGTCTATTCAAGATTGTATTGCCTGGTCGTTTGAATATTTATATCTTTGCCAGTCATCCAAAAGGCCAATTGTAATTGTTAAGTTAGATATCACAAAGTCATTCGATACTATTGAGAATGAGGTAATTCAAGTGATGAAGCATAAAGGTTTTAACAAGAAGTGATGAAAGTGGGCCAAAACAATATTATCCTCGGGTACCTCTTCTATTTTTCTTAATCGAATTATAGGAAAGCAATTCGTTTGAAAGAGGGAGGGGGGGGGGGGGGGTGGTGTTACATCAAGGAGATCCTCTATCACTCTTGTATTATCTGTTTGGATCTGATTTGGTACAATCAGCTGTTAACGACCTCTTGCAGCAGGGTATACTCAGTTCACCACTTGTCACTCATGATCCTGATTTTCCTATAATCCAGTACACAGACGATACTCTGCTCATTATGCCAGCAGATAGGGTATGTCCGCTCTAAAGGATGTGCTCGAGAGATTCACTCCCTCTACTGGGCTGAAAATCAATTATACTAAATCGCAAATGGTGCCAATTAATGTTCCTACGGATGAGATTACACAGCTTACTTCTGATTTTGGTTTTCAAGTGGTTTCGATATCATTCACATATTTGGGCTTACCTTTAGACACGACTAAACCCCGTATCCAAGATCTCATGCCCCTTGGCTAGTCGTTTGGAGAGAAGGCTGGCATACACTTCTAGTTTCCTTTCACAAGGTGCCCGATTACAACTTATCAATTCTGCCCTAGCATCCATGCCACTTCATTTTCTATGTTCACTTCAGTTGCCTCCTGGTTTTACTTCCAAATTGGATAGAATTCTAAGGCAATATTTGTGGACTGACCAGAATAATCTCTAGCGGCGTGGGAAATGGTTTGTAAACAAAAGAATAGTGGAGGTCTTGGTATACTTGATTTTCATAAATAAAACGCAACTTTGCTAATTATGCACTCGGACAAATTTTACAATCATAGGTATATTCCATGGGTACTGTTGGTTTCGCATGCATAGCAACGGACGCATACAACTATGAAAAACTGGGGCATGTTAGTCAGTTGATTATCGACAGATCGAACAAAATAGTTGGTAACAACATATAAATAATTGCTGTTAATTGATCTCCATGTGAAAATCATCTCATATAAATAGTTGGTAACAACATATAACAGTACAGGCGTAGATGCATGGATCTATGATCTATCAATTGCCACGACGCCGAGTACTACTACACCAAAACTAATATTGCAACTTAAAGGCTTATTCCTATTAGCTACTCCAAGGTACGTGCATCCATGGCACGCCGGGCGCAACTATCACGCATGCCGTGGTGGTGGTCGTGGTGGTGGCGGTGAGTCTGACTTCATTGGGTTGGGTCCGGTGGGCACCTTCCTGAGCACCGAGAAGTCCACATGCGGTGGCGGCGGCGGTGGCGAGTCAGACTTCATCGGGTTTGGCCCAGTAGGAACCTTTCGGAGTTCCCACGAGCCCAGCGGCGGCGGTGGCGGTGGATCAGATGTGATAGGATCGGGTCCGGTAGGCACCTTCCTGAGGAGCTCCCACGAGCCCAGGGGCGGCGGTGGCGGTGGATCAGATGTGATAGGATCGGGTCCAGTAGGCACCTTCCTGAGGAGCTCCCACGAGCCCAGGGGTGGCGGTGGCGGTGGATCAGATGTGATAGGATCGGGTCCAGTAGGCACCTTCCTGAGGAGCTCCCACGAGCCTAGTGGCGGCGGTGGCGGCGGATCAGATGTGATAGGATCGGGTCCAGTAGGCACCTTCCTGAGGAGCTCCCACGAGCCCAGCGGCGGCGGTGGCGGTGGATCAGATGTGATAGGATCGGGTCCAGTAGGCACCTTCCTGAGGAGCTCCCACGCGCCCAGTGGCGGTGGTGGCGGTGGATCAGATGTGATAGGATCGGGTCTAGTAGGCACCTTCCTGAGGAGCTCCCACGAGCCCAGCGGTGGCGGTGGCGGTGGATCAGATGCGAGAGGATCGGGTCCGGTAGGCACCTTCCTGAGGAGCTCCCATGAGCCCAGCGGCGGCGATGGATCAGATGTGATAGGATCGGGTCCAGTAGGCACCTTCCTCGGCACCGTGAATTGCACCGCCGACATAGGCAGGTGTCGGGCTGATGCCGTGGAAGTAAGCGTCAGCATCGGTGGCAGCAGCAGGATGAGGAGGAGCGCCGATGGTGCCATGGCTCAGTTGCTGCGAAGTTGGCTAGGTGCTGGCTGGTGTGTATTACATATATCCGTGTTTCGTTGAGATCGTTCTAGGAGAGCATGGGCCTATTTTATAGTGTCTCGTCTGATGCAGTGCATGCAATCTTAAGGATTAATTTGGACCTAATTAAATAATTTAATGAGACGATTTGTTTTGATTTTGCGACAGTTAAATGCCGCGATTAGCAGCACCAGCAGGCTGCAAAAAGGTTTAGTGCGTCGGTTTTACGCGACATAATGTGCATACTGGGACGTTATTTAGTAAGGTAGTAATTAATTTGGTATATATGTGGATGGTCTCAAAATAGAAGAACCAGTCGTATGGAGTTTGGAAACCTAGTCATATTCAGAGTCATTGGGAAGATTTGATGTCATAATTTGGACAATTTATAGAGGGATTAATTAATTGGACAATGAAGTCATTCTCAATAAAAGATAAAATTGGAGTAATATTTGCAATGCCTAAAAATAGGAATACATTTATTTCATTGTTTTCTCCACTGTTAAGCTGGGTTTTGTTTCGGCTCCCACAATTTCAATACTAGACAAATTTGTTTCTAACATAATTGTAATATCATAAGTTTTTTCGAATTATGGTCTCGCCCTCCTACCCATGAGGCCATCCATGTTTATTCTTCAATAAGTAGGTTTCTAGAAACCCTTCTCTTCTGACCTACAAACCCTTGAGATGATATTATTATTTAGTGGGAATGAGTTTTTCTCCGGTGTCCTCCCCCTCCTCTAAACTTAGAAAACTGAAAATACAAGGACGGACAGGATTGGCCGATACCCCTTCATGCATTCCGAACAAAAAGGGTATTGGTCAAGCCTCGTCCACCTTATGTTTTCAATTTCCTAAGTTTGGAAAGAGAGGGAGAGCACCGAAGCACGCCTCAATGGAAATATAATTGGTGGCAGTAGTAGTTCAAGGTGTTGATTAGCCTAGTATTCCAAATTTGTCACCGAACTTTGAGTCAGTCTCCGGCAGTGTGCAATCTCCTCATGTAAGTAGGTTTAGGTTTCTTCGAAAAACCATCCGTCCTCACAAGTAATTTTCTAACAAACAGATTGAGATTGATGTGCATGTGGTCAATTTGTTTTGAGTATGCCATTTTGTTTTTGGTTTTCTCCTTCGGCTTTGACCTACAAACCATTTACATTATGTTTTCGGGATACACCCAACTACATAAGTTGGAATTTGTTCTCTTAGAGCAATTCTAGCGGATCCCCCAAATCGAATATGATGTTATGCGGTTTCCCCTTTGCCGGGTCGGATCTACGCGACACGTTTTTGACCCGCAAACATGACCCGCAACATAGGTTTTTGCAATTTTTGCAATCAGCATAGTATTAGAGAAATTAGAGCTCGCACGGGTCCATCTACGAATCGACCAACAAATCCTCCAAATCCTGAGTCGCCGTAGGAGGATGAGTCTTCCATCATAAAAAGCTCGCACGGGTCCATCTATGAACGAACGCATCGAGCAATTAGAGCACCTCTACAAGAGGTAAATCGATTCGCGAGGGTGGCGGTGGATTGACATACCTAGGCGGTCGATTCGAGAGGGTCGGCAGTCGATTCACAGCGTAGGCAGTCAATTTGCGAGGGGCGGCGGCTTATTCGTACTAGAGGCGACCTCTCGACCGACGCGGTGGAGCTTGGTGCGGCATCCATGGAGTCTGCTGGCGCGGGCCATATCAACTCAATGCGGCGCTTGCGGGGTCATCTGGTTGGGGCACGAGGGCCATGGGGCTGCGGCGGTGTGCCTAGCGGCTGGAATCGAGAAAAGGAGGTTGGAGATGGCATGGATCTGAGGCGGCGGAGGAGGAGCTCACGGCGAGCGGGTGAAATTTCCGTGCGCATGCTGAAAGTTCCCTCGTGCCAACGTCTTGCATGGGATGGGGGTCGGCCCGGAAACCTCCATTATTTTGCGGTTTGGTGTGTATGTGTGGTGTGGTCAGGGCGTTTTTTCGACCAGAACCGCAAATCAGCGGTTATTTTGCGGATCGGGGCCATATGTGGGGTCTGCTAGAGTTGCTCTTAGAGGCGGCATGTTAGTGAGAAAAGGAGATCCAGCGGCTAGGGTGAAAACTCTAGCAGTCGCCACAATCTGCTCCGTCTTTGCCGTCTACGACCGAGAATCGATGGGTCCCCACCTCCTCTTCTTACCTCTCTGGCGGTGGGAGGGGGTGGGGACCTCGGACCTGCGCTTGATGGTGTAGAAGGGTATGGTGGCTATGGCGGCATTGTGCGGGGCAAGAATAAGGTATACCTGCCTCCTCTTCCACCTCATCGACGACAATCCTGCTGCTGGCGTTGAGGAGGGCGGGAATTCGGCTAGTCGCCGCTTTCCTGGAGTGGTGGATCTCGTCGAGTTTACGCGTCTTCTGGATCTCATATAATCTAAATATGTTTTAGGTTTGGTGTTACAAGCTTCAGATCAATTGAAGGGTTCGATGGAGATAGCTTCATCTCTCGGGCACTGGTCCTTAGGAGTACGTGCGTGAAGACTTCCCGGCTGTCATCAACAACGTTAGGTTGGCTCCGGTAAGGGAGCGGCGATAGCGGCGCATCGTCGGCTCGCTCTGTCGGTAGTAGTGACCGTTAGGTGGTCCAAAGATCTTGATGTAATTTTTATGATGTTTAAAGTACTTTGTACTTCTTATGAACTTATGAAATTGTTCTTAAACGTTCTTGATGTTCTTATAGTATAATTAGTGTTCTGGATTAATTCCCTGATGATCTTGTGTACCTTGGGATATGCAGAAATTACAAGTCAGTTGTGCATCCTAATTGGCACACCAGATCTATCAGCGGCATTGTCATTTCCGTGTACAACCTAAGTATATACGAGGCATGTTTTTTCAGTGTGTTGGTCGTATTTTACAGACACCACCTGTCTATATGTGCCCTGTTGGTAGAGGAGTACTCCCTCCGTTCAGAAATATAAGACGTTTTAATTTTATAAATCGAGTGTATCTAGACGGACGTTTGTATAGGTTCATTTCACGTAGGTAAAATTCTGTGGCGGACCCGGCGGTTGCCATCCATCCAAGTGGTTGTGTCATAGGCGGTGGCGGCACGAGATTTGTTCTGCAGTTGTACAAAGCACTTGATTGCATTTTCCATTTTGTCGTTAGGTTGGTCTTCGCAAATTCCATGGACTGGATTGTAACTCTTCGATTGTGCTGCTCATAATTTTTCTAAAATGGCACACACAACTCTAGTGCGCGACCGCCGGCACTATTTATCACTTAGGCTAGCCTAGTGGGAGTATCATAGCTAGTATCATGCATGTCATGTTGCCAAAAATCTGATGTGACATAACAATTAATGAAGAAAGAGATGGTTAGAGTATCATAGGTAGATACCGTATCATAGCACGTAAAATTAGAAATCCTAATGCATGTAAATCTTGTAGACAATTTTACATTGAGATTCTACAAATTATTAAATATAGTATTAATATGATACTACCATATGATACCATGTACTATAGAGATAGTATCATACTACTAGTATATGACCAGCCTTAATCCAAGTATGACAGTATGAATCGCCCGCATTTATGCCAACATGAGCCGGTTGCAGTGACGTGATTTAGTTCTCTTCTACTTTTTTTACATGTTCTCTTCTATTTTTTTTCTCGAAACAGGTATGCGCCCAGAAAGCACAACGCCCAAAAGAAAAAGAAAAAAAACAAAGCTGACGACGGCGGCTCGACGGGGCCGAGGATAACCCGTAACCATTGCGCCCATCGAAGAAATGCCACCCCTCTCCTAGCCTCGCTTAAGCGTCGTGCATCAAGCAACACCTCCAAGAAGGAAAGCGACGACGACGACGCTGCTGCCCGGACAAGTACTGGGGTTTCCCCTGAAACGCAACGAGAGGTGGGGAAGAGATATACCCGACGCCCTTCAGGAAGGATGGCGACACCCGCAGGCGTCACCACGTCGGTGTCGAGACGACAAGGATTTCTCCCGACCTCTCAAAAAAACACACTCCCGGACGCTTTGAAGCTCTCCACCAAGCTCGCCGCCCACCAACACAAGCCACCACGGTCTTGGAGTTACCCCCGACATCTCACCATGACCAACAATGTGAGGCTGGTCTGACCGAAAGGAAGAAATTTCGGCGAGGATCGACAGTACAATAATACGCGGGAGGGAACTACCTCCACCGCTGGAGGGCGATAG
Organism: Avena eriantha; assembly: GCA_910589775.1. Taxonomy (NCBI): domain Eukaryota; kingdom Viridiplantae; phylum Streptophyta; class Magnoliopsida; order Poales; family Poaceae; genus Avena; species Avena eriantha. The sequence goes on from OU342740.1 coordinate 420,835,309, forward strand.
CCGTCCAGATGTAGCAGCAGGGGCAAACCAGACCCTCTCTGGTCCGGCCGAGCCCAAATGGACTCGTCAAGCCCCGCCACCACACTGCAGCAAGAGTGTTACCATCGCTGCCGATCCTAGCGCTAGTCCCTACCCCTTCGCCTGCTAGTGGATCTACTGCCACCGTAGATCGCCGCCGCCAAGCAGCAACGCTCTCACCATCGTGCTCATTCGGGATTACCAGTCCACGGTCGGTCTGAGGATTGCCACCTGGGCTCGCGAGGGCAAAGAGGGACGAACGCGGCGAACACGGCACCTCTGTGCTACCCCCGGGCATGATTTGGCAGATGTCCACCCGACCTAGGCCCACCCGGCCCAGATCTGGTTCCCTGGACGCGCCACCGCCAGGAGGTGCTAGCTGCGAGCCTGCGACCCGCCGCTTGCCGGTGACCGAGGGCCCTGGCCAGAGCCTGCACGGCCCAGATCGGACCCAAACTGGCCCAGATCGGGCCCTACATAGCTCGTCGCCAGGGGCACATGTGGCCTCGCCCGCCTCCCAGCCAGCCGAGCAGCCCGACACCACATCGCCCATGGAGTCACCCGGTACGCCGCCGATGCGTCCTGCCCCGACCCCGCCGAGCCCGCCATGGCATGCTGCCGCCAGCTAGGTGCCCCGTGCACTCCAGCTGCCGCTGGGAAGAAGAACGCCCGCCGCCGCTGTTGGGTTCGCAGCATACAAAACAAAAAAATTCTACGATGGGAACTATACGCCAAGATCTATCTACTAGATACAAGCAACGGATGGATATACATCTATAGAGAACTTACCCTCGAAGACAACAAAGCTTTGTTAACGAGATGGAACTCGTGGATGATGTAGTCGTACACTTGCCGATCTCAAGATCATGATGAAGTCCTTCAGGTCCAGCAGTTCCAGCACCATCAGGTCCAGCACCATCAAGTCCAGCACCGCAAAGTAGCGGTGCATCCGTGACCGCACACACGTTTGATCCACCGAACAACCTCCGCCTCCCCGCTCCAGCGATGCAGCGGAAGCAACAACTCCTTTCCAGATAAAGCCACCGGAAACATGTATCTCGCTAATCCGAGACCATGGGGAATAACTAGAGGGGGAGAGAGATCCTTCACGAGGAGGTGTGTGTTGTGAGGAGGAGAGGGGGGCCTTTTATAGGAAGAGGGGGGCAACCAAGGGCCATGGCGTGGCAACCATGGTGGTGCCCCCACCTCTTCCATCATTCATGTGGTGGATGCTCCACTCACATAAATAAGCCTCCACTCACACTTCCACTCACATGCATTAAATTTCCACCAAATTTAATGGAAGCTCTCATTAAATAAAACTATTTTATTTATTTTATCTAGATTTTGTTAATTACTTTAATTAACAAACATTCACATAAACCCCCTGCAACATTTCAATATCACATGCAGAACCAGTTTCTGCAATTTCACCCTAAACAATTCCGGTTTCCGTCGAAATGATTCCAGCGCTTTCTTAATCTTTGTCTGAAACATATTTGCTCCTAAATGGTGTCGGTATCCCTTAAGTGTGTCACCCTACGGTTCGCGAATAATGCAGACATGATCGAGACCCCTCTCTGATCAATAATCAGCAGCGGGACCTGGAGATCCATATTGACTCCCACATATTCAACAATGACTCTTGTGATCGTGTGAACCTTTAACGTCGCAACTAAATCCCTTTTCTCGCGATATATTACATGCCCGAGATTCGATCATCGGTATCCAAATACCTAGTTTGATCTCGTTACCGGCACTGGTGGAAAAAGGGCCTCTAGTCCCGGTTCATAAGGGCCATTGGTTCCGGTTCCAGAACCGGGACCAATCACTCGGGACTAATGCTAGTCCCGGTTCGCGCACGAACCGGGACCAATGGGTCTCCACGTGGGCGGGCGAGCTACGAGGGGGGGGGGGGGTGGATCATTGGTCCCGGTTCGTGGGAAAAACTGAGACCAGTGGTTCCCCACGTGGCAGCACCAGAGACGGGCGCGGGGGTGGATCATTGGTCCCGGTTCTGGGAACGAACCGGGATCGTTGGTCTCTGTGCCGTGGCAGGATTTTCGGGCTATTTTTCTACCGCGGCAGGGTTTTCTGCCGCGGCAGGATTTCGGGCTATTTTTCTGCCACGGCAGGATTTTTTTATAAAGTTAATGGTACTACATATATACAGCAATAATGAAACCACGATATATATATTACACATCATGCATGATCACAAATATATACACCGTCTCATCCGTCTTCTTGGTCGAAACATATTATAAATACAAACGATACTCTTACACTTCTTTTATACACTTCACCCTTCCAAATGAAGTGGGTAATAGTATTCTCCTTTCGGATCTATGACTTGTTCTAACAAGAATCCGGCAATTTCCTCTTGAATTGCTTGCACGCGTTCTTGTGATAGAAGACCGTCCCGCATCCGTTCGATCTAATATAAAGAAGAGGATCAATATATATTAATGAAACTAAACACAATTGGTGGTAATAAAATAAAGTTGTGATTATTGTTTATCGTACTTCAATTTTTTTGATGTTCCGGTCTGCCCCCTTCTCTTTGGTCGTCTGGCGAATGAACTCGCAGACATAGTATCCACATAAGTTATTCCCGGCTTCCTGCCTCAAGAACTTTACGAGAACGGAGTTCGATCAAAATAATAATCAAGCATGATAATGGTGGTATTGAAAATAGAATCAAAGAGATGCATGGATCTAGCAAGTAGTACTTACAGTCAATGGTTGAAATGTAAGCTCTGGCTTCCAAACACCCCTAGTTTTGGCGGTGAACCGTTTCCAAGCCCTCTGGAGGCACTCCTACATGTCCGCCCACTTTTCTAATGGTGTGCTTTTCAAGTCCAGGACTTTTACTACTCCGGTGTCAACAGAAATGATTAAGAGAATATAGTGGAAGCTTGACACACTAACAAAATATAACACGAGTCAATTATACGCTTAACATCGAGTAATCGAAAATAGAATGTGTACAAGACAGTAACACTCACGCAGCGTTGTAAGGAAATAGTATTTCCCTTCTATTGTTGAAATACTTCAACGCTTGGAACAAGTTATCCTCTGTCTCTTTGGGATTTGTTTTTAGAGTAACTTCATGAACGAAATTACAGTCAAAAACCCAAGGTCATAGATTTGTCCTTTGCTGCATTCTTGAATCTTCATTCTGCATATATAATTAGTATAGTGATTAGTAAGATTATACAAGCAACGAATGAGATGAGCTAGAAAGACTTAATTACAGAAATTAATAATACTTACAAACAATAGGCACTGACGATAGCTTTGTCGAGGGCGTCTTGTTGGTAAAACTGAAATAATTCTGGAAATTCAATCAGTATGAAGCCATCTCCATGACCGTAATGGTGGTGTTTATATGCAGCATAGATCCAGTTTTTGGAATCAACACAGGCTTGGATGTACCATTTATGCAATCTTCGCATTTGTGTTGGTAGATCTTTGACTAACTCAGGTTTGACGAGAGGAGCCCCGTACTGGTACATGTATGCTGTTTCTTGGTACCCCTCGAACTCATGCATACGGCTCATGTACTCAGTAATAGACAGTCCATATAATTGGGCTTTTTCTCCGTACAGTCGAACAAACTCCAAATCAATGTTCGGATCATGCCGCTCCTGGATCATCCACTCATTGGTATCGTACACTTTGAGCGGTTCGATCGATTGATTTTTCTGTTGTCCGAGCTGGGCAACTTCTTTCCCGACTCTCCACTCTTTTGCCTCAGCCGACTTGGTAATATAGCGATTATAGTCTGATGTGAGCGCTATGGGTTGGTGAAGCTGAATCTTAAGCGCAGCTGCTTTGGCTTTATCTTCTGCAGTGATCGGGAAAAATGGCTCTATCGGCCTTTTCTTGTTAGCCATGTGAATCTTCCACTTTTCATAATGGGCAGCTGCGGCCGCATCACTTTCCTCATATGTCTTCTCGCAAGGTAGCTTCTTCATATTCTGATGAGGTACTTTTGGGAGGGGCGATAGCTTACGTTTCGGTGATCGGAACGTGCTCTTGCTACTGCTGGTGGTGCTGCCCCCCTTAGTATACTTCCGCTTTTGTCTCTGAGGCTCAAGGGACAGAGACGGCTGAGGTGGCGATGGAGACGGTTGCGCTGAGCGGTGAGGCGGTGAAGGCGACGGTTGCGCTGGAGAATGGTGAGGTGGCGGCGAAGGTGGATTGCTGCTCTGAGGAGTGGGTGGCCTTGGCGGCACATAATTTGGAAGCATGATGCGCTCCTTTAGCCATGGAATAGTCCCCCCTTTGGCTTCTCCTAGTTGAGTCAGCTCCATATCTTCCCCTGCAGGGTGGTCTAGCTTCAGCTCCTCAAAATCTTCCTTCACCTCATCCGCCGTGACGACAGCGTACCCTTTTGGAACCGGTCTGCAATGCCAAGTTGGGTTAGGCCCAATTGGTACCGCCATGCCGATCGCCGCCGTCACCCTTAAGTTCATAACCTGCACCTTTAGCTCACAAGCTGTTGTCTTCGTGATATCATCCACTGGGTAGCGTTCAGGAGGACATGTCGTCGGTGCATCATCATCAACATCATGGAGCTGCGTGGAAGCGACGTCGTTTTTCTTATTCGATGGGGTGCCGGTACCCTCGAATGCAGCTTCTACCACGTGCCGCTGAGATTGGCCGCTAGTACCTTGTTGGCTAAGTATGTCGAGTTGATTCTGGTGCCGCTTTAATAGTTCTTCTACATTACACAGCTGGTCTGCAGTGGCCGCTTTCTCAGCTGCCTCCCTTTCCTTTTTCCTCTGATGGATTTTATCGAGATATCTCTTCATTTCCGAGGGGAAGGCAACCTTCCACGACTTGGAGCCTGGTGTGCCTCGTGTTCGTCCGCCGTGTTCAGGATTTTTAAGGGCCCGTGTAAGCTCGTCATTCTCTCTATCGGGAAAGAACCGTCCCCCTGCAACATCATCTACTGCATTTCTAATATCGTCGATGGGCAGTAGGGGATCATCTTTGTGTTTCTGATTATATATTGCCCTCCCTTCTTTGTCCAACGTGCCCCCATGGCCATAAAACCAGTTTCTCGCCCGTGGTGTCCATGTTGCTGGCTCTGGTCTGATCCCGGCAGTTATGTAATTGACCTCAAGTGCATCCCACTTAGGCATGCAACCGGCGTAGCCAGCAGGCCCCATGTTATGATGGTACAGTTTCTTAGTAGCGTTCTCTGTATTTATCCTAGACCTTTCGTTAGCTTCCTCCGATGTCTTGTAGTTCACAAAATCCTCCCACTGGTGTCTTAACTTAGCATAGCCGGCTTCATCGAAATTCAGAGTCTTCTCTACCTTGACAAAGTTATGGTACAGTTTCTTCTTCCAGTTCTTGAATGCATCGACCATCTTGCTGAGAGCAAACTTCTTGACTCTTTGAACAAGCTCCCTTCTTGCTCTCTCCTCCTCATCTGGAGTCACATCTGGTTCCGGCAGGAGGAAATTAGTCATGAGCTTGTCAAAAAGCTTATCTTTATCATTGTTGCCGACATATGGGACTCCACCGCCGCTTGGCCGATTCCATTCTTGAACGGTGATCGGGATGTAGTCCCTCACAAGAACTCCGCATTGCTTGACAAATTTTCTTGCGACATCGACGGGAGCTTGCGGTTCGCCATCTACACCGACCACGTCGATCCTATACCTCAAAGTGTCATCCAACTTTTTTGTTGGGCCTCGTTTCGTTCTTACGGAAGAAGTTCTCGATCTGGAGGGCTAAAATAAGAAAGCGTGTTAATATATGCATGTATATATAGACAGCAACATTTTAATTACAAAAATACATATATAGACCTCGCCGGTGTTTGCGAGATTTAAGGTTCCGCCGGAGCCATCGCCTTCTTCCTTATCGGCTTCTCCCCTATCCCAGGCTTCGGCTTCTACCTCACCGGAGCCGTCTCCTCGGTTGAGAGACTCAACTCCCTGACCCTAATCGTTCAGAAACTCACTCGCGACATCGATATCGATATCGATATCTTCATTTTCGCAGATCATCCCTTGGAGGATGTTTTCCTGATGTGTTGGATCCATACTATCTGCAAGTTAAACAATCAACACATGGCATCGATAATGATATGACAAGTTAAACATAGTTGAAATTTAACCCTAAGGCATGCTTGGCAATTTAAGTGGGATCCGAATGGTCCAAACCCTAGTACAGGAGAGACCCTGAAATCACCTACGAGGGGTTGATTTCAATCTCTTATTAAACTTGTAATTAAAGTTGTTGAACAATGCATGATTATGAGTCTATTTTGTAGATCTCATTTTTCTGAACATTTTGATATATTATACACATTTTTCAGATTTAAAATGAATTAGTTATGATTTTTCCCAATTTTAATCCTTTTTAAAATTATTTTTAAATAAATAAACATTTTTTCAATTACTAAAACCTAACTAAAAACCTAATTAAAAACCTAATTAAAAACCTAACTAAAACCTAACTAAAACCTAACTAAAAACCTAATTAAAAACCTAACTAAAAACCGAACTAATAATAAAACCTAATTAATATAAAATTAATTAGGTGACCGGGGGAGGCTTACCGGCCGGCGGCATGCGGGGGCGAAGAGCGATCGACGACGCGGGCTCAGGCGGCGTGGGCTCGGGCGGCGTGGGCTCGGGCGGCGCGGGCTTCGACGGGGGGCGGCGCTGGCACGGGCTCGGCCGGCGGCAGGTGCAGGGCTCGAGCGGCGCGGGCAGGGGCTCGGGCGGCAGCGCGGTCGGAGGCGGAGCGACGTGGGCTCTTGCGGCGCGGTCGATGACGGCTCGAAAATCCGGCAGCCTGACGGCGTCGTTTTGCTCCGCGCATGATTTTCTTTAGGCGTTTTGCGAGTGAAGTGAATGGGGAAGAAGAAGGAGCGGAACAGTTATCTAGTACATGCCTTTGGTCCCGGTTGGTACCAACAACCGGGACCGTTGTTGGGACGAACCGGGACCAATGGTCTGGGCAGGAGCGTTGCTACGCTGCCACGTGCCCAGACCATTGGTCCCGGTTCATCCCAACAACCGGGACCAAAGGATCTACGGTCCCGGTTGTTGCTACCAACCGGGGCCAAAGGCATGTTGATGGCAGCGCGCGCACCCAGGATCATTGGTCCCGGTTGGTGGGACAAACCAGGATCGTTGACCTGTTTTTCAGATTTTGGCAAACCTTTTGGTCTTCCCGCCATTTTCAAATTTGTTTTCTTCTTTAATTAATAAGATGTTTCAATTTAAGATGATTATTTATTTGGAATTTCAAAAAACTTTTAAGAGGAAAAGTGCTTTAATTTAAATAACTAATCAAAAACCATTTTCTGTTTTCTAATATTTTTATTTGAACTATACAATTGTACTATTTACAATTAAAATTGCAATAACAAAATATTTATTGCATAATTTGGAATTTTAAAAAACTTTTAACAGGAAAAGTGCTTCAATTTAAATAACTAATCAAAAACCATTTTCTGTTTTCAAATATTTTTATTTGAACTATACAATTGTACTATTTACAATTAAAATTGCATTAACAAAATATTTATTGCATAATTTGGAATTTTAAAAAACTTTTAACAGGAAATGTGCTTCAATTTAAATAACTAACCAAAAACCATTTTATGTTTTCAAATATTTTTATTTGAACTATACAATTGTACTATTTACAATTAAAATTGCATTAACAAAATATTTATTGCATAATTTGGAATTTTAAAAAACTTTTCAAGATTTGAACTACAAGTAGATGATATAATGCTTGTGAATTTTTAAAAAAATCATTTATAGGTTCACAACATGCTATTTCATCAGAGATCCACTTCAAGTTCGGAGAGGCTCAGCCCCGAGCTAAGAAGCTTCCTGCCCGCCGTTTTGAATATAGTTTGAAACAGGCATAAGAAATTCAAAAATGTTCCAAACAATGTGAAACCTTCGCGTGGTGTCATATTATGTGTCACAGTTGCAAGGAAAAATATTGAACTTGAAAAATTGCAAACATCATAAAAAAATCCTTCACAAAATGACCTATCATGTTCGAGGTTTCATGGCATTTAGGTCAAACCACCAATGTTAGGGCTAGAATCAGGGCATAGTTTGTGATAATGTGCCCATACTGTGCACACATGTGCATCTTGGGATGGTTTACGATGTTGCAGGAGGAAATTTTTCCTTTCGACACACGAAAAAGCCAATTTCCATTTTTGAGTTGCCGAAATCGGGGTGTTCTGTGAAGCAACCACCAAATTAAAGTTTGGAATTGGTACCAAACCATTTTTAAAAAATACTATACCACCTTATATGGACAATTTTCCAACCGGTGTATCTGGAACCTTTCTGTCCATCCCTCATGAAAAAGACAAATTCCTGCCGAATCGGCAGGAGGTTGCCAAGATTTGAACTACAAGTACATGATATAATGCTTGTGAATTTTTAAAAAATCATTTATAGGTTCACAACATGCTATTTCATCAGAGATCCACTTCAAGTTCAGCGAGGCTCAGCCCCAGGCTAAGAAGCTTCATGCCCGCCGTTTTGAATATAGTTTGAAACGGGCATAAGAAATTCAAAAATGATCCAAACAATGTGAAACCTTCGCGTGGTGTCATATTATGTGTCACAGTTGCAAGGAAAAATATTAAACTTGAAAAATTGCAAACATCATAAAAAATCCTTCACAAAATGACCTATCATGTTCGAGGTTTCATGGCATTGAGGTCAAACCACCAATGTTATGGCTAGAATCAGGGCATAGTTTGTGATAATGTACCCATATTGTGCACACATGTGCATCTTGGGATGGCTTACGATGTTGCAGGAGGAAGTTTTCGCTTTCGACACACGGAAAAGCCAATTTCCATTTTTGAGGTGCCGAAATCGGGGTGTTCTGTGAAGCAACAACCAAATTAAAGTTTGGCATTGGTACCAAACCATTTTTCAAAAATACTATACCACCTCATATGGACAATTTCCCAACCGGTGTATGTGGAACCTTTCTGTCCATCCCTCATGAAAAAGACAAATTCCTACCGAATCGGTAGGAGGTTGCCAAGATTTGAACTACAAGTACATGATATAATGCTTGTGAATAAGATGCCGGTGGGATAAGGACGCGTGGGTAACCTTTAGTCCCGGCTGGTGGGTGCAACCGAGACTAAAGCTGTCGACGGGATAAGGACGCGTGGGTAACCTTTAGTCCCGGCTGGTGGGTGCAACCGAGACTAAAGATGCCGGTGGGATAAGGACGCGTGGGTAACCTACACGGAGCTTCTCGAAGATGTCGTTGGTGCACACGCCCTACGGCATCTTCGGAAGCTCCGCCTCGGAAAAATTTCCCTGCAAGCCCGTGAAAGACTCCATCTCCTCTAACAGTGTTGGGGAAAGGGTTAGGAAATCTCCCGTGGCGGAGCTTCTCGAAGATGTCGTTGGTGCACATGCCCTACGGCATCTTCGGAAGCTCCGCCTCGGAAAAATTTCCCTGCAAGCCCGTGAAAGACTCCATCTCCTCTAACAGTGTTGGGGAAAGGGTTGGGAAATCTCCCGTGGCGGAGCTTCTCGAAGATGTCGTTGGTGCACACGCCCTACGGCATCTTCGGAAGCTCCACCTCGGAAAAATTTCCCTGCAAGCCCGTGAAAGACTCCATTACATAAAGTTTCGATACATCACATAAAGTTTCCATACATCACATAAAGTTTCCATACATTACATAGATTTACATAGGGTTTAGGGTTTAGGATATGAATCCTTCGTTGCGTATGTCGATCCCTTGCCTATGATCTCTTCTTAGGCCGTAACCATGGAGCATCTTCTTTGCTTAACGGGATGCTTGGGTCAGTTTTCACGGTGAAGGGCGGAATTTCATCAAACTTATCATAATCTGCTGACATGTCTGTCTTGTCCTCGACTCCCATGATGTTTCTTTTCCCTGAAAGAACTGTGTGACGCCGGGGCTCATCGTCTGATGTATTCGTTTCCTTATTTTTTCTTTTTTGCGGTCTAGAGGACATGTCCTTCACATAAAAAACCTGAGCCACATCATTGGCTAGGATGAATGGTTCGTCTCTGTAACCAAGATTCTTGAGATCCACTGTTGTCATTCCGTACAGCTAGTCTACCTTTACCCCTTCTCCATTCATGTTGACCCAACTGCACCGAAACAATGGGACCTTAAAAGTAGGTCCATAGTCAAGTTCCCATATCTCCTCTATGTAACCATAGTATGTGTCCTTTTTCCCATTCTCGCATGTTGCATCAAAGCGGACACCACGATTTTGGTTGGTGCTCTTTTTATCTTAGGCAATCGTGTAAAATGTATTTCCATTTATCTCGTACCCTTGGAAAGTCAATTAAGTCGCAGATGGTGTCGCGACCAACAAGTAGAGCTGATCTCCAATAGTGGTGTCATTCATGAGATGTAATTGCAACCAAGTGCCGAAAGTCTCCATGTGATTTTTTTAATCCAGTAGTCATCCTTCCCCGGGAACTTGGAGCGTACAACATTCATGTGTTCCTCGATATACGGAGCCACGAAGGTAGAACTTTGGAGAACTATGTAGTGTGTTTTATTCAAAGAATGTCCGTCCCTAAATATCATTGCTTTCTTTCCTAGCGTGCCTTTTCCACTCAGTCTCCCCTCATACCGTGATTCAGGAACACCAATCGGCTTAATGTCAGGAAGAAAGTCTACACAGAACCCAATAACCTCCTCTGTTCCATAGCCCTTGGAGATGCTTCCTTCTGTTCTAGCACGGTTATGAACATATTTCTTTAAGACTCCCATGAACCTCTCGAAGGGGAACATATTGTGCAGAAATACAGGACCGAGAATGTAAATCTCATCGACTAGGTGAACTAAGAGATGCGTCATAATATTGAAGAAGGACGGGGGGAACACCAACTCAAAACTGACAAGACATTGGACCACATCCTTCTGTAGCCTTTCCAGACTTTCTCGATCGATTACCTTTTGAGATATTGCATTGAGGAATGCACATAGCTTCACAATGGCTAATCGAACATTTTCCGGTAGAAGCCCTCTCAATGCAACCGGAAGCAACTGTGTCATAATCATGTGGCAATCATGCAACTTCAGGTTCTGAAATTTTTTATCTGCCATATTTATTATTCCCTTTATATTTGACGAGAAGCCAGCTGGGACCTTGATACTGTAAAGGACTTCAAAAAAGATTTCCTTCTCTGCTTTGGTAAGAGCGTAGCTACTTAAGTATTTACGTCCTTTATCAGTATGCTTGTTGTGTGGATCGTTGATACGTTGCTGGTCCTCCCGTGCTTCTGGTGTATCTTTTGTCTTCCCATACACGCCCAGGAAGCCTAGCAGGTTCACATAAAGATTCTTCGTCACGTGCATCACGTCGATTGAAGAACGGACCTCTAGGTCTTTCCAATACTCAAGCTCCCAAAATATAGATTTCTTTTTCCACATGGCCGTGTGTCCGGTAATGGGGTATTTCGGAAAAAATTGACCGCCAGGACCCTTTCCAAAGATTACTTCTAGGTCCTTCACCATACCAAATACATCAGCACCTTTAGGGAGCTTAGGCTTCTTCCGGTAATCTGCCTCACCGTTGAAATTCTTGCCTTTCTTTCTTACTTGATGATTGGTCGGAAGAAATTTACGACACCCCAGGTACACAACCTTCTTATTATCCAAATATGTACCTTTAGTATTATCTAAACAGTGTGTGCATGCATTGTATCCCTTGTTTGACTGTCCTGAAATGTTACTAAGAGCAGGCCAATCATTGATGGTTACAAACAACAATGCTCGTAGGTCAAATGGCTCCTGTTTGTGCTCATCCCACACCTTTACACCTGGTTCTGCCCACAACTGCAAAAGTTCATCGACTAATGGCCTTAGGTACACATCAATGTCGTTGACGGGTTGCTTCGGTCCTTGGATGAGCACTGGCATCATAATGAACTTCCGCTTCATGCACAACCAAGGAGGATGGTTGTAGATACATAGAGTCACTGGCCAGGTGCTGTGACTATAGCTCTGCTCCCCAAAAGGATTCATGCCGTCTGTACTTAGACCAAACCATAAGTTCCTCACGTCACCTGCAAAGTTCGAGTACTTTATCTCGATGTTTCTCCACTGCGACCCATCGGCAGGGTGTCTCAGTTTCCCGTCTTTCTTACGCTCTTCTTTGTGCCATCGCAACAACCTAGCATGCTCTTTATTTCTGAACAGACGTTTCAACCGTGGTATTATAGGAGCATACCACATAACCTTAGCAGGAACCCTCTTTCTGGAGGGCTCGTCATCGCCCTCAACATCACCAGGGTCATCTTGTCTGATCTTGTATCGACATGCATTGCATACCGGGCATTTATCCATATTCTCATACTTCTCACCGCGGTACAGGATGCAGTCATTAATGCATGCATGTATCTTCTCCACATCTAATCCTTGAGGGCAGATAGTCTTCTTTGCTTCGTACGTTGTCTCGGGCAGCTCGTTATCCTTTGGAAGCTTCGGCTTCATTATTTTCAGTAACTTCTCAAATCCCTTGTCAGATAAGCCAGTCTCTGCCTTCCATTTCAGCAGTTCAAGTGTGGTACCGAGCTTTGTGCTACCATCTTCGCAATTTGGGTACAACAACTTTTTGTGATCCTTTTGCATGGCCTCCAACTTAAGCTTCTCCCTTACTGTATCACATTGTTGCTTTGCATCAGAAATGACCCGACCAAGACCATCAGTGGGCTCATCTGATGCCCGTTGTTCTTCTTCATTGCCGCCTCCCTCTTCTTCATTGTCTTCCATTGCATTATCACCGTATTCTTCAGGGGACATAGGATAGCTGTCATCATCCTCCTCTTCTTCATTTTCTTCCAGCCTAATCCCTCTTTCTCCGTGCATGGCCCAACAATAATATCCGGGCATGAAACCTCTCCGAAGCAGATGGCTTTAAAGGATTCTCGGGGCAGAGTGCTCCGCCATGTTCCGACAGTCGACGCAGGGACAAGGCATAAAATTATCCACTTTTTTTGCCTTAGCCAAATCGATAAATTTATGGAGGCCTGCAATAAAATCGGAATGGCGTCGGTCGCCATACATCCATCGCATCCGTGCATCGATCTGCGTCATAATAATTAACCATTACAATAACATCGTGAATAGTAAAATGACCACCCTACATGGACAGATGCAATATTTTTGTATCAGTTACAGATAAAGAAGATAAGGTTGCTAACCTCAGCCAAGGATACCGTGTTGTGGGAACTAAAGTGTGGCTCGGACATTTCGTCAAACACCTTGTGTGCAATCAAAGAAAAAAAAGCTAGCACCCACTCCTCACACACAATCTAGCAAAATTTGGCGGGCAAAGGGCTAGGCTTATATGTAACCAGGGGAGGGATTTTGGTCCCGGTTATTGCCACGACCCGGGACCAAAGCCCCTCCCGTGCGACACGTGGCGGCCCAGCAGCTCGCACCCTACCCAGGTCATTGGTCCCGGTTGATGGCACGACCCGGGACCAATGACTTCGGTGGGGGCGCGCTGCTGGGCTGCCACGTGTCGCTCGGGAGGGGCTTTGGTCCCGGTTCGTGGCAATAACTGGGACCAATGCCTTAGTCGCTTCGTCGTCCCCGTGCATAAATATGAGGCCACAACGCTCACTTTCGCCATCGCCTCTGCCTCTCTACAGTCCCTCTCCACCCCACCACTTTAGCAATCGCCTCTCCACCGCGCCGTCATCTCGCCTCCCCTCCCTCTCCAATCTCCATCGCGCCGTCATGGAGGTGCCCACGCTCAACCACTATGAGGCGGCGCAGTTTGCAATCTATGGCATCCTCGCGCCGCCGCGTGCGACCGTTCCCGCTGGATTTCGCATCAGCGAGGGGTGTGTGCCGGTGGCTCCGCTCCTCAACCCCCGTGGATACGAGATGGAGTACGTCATCGCGGAGCGTCGCTGCCAACTGCCCGCGTGTATTAGGGCGTTGCCCCGGTACGCGGCGGGCAGCGAGTATTGGCCCCGGCTGTTCAAGAAGGAGCGAAAGGCCAAGCTTGGCAACCGTTTCCTGGACGGGCGCCTGGTGCACCCGGATCGCCGCAACCAAGGAGGGCGGGAGTTGTTCTGGTCCGTCCCTGGACGGACCATCTACACCGCCATCGACGCCGCTATGCGCGCAGACGAGCTCTGTCTCCCGAACAACGCCGAAATCGTGGAGATTTCGTCCGACGACGACGAGGAAGCCAGTGGCACGGAGGACAACGGCTCGGAGGACAGCGGAAGCAGAAGTGTTGTCGACTAGAAATTTATAAAATCGCATCTTTATTTGTATGGAAAATTTGTGGTCGAATAATAAAATGTCTCAATTTAGACCTTTGTCTCGATTAATTCGTGAAAGATTTGTTCAAAAATAGTGATCAATTCAATTTCTACGTCGAATTAATTTCTACGCCGAATTAATTTACATTAATTCCTTACCTGCAAAAAAAAATTACATTAAATCCTGGACTGCTGACCGTCGCGGGGTTTTTGGTCCCGGTTCTTGGCATGAACTGGGACCAATGCCTCGCAGAGAGCCACGTGTGCGTCGCGGGGTCATTGGTCCCGGTTCGTGCCACGAACGGGGCCAATGCTTATAGATGAACCGGGACCAATGCCCTGGCGGCATGAACCGGGACCGGTGCCTGGCATTGGTTCCGATTATGGAAACAAACTGGGACCAGTGGAATTTGGCCGCTGGACCAAAGGCCCTCTTTCTACTAGTGCGACATGCACTCTTTTCTCGTTCCCGTGATATAACATTCTAGTGATCACATCACTTGCTTGCAAGCTATTTCAATGTGATATCACCTAGAGGGCCCAGAGTATATCTATCCGTCATCGGGATGGACAAATCCCACTCTTGATCATGGAGCCTCAACATAACATCTTCATAGCACTGAACCCACCTTTATAGTCACCTTGTTACAGTGTGACGTTTGATGTTATCAAGATACTCTTCCGGTGTTAGCAATTAACATGATCTCATGGTCTAAGTACTAAGATTACTTTGTATAATGTTATAGCAGTATAAACATAATGACTCTGATCGTAATGCTATACTTCGGTTGAATGTTCATCACATCATTCCACCAATGCTGTGACCCCGTTATTAACGACATCGAATGTCCATGATTAGGAAACCTTGATCATCTTGTTAATCAACGAGCTAGTTTATAAGAGAGGCATAACTAGGAACTTTCCTTTTGTTTATTAAACACACATGTATTAACATTTCCAAATTAATACAATTATAGCATGCAAAATAAACATTTATCATAAACAAGGAATAAGATAATAACCACTTTATTATTGCCTCTCGGGCATATTCCCTTCAGTCTCCCACTTGCACTAGAGTCAATAATCTAGTTTGAAAAACTTTGCGTATTGAACACCTATGGCTCTCTGGTGTTGCATATACACGATTTCTAGTGGTTAACATAATCTCCGGCTCTGACAGTTTCAGGTCCGTGTGTATTTGCATGTCTTTGCGTCTCTACACATCACTCATTCTCAAATGAGATGGCATTGTATAAATTTGGTCCTTTGGTGAGACCTTTAGTTTATTTGGGTTAAAATATGTTGATATTATTGTCATACAATATATCTTCATAGTATTAGCCCACTTTGAACCACACCTAGTTTGATAACAAACTACTTAACACAAATGTCCTCCTTTGCTGCTACTATAGCATTCATATACTTAGCCTTTTGTTGTAGTATCCGTCATAATGTCTCAACTTTGGAACTCATCCAAATCCATCATGGAACATCCTTTCCATTACATTGTGCTACCCATAGTCTAAATTGAGATAAATTTAATTTTTATCTTGTGACAAAACTAGTATCAATGTAACACTTTACAATGAACTACCTTTAACTATTTGTCACTTATACATTATATATTCTTAGTTCTTCCAAAGCTCATAAGAATATCTTTACTATCGTCTAATGATCATCTTATGAATCATTCTGGTATGTGCTCATAACATTTAGAGCATAGGACATATCTAGATATATACATATCACGGTATAATCGATCAAAATATTCATGTGATTTTACTCACCAAGTGTTGAAACACTTGAATCTTGATACAATCATTTCCATGCAGCAAGAACCTTTCTTGTTTCCATATTGAACCCTTTCAATATCTCATATATGTACGTCTGACATAACCATATTAGCGCCTCAATCTATCCATAAAAACTTTGATGCCAAATATTCTGGTTTTGCCTAAGTCTTTCATCAAAATCCTATTTTAATGAAATTCTTAACTTGTGTCAATAAAAGATACATCATTTCCAATCAACAATATGTACTCTACATAATGTATTGGAAATTTGTCTCAGTGCTCCCACTTAATTTCTTGCAAATGCAAGCATCTTCATCATCTCCGATGAAATTAAACTCCTTTAACATTTTCATCATGGTGAAGATTCCAACTCCGCTATGCTTACTTCAACTATTGAAGTTTGCATGCCCTTTTAGCACCATTTGAATTAACAAAACCCTTTGGACCGTGTCATGTACACGTCCTAGGTAACCATTCTATTAGAAGAACCTTGTTTTGTTTATTAAACTACCATATACCAAATTATATGTAGTGATTGCTACATTAATCCGTCAAGACCAAATATCGCTATGAAAGATCAAATCTTGTCATAGTCAACTCCTTGAACATTGCCGTAAACTTCTTTCCGACATGTCGACTATTTCATAGATGTTAAACATCCATGTCTATTTCTTTATAGATCCAAACACGACCGATAGGCTTCACGCCTTTCCAGAAGGTCTTCCAAGTTCAGAAACTTGATTTCTCGTGTATGGATACTATCACGGATTCTATGACTTCTAGTCATTTTATGGAGTCAGGGCCCATCATTGCTTCTTTGCATGCAGTCGGTTCATCATTGTCAAAACAATAACGACTTCTGTTTCAAATCTTACAATTTGATTCTTACCGACCCACATGGTTCAATAAGAACTCTAATCTCCAAGATCACACCCTTTGTAATCACGGGAGCCAAGAGCATTGTGGCCGCCACCGGGACACTTTCCGGCACTACGCTACTTAGCACATATAGCTAAGGTTCAACAACCTTATCAAAGTTCTATTGTCCTCCCACTTAACTTTTCACGAAAAATTCCTTCTCAAGAAACTTGACGTTCCAAGTGACAAACTCTTTTGTCCTTGGTGTTATGGAGGAATTCCCAACAAATTCTTTGGGATAACCTACAAAGACGTGCTTGTTCGACTTTGGTTGTTAACACTTTACTTATGCATAGCGTACCAAAATTTAAGAAAAGACAATTCGGGTTTTATCCCAAACCATAACTCATATGGTCTCATTTCAACGGATCACGATGGTGCTCTTTTCAGTGTAAAAGAGGTAGTCTCTAAAGCTTTAATCCTTAAAACATAATGGCAATTTTATAAATGACACCTTTGATCTTACCATGTCAAACAAGGTTTGATTTGATCTCTCGAACATAGGTGTTTTGCTAAACCTGTAACTCAAATATCTTCCTTTATGATCAAATCATAAACTCTTTTATTTTCTTGTTACAATGATTTTTCACTTCATCTTGAAAGTCTTTGAACAATTTTCAAATGTTTCATACTTCTTCCTTATTAATTAAATATATAGATATATTCACTCAAATTTCCGGAGAAAGCATATGAAGGAAAAAGATCCATCGCATATGGCTACACATAATGGACTATATACATCAACATGCATAATATCCAATAAGTTAGTCATCCGTTCCTCTTTGGCCTATGGACGGAGTTTCAGTTATCTCGAGGAAAGTTTCACAAGCGTCAATTGATCAAAATCAAAAGACTCCAAAAATCCATCAACATGGAGTTTCTTCATGTTTAATTTCCAATATAATTCAAATAACGATGTCATTTCATAAGTGATCTTCCAATCATTTGTCTTATGACATTTTAGCAATAATGTTTATGGATGTGATTTCTCCAACTAGACTTGTAAAAGTTCATCCATCCTTTATGAAATACGGTAATTATTTGAACAACCATTGTTCTGGTAATACTAGAACAAAATAACAATTATTAAAACAAATCTTGAAGGCTAGGTTTAATGACAACGAAACTAGAATAACACTTTATTTGTTTTCGATGAACATCATCACTTATTGTCTTGCCAGTTACTTAGGCAGTTGCAGTTCATGAATTGTGTTGTTCTGTATGACACTTCACACCAACCAATTCGGTATCCAATACCAGTATCCAATACCTCAGAACCACATTATTTAACAAGCAAGGAATACATCCATAACATGTATATCTTCTATATACCTAAATATTTTATAGAATCTCTTTCAACAATTCCTTTTATTTTAAAAGAATTTATCAACATCAATAGTGGTTTCATTGACATGACACATAGTATAAAGTGTATATAGTCAAATACTAATACCTTTGGACTTGCACTTTGAAGTGGATCACCATCATCAAATGTTTGGTGTTCTTTCAAAAATCCATTCGTTAGTAATCTATTAGTGTAGTAAACATTTTATTTACATCTTCTATTCATCCTTATCATGACAACTTTCATGATCAAGCTACTATAGCCTATAAGGAAGAATCGCGAGTATAATGTTAGTTCCCAAAAACCTTTTAGAAGATCCGGATGCCTAGCATCTCCATCCTTCACAAATTCTCATACAATATGAGAACATGTATTTTGCTAAATTATACTCTCTCATAATGCAACCGAAAACATTGTTTTAGATATCACAATATCTTCCACACATGATGGTTTCTGAAACAATTTTCCAGCTCCTAGACAATCTTGATATTAAAACAACTTTTGAATATCAATAATCATGGACGCAAACATGATACTTTAGATACTAACATTGGAATTCTTACTCTTGATTTATAACTACTTATTAAACTTCATGGAGTAAATAGAGTTTGCTGAAAGTTTGCAATAGGACTTCTAAACTTTAAATTGACATTCAAAACAATATGATACCAATTCGTAAAGTAAATATCCAGAATTCTATAGTTCTATTATCTCAATTAAAACTAAGCATAAGGTAGTGAACATACGCCAATGACTACAAAAAATTATGCAAATTCACTTCGATTTAGTTTATGACAAATTGAGTTCGACTAATCCAAATTAGAAATGAACTCCCACTCAAAAACGACATCCCTCGTGCCTTTTTGGTGATTACATGAACCAAATCCACTATACCAAGTCCGATCATCACGTGAGTCGGTGTAGCTTCAAAGGTGAGCATCAACCATATGACTCATGCTTAACCTTTAGGTCCGTGTTCCGAGGCCATGCCTATACATGCTAAGCTCGCCAAGTAAGAACCTTAGTATTCGCGTGTGTAAAACTGTCTTACACCCGCTGTATGAAAGCATAGAGTCGAGTACACCTGATCATCACGTGATGTCTCGAAACATGATCCATAGAACGGTGCATAATTAAGGAAGAACATATTTTATCTTGATATTAAATGAGGGATCATCTTATAATGCTACTAAAACTCTAAACTAGCAATATAAGATGCAAACATCATATGTGTAAACTGGAATGATATGGTCCATGCATTTGATCACCATCATGTGCATCGTGGTATGACCTCTATCATTCCTTTGTGTGTAAGTCCAAGGTCTATGGAACTTACACGTTAGGTGTGTTGTAAGGGTATTTACCATCCATCAACTTACAACATTACCATATCATGACACTAGCCCAGCAACAATCTAAACTAGACGCCTCTAATTTATCCATTGCAAGTTTTATGTGGCTTAGGGCTTTCGAAGATAGAACCAGTCTTACCTACAAACATGGAACCACAACGATGATAAATAAGTTATTAGCAACTCGTTGTAAATCAGATATTGACTATAGTAGGAGAGACAGACACCCGCCAGCCACTTATGCAAAACTAGTTGCATGTCAGTCGTGGAACCGGTCTCATGTGCGATGACATGTAAGGTTGGCCCGGGCCGCTTCATCCCACTATGCCACCAATATCCAAAATACATAGAAGATATAATAACACAATCATCATTTTCCACATATAAACATATGTGTACTACCCGTGCAAAGCACCTACGCATAGATCAGGCTCTGATACCACTTTTGGGTTCGCAGCATAAAAAACAAATAATTTCCTATGATGGGAACTATACGCCAAGATCTATCTACTAGATACAAGCAACGAGTGGATATACATCCATAGAGAACTTACCCTCAAAGACAACAAAGCTTTGTTAACGAGATGGAACTCGTGGATGATGTAGTCGTACACTTGCCGATCTCAAGATCGTTATGAATGATACGTCCATTTTTCATCACTATTCTATGTCATAATTCACTGTTATTCATTGATATATTTCGTATTAAGAGGTGATACTTATGTTATTTCATCTGTTTTTGCATGGTTGATGACTTTTGGAGCATGGACCGCTGCACTCAGGATTCTGATGGAGAAGGTGCTATTTGGAGGCAAAATTCGCGAAGATCAGAAAATCCGGGAAAATATACGGAAAATCCTATTTTTCCAGAAGACGAAGGAAGCCAGAAGGGGGGCTAGAGATGGGCCACATGGGGCCCACACCACCCCATGGCGTGGGCCACCCTGGGCCGCGCCACCAGGTGGTGTGGCCGCCCTGGTCAACCCCTGGCACTCCCCTCTGGCGTATATTATCCTCCCGAAACCCTAAGACTCGGAGGGTGACCACAGAAAGATTTCGCGGCCTCTACAGGGTGGAAAACACCGAGAGAGAAAGATCTCTCTAGCAGATAGATTTCTGTTGGGGGAATTCCTACCCGGAGAGGGGAGATCGTCGCCATCAACACCATCATCAAGATGGACTTCATCGGGATCATCATCATCACCAACATCATCACCATCAACACCCTCATCACCATCTCCATATTGCTGTAACAATTGAGTTGAATCTTGCATAGTTCTTAGGGGAAACTTTCTCGGTGTTGATTACTCTTTGTAGTTGATGCTATTGAGTGAACCATTGAATTATTGTTTATGTTCAGATTGTTATACATCATTATTCCATCTCTGATTATGATCCATACGATGTCTTGTGAGTAGTTCGTTTTGTTCTTGAGGACATGGAGGAGTCATGTTGCTAGTAGTGGAATTGTGTTGAGAAAGATTCAATAGTTTGATATTTAAGTTGTGGTGTACTTCTTCTAGTGGTTTCATGTGAACGTCGACTACATGACACTTCACCTATATGGGCCTAGGGGAATGCATTGTGTATTTATCTACTAATCATAGGGGTTGCCGGAGTGACAGAAACCTGAACCCCCGTTAGGAAACCATTGCACAAGGGATGTAAGGGTCTTAGAGTTTAAAGCTGTGGTTAGGTTTCTACCTTAATTACCTTCTTGTACTTACGGATGTTTGCAAGGGGTATAATCACAAGTATGTATTAGTCCTAGGAAGGTCGGTACATTAGCACAGGTTCACCCACACAACACTTAGCATGCTAAAGAAGATTAATCAACTATATGAAGTGAAAGCACTTGATAGTCTTCCCATGTGTCCTCAAGAACGTTTGGTCATCTTAAGTAATACAACCGGCTTGTCCTTTGCTGCATAAAGGATTGGGCCACTTGCTGTATTTATTCCTACTGTCTTTTATTTACTCGTACTTTGTTTACTTGCTTTATCAAAAACCCCTAAAAAACCCGTTTGCTAAGTATTTGCAGAGAATTCCTGATCGATACCACTAGCCAGCACCTTCTGCTCCTCGTTGGGTTCGACACTCTTACTTATCGAAAATACTACGATACACCCCCTATACTTGTGGCTCATCAAGACTATTTTCTAGCGCCGTTGACAGGGAGTGAAGCGCTATTGGAGAGTGGAACCATCCACTCCTTCTTTGTATAAGTGTGGGTCATCCCAACAATAATGCCTCAAATCATAGAAGAACTTCCTCCTTTGCTGAGCTGTAAAAGTTGGAGGCAAATACTTGGAGACAATAAAGTTAGCATAATCAGCATACCAAGGGCTCCCTCGCGAGCTTACCCCTACTGCGGCTAACTGCTCATTTGGTAAACTATCATTAACAGGCATAGGGTCAAAAGAGATGTTTTCCAATCGAGATAAATTATCAGCTACAGGGTTTTCAGCACCTTTCCTATCCACTATATGTAGATCAAACTCTTGTAAAAGCAGCACCCATCTAATAAGCCTAGGCTTAGCGTCCTTCTTCACCATAAGGTATTTAATAGCAGCATGATCAGTATGAATGGTGACTTTTGAGTCTACAATATAGGGTCTAAACTTATCACAAGCAAAAACGACAGCTAGAAATTCTTTTTCAGTAGTAGCGTAATTCCTTTGAGCAGCGTCTAAAGTCTTACTAGCATAATGAATAACGTTTAACTTTTTATCAATTCGTTGCCCAAGGACAGCACCTACAGCAAAATCACTAGCATCACACATTATTTCAAAGGGTAAACTCCAATTAGGTGGTTGAACAATAGGGGCTATTGTTAAACCCTTCGTAAGAGTTTCAAAAGCTTCCTTACAATCATCATAAAAAACGAAGGGTACATCTTTTTGAAGAATATTAGTAAGGGGTTTTGATATCCTAGAAAAGTCTTTAATAAACCTTCTATAGAAACCAGCATGACCAAGGATACTACGAATACCTTTGTTGTCTCTTGGACATGGCATCTTCTCAATTGCCTCAACCTTAGCTCTATCAACTTCTATGCCTCTTTCAGAAACTTTATGCCCAAGGACAATCCCTTCATTAACCATGAAGTGGCATTTCTCCCAATTAAGAACAAGATTAGTTTCTTCACATCCCTGCAAAACTTTATCAAGGTTGTGCAGACAATTACCAAAAGAATTTCCATAGACAGAAAAGTCATCCATGAACACTTCTACAATTTCCTCACAAAAACCATGAAAGATAGCAGCCATGCACCTTTGAAAAGTAGCAGGAGCATTACTATCGTTGTATTGGGAACGACAGTACCTGAGGAGGTTAGATAGAGGTGTGGGGACTAGCAGGAAAGCTATCGATGGCGTCCGCAGGCGAGATTGTGTATGAGCGAGCGTAGCGGGACGCAAGAAGTACCCAGGTTCGGGGCCCTCGTGGTGAGGTAAAGCCCCTACTCCTGCCGGATCTGACTATGTGGAATACACGAACTACAAGTGCTCCTCGAGTTGTATGTGCTAGCTACTGCCTTAAATGCTGTATGACCAACCCTTTCTACTGAGGCCTTGCCTCTCCTTATATAGGCAGAGAGGCAAAGGTCTCACTGGCTAGTCCGACTAGCGGGCCCCACAGGCGGGTCCCAGCCGGCTAGTCATCTACGGTATCCAGTATGGCATGTCTTGTCGGAGTACGAGCGGTATGGCTGTCGTGGGCACAGTGGACGCCGTGCGAGCCCGTCGTCAGCACAGGCCACTGTTCCCGCGTCATCCTCGCAAAGTCTTCGGTATGGCTGGGTGGTTGCCAGTCTTGTCACCGTACAGGGCCTACCGTGCACTGATATGCACGTCGTCCTGTCTCACTGATTGGGTCCGGCTACGTCGCCGTATCCGGCTGTCTCTTCCTGATCTGGCTACCGGGTAATAGCCGGCCTGTCCTGCTCTGTCCGGCTGTATCTGGTCAGCCGGACGCGATTCGACTGTCTTGTTTCTTATCCGGTTGGGGTACCTGGGGATCATCCCCCTGACACTAGCCCCCGAGCGCGTGTGGATTCCGCCCTTAGGCGAAATGTGCGCGCGCTCCTTCTTGCTTTTGAATTTGCGTCCGGCTGAGCCTGGCGGTTGCGCTACCCGTGACGTCATTGCTGACGCCGGCCACGCGCGCACGCGCCATCATTGCTCTATGGCGGGCATCGTAACGTCCCGTCACACGTCGCCTCGGGAAACCGCTGCCCGGCGCTTCGGCTCTCGCTCCAGGATCTTCTGCGCATCCTGCCCTGGCACACGGGATCTAGGCGGCGGTTGGGGTGTGGGTTGCCTGGGTGCGCGCCATGTGGCCCCGTCGACAGTTGCCCTTCCGGCCCTTTAAAGGGACGCCGCGGGGGAGGTAGTTCCTTTCCTTCGCTCCCCCGCCGCAGTCTCCTTCTCCCTCGCATGCTCCTGCATCTGCGCCCTTGCCTTCTGTGCCGCCCGCTCGCCGTCGTCGACACTACGGGCCACCGCCACTCTTCCGTCGCCGCTCCTCTCACCCATCCGGAAATGGCCGCCGACCGCGGGGCTTGGTGCGGCTCCTACGTCACTGAAGACCAGATTCAGAAGTACCACACCACCCGTATTCTCCCGTCGGAGGAGGAGGTGGCACCACACCCGGAGGAGGGGGAGCGCGTCATCTTCCTCTCCCATCTGGCACGCAGGTTCGCCCTTCCGGTGAACCCCTTCCTCTTGACGTTTCTTGCCTTCTTCGATCTTCGCCTCCACCACCTCGGCGCCAACGCAATCGGGACGTTGGCACACTTCGTGGTGTTCTGCGAGAGCTATCTCGGGATCCAGCTGGATCTCGGGCTCTTCTGCCGCTCTTCCGAGTCCGGCCGCAGGTGCAATTCACGCAGGGGCCACTAGTCGTCTGCGGCGGCGCCTCCATCTACTCTCGCTTGCAGACTGGCTACCCCAAATTCCTTCTTCACGATATGGTACGACTGTGGCAGCAGTCGTACTTCTACGTGAAGAACCTCACCAACGTCGACCGGATCAATCTTCCGGCCTTCCAGGACGTCTAGTCCAGCCAGCAGAACTGGGACTTGAAGTTCCACGGCGACAAGGCGGAGAAGGATGAGTTGCTGAAGTGCATGCGCTCGCTCATCCATTGCCGGCTGACCGGCCTGGACGTCACTCTCAGTCGGATGTCCCGGCTGATGATGCCGTTGCAGCAGCGAGCACACAAGATGTGCTACTACTCTGGCCGGCTGGACCCAACCCGGCTATCGAGCCGTGATCCCCGCAACCACAACCTGAAGGAGTGGGTGTGGACGATCACCAAGGAGCGACTGCCGGAGAACTGGAAGTTCAGTCTGACGCCTTATACTCGGGAGAACCGCGCGCCTCGGGTAAGCTCTTCTAACCGGATGCTCTTTTGGTGTTTTTTGTACTTGTTCCTTGTTTTCGTTTGGCTGGTCTCTTGTATTCGGCAGATGTTCCCTTGCATCATCCGCGAGAAGGGCGAGGCTCCCCCCAGGAATTCACGCCCGACTTGCCTGAGCCGCGCGCTCGGCAGTCCGGCGAGGAATTGGACGGGGACGGCGATGCCTTCCCCAGTCGGAATGACGAGCATCCATGGACCCGGCAGCCGACCCGCACACTGAGGTGCACGAGGAGGAGGCCGTGCCGACCATGGACCGGGCGACGCGCTCCGCGACAGACGGCAAGGCAGGCGGGAGCGGCTCCAGTTGTTCCGGCTCCCACCGGCCCTGCGACGGAGGAGCCGGCTCCCAAGAGGAGCTGGTCCGGCACCTTGCCGCCAAGCCGTCTTGGCCGGAAGAAGGGGCCGCCCCCGGTTGTGCCGTGGTACGTTCCTTCTCCCCCCTTTTTCTTCCGGTGCTTTCTGTCTGTTTACCCTTTTTCTTCTTTTTCTGACTTTGGCTTATTTTGCCTTTGCCTTCTCCTTTTTCTCTTTAGCACACTGGTCTCCTTCGGAGCCACGAGCCCGGCACGAGTGCCGACCGGGTTGCCGCCCTGTGGCCCGACTGCGCCAACCGGCGCCCCTCCTTCTTCTGAGGCGCAGCCTTCGCCTCCCCCTCGGGCTGAGCCGACCGCCTCCGCCCAGCCGGAAGCGGAGTCCTCCCAGCCGGAAGGGTCCTCCGCGGGCGCGCGGGGGGCTGCCGGCAAGGAGCTCGTCGTTGTTGGCGACGACAACTCCGACGAGGAGCCCGGGGAGGAATGGCGAACGGCAGTGGTTGCGGCGAAGGAGTCCTTGGTCGTCAACGCCGTGGAGGACGACGCTTCCTCCGCCGCCTCGCTGTCAGACCTTGCCGCCACGCTCGAGCTGGCGGTGAAGGAGATCCGGCTGCTGGAGGCCGCAGCCGGCGGGAACCAGACGTTGGAGCAGAAGCTTGCTGCCGCCAACGGGACTTCCCAGAGTAAGTTCGCTTCACCCGGCTTGCCCCCTTTTTTGTACTAATAGCCAGTTTTTTTGCAACCATCCTCGTGTGTGCTCAGCGCGAGATCGATCGCATGAAGAAAGCGAACGACCGGCTGAGCAAGTCCAATTCCACTCTGCGGCAGCAGAACAAGGATTGTCACGCGGACGGTCTGGAGGCCACCATCAAGGAGCGCGACGCCTCGCTCGCTAGCCGGGCCGAAGCCTTCACCCTTCTCGAGGCCCAGATCAAGGACCAAGAGAAGGAGATCAAACGGCTAGCGATCAAGGAGAAGGCACTGGTGGAGGAGCCGATGCAGGTCGGCCACACTGCCAAGGGTGAGTTCCTTTTCCCGTCTTCCTTTCTTTCCGTATCCGGTAGCCGGATCTGACTCCTCTTTTCTGATAGCCTTTTACCCCGGCATGGACCTGCTGGCCTACAACCGGCTGCAGGAGAACTGGCCGGGAGCACAGCCGACGGCCTAGGAGCTCGTCGTCCTTCTTGGCGAGGAAGCTGCCAAGCTTCGTCAGGCGGCGCAGGACATCTTCTCCTTCGTGTGTCCGGAGGCTCCGATTTCGGAGACGATGGCGCAGCTAGCTGCGAATGTGGGGGAGGTGCCGACTGCGGTGGACCGGCTGCAGGACTTGGTGGCGCGGGCCGGCGCGGAGATGGCTCTGGCCCTCATGCTCTCCTGGTACAAGGACGCCCGCGTCGAGAAGATTGACGGTGGCTTCCGTGCCGGAGCCGATCTTGCCGCCATCCGCCAAGCCCATCCGGAGCTCCACGGATCCGCCATCAAGATTGCCGACTACATGGATCCCGATGAGGTGCTCACCGACTCGGAGTCCATCGGCACTTCTGACGTGGAGGGCCCGATGCCGCCGCCCGCAGGTGCTGGAACCGGATCAAGCTCCGTGCCTCCTCCGCCGCCCGAAGCTTCTGCCGGCCAAGATCTCCCTCACGGCAAGGGTCATGCCATCTAGTTATTGCCCCGGGATGGCGGGTGTATTTGTCTTGTATTATATATCCATGAACCTTGTCTGTCTGTACTGGCTATCTGTGACGCCGGGTAACTTATGGGAGCTTCGCCTCCCTTTTGTTTATTTAATCGCTGAAATTCTTGAATCTCCCTTAACTTGTGTGTTGAGTTTCCGTTTGATATTTTGCCGGCTTGCTCCGCCCGACTGACCTCGTCCGGCTACGCACTCTTAGCCGGACGAACTACACCTCCAGTGGGGGCGCGCTAGCGCACCCACTGGGTGTAGCCCCCAAGATTCGGAGTAGCTGGCGTAACCAGGTGCTTCGAATCTTCCTTATTTCTCCCAAGTCTTCTAACTTTATTCGACTGGCCTCGCCCTAGTTGGCTGCTTTTGTCGGCTGAACGCCTTCGGCCGGGGGAACTAATATTCCAGTGGGGGCGCGCGAGCGCACCCACTGGGTGTAGCCCCCGAGATTCGGAGTAGCTGGCGTATCCAGGTGCTTCGAATATTCCTTGTCTCCTCTTGCTCCAGCCCTTGCCCTCACCTGGGCTCCGAACGGCCGGCTAAACGCCTTTAGCCGGTCGAGAACTACAAGATTCCACTAGGGGCGCGCGAGCGCACCCAGTGGGTGTAGCCCCCGAGATTCGGAGCGCTTGATGAAGGCAAGGACTTCAAATCTTCTTTCCTTCTCCTGAATTCTGACTCTAGGTAGTCGGACAAGAATGTACATACGCATACACACATGACCACATAGGTTAGTAGGTTAGTCTGCCAAATTGTAGACGAAAACGGCTTGTTTTTTTGAAAACTGGCTTGTCCCTTTCTAGACACTTAGTCGCTTTCCCGTGCGCTCTGCTATTTTTGCTGCGTCCTTGCCGGGCAGCCGGGTTGCGGTCTGTAGCCGGAATCGAAGGGAGCTGACAGTACATTGCGCACGGTACTAACGGCTTAGCAGCCAGATTGGGTCGAGCTAGTTGCAGGGCCGGGACGCCCGGTCTGTCGCGTCTCCTCCCCGTTTTTCGTGTGGGATGCCTCGGGCTTTTGCTCATGCTAGCCGGACAGCCGGGTTGCGGTCTGTAGCTGAGACGAAGTGTGGGCCTCTAACATCGTCGCACACTACTCAGCCGGTTTGTTGACTTAGCAGGCCGGGCCAGCCGGCGAGCCCCCGGGTAGGGGTTGCCGGAGCCGGAAAACTGGAACCAGAAAACAGATGCACACACATTTCTAGCAAGGAGCCCCCGAGATTATCGTAGGGGTCCGCATTTTCATTCATAGGGTTTTCGGGATACATACACTACCTGGCGACTAGGTGTAAAATGGGCGCAGTAGGGCCACGTTCCAGGGACGCTCGGTCTCCTCGTCTGACTTGTCCATCTTGTTCTTGCGCGGCTGTTGCGCGTCGATGAGGTAGTAGGAGTCGTTGGGCAGTGCCCGGCTGATGATGAAGGGGCCCTCCCAGGGTGGCGATAACTTGTGCATGCCCTTCGTGTCTTGCACCAGCCGGAGAACCAGGTCGCCCTCGCGGAATGCGACTGGGCCGATTCGGCTTGAAAGGTAGCGACGTAGTCGCTACTGGTACAGGGCTGATCTGGACAAGGCCAGCTCGTGGGCCTCCTCCAGGAGGTCCACTCCGTCCTCCCACGCCTCCTTGTTGGCTTTTTCACCATACATGAGCTTGCGAGGGGAGTCGAACTCGATGTCGGCGGAGAGGACGGCTTCCGATCTGTAGACCAGGAAGAATGGTGTGTAGCCGGTTGACCTATTCGGCGTGGTGTGGAGGCTCCACAGCACAGCCGGAAGTTCTTCGATCCAACATCCGGGTGACCGCTCTAACGGCTCGATGAGGCGTGGCTTGATGCTGGCTAGCACCAAGACGTTTGCTCTTTCGACTTGCTCGTTGGATTGCGGGTGCGCGACGGATTCGAGGTCCAGTCGGATGCCCTTGTTGCTACAGAACCGGGCGAAGGCCCCCTTGGCGAAGTTCGTGCCATTGTCGGTGATGATGCTGTTAGGGTAGCCGAAGCGGTTGATGATGTCGGTGAAGAAGGTAAAAACGGTCGCTCCATCCAGCTTCCGGATAGGCTTGGCCTCGATCTACTTTGTGAACTTGTCCATAGCTACCAGCAGGTGGGTCATGCCCAGGCGTGCTCGCTTGAAAGGACCGACCATGTCGAGGCCCCAAACCGCGAAGGGCCAGGTGATCGGTATGGTCTTGAGTACCGAAGTTGGCATGTGCCTGAGATTCCTGAAGCGTTGGCACCTAATGCACGCGCGGACCAGCTGCTCAGCGTCCTCGAGGGCGGTGGGCCAATAGAAACCATGGCGGAATGCCTTGGTGACTATCGCCCTTGACGAAGCGTGGTGCCCGCACTCGCCCTGGTGGATATCCTTGAGTAGCCGGTAGCCCGTGTCTGCATCAACACATCTTTGGAAGATACCAGATACGATGCGCTTGTACAGCTCACCGTTTATGATGGTGTATGTGTGCGCGTGGCGCCGGATTTGCCTAGCCTCCACCTCGTCGTCCGGGAGTTCTCCATTGGCGATGTAGCTCATGAAGGGTTGTGCCTAGGATGGCACCTCCCGGATGACGAGGACACTCCTATCCTCTGGCTGACGGGTGTCGGGG
Source organism: Avena eriantha (assembly GCA_910589775.1). Taxonomy (NCBI): domain Eukaryota; kingdom Viridiplantae; phylum Streptophyta; class Magnoliopsida; order Poales; family Poaceae; genus Avena; species Avena eriantha. The sequence continues at coordinate 420,865,063 of OU342740.1, forward strand.
GGTCGTCCGGGTGGTGTACCCGGGCAGGCAGCCCCCGAGCCACTAGGCAAGCCGGCAGCCCCCAGGTCTTGCGAGCCGGAAGGCACTGCCTTGCCGGAGTTGGTGCGGGTCTTCTTCTTAGGTGGTTCTGCCGGCTCCGCTTCTGCCGTTCCGTCAGCCGGAACGCTTCTTGCCCAGATGATGGAGTCTGATTCTGGTGACGGGTTGATGGATGGCTTGCGCAGGTGCTCCAGGGAGACCCCTGCTGGGATGGCCTGCCTGGTGGATCCGATCTTGGAGAGCGCATCGGCTGCCTCGTTGTTGACACGGGGGATGTAGTGAAATTCGCACCCATCGAAGGAGGCGCTGAGCTTCTGGATGTGGAGTCGGTAGAGGGCCATGTTTGCATCTCTGGCATCCCATTCTCCGGACACCTGCTACACCACCAAGTCTGAATCGCCGAAGCACAGGATCCGGTTGACACCGATCTCCCTGGCCAGCCGGAGCCCGTGCGCCAGTGCCTCGTATTCGGCTACGTTCTGGGAGGCCTTGAAGTGGATCTGCAGCACGTACTCCAGCCGGTCTCCTTTGGGCGAGGTGAGCACGATGCCGGCTCCCAAGCCCCCGAGCATCTTCGACCCGTCGAAGTGCATCGGCCAGTGGTATGAATCTGGAACCGGTGGGAGATACTGGGTCTCGGCCTAGTTGACGAGGAAGTCCACCAACGCCTATGACTTGATCGTGAGCCATGGCTCATACTGGATGGAGTAGGCGGCGAGCTCGATGGCCCACTTGGCGACTCGGCTGGTGGCGTCCTTGTTGCCGATGATTTCCGAAAGGGGTGCAGTGCACACGACCTTAATCGGGTGCTTCTGGAAGTAGTGCTTGAGCTTCTTGCATGCCAGGTACACGCCGTAGCACATCTTCTGGTAGTGGGGGTAGTTCTGCTTGGAGAGGGAGAGAACCTCGCTGAGGTAGTAGACGGGTCTCTGAACCGGCTGAGCCTTGCCTTCCTCGGGGTGCTCCACCACCAGGACGACGCTGACGACCCGGCTGATGGCTGCTATATAGAGCAACATCGGCTCCTTGCTAGACGGCATGGCTAGAACCGGTGCTGTGGATAGCATGCGCTTGAGGTCGTGAAACGTGGTGTCGGCTTGCGAAGTCCAGGAGAACTTGTCCGTCTTCTTCATCAGCTGGTACAGCGGGAGTGCCTTCTCCCCCAGCCGGCTGACGAAGCGACTGAGGGAAGCCAGGCATCCGGTGAACTTCTGGACCCCAAGCAGGTTCCTGGGTGGCTGCATCCTCTCGTTGGCCGCGATCTTCTCTGGATTCGCCTCGATACCTCGTTGTGATACGAGGAAACCGAGTAGCTGGCCGGACGGTACTCGGAAGACGCACTTCTCTGGGTTCAGCTTCATCTGGTACTGGCGGAGGTTGCCGAATGTTTCTCCCAGATCCTCGAGGAGGGTGCGCTTCTCCTTGGTCTTGATGACCACATCATCCACGTAAGCGTGCGCGTTTCGGCCTATCTGCGAGTGCAAGCATTTCTGCATACATCGCTGATAGGTGGCGCCTGCGTTCTTTAGGCCGAAAGGCATGGTTACATAGCAGAAAGCCCCCTAGGGGGTGATAAATGGTGTCTTAGTCTGATCAGCCGGGTTTAGCCGGATCTGATTGTACCCGTAATAACAATCTAGAAAAGACAACAAATCACAGCCGGCCTTGGAATCGATGACTTGATCGATACGGGGAAAGGCGAAGGGGTCTTTCGGGCACGCCTTGTTCAGGCTGGTGTAGTCGATACACATGCGCCAGGTCTTGTTCTTCTTCAGCACCAGGACTGGGTTCGCCAACCAGTCCGGGTGGTACACTTCCAAGATGAACCCGGCTGCAAGGAGCCGGGTGATCTCGTCACCGATTATCTTTCTCTTCTCCTCTGCGAACTGGCGCAGAGGTTGCTTGACCGTCTTGGCATCCGGACGCACATGAAGTGAGTGCTCGGCGAACTCCCTCGGCACACCTGGCATGTCCTTGGGGGACCATGCGAAGATGTCCTGATTCTCACGGAGGAAGTCGACGAGCGCGCCTTCCTATTTGTTGTCCAAGCCGGCACCAATGGTGCGAACTTAGTCGGATCGGAGGGGTCGAGCAAGATCCTCTTCATCTCCTTCGCCGGCTGGAAAGCTCCTTCTCCAGCTGGTTTGCTGCTAGCCGGAATGTCCTGCTGGGCCATGGCCACATTGCGCATGATGACGCGTTTTTCTTCGGCTATGATGAGGGCCTCTGCTAGTTTGGAACCGGCTGAGGCGCACTCCATCGACCGCCTGAAGCAGCCGGCGATGGTGATCACGCCGTTGGGTCCCGGCATCTTCGTCTTGAGGTAGGCGTAGTGGGGGATGCCCATGAACTTGGCGAGGGCGGGGCGCCCGAGGAGAGCATGGTAGGAGCTCGTCAGATTTACCACCTCGAACCAGATTGGTTCGCGGCGGAAGTTCTCCTCGGTCCCGAAGATGACGGCCAGCTGGATTTTCCCCAGCGGGGCGCAGGCTGGCCCCAGCAGTACGCCGTGGAACGTCGTGGTAGTCGGGCGCAGGTCGCTTTCGCGAATGCCCAGCTTCTCTAGCGAGGACTCGTAGAGGAGGTTGAGGCTGCTGCCTCCGTCGATGAGGCCACGCGAGAATCAGCAGGTGCGCGCGTTGGAGACAATGAGAGGGTCGAGCACCATGGCGTAGCCCCCGGGAGTCGGTAGATGCTCAGGCTGATCCGCCCGGCTCCAGGTGATGGGGGTTTCCGACCAGTTCAGGTACTGGGGGACCGGAGAGGCGATGGTATTGACCTCCCTGGAGTGTCGCCTGCGGCTGTGTTTGTCATCCTGCTCCGTCTCGAAGATGTGGTAGGCGGCGTGCGGCTGGGGGTAGCCGTTGTTGTTGTTGCCGCCGTTGCCGTCGTTACCATCATTACCGGCTCCCCTAGTCGGTGGTGGGGGTCCACCCGGTGGGGGAGGGGGAGACAAGGCTGGTTGCCCTGGTCCTTTAGCTGGCGGGTCCAGCTGCAGTTCCGGGTGGTGTGCGTAGCCGGTTTGAAGGGACCGCTATGCCACTTGCACGGGCTGTCAAACATCTAGTCGAAGGTGAGCCGTGGCTTCTGCCTTCTTGCTTCATTAGCCGGTGCGTCGGGCGCACCCGCCACAACATTGACCTGCCGCTAGTGAGGCTTCTGCTGTCCGGCCAGGCGGTCCCCATGGAACCGGTTGTCATTGCCGTGGCGCCTGGAGGATCCGGCTTCTCCAGCCGGATTGCTCGGTCGGTCGCGGGCCGGCTCCGTGGGAGTCGGACACCCGTCCGCATTTACTCGGAGGGGCTTCTTCATGGAGGCATCCGCCGTGGCGTACTGGTCCGCAACGGTCATAAGCTCCGCCATGGTTTTCGGCTTGTCACACAGTAGCCGGTTGCGAAGCATGGTGCCCTCTCGGCAACCTTCGATGAAGAAGTTGATGGCTTGGCTCTCCAGGATGCCCTCGCGAGTATTGCGCAGCTCCGTCCACTTGGCGAGGTACTCGCGGTCGGTCTCGCGGTCACCCTGGACGCACAAGGCCAGGTCGTGCGGGCGCCCTGGACGCTTGTACGTGCCGTTGAAGTTGCGGACGAACACCTTCTCGAAGTCAGGCTAGGCGTTGATGCTGTTGGGTGCAAGGCTATTGAGCCATGTCCTTGCCGACCCGGTTAGCATGAGGGGGACGTAGCGCACGGCTGTGCGCTTGTTCCCGTGGGCGATGCCGACTGCCGTAGCATAGTCAGTCAACCAGTCTTCTGGCTTCATGCTGCTGTCGTACTTGGGGGTGTCCCTGGGCAGGGAGAATTTATCCGGAAATGGCTCGTTTCGGATGCGGGGTCCAAAACAAACCGGTCCGGTCGAATCTTCCTCCTCTGTGACACGTGCTTGAGCGAGGATCTCAATGCGGTCGCGGGCATCCGGACAATCCGGGTTGGGCGCTCCCACCCGGCCCGAGAGACGGGAATCGGCTGGTCTGGGCGCTCCGACTGGCGGAGGGGGAGGTGGCGGGTTGTTGTTCACCGTCTGCTCCTGGCGCGGCTGGCCCCTATTGCCAGAGCTGCGACGCCTGCTGCGGGCCCTGGGCGGCTGAGGGGAGGACGCCTGCTGGGTGTCGCGCGGCACGCCCCTGCTGTTGGCAGGTAGCTTGCTCCCCCTGGAGTAGCTAAGGTCTTCCTGCATCTGCCGGTTGGCACCGGCCTGCTCGTCCGCGACACGGAGGAGCTCCTGCACGCGAGCGTGCTGGCGGGCTCGCTCCTCGCCCTCCAGGCTGGGTAGTTCCTCTACCGTGGCTCGCGCCGCGCGCAGGTTCTTGATGGGCGTGCTGTAGGTGGGCCGTGCAAGGGCGGGCGCGAGATCCGGTTCCCCGTCCTTTTCCATCCTACCGCCTAGCTCGCCGCACCGACACCGTACCTGGCCGCGCCGGCTCGGCTCCGTGGTAGCCGGAGTAAGGCCGTGTGCGCGGTCGTACTCGCGCTGGGTGATCTCGAGTTGCTTGCGGGTTGGCGCCAGCTCCATGGCCTCCTAGAGGAGGATCTGTCTCTCCATGGTGAAGTTGGCCTCCGCTTCCTCCGGGTTATCCCCAAGGTTAACCGGCGTCAGGAGCCGATCAATGGCATCCTCCACCAGGTTCCGTGGCTGCGGGGGAGCGGAAGTTCCGACCTCGTCCGCGCCTCGCTCCCGCGGCTGGCGAGGATGGGAGCTGGAACCGGCCATCATGACCTCCATGCCGCGGGATGCGACGGTGGTGCTGCCGCTTGAGCGTGGCAGCTCCGCGACAGAGACGATTTCCCTAGGGAAACGCTCCGGGATGGTGGCGATGTAGACGGGGAGATCGCCGAATAGCAGGACGGTGCCGTTCGCCGGGAAGGAGGTTCCGGCGAAGCAGGAGGCGTTGTCGATGACGCAGTCGAACTTGCCAAGTGTGAGCACCAGCCCGGAGGCCACGCGCTCACGGGCTGAAGTGCGGGGTCCTGTGCGGAACATGACTCCGGTCGAAGCCATCTAGCCCCACGGTGGGCGCCAACTGTCGTTGTATTGGGAACGGCAGTACCTGAGGAGGTTAGATAGAGGTGTGGGGACTAGCAGGGAAGCTATCGACGGCGTCCGCAGGCGAGATTGGGTATGAGCGTGCGTAGCGGGACGCAAGAAGTACCCAAGTTTGGGGCCCTCGTGGTGAGGTAAAGCCCCTACTCCTGCCGGATCTGACTATGTGGAATACACGAACTACAAGTGCTCCTCGAGATGTATGCGCTAGCTACTGCCTTAAATGCTGTATGACCAACCCTTTCTACTGAGGCCTTGCCTCTCCTTATATAGGCAGAGAGGCAAAGGTCTCACTAGCTAGTCCGACTGGCGGGCCCCACAAGCGGGTCCCAGCCGGCTAGTCATCTACAGTATCCAGTATGGCATGTCTTGTCGGAGTACGAGCAGTATGGCTGTCGTGGGCACAGTGGACGCCGTGCGAGCCCGTCGTCAGCACAGGCCACTGGTCCCGCGTCATCCTCGCAAAGTCTTCGGTATGGCCGGGTGGTTGCCAGTCTTGTCACCGTACAGGGCATACCGTGCACTGATACGCACGTTGTCCTGTCTCACTGATTGGGTCCGGCTACGTTGCCGTATCCGGCTGTCTCTTCCTGATCCGGCTACCGGGTGATAGCCGGCCTGTTCTGCTCTGTCCGACTGTATCTGGTCAGCCGGGCGCGATCCGACTGTCTTGTTTCTTATCCGGTTGGGGTACCTAGGGATCATCCCCCTGACAATTACATAAACCAAAAGGCATACGTCTATAAGCATAAGTTCCGTAAGGACAAGTAAAAGTAGTTTTTTATTGCTCAATAACCATCAATTTGAGAGAATTGTTTAACAGCAATTTGAGAGAAACCAGAATAACCATCAAGAAAAAAATGGGTCTTTTTAGACAACCTTTCCAACATTTGATCAATAAAAGGAAGCGGGTAGTGATCTTTCTTAGTAACTTTATTGACTTTTCTAAAATCGATGCACATCCTATAGCCTACTACTATTCTTTGAGGAATAAGCTCATCATTATCATTAGGAACAACGGTAATACCTCCTTTTTTAGGAACACAATGAACAAGACTAACCCATTCACTATCAGCAATAGGGTAAATAATACCAGCATCAAGGAGTTTCAATACCTCATTCCTTACCACTTCCTTCATCCTAGGATTTAAACGTCGTTGGTGCTCTACTACTGGCTTTGCATCTAGTTCTATGTTGATAGAATGCTGGCATATAGTAGGTGAAATCACTTTTAAATCATCCAGAGTATAGCCCATAGCTCCTCGGTGTTTCTTCAAAACCTCCAACAACCTTTCTTCTTCCTTTCCTGAAAGTTTAGAGCTAATAATAACAGGATATATCTTTTTATCATCAATATAAGCATATTTAAGATCATCAGGGAGAGGTTTTAGATCGAAGACCGGATCCTTTTTAGGTGGCAACGTGGTACCCAAGTCTTCTACATGCAAGTCATGCTTTAGCATCTTGGGTTGACGACGAAGGATCTCGTCAATATCATTCCTTTCTTCCATGAAGATCTCACTTTCGTGATCTTCCATAAATTGCTGCAAAGTATTGTTAGGAGCAAGAGAGATAGAAGCAAGTTGTTCAACTCTAAAATCCTCATTATGGGTTTCCTCTTCACAAGGTTCTTTAGTAAATTTTGAAAAATTAAACTTATAAGATTCCCCATCAAACTTAGTCAAGATTTTCTCCCTCTTGCAATCAATAATAGCTAAACAAGTACTCAAGAAAGGTCTACCAAACATGATAGGATAAGTTTTACTAGCAGCGGAACCAAGTACTAGAAAATCAGTAGGATACTTAATCTTACCACAAAGAACTTCCACGTCTCGTACAATACCAATTGGAGAGATGGTCTCTCTATTAGCAAGGTGAATAACCACATCAATCTCTTCCAATTCGGAGGGACTGATTTCATGCATAATTTCTCTGTAAAGCTCATAAGGAATAGCACTGGAACTTGCACCAATATCACAAAAACCATAATAGCAATGATCATAAATTCTAACAGAAAGCACAGGAACAATAGATTTTTTTAGTTCTATTAGGATGTGAAACAATATTAGAAGCATCCTCACAAAAGACTATGTGTCCATCTTCTATGCTTTTAGTGACAAGGTCTTTCACAATTGCTACCACAGGTTCAATGTTTATTTGTTCATCAGGTTTTACAGTTCTCTTTTCACTTTTGGTGATTACATTAGTTATCATAGGATGATCCTTTACCTTTTCTGGGAAGGGAATCTTCTCGATATAAGGTTCAGGTAAGATGGGATCAATAATGCAATACTCAGCACTCCCAACAGGAACACAGTCAACAATATCTTTATAAGGTGCATGGTACTTATTCCATCGCCTTTTTGGAATTTCAATATAAGAAGCAAAAGCTCTAAAGCAATTCGTAATAACTTGCAAATCAAGACCATAAGCATTACTAATATTTTGAAATTCATCAGTTCCCATAAAAGATTCAATGCATTCATAATCGTAATTTATACCTGACTTTCTACCTTTGTCATTCTCCCAAGCTTCAGCATTGTCTTGAATACGGTCCAGAAGATCCCATTTAGCTTCTTCTTCCATGCGAGTGAATGATCCAGCACAAGAAGCATCCAATAAATCTTTGTCATGAAGAGAAAGCCTTGCATAAAAGTTATTGATAATAATATTGTTGGGGAGCTCATGAATGGGACATTTGAGCATTAGTAACTTCAATCTCCCCCAAGCTTGACCTATACTCTCTCCATCAAGAGGCCAAAATTTGTATATTTGATTCCGATCTGTATGAATCTCACTAGGAGGATAAAACTTTGAATAAAAGAGAGGCACTATTTCCTCCCATTCCAGAGCTTGACCATTCTTCAGCAGCTTATACCTTTCCTCAGCTCTTCCTTTCAGTGATAATGAGTATAACTTCTTCTTAACTTGATCTGTAATAATACCTGCACACTTGAACAACCCGCATAATTCGTGTATAAAGAGCAAATGATCACCGGGATGGATAGTTCCATCCCCAACATAGTAGTTATCCATAACACGATCAATAATTCTTGTAGGTATTTTAAAAGCATCATTCTCAGCAGGTGGTGGCTTATCTACTACCTTAGTAGTGGTAGTAGCATTACCAAATAAGAAACTCAGAGAATTATCCATAACGAAAATAAAGCAACTAACAGAAGTAAACAATACTCACAGTAGAAGTTTCCTTTACCAGTTCCACTTTTCAATAGCGCTTCACTCCCCGGCAACGGTGCCAGAAAATAGTCTTGATGACCCACAAGCATAGGGGGTGTATCGCAGTATTTTCGATAAGTAAGAGTGTCGAACCCAACGAGGAGCAGAAGGTGCTGGCTAGTGGTATGGATCCGGAATTCTCTGCAAATACTTAGCAAATGGGTTTTTAGGTTTTTTTTTTGATAAAGCAAGCAAACAAAGTACGAGTAAATAAAATACAGTATGAATAAATGCAGCAAGTAACCCAATCCTTTATGCAGCAAAGGACAAGCCGGTTGTATTACTTAAGATGACCAAACGTTCTCGAGGACACATGGGAAGACTGTCAAGTGCTTTCGCTTCATATAGTTGATTAATCTTCTTTAGCTTGCTAAGTGTTGTGCCGGTAAACCTGTGCTAATGTACCGACCTTGCTAAGACTAATACATACTTGTGATTATACCCCTTGCAAACATCCATAAGTACAAGAAAGTAATTAAGGTAGAAACCGAACCACAGCTTTAAACTCTAAGACCCTTACGTCTCTTGTGCAATGGTTTCCTAACGGGGGTTCAGGTTTCTGTCACTCCGGCAACCCCTACGATTAGTAGCCAAATACACAATGCATTCCGCTAGGCCCATATAGGTGAAGTGTCATGTAGTCGACGTTCACATGACACCACTAGAAGAAGTACACCACAACTTAAATATCAAACCATTGAATCTTTCTCAACACAACTCCACTACTAACAACATGACTTCTCCCATGTCCTCAAGAACAAAACGAACTACTCACAAGACATCATATGGATCATGACCAGAGATGGTATAATGATGTATAACAATCTGAACATAAACAATAATTCAACGGTTCACTCAATAGCATCAACTACAAAGAGTAATCAACACCGGGAAAGTTTCCCCTATGAACTATGCAAGATTCAACTCAATTGTTACAGAAATATGGAGATGGTGATGAGGGTGCTGATGGTGATGATGGTGGTGGTGATGATGATGATCTCGATGAAGTCCAGCTTGATGGTGGTGTTGATGGCGACGGTCTCCCCTCTTCGGGAAGGAATTCCCTCGGCAGAAATCTGTCTGCCGGAGAGATCTTTCTTTCTTGGTGTTTTCCGCCCCGCAGAGGCGACGGAATCTTTTTGTGGTCGCTCCCTGAGTCTTAGGGTTTCGGGAGGATAATATACGCCAGAGGGGAGAGCCTGGAGTGGGCCAGGGCGGCCACACCACCTGCTGGCGCGGCCTAGGGCTGCCTGCGCCAGGGGGTGGTGTGGGCCCCCTGTGGCCCATCTCCAGCCCCCCTTCTGGCTTCCTTCGTCTTCTGGAAAAATAGGAATTTTCGTATATTTTCCCGAATTTTCTGATCTTCGCGAATTTTGCCTCCAAACAGCACCTTATCCATCAGAATCCTGACTACAATGGTCCATGCTCCAAAAGTCATCACCCATGCAAAAACAGATGAAATAACATAAGTATCACCTCTCAATATGAAATATATCAATGAATAACAGTGAATTATGACATAGAATAGTGATGCAAAATGGACGTATCATTAATCATAGAATTGCTTCAGCTTATCACCCCCAAACTAGCGGGCAAGTAGAGTTATCAAATAGAGAAATTAAATCTATTTTGCAAAAAACTGTTAATAGATCAAACAAAAACTGGGCTAAAAAGTTGAATGATGCTTTATGGGCTTATATAACTGCCTACAAAAATCCCATGGGGACGTCTCCTTATAAAATGGTTTATGGGAAAGCTTGTCACCTACCTTTAGAATTAGAACACAAAGCTTACTAGGCAGTTAAAGAACTAAATAGAGATTGTAAGCTCGCTGGTGAGAAAAGATTATTGGACTTAAGTTCTTTAGATGAATGGATGAGTGAAGCCTATGAAAATGCTAGGCTCTTTAAGGAAAAAGTTAAAAGAGGGCATGACAAGTGAATACTTAAGAGAGAATTTCATGTTGGTGAGAAAGTTCTATTCTATAGGTCTCGTCTCAGATTTTTTTGCAGGAAAGCTACTGTCAAAATGGGAAGGACCCTTCATTATTGAAGAAGTGTACCGTTCGGGAGCAATAAAAATTTCTCCTTTAAAAGATAATACTACACAAGTAGTGAATGGGCAGCGACTCAAGCACTATATTGCTGGAGATCCTTACAATGAAGATGTTGATGCCTTTCAAGTTATAACTCCGGAGAAATTTATCAAGGACCAGATTCAGAGACCTGCAGAGTCCGTTTTCAAATAGGTAACGGTTCTGGTAAGAAAAGTTCTGCGAAAATACAATCCAACTATATTTTTGCTGTTTTTAGCCAATAAGGAAATTTACAAAGCGAAAGTGGGACGGAAACGGAGCCAGGGTGGCCCACACCACCCTGTGGCGCGGGCCCACCCCTGGCCGCGCCACCAGGTGGTGTGGCCACTCTGGACTCCGCCTCCGACTCGTTTTCTCCCAGTACCTTCCTTTTGATGTGAAACTTCGTAATATATAATCCCCCAGATCCCCCGAGGTTCGTATATCGTGTTTTTGTTGTGTTTTAGTTTCGATCTATTTCTGACAGGTAGAGTCCCATATTTGGAGCCACAAGTTCTTCCTCTGGATCAACCAAGGAGGATCTCTTAGAGGATATCATCAACCCATACATGAGGGAGTTGAAGATTCATCCCAAGGAGTTATTGTTTGAAGACGGGGAGGTCCGGATAGAAGAGGTTCAAGGCCCTAAACGTGAAGGAAGACTAGAAGGCAGGATGGAAGCACTAGAGAAAGAAGTCTTTAGGTATAAGAAGATGGCGGAACGCGAAGTGGATATCATCCACAAGATTTGTTTCGAACTCATCGCCGAGCACCAAAAGGAGACTACTGAGCTCAAGGATGAAGTCCTCTCACTCCGCCAAACAACCAATGAACTTCAAGCACAGCTCTACGATGTTCAAACTCAAAATTGTGAGTGTGAAGTTAGATTTCAACGCATAAGTGCTGCTGCAAGTTTCAGGATGCTGGAGACCATGATGTCCTTTGTTGATGGGAAGCCCTTACACTGGAAGTCAGACGATGATGAGAGGATACCACCACCACCAAAGGACTAATTCGTCACCAGGTTTGGCATCCCCTTGGCTTGTTCCAAGCATGGGGGAGTGCCACGGTATCACATCACTATCTTCTATCTTTTTACCTTTTTAGTAGAGTCATATCATGAATAGAGAAGTTATCATGTAGGATGGTTTGCATTATGGAAGTGTCCCCTCTCTCGTTAGATATGTATCCCTTGGTGTGAGTTGCCGTTATGGAATATTAATGAGAAGTTCTATCATTCACTCTTTTTCATAGCTTATATTACTTTTCAATTCATGGTTATATGATTGACCTTGTTGTTAGTATTGGTATCACCTTGGGATCATTGAGTTAATTTAGTTGGTTTTGGCAAACCTGGCTCGGTCACTAGCAACATTATTTTTGAGAGTTGATTGAAAAAGATAAAAGTACTCTAAAGAAATATAGTTTCATCATCTTTCTTCCTTGATTTACTCATAAGTTTAGTATTCTCTAGTTAAGATCTTTTGTGCTTCCAAGGAAGATTGCATGTTTTTCTTTATCACTTGTATGTTTGTTTGTTTCCTTCAACTCTTATACTTGCTACTGATGTCTACGAACTTCTATTCTTGTAGACAGTTGTTGGGCCTCCAAGTGCAGAGGTTTGTAGAACAGCAGCAAGTTTTCCCTTAAGTGGATCACCCAAGGTTTATCGAGCTCAGGGAGGAAGTGGTCAAAGGTATTCCCTCTCAAGCAACCCTGCAATCAAGATACAAGAAGTCTCTTGTGTCCCCAACACACCCAATACACTTGTCAGGTGTATAGGTGCACTAGTTCGGCGAAGAGATAGTGAAATACAAGTGGTAAAGATAATTATAAGTGGTAACGGTGATAGAAAATAGCTTGATGGCATGGAAGAGACTAAAGACAAACTGAAATAAAGATGGCAACAAGCAAACATGTAACAGATCTAGTAGAAAACGGTGTTTCAGTGCTTAGAAACAAGGCCCAGGGATCATACTTTCACTAGTGAACACTCTCTCATAAATATCTTCCCTTTATGATACTACTCTTAACTACTCTCCGGTTGGACACTCTAATCGATGGTAGGGCTATAACAGCACACCTCAAAGTAAGCCTTTCCCATCTAGAAAACCCCACACTGTCACCTTGAGTACTAGATGAGTCCAACAAACACCACAATTTCATAGAAACATCCAACTCCAAATATAACTCATAACGAGTATTTGTAATCTCTAGCCTAAGTGCCACCATGGTGAGCACGCTGTCACTTTCACACAAATGGGGAGAGCAGAGATCTATTAAAGCACTTGAGTAGCAAGGTAGATCTATAGATTACAAGGTCATGATCACAATATGATCACGCATAGAGAGAGAGATGAACACATAGCTACCGGTAGAACCCTTAGCCTCGAGAGAGAACTACTCCCTCCTCATCATGGGAATCAACAATGGTGATGGAGATGGTGGTGGAGATCGATGGAGATGGCTCCGGGGGCACTTCCCCGTCCCGGCAGGGTGTCGGAACAGAGACTTTCTCTCCCCCAATCTCCCCTTCGGTGGCGGCGACGCTGCGGAACTTTTCGTGGCTGGAGGCTTGATGATTTAGGGTTTTGGTATCGGGAGGCTCTTATAGGCGAGAGGGGAGACCGAGGGGGTGCCAGGGGGCCCCCACACCACCTGGTGGCGCGGGTAAGGCTAGCCTGCGCCTGGGGGTGTGTGGCCAGGCTCTGGCCCTCCTCCGTCTCATATTCTGGCTCCGTGAGTCTTCCGGTAAAATAGGAACTTTGGCTTTTGTCCCGTCCAATTCCGAGAATATTCATTTTCTGACTTCCTAGAACCAAAAATAGCAGAAAAGAGGCATCTGGCACTGTGGCATCTTGTTAATAGGTTAGTCCAAGAAATCATATGAAAAGTACTCCAAAGTTGGAACAAAACACAAGAAAGTAGATAAAACCAAGCATGGAACATCAAAAATTATAGATACATTTGCAATGTATCAACATCCCCAAGCTTAACTCCTGCTCGTCCGCGAGTACGTAAGTGATAAAAAGAAAGAATAATTTTTGAGGTGACATGCACCATCAAAGACTTGATCAAAGTATTTGTAAAACATTCAAAGCTAGGATCATAGTACTTCAATCATAACATGAAAGACAAAGTTCTAGCAATAAGACAAAGAAACTATGATGCAACATGAAAAGGCACAAACAAAATATTCATGAATAACAATGCTTTGCAAGACGTTTGTTTGTTTCACATAAAGAAAACATAGCATAATAGCATTCAGCTTGTCCCTCATAGAGTAGCAAGTATAATTGCATAGGACACCTTCAAAGTTCATAAGAGTGACTAGATACAAATAGTTTAGAACAAGTAATAACAAGTTGTGCATCAATCAACTAGTCTTGGGACAATGCACATAGAACTAAGAATGGCCACTATGCTCTCAAAGTAGGTGCATAAAGGTAGAAGGTGGAGACTCAATATATATAGTGGAAGAAAGGCCTTTGTAAAAGGAAGTAGGGATTCAAGTCTCATAAAGAGCTTCCAAAAATTATGGTACTTGTAGATTTCATCTCTCATTGCCCCTATCATAAGCATCTTGAAGGTGATTAAGGTTAAAGTGAACAAACTATGGTGTACATGCTTGACGAAGTATATGTCAGAAATCTCATGTCCCTTGTATACGAGGGCCGCTCCTCATGCTACTCAAGTTTAGTCACCGGTAAGTTCTTGTCATTGTAAGTACATGTGTATCATTGAGAACCGCCAATGGGGTACCCCTTGCCCGATGATACAGAAGAATCCCCATATCAAAATGACAAGGCAAGCAGACAACGAGCATCTCAGCAATCTTCTCATTTACCATGGGAATATGGTGCTTTTTTTCTCTCTTTCCTCTTTTCATAATCTCTTTTTTTCTTTTTTCACTTTTTTCTCAATATAGGACTCTTTTTTATAAGAAGAATGCTTCATAGACAGCTCATTATGGTTACGCTGCAGGTTTCCACCATGTCAGCATGGATTAGACCAGTGGCCCAGGCGTTTCTCTAACACATATACATAATTCCATGGACTTACAAGCTCCCCTTTCATTTCACACCGACGACAGACATATACAAAAGATCATGATATCAACTAGGTACAAGTACCAAGTGCAATGTTGAAAGCGTTCCCCATGAAAGCATGGTTCTGCTAATTCCCAACAAATAAGTGCAAGCATATACAACATAGACGACACGATGGTTCAAGTTTATTAAGGGCAAGAAAAGTAAAGTGTGCCATCAAGTTCGTGAGAGCTTTAATCACTAGTTTTCTCATAACAAGTTTAATTTGGAAGGTAAACAAAAACATGAATATACTTGGAATAGCATATGCTAGTAGGTAGGTATGGTGGACTCTTTGGAATAACTTAGTTTAGGGAGTTGGATGCATGAGTGGAACTCATACTTGGTTGTGGAGGCTAGCAAAAGACTGGGAGCGACAAACTAAGAGAGCAATAATGGCCATAATCATGCAGAGCGACAAAACATCATTGATCAAAGCATAAAGTGATACTACAAGTTGAAAACTAAAGGATCATAAAGGCTATGGTGACTTGAGATAGTCATAACATGGTGTGGCATGCGCCAAGTCAACCCAAATAAAGCATCAAAGGAGAATACCACTATACTATGCTTTAATATGCTAAAACAACGCATGATTCATCCAAGGCACATTAAGCAATCTCAATTGTTTATAACAAGTCATGCTACAGCAAATAATACTAAGCATAAAGCCAAAACAATATCAAGCATGGCATGACAAAGCATAGGCCACAGTCAAAAACAAGCTCTTTTTACCACATAAGCATGAACTTTCCTACTCTTTTCCAAACCAAACCAAACTATTTGCAAACCAACGTATGAAAGAGGGGGTCCAACCAATTTATTCAGCAAACTAAGCAAACCAAGGAAAATGAAAACCAAAACGAAAATGAAAA
This sequence comes from Avena eriantha, assembly GCA_910589775.1. Taxonomy (NCBI): domain Eukaryota; kingdom Viridiplantae; phylum Streptophyta; class Magnoliopsida; order Poales; family Poaceae; genus Avena; species Avena eriantha. Next base: position 420,880,416 of record OU342740.1, read on the forward strand.
AGAAGACGCTCCAAGAACAACACAACTGTGCATGAAACAATAAAAATGAAGCGTTTGGAAGAAACCTGGGATTTTTATTGATGAAGAAGGAAATGCCTTGGGCATCCCCAAGCTTTGACGCTTGTACTTCTTGGATATTTCTTGGGGTGACATGCGTGGCATCCCCAAGATTGAGCTTTAGTCCATCCTTCATCTCATTACTCATTCCTTCCATACACCTGAAATTTTTCCTTCATACAAAACTTCACACAATCTCATTAGCAACATTAGTGCACTTAAGATAAATAAGTCTCAAGGTTCAGTTCTAACACCAAATAAACTTCCATTAGAAAACTAGCTACTGTAGCACTTCCCTCAAAAAGCTCAATTCCCCAAAGGAACTCAAGAAGGAACTAACAAGAAGCAAATGCAGAAAATGGCAGAAATCTGTCAAAGCAGACCAGCGGGTAAAGATGAATTTTTTCGAAGACCTTCTGTTGCTCAAATCAAAAAGTGTTGAACTAACGAAAGTTAGATAACAACCTGGGGCAGAAGCACAACAAATTAAAGCTCAATCCGACGTACAGAGCTCCTGAGGAATTTTTACGGTGAAGCATAGAAATCTGTTTCGGGACAGCAACTTTCCCAATCATTACTTCACTCTCATTAGAGGTTACTCTTGGCACAAAAAGCAAATAAAAAGGATAAGGAACGGTTATTACAGAGGTAATAACTTCCAAGACTCATCTAAAACTTTTGGGTTATCTCCCATTAAATACTTTTCTTTAACGCCTTTAAGTTAGGCATAATAGTTTGAGAAGATGCTCACATAAGACATATGAATTGAAGTAAAAGAGAGCATCAAGAAGAAAATTCAAAACACATTTAAGTCTAACCCACTTCCTATGCATAGGAATCTTGTAAAGAAACAAGTCATGAAAGCACATAGCAACAAGCATAGGAAAGCAAAACAAGTGCAACTTCGAAATTTTCAACATAAAGAGGGGAAACTTAATATTGTTGAGACACATAAAACCATGTTTCCCTCTCTCATAATAACATTCAGTAGCATCATGAATAAAATTAACAATATAACTATCACAAGAAATATTATTATCATGAGCCACATGCATTAAATAATTAATACTCCCACATAAACATAGTCATTCTTATTGATTGTAGTGGGAGCAAATTCAACAAAATAGCTATCATTATTATTTTCATCACCATAATCATCAAATATAGGAGGCATATTGTAATCATAATTAATTTCCTACTCAATAGTAGGTGGACTGAAAATATCATAATCATCATTGCAATCATCATATATTGGAGGTATAGCATCCTCATAAGCAATAGAATAGTTATCTTCCCAAGTGTGTTCATTTGTAAACATATCATCATTGGAAGGATCATGGATAGCACTAATAGTATAGCAATTATTAATATCATCATTTTCAGAATTGATACCAAAGAGATTTTCAATATCAAAAGAAGTATGCTTTTCCCAATCATGATCACTACTATAGGTAACAGGCATAGGAACATCATCGAGTTCAGACTCATCAAAAACTATAATAGGGGCAACATGCTTAGGGGAAAATACTGTTTCCTCTCTCCTTTTACTCCTCCTATTCTTGTTTCTCTTCTTCTCTATAGGAGGGAGAGGCTTGAAAGGAAGCTTCTCCATGTACCCTGGTTCATTGTTAGAGACAATAGAAGAAACTTTGGAGGATTCCTTCTTTTCATTAATAATATCAGAACACATATTAGTCCTATCATATTTTGGTAAAATCTCATCTTCTATAATATTTTGTATGTAAGTATTTGTGTGACAATTATCAACACAATAAAGATGACAACCATGCAGGACACTATTCATATCAAAAGCACCCATATCTACCAAAGAGGTTTTTCTTGATAACTCTTCACACCCCAAAAATAATGTAAGTTCATCATGATGATTAGGAGTGATCATGTCATCACAATACAAACTTGCAGTACTCATTGGATTAGAAGGGCTATTATTATGGCCTAAGCATTGAAAATTGAAATGACCCACTTCAAAACAAAGTTCACAAATAAAAGGATAAAGGGCAGAAACGTTTTTACCAAGATCATTTAAAGCCCTATACCACAATCTAGTTTTTTCATTCCTGTGGGTGATACAATATTCTTCTTCAACTTGATTACTCTCACAAGGTCTATGTATCCCACAAAAATTAACATGCTTATAAGAAATAGTGCTTTCAGAGGTTTGAGCATGTTTATTGCTATCATTAACAACAATTTCATTTTCCATGCAAGTGTCTTTAAAAGGCTCATGATACATGTCCCACTTTTCTTTAGGAGCATTAATATGAGAAGCAAAGGTTTTAAAACTATCAATAAGAATTTGAGGATCAAGACCATATTTAGCACTAAGCTCTTGAAAATCAGCAGTTTCAGCAAAAGACTTAATGCAATCATACTCATAGTTTATACCTGGTTCTTTACCTTTGTTGTTATCCCAATCTTCGGTATTGCTTTGAATTGTTTCAAGAAGATACCACTTAGCTTTAACCTCCTTACTTGTGAAGGATCCCTCTAAACAAGTATCTAGATAGTCCTTGTAATGTCCTGAAAACCTTGCATAGAAATTATTAATAACAATATTACGGGGGAGCTCATGAATGGGACATTTGAGCATTAGTGACTTCAATCTCCCCCATGCTTGGGAAATACTTTCTCCATCATGAGGATGAAAATTATAAATATAATTCCTATCTTTATGGATTTCATGAGGAGGATAAAATTTAGAGTAAAAGAGAGATTCAAGTTCCTTCCACTCCAAATGATGAGGATCATCTAGTAGCTCATACCACTCCCTTGCTTTGCCCTTAAGTGATAAAGAGAATAGCTTCCTCTTAACTTGGTTCATTGAAATACCTGCACACTAGAACAACCCGCATAATTCATGTATAAAGAGTAAATGATCACCAGGGTGGACAGTTCCATCTCCAAAATAAGAGTTGTTCATAACACGTTCAACAATCTTTATAGGTACTTTAAAAGGGATGCTTTCAGTATGTGGATTTAAAATATCACAAGTATCATTGGAATTACCACATATGGGAGATAAAGTATCATCAGAGCAAACTTTCTTCCTTAAAGCTGGGGAACTAAACAGATCATTTTCATAAAAACCAACTTCCCCAAGCTTAGACATTTCCATAGCATTAGTAACAAAGGTGTTCAAAATATTCACACTAATAACATTGCTATTAGCATGCAAGGAAGGTTCCAAGGGTTTTTTAATTTTCTTTTCGAAGAATTCGAGTTCTAACTTAGGAAAAAGAATAAAAAGCTCTCTAATTTTGTTGTTGTTTTCCATTAAACCTAACTACTGAAAACAAGAAACAAAAAGACAAAATTGCAAAATCTAAAGGAAATATCTTCGAGCACTCACACCGGAGGATGTGAGTACCTTTTACCTTACCTCCCCGGCAATGGCGCCAGAAAATAGCTTGATGTCTACGCACTTCTATTCTTGTAGACAGTTGTTGGGCCTCCAAGTGCAGAGGTTTGTAGAACAGCAGCAAGTTTTCCCTTAAGTGGATCACCCAAGGTTTATCGAACTCAGGGAGGAAGTGGTCAAATGTATTCCCTCTCAAGCAACCCTGCAATCAAGATACAAGAAGTCTCTTGTGTCCCCAACATACCCAATACACTTGTCAGGTGTATAGGTGCACTAGTTCGGCGAAGAGATAGTGAAATACATGTGGTAAAGGTAATTATAAGTGGTAACAGTGATAGAAAATAGCTTGATGGCGTGGAAGAGACTAAAGACAAACTGAAATAAATATGGCAACAAACAAACATGTAACAGATCTAGTAGAAAACGCTGTTTCAGTGCTTAGAAACAAGGCCCAGGGATCATACTTTCACTACTGAATACTCTCATAAATATCTTCCCTTTATGATACTACTCTTAACTACTCTCCGGTTGGACACTCTAATCGATGGTAGGGCTATAACAGCACACCTCAAAGTAAGCCTTTCCCATCTAGAAAACCCCACACTGTCACCTTGAGTACTAGATGAGTCCAACAAACACCACAATTTCATAGAAACATCCAACTCCAAATATAACTCATAACGAGTATTTGTAATCTCTAGCCTAAGTGCCACCATGGTGAGCACGCTGTCACTTTCACACACATGGGGAGATCAGAGATCTATTAAAGCACTTGAGTAGCAAGGAAGATCTATAGATTACAAGGTCATGATCACAATATGATCACGCATAGAGAGAGACATGAACACATAGCTACCGGTAGAACCCTTAGCCTCGAGAGAGAACTATTCCCTCCTCATCATGGGAATCAGCAATGGTGATGGAGATGGTGGTGGAGACCGATGGAGATGGCTCTGGGGGCACTTCCCCGTCCTGGCAGGGTGCCGGAACAAAGACTTTTTGTCCCCCGAATCTCCTCTTCGGTGGCGGCGGCGCTGCGGAACTTTTCGTGGCTGGAGGCTTGATGATTTAGGGTTTTGGTATCGGGATGCTCTTATAGGCGAGAGGGGAGACCGAGGGGGTGCCAAGGGGCCCCACACCACCTGGTGGCGCGGGTAAGGCTAGCCCGCGCCTGGGGGGTGTGGCCAGGCCCTAGCCCTCCTACGTCTCGTATTCTGGCTCCGTGAGTCTTCCGGTAAAATAGGAACTTTGGCTTTTGTCCCGTCCAATTCCGAGAATATTCATTTTCTAACTTCTTGGAACCAAAAACAGCAGAAAACGGGCAACTAGCACTGTGGCATCTTGTTAATAGATTAGTCCAAGAAATCATATGAAAAGTACTCCAAACTTGGAACAAAACACAAGAAAGTAGATAAAACTAAGCATGGAACATCAAAAATTATAGATACATTTGCAATGTATCACTACCCAGCCTTGCTAGCCAAAAACCTGTACTGACAGGGAATTCTTCTCGTGCATCCACTCCTTTAAACCAAAAACCCATGCCATTTGTGTCCACCATACCTACCTATTAGCATTATTGCTCTTCCAAGTAAATTCTTGTTTTTATCTACCTTCCAAATTAAACTTGTTATGTGAAAATTAGTGATTAAAGCTCTCACGAACTTGATGGCACACTTTACTTTCTTGCACTTAATAAACTTGAACCATTGTGCTCACCTATGTTGCGTATATGCTTGCGCTTTGTGAGTTGTGAATTAGCAGAACCATGCTGTCATGGGGAACGCTTTCAACATTGCACTGGTACTTTGTACCTAGTTTATATCATGTTCTTTTGTCTATGGATGCCTTCGGTGTGAAATGAAAGGGGAGCTTGTAAGTCCATGGAGTTATGCATGTGTGTTAGAGAAACGCATGGGCCGCTGGTCTAATCCATGCTGATATGGTGGAAACCTGTAGCGTAACCATAACGAGCATCTATGAAGCATTCTTCTTATAAAAAAGAGTCCGATATTGAGAAAAAAAGAGAAAAATAAAAAAAGATTATGAAAATAGGAAAGAGAGAAAAAAGCACCATATTCCGATGATAAATAAGAAGATTGCTAAGATGTTTGTTGTCTGCTTGCCTTGTCATTTTGATATGGGGATTCTTCCGTATCATCGGGCAAGGGGTACCCCATTGGCGGTTCTCTATGATACACATGTGCTTACGATGACAAGAACTTACCGGTGACTAAACTTGAGTAGCATGAGGAGCGACCCTCGTATTCAAGGGACATGAGATTTTCAATTTACAACGTGTCAATGCATATCCTCATATTTGATCACTTTAACCTTAATCACCTAAAGATGCCTATGATAGGGGCAATGAGAGCTGAAAGCTAGTAAGTATCATAATTTTTGGGAGCTCTTTATGAGACTTGCAATCCCTGCTTCCCTCTGCGAAGGGCCCTTTCTTTTACTTTTTAGTTGAGTCAGTAAACCTACTCCCTTCTATCTCAGCAAGTATTTTGAGTTGTTGTGTTTCATTCATTCATATGATGATTTATTCAATCATGTTTCTTATGTTCCTTGTTTTGCACATTGCTCTTATCTTGCTGATTACTACTTTGAAAGCTATCATTGAAAACCAGTTATTTGTGAACTCCAGCAAATTATCAACTATTCTTCGACCAAGAGCTAAGTTTGCTATTACCAATTATGATTTACTTTATGTATCTTTATTGTGTTTCCTTTACTCATTGCAAGTTGAGTTATATAATAGTGAGTTGTCTTCTATTATGATCTATGTATTGATGAATGTGATGCTTCTTGTCCGTATTCTTTTATCGACTCTTCACTCCATAAACCTGAGGTCATGTTTATTGAGCTCAGTTTTGCTTGGGGACAAGCGAAGTCTAAGCTTGGGGGGAGTTGATACGTCCATTTTGCATCACTATTCTGTGTCATAATTCACTATTATTCATTGATATATTTCATATTGAGAGGTGATACTTATGTTATTTCATCTGTTTTTGCATGGTTGATGACTTTTGGAGCATGGACCGCTGCAGTCAGGATTCTCATGGAAAAGGTGTTGTTTGCAGGAAAAATTCGCGAAGATCAGAAAATCCGGGAAAATATACCGAAAATCCTATTTTTCCAGAAGACGAAGGAAGCCAGAAGGGGGTTGGAGATGGGCCACAGGGGGGCCACACCACCCCCTGGCGCGGGCATCCCTAGGCCACGCCAGCAGGTGGTGTGGCCGCCCTGGCCCACTCCAAGCTCTCCCCTCTGGCGTATATTATCCTCCCGAAACCCTAAGACTCGAAGGGCGACCACAGAAAGATTCCGCCGCCTCTGCGGGGCGGAAAACACCAAGAGAGAAAGATCTCCCCGGCAGACAGATTTCTGCCGGGGGAATTCCTTCCCGGAAAGGGGAGATCATCGCCATCAACACCATCATCAAGCTGGACTTCATCGGGATCATCATCATCATCATCACCACCATCATCACCATCATCACCCTCATCACCATCTCCATATTGCTGTAACAATTGAGTTGAATCTTGCATAGTTCTTAGGGGAAACTGTCCTGGTGTTGATTACTCTTTGTAGTTGATGCTATTGAGTGAACCATTGACTTATTGTTTATGTTCAGATTGTTATACATCATTATTCCATCTTTGATTATGATCCATATGATGTCTTGTGATTAGTTCTCTTTGTTCTTGAGGACATGGGAGAAGTCATGCTGTTAGTAGTGGAATTGTGTTGAGAAAGATTCAATAGTTTGATATTTAAGTTGTGGTGTACTTCTTCTAGTGGTGTCATGTGAACGTAGACTACATGACAATATGGGCCTAGGGGAATGCATTGTGTATTTGGCTACTAATCGTAGGGGTTGCCGGAGTGACAGAAACCTGAACCCCCGTTAGGAAACCATTGCACAAGGGACGTAAGGGTCTTAGTGTTTAAAGTTGTGATTAGGTTTCTACCTTAATTACTTTCTTGTCCTTACGGATGTTTGCAAGGGGTATAATCACAAGTATGTATTAGTCCTAGGAAGGTCGGTACATTAGCACAGGTTCACCCACACACACACTTAGCAAGCTAAAGAAGATTAATCAACTATAAGAAGCAAAAGCACTTGATAGTCTTCCCATGTGTCCTCAAGAACGTTTAGTCATCTTAAGTAATACAACCGGCTTGTCCTTTGCTGTATAAAGGATTGGGCCACTTGCTGCATTTATTCCTACTGTCTTTTATTTACTCGTACTTTGTTTACTTGCTTTATCAAAAACCCATAAAAACCCGTTTGCTAAGTATTTGCAGAGAATTCTTGATCCATACCACTAGCCAGCACCTTCTGCTCCTCGTTGGGTTCGACACTCTTACTTATCAAAAATACTACGATACACCTCTATACTTGTGGGTCATCAATGAAGTCCTTCAGGTCCAGCAGTTCCAGCACCATCAGGTCCAGCACCATCAAGTCCAGCACCGCAAAGTAGCGGTGCATCCATGATCGCACACACGTTCGGTCCACCGAACAAACTCCTCCTCCTCACTCCAGCGATGCAGCGGAAGCAGCAACTCCTTTCCAGATAAAGTCACCGGGAACATGTATCTCGCTAATCCGAGACCATGGGGAATAACTAGAGGGGGAGAGAGATCCTTCACGAGGAGGTGTGTGTTGTGAGGAGGAGAGGGGGCGTTTTATAGGGAAGAGGGGGCAACCAAGGGGCATGGCGTGGCAGCCATGGTGGTGCCCCCACCTCTTCCATCATTCATGTGGTGGATGCTCCACTCACATAAATAAGCCTCCACTCACACTTCCACTCACATGCATTAAATTTCCACCAAATTTAATGCAAGCTCTCATTAAATAAAACTATTTTTCAGGTCTCAGTGTTTTGTTTAGACTGTTTTTAGTGTCTTTTTCAGGATGTTGAGGCGGCGGTTACGTCCTGAAGTCAGAATAAAGGCCGGCGGGAGGTCTCAGTGTTTTGTTTAGACTGTTTTTAGTGTCTTTTTCAGGATGTTGAGGCGGCGGCTACGTCCTGAAGTTAGAATAAAGTCCTCTCCGCCCTATCCTCGCTCTGGTGGTGCGCCTAGCATCAGTGGAGGGTGTGTGGAGTCATGTGTCTGACGGATCTCTTCGGATCCAGCCTTTTTTTGCTTTCGTTGGTGTGTTTTGAGGTCAATCTCTTCCGATCTACGTTGGTCATCTTCGGCGATGGTTGCTACTCTGGTACACTGGTCCTTTGTGGCCTTAGCACGACGATTTCCCGTCTGTCTACTACAGCAAGCTCTACTACGACAAGCTTTGCCCGGCTCCGGTGATGGAGGAGCGAGGACGGCGGCGTGCCTTCGGCTCGTGCCCCTGTTTGTAGTGGTCGCTAGGTGATCCAGTGACCTATTTGTAATTTCTATTATTACTTTTAGGACTCTTTGTACTGCTGTTGATGATTATTAATACAACGGTGGAATTTCGCAAAAAAAATTGAGGCTACAATACAAAAGAGACATGTATCTCTTTTCTGTGGAGGTGGGCACTGATGCGACCGCTCTTTTTTTGGAGGTGGCGGTAGTGGCACATCGTGGCTCTGGCCACTAGGCCAGGCCCACGTAGCAGGAACATGTGAGCGATATGGGACTTCAGCTGGCTTGAAGCGATCACTTTGACCTACGTCTATTTCCCAACCGCCGCCTCTCCCACCAAGCCACCACAACACCTCCTCTTTCTCCTCCATAGATCGGTTTCCCCTCCTCCGGCCGGTTTTGCCGGGTTGCGAGGGGTGGGGAACCCAATCTATGGGTGGAGTTCTCGGTAAAAATAGTGTTTTCAGAAGGTTAGATTAATGTTTTGGTAAGCATTTTCTTGACATCTATGTCAATGGAGATATCATCGTTCGCAATAAGTGATCTTCATCCCTTTCTTCGACGACGGGATCTTTTCGGTGTTAATGGTGGTGTTGTAAGATTAGAGTTCTATAGGTACGGTCTTTCAGATCTTGATTCGCCAGATCGATCTTGGATTTTTTTCTTATGGTTGCCGCGAGGAGGATTATCCTCGCAATATTTGTCCCGTCTGCTATGTCCTCGACAATGGAGATTCGTATTCTCGACTCCCCTGCGATATCGACCCTGCTGTTCGGTTACTTTTCCCTGGAACACTGGTGGTGGTACTCTTGCCGATGTTGATGGATTACTCTAATGGCTGCGTGCGTGCACGTAGCCTTGGCATTACGGCTCAAATTAAAATTATAGGAGAACCATCATTGATATTTACAGGTCTATGGTTTGATATCTGTGTCATGTTTATTGGGCTGCCTTCAAACAACTGCAAGATTGTGTCATGAAAGAAGAAGATTTTCAAGACCTTCGAGATTTACTCGTTTTCTTTTAGATTTTATTTTGTAATCGTGGAAGACAGCTTATGTATCTCTACCATGTACTATTTGTTACTAGGAATATATGTGGTATTGATTCTTAAAAAAAAGCTGGCTTGAAGCGATGAATAGGTGGACCACGCAAAAATGCTGATTACCGACTCGCCGCGGCGCGGGTGTCTGGCGCCGCCTAGGTGCTCTCCCCTGTTGGGCTGGCCCATTTTTATGCCCGTGTATATCTTTTTATTTTTTTATTTTTTCTGTTTAATTTTTTATTTGTTTTGAAAAAATGTTCATCATATTTGGAAAAAAATCAAGTTTTTCAATATTGTTTTATGGTTTTTAAATTTGGTTCAGGTTTTTTGATATTGGTTCATGAATTTTGAAAATTTGCTTACTATTTTCGAAATTTGGTTTATGGCCTTTTGAAATTAGTTCATTATTTTTTGACATTGGTTCACGATTTTTGAAAATTTTGTTCATATTTTTAAAATAATTTTCACGTTAAAAAATAGTTTTTAGCAAACGGAAATTTGTTCTAGATCCTAAAAAAATTCAGATAAAAAATTCATTCAAATTTGAATCGCTTCGTGTTTTGTTTTGTGCATCACCATGACCGCATGCTCATGTTCATCATGCCGTATTGCATGGAACATATATTAAATTATTGCATTTAAATTTCCTCACTTGAATTTGGTTCTTCATATTTGTATTTGTCTCTCTATTTTATCCCCTCTCTCTCTCTATCCTACCTCTAGTTGGTGCCATGTGTGATGGAACCATAATGTCAATTTACAATATTGAGTCTTGTTTTTTTATTTTTTTTATTTGCTAAAATGCCAAAATTGAGTTGGGGGCATCATCTCTTCAATCCATCCCTTCTGTCTCTGACTAGTGATCTTAATCTTGCCATTCTACCTCTCTTTCTAAATTCATGTGATCATGTGTCCTTCCTCTATTCCATATCCCTCCTATTTTATCTACTCTCTCTTTGTGTTTGGTCTCCCTCTTATTCAATCTTGATGATATCTATTTCTTGTAACCATTTGGCCTTCTCTATCTCTATTGTCTATATCAACCAAATGGTGTCTTGTGACCTCCTTATCTATCCTTTGGTCCCACTTGATCATCTAGTTCTGGCCATATGTCTAAGCTTTTCCTAAAACCACATTCATGCATACCCATGCCATCATACCATCATATCTTGCCACATGACATCCTTGCTAGCCATGCCATCACAATCCTTCTATCTAAACATGTTTTCTTTTAATAAAATAGTCGTACGGTTTCATATATATAAAGTCTTTAATATACATAAAGCCATCCTTCTTTTTCTAAATTTAAAATTAAAGAAAATAATATTTTCGGTGGTTATAAGACTACAAAAGAGTTTTTCTTATTTTACTAATAATAAAAGTAGACAAAAGTCCATCTAAAGTTTTAGCCCAAAACTAGTCCCATCTAGCCTACTTTGGACTATATATGTGCTTCAATCTGTCCCTTCTTTATCCTCCCAAACCAAAGCAAATCTGTATAATAAAAAGTCCCCAAACTCTCAAATCCATTCTCCTCTGACTCCTACCATCGCCGGTCTATTTTTCTGTGTGGTCCAAATTAAATCAAGGCGCCACCGCATGCGAGATCCGCTCTAAACAAAGCTAGTTAGCTGAGACAATCCCGATCAATCAAATCATCAGTTCATTGTGTCCTTGTTTTCTTTTCCTAGTCCTCCGCATGCAAATCCCAGGAGCTGGCCATATAGCCACACGCCACATCTCCTGTTTTAATCTGCCACATCACTTCATGGGGTTCCAGCGCTGCAGGCAGCAGATGGCCGCCGCCTTGGCCCCTCGCGCTTGCGCCGCGGCAAGCCAGATTCCCGGCCGCGGCAAGGCTCCCCTGCTTACCCATCGAAGCCACCAAGCCGTCCTACATCGCCACGAACCACCGCGGGAGCCCAACCACCATACGCCACCTAAGTCGTCCCTTCTCTTGTCAAACTAGATCCCGATGTCGCTCGTAGCCAGGGTCGACCCTGCTTGGTTTTGTCCTTCGACAGTTGCAGGAGCCGCCCAGCTCAGGTCTCGCGCCCCAGGTAACACGCCGTGGACTGCTCCACTGTGTCCTCTTCTTTGGTTTCCGTCAGATCCCGATCGTTACGATTCTTCTTTTCAGCACCATGTCTTTTCCCAGATGCGATGCCCAGCGACCGACAGCATCAAAGGAACATGTCTAGATCGCCAATCGCTTGCAAGTGTAGAACTTAGTCTTGGTTGTCAGCTACACTGTGGCTCCCTTTTATCTTATATTCTTGTTTGACCGTAACCTGTTCGACAGAATATCTGTAGGAGTTTTGACCGTGGTTTCCACTGATCTGTGTCCGTTTCGTCTACCTGACTCAGGGAACAACAAGTTCTCCATCACGGAACCCAAAGACCTCCGACTCCGGAAATCGAAGACCGATCCCGTCGATCCCAAGACCTTCGGTTCCGAACCCCAATGTGTGACCCCTTTCTCGAAACCCTATTTTATAAATGATATATACTTGTTGCATTAAATCATTCATCTCGCATTCGTATCATCGTGGTTTGAGGGTATTTAGGCGATCCACCTAAATTAAATATAGAGACTATATGAGGGCTATTCTAGTCTTATATTGCCTTCATTTAAATTTGTGTAGCAAACTGATGCCATGTTTTGCCTTGTTAAGACGACATTTAAATTGCAGGGTATCTAAATAACTTGAACCTTCTAATTAATTGTCGGGACCCCGGTTTCGTTTAATATTGCCTAGTCGCATCGCATCTTTGCCATGTCATACATCATGTCATAAACATGCTGATTCTTCTGTCGTAGTATTAAATAGTGCATCTAGGGTTTCTTTTAGTGTTTGCTTCTTCACGGCTTAGGCCGTTGAGTGGATGTGAGTATCGACAAGTTCTTCGGATAATGTACCTTCGGCAGTGTTTTCCAGGCGAGCAATCTCCCCCTTTCTATCTATTTTGCGTTTATAGTCTTTACTTCCTCCTGTTGCTCTATTGCTATCCGTGTTACGATGCTTTAGTTTTCGTGCACCATTTATATTCCTTGCAGACTCTATATTGCCTTGGTCACATCCTATTGCCTGTTGATTGATAGACAGTCGGCCTTGCGAGTCGTAGTTGTTTGCTCAGGTGCTGCTTCGCGTCGTGTCGTTCCACCGTTGATAGAAGGTTGGCACATGCTTAATGGTGGAGAAGCTTAACGGTGGAGATGATCATGGCTTACATTATAACTTGTTAATTAAAACTGCTGGAAATAGATATAATGTAGAGGCACCGGTGGGTAATAGTCAATATTTGGTTTTTAACCGCCCACTTGTGTCCACCTAGGACCCGAGTTCTTGACACCTGTTCTGAGATCGAGCGCGCTAACCACAGGTGGGGTGTGTGGGCACCCCCATCGGCTTACTACCTGATTTCAAAGTATTGTACCGGGGGCCACAAGTAGTTTGGGGCTTTATTACTATTCTGTACTTATGCCATGCTTTACTGCTTTGTTTAAGATTGTGCGTGGAGCACCTGTACTGTTTAGGATGTTGAATGTTTTCGCGGTATCGACAAGCCCAGCACACTTTTCGGGTTCCCAGTCGTTTACAGCCATTGGCACAAACCCTGGGTCCGCGTCGGAGCCGGCCTACTTCGTTGCGGGTAGCTTAGTGGGGTGGCCCCCCATGTACTTGCTTTGCGTCTGGGAAACGTCATGACTTAGGCCCCGCCGACATACCGATGGGTGTATGTTAATTGATCTGGCAAAAAGGGTCGACGTGCGTGTGGATACTTTGGTGCACCCCTGCAGGGTTAAATCTTTTCGAAAAGCCGTGTCCGCGGTTAAGGACAACTTGGAGCACAGTTTCTCGATCATAGACAATTATAACTAAAGTTCACTGCTATAATTTCACTTGTATCTGAGATGACTAGTAAGTTGGATAACTGCCATGGAAAGAATAAATAAACCTGCCAACCGTGTGAGTTTCCTCGGCTTAACTTCCTCGTTTGGTCTCGAGGGGGAAATATCAGGATGGGTATGTTTGGTGTTAGTATCAGGTTGGATCCGAATAGGTCTCTCTTATCTCTCTCTGATAGTCACCAGTATTACAGAGTCTCTATAGGTTGTTTAGTGTCGCTGCGCTGCCGCTTCAGTCCACCATACCTGTGTAGGCGAGGACCGCTGAATTCTAGCATCGCCATGTACTAGCCTCAGTACTGACGCTCCTCTTTTTTCCTTTGCCCTTTGTCGGCACCCCTTTTGTTTTAGCAGGTTTAAGATTGACGTCGTTAGCAGGGTTACCCTTCCGGCTTGGCCTGGGCAGGGTTATGGATGCCATTGGTTATTCTACAGGGCTCTTAGCCCAATTTGCATCTTGTCCGTATTCGGACGCTGTATCGATTTCAAGGTGATTTGGATCTTTGTATTGTATATCTGTATCCTTGACTCGTTGAGTCGCTGTTGTATATATATATCTGTTCTGTGGGTCCCATCGAGGACTGTTGTGTAATGGTATTACTTCGTTTTCCACCCGCACGAAAGTGCCTGGTGGGCGTCCTTGAATCGTTTCTATGCGGGTTTGGCGGAAAGGGCTAAAACTTGCATAGGGCCGATTCGAGGGTGTTACAGAGTGGTATTAGAGCCCAGCAGTTGCGATACCCCACTGGTCCAGTCTGTAGGATAACCTAGCTGACAGCCGATGTAGAGTGTCGAAACTATTTTCGCAACAACGGTTGGATAGATCTGATTAGGTCTATTTTACTCCTTAACCCTATTGCTATTCTCCTCTTACCTTTGCGAGATTTGAATCTGTTCTCTTACCTTTCTTCAAGTCCAGGATTTCTCGTGGTTGGGTTTCCGTCGTACCTTCAGGGTTTCGCTTCCTCTTTGGGTAACAGTGCTTCTACATCCGGTCTTCATGCTATCTGAGGAATCCTTCATCTATTGGACTTCTCTTTGTTCCTTCTTGTGCATTCCGGAGTTTTCCAACACGACAACATCTTCTACATCAGATCTGATGAAGTCTGCATCACTCTCTTGTTTCCGAACCTCATTTGTCGAGATCTTCAGTCTAATTGCGATTGTTGGTCGCATTATTCTTCTATTCATATACCGAGTAATGTTGGAGATATGCCCAAGAGGCAATAATAAAAGCGGTTATTATTATATCTTTGTGTTTATGATGAATGTTTACATCCCATGCTATAATTGTATTATTAGAAAACACTAATACTTGTGTGTTATGTAAACATGTAAGAGTCCCTAGTAAGCCTCTTGTTGAGCTAGCTTGTTGATTAATAGATGATCATGGTTTCCTAGTCATGGACATTGGATGTCATTAATAACAAGGTTGTATCATTAGGAGAATGATGTGATGGACACACACCCATAGTAAGCGTAGCATAAGATCAAGTCATTAAGTTCGTGTTGCTATAAGCTTTTAAATGCATAGTAACCTAATCCTTCGACCATGAGGTTGTGTTAATCACCATCACCGGATGGGTACTTTGATGACATCAAACACCGCTTCGTAACTGGGTGGTCATAAAGGTGTCGTTGGGTATTCTGAAAGTATGTGTTGAAGCGCATAGACCAAGATTGAGATTTGTCCATCCATACGACGGATAGATATGCTCTGGTCCCTCTCGGTGGAATCTCAACTAGTTAGCTTGCAAGCATGTGACTAGGTCACAAGGGATGACATATCACAGAACGAGTAAAGAGTACTTGTCAGTAACGAGGTAGAACTAGGTATGGAGATACCGATGATCAAACCTCGGATAAGTAGAGTATCGCGAGACAAAGGGAATTGGTTTCGTATGTTAATGGTTCAATCGATCACGAAGTCATCGTTGAGTATGTGGGAGTCGTTATGGATCTCCAGATCCCGCTGATGGTTATTGATCGGAGAGGTGTCTCCGTCATGTCTACATATTCACGAACCGTAGGGTGACACACTTAAGGTTCGAAGTTGTTTTAAGTAGATATGGAATGTGCATTGGAGACCTAATGTTGTTCGGAGTCTCGGATTGAATTCGGGACATCACGAGGAGCTCCAGAATTGTCCGGGGAGTAAGATTCATATAATGGGGATCTTTTTCTGAGTTAGGAAATGTTTCGGAGTGTTTGTATGGGGATTCTAGAAGGTTTCAGAATGTTCCGGAAGGTTCTAGAAGATATTTTGGAGTTTATTTGAAAACCAAGATAAGATAAGATAAGATAAGATAAGGGAAATTTAAAGAGGAGACTTGGGGGGGGAGGACTCCTCCCCCCACCTCCTTGGTGTGCCGGCCCTAAGGGGTGGGCCTAGGGGTGGGAACCCTAGGCCGCACCCCTCCCTCTATATATAGAGGGGTGGAGGCGCCACCCCCCTTTTATACTCCACTCTTGCCCCAAGCCGCCTCTCTCCTCCTCCTTCTTTCTACTCAGGCTTAGGCGAAGCCCTGCAGAATTCTCCACTCCACCACCACCACCACGCCGTCGTGCTGCTGGAATTCCGTGGAGAGATCTACTACCCCTGCTGCTCGCTGGAACGAGGAGAGGAAGGTCTGCTTCGACTCCGCACGTGTGACCGACTGCGGAAGCGCTGCCGGAACGCGGCGCCGGAAGGATCGTCCACTCGATCTTGAGATCGGCAATTGATCGACTACATCAACCATGAGATCTAATCTCGTAACGCTTTCGTGTCTACAAGGGTTAGTACAAACTATCTCGTTGCACATGTCTAATAGATTAGATCTTGGCTTTTATCTAGATTAGATCTGGGTTTTGTTCGTTCTTGCGGTAGAAATTTTTTGTTTTCCATGCTACGAACCCATCAGTGGTATCAAAGCCGTGTCTATGCGTAGATCTGTTGCACGAGTAGAACACAATGGTGTTGTGGGCGTTGGTGCTCGTGCCGTCTTTTGCTTTGTGTACTTTGCATCTTGCGGCATGGTGGGATGAAGCGGCTCGGGCTAACCTTACATGTCATCGCACATGAGACTTGCTCCACGCTTGACGTGTAACTTTCTTTGCACAAGTGGCTTTGCGGGTGTCTGTCTCTCCCACCATAGTATAGATCCAATTTACACTTTGCAAATTTTGATAGCACTTGTATCAACGTTGTGGTTCAGTTTCGTAGGTAAGATCCGTTCTTATTCGAAATCCCCAAACCACGTAAAACATGCAAAGAAAATTAGAGGCGTCTAACATGTTTTTGTAGGGGTTTTTGTGATGTGATATTGCCATCAAGTGATTGTGATTATATTTGATGTATGCAATGATCCTTGTTGTAATATGGCAACCGGCAGGAGCCTAATGGTTGTCTTTAATTATGTTAAGACCTGCGTGTCTATTCATCTTGTAATAGCTTTATTCCAAGTAGTTGTAATAGTTGCTAGTGATGATGGACAACCATGAAGCGGTGCCACTGACCTTGACGCAATGCTGGTGATGATGGAGATCATGTCCGTGCTTTGGAGATGGAGATCAAAGGCGCAAGAAGAAAGGGCCATATCATATCACACTTATTATGAATTGCCTGTGATGTTAATCCTTTTTGCATCTTGTATTGCTTAAGATCGCGACGGTAGCATTATAAGATGATCCCTCTCACTAAATATCAAGTAATAAAGTGTTCACCCTTAGTTGGCACCGTTGCTAAGACTCGTCGTTTCGAAGCATCTCGTGATGATCGGATGTGATAGATTCTACATGTGCATACAACAGGTGCAAGCCAGATTTGCACATGCGGAAACTAAGGTCATCTTGACGAGCCTAGCATGTACAGACATGGCCTCGGAACACGGAATACCGAAAGGTAGAGCATGAGTCATATAAATGATATGATGAACATGAAGATTGTTCGCCGATGAAACTACATCTTCTCTCGTGAGATCAGACTTGGTGTAGTGGACTTGGTTCGTGTAATCACTAAGACAATGTGAGGGATGTTGTTTTGAGTGGGAGTTCACCTAGTTAATTTAAGAATTAAATTTGAACTCAATTTATCATAAACTTAGTCTAAACTACTTGCAAATTTGTTGTAGATTATGGCGACCCCCTCCATCAATTTCAATGCGTTCCTAGAGAAAGAAAAACTTAAGAACAATGGAAGCAATTTCACGGACTGGTTCCGTGGACTGAAGATCGTCCTCAGGGCTGGTCAGTTGACCTATGTGCTCGAAGCACCGCTAGGTGACCCACCTGCAGAAGATGCCACCGATGACGTAAAGAATGTTTACGCCACTCGGAAAAATCATTACTCCACAGTTCAGTGTGCCATCCTGTACGGTTTAGAAGCGGAGCTCCAGAAGCGTTTTGAGCACCACGACCTGTTCGAGATCATTAAGGAGATCAAGCTAATTTTTGAGACTCACGCGGCCATGGAGAGCTATGAGGCCTCCGAAAAGTTCTTTAACTGTAAGATGGAAGAGGGAAGCTCCGTTAGCGAGCACGTGCTCACCATGTCTGGGTACGCAAACAAGCTCCAAGAGTTGGGGATATCGATTCCTAATGAGTTAGGGATTCACCGTCTCCTCCAATCACTGCCACCAAGTTACAAGAACTTTGTGATGAACTACAATATGCACTGCATGAACAAGACGTTGCCTGAACTATCGTCCATGCTGAAAACTGCTGAAGTGGAGATCAAGAAGGAGCACCAAGTGTTGATGGTCAATAAGACCACCAATTTCAAGAGACAGGGCAAGCCTAAGAACAAGGGCAACTTCAAGAAGGACGGCAAGAAAGCTGCCGCACCTGCTAAGAAGCCCAAGGCTGGTCCTAAGCCTGAAACTGAGTGCTTCTACTGCAAGAGTGCTGGTCACTGGAAGCGTAACTGCCCCAAGTACCTAGCGGATCTGAAGAATGGCAACATCAAGAAGAAAGGTATATTTGATATATATGTTATTGATGTGTATCTTACTAGTAATCGTAGTAGTGCCTGGGTATTTGATACTGGTTCGGTTGCTCATATTTGTAACTCAAAACAGGAGCTGCGGAATAAGCGAAGACTGGCGAGAGACGAGGTGACGATGCGCGTTGGAAATAGCTCCAAGGTTGATGTGATCGCCGTCGGCACGCTCCCTCTACATCTACCTTCGAGATTAGTTTTAAATTTGAATAATTGTTATTTGGTGCCTGCGTTAAGCATGAACATTATATCTGGATCTTGTTTATTGCGAGACGGTTACTCTTTTAAGTCTGAGAATAAAGGTTGTTCAATTTATATGAGTAATATCTTTTATGGTAATGCACCTGAGATGAATGGTTTATTCTTACTGAATCTCGATAGTAGTGATACACATGTTCACAACATAGATGCTAAACGAACAAAATTTAATGATAATTCTACATACATGTGGCACTGTCGTCTCGGTCACATTGGAATGAAGCGTATGAAGAAACTCCATTCTGATGGACTTCTTGAATCACTTGATTTGGAATCACTTGAAAGATGCGAAGCATGTCTAATGGGAAAAATGACTAAGACTCCATTCTCTGGTACAATGGAGCGAGCTACAGACTTATTGGAAATAATACATACAGATGTGTGCGGTCCAATGAGTGTAGCATCGCGTGGTGGATATCATTATGTTCTCACTTTCACGGATGACTTAAGTAGATATGGATATATCTACTTTATGAAACATAAGTCCGAAACTTTCGAGAAGTTTAAGGAATTTCAAAGTGAAGTGGAAAATCATCGTAACAAGAAGATTAAGTTTCTGCGTTCTGACCGCGGAGGTGAATATCTAAGTTATGAGTTTGGCATGCATTTAAAGAAATGTGGAATACTTTCGCAGTTGACACCGCCGGGAACACCACAGCGTAATGGTGTGTCCGAACGTCGTAATCGAACTCTCTTAGATATGGTCCGATCTATGATGTCTCTTACAGATTTACCGCTATTGTTTTGGGGCTATGCATTAGAGACAGCCGCATTCACTTTAAATAGGGCACCATCTAAATCCGTTGAAACGACACCGTACGAATTGTGGTTTGGTAAGAAACCTAAGTTGTCGTTCCTTAAAGTTTGGGGTTGCGAAGCATATGTAAATAAGTTACAACCTGAAAAGCTTGAACCCAAAGCGGAGAAATGCGTCTTCATAGGATACCCTAAAGAAACAATTGGGTATACCTTCTATCATAGATCCGAAGGCAAAGATTTCGTTGCCAAGAATGGATCCTTTCTTGAGAAGGAGTTTCTCTCGAAGGAGGTGACTGGAAGGAAAGTAGAACTCGACGAGGTTATTGAACCTTCTCTCGAATTTGAGAGTAGCGCAGCACCGGAAGATGTTTTTGTGCCGCCTGCACCAATTGGAGAGGAAGCTAATGATAAAGATCATGAAACTTCAGTCGAAGTTGCTGCTGAACCTCGCAGGTCAACGAGGGTTCGTACCACTCCTGATTGGTATGACTCTGCCTTGAACGTCATGTTGGTGGACAACGCTGATGACCCTGCGGCATATGAAGAAGCTATGGTGAGCCCAGATTCCGACAAATGGCTAGAAGCCATGAAATCCGAAATGGGATCCATGTACGAAAACCAAGTATGGACTTTGGTGGACTTACCGGATGGCCGTAAGGCTGTCGAGAACAAATGGATTTTCAAGAGAAAAACAGATGCTGATGGTAATGTTACCGTCTATAAAGCTCGACTTGTCGCGAAAGGGTTCCGACAAATTCAAGGAGTTGACTATGATGAGACTTTCTCACCAGTAGCGAAGCTAAAGTCTGTGAGGATTTTGTTAGCAATTGCTGCACATTTCGATTATGAGATTTGGTAGATGGATGTCAAAACGGCATTCCTTAATGGTGACATTGAGGAAGAGTTGTATATGGTACAACCCAAGGGTTTTGTCGATCCTAAAGATGCTGACAAGGTATGCAAACTTCAGTGCTCCATTTATGGACTGAACCAAGCATTCCGGAGTTGGAATCAACGTTTTGATAAAGTAATCGAAAATTTTGGGTTTATACAAACTTATGGAGAAGCTTGTATTTACAAGAAAGTGAGTGGGAGCTCTGTAGCATTCCTAGTACTATATGTAGATGACATATTGTTGATTGGGAATGATATAGAACTTCTTAATAGCGTCAAAACCTATTTGAATAATAGTTTTTCAACGAAGGATCTTGGCGAAGCAGCATATATTCTAGGCATCAAGATTTATAGAGATAGATCAAGACGCCTAATAGCGCTTTCACAAAGTACATACCTTGACAAAGTTCTAAAGAAGTTTAGAATGGAAGATAGCAAGAAAGGGTTCGTGCCCATGTTGTCAGGTAAGACTTTGAGTAAGACTCAAAGTCCAGCTACGGTAGAAGATAGAGAGAAAATGAATAATATTCCCTATGCCTCGGCCATAGGTTCTATCATGTATGCCATGCTATGTACAAGACCGGATATAGCACATGCTGTTAGTTTGACTAGCAGATATCAAAGTGATCCTGGAATGGAGCACTAGACAGCGGTCAAGAATATCCTAAAGTACCTAAAGAGGACTAAGGATATGGTTCTTTCTTATGGAGGTGATGAACAGCTTGTTGTAAACGGTTACACCGATGCTAGTTGGAACACCGATCCGGATGACTCAAAGTCAGTCGGGATACGTATTTATTTTGAATGGTGCTGCAGTGAGCTGGAGGAGTGCAAAGCAAAGCGTTGTGGCAAAATCTTCAACTGAATCGGAATACATAGCTGCTTTGGAGGCTGCACAAGAAGCCATATGGATGAAGGAGTTCATTACTGAACTTGGCGTAGTTCCCAGTGCGTTGGACCCGATGGCCATCTACTGTGACACCACAGGTGCCATAGCTAATGCACAGGAGCCAAGGTCACATAGCAAGCTGAAGCACATCAAGCTGCGTTTCCATGCTATTCGCGAGTATGTCCAAGATGGTGACATAAAGATTTGCAAAGTACACACTGATCTGAATGTGGCAGATCCGTTGACTAAACCTCTCCCTAGGGAAAAGCATGACCAACACTAGAACGCCATGGGTGTTAGGTGTATTACCATGTAATCTAGATTATTGACTCTAGTGCAAGTGGGAGACTGTTGGAGATATGCCCAAGAGGCAATAATAAAAGCGGTTATTATTATATCTTTGTGTTTATGATGAATGTTTACATCCCATGCTATAATTGTATTATTAGGAAACACTAATACTTGTGTGTTATGTAAACATGTAAGAGTCCCTAGTAAGCCTCTTGTTGAGCTAGCTTGTTGATTAATAGATGATCATGGTTTCCTAGTCATGGACATTGGATGTCATTAATAACAAGGTTGTATCATTAGGAGAATGATGTGATGGACACACACCCATAGTAAGCGTAGCATAAGATCAAGTCATTAAGTTCGTGTTGCTATAAGCTTTTAAATGCATAGTAACCTAATCCTTCGACCATGAGGTTGTGTTAATCACCATCACCGGATGGGTACTTTGATGACATCAAACACCGCTTCGTAACTGGGTGGTCATAAAGGCGTCGTTGGGTATTCTGAAAGTATGTGTTGAAGCGCATGGACCAAGATTGGGATTTGTCCATCCATACGACGGATAGATATGCTCTGGGCCCTCTCGGTGGAATCTCATCTAGTTAGCTTGCAAGCATGTGACTAGGTCACAAGGGATGACATATCACGGAACGAGTAAAGAGTACTTGTCAGTAACGAGGTAGAACTAGGTATGGAGATACCGATGATCAAACCTCGGATAAGTAGAGTATCGCGAGACAAAGGGAATTGGTTTCGTATGTTAATGGTTCAATCGATCACGAAGTCATCGTTGAGTATGTGGGAGCCGTTATGGATCTCCAGATCCCGCTGATGGTTATTGATCGGAGAGGTGTCTCCGTCATGTCTACATATTCACGAACCCTAGGGTGACACACTTAAGGTTCGAAGTTGTTTTAAGTAGATATGGAATGTGCTTTGGAGATCGAATGTTGTTCGGAGTCTTGGATTGAATTCGAGACATCACGAGGAGCTCCAGAATTGTCCGGGGAGTAAGATTCATATAATGGGGATCTTTTTCTGAGTTAGGAAATGTTCCGAAGTGTTTGTATGGGGATTCTAGAAGGTTTCGGAATGTTCCGGAAGGTTCTAGAAGATATTTTGGAGTTTATTTGAAAACCAAGATAAGATAAGATAAGATAAGATAAGGGAAATTTAAAGAGGAGACCTGGGGGGAGGACTCCTCCCCCCACCTCCTTGGTGCGCCGGCCCTAAGAGGTGGGCCTAGGGTGGGAACCCTAGGCCGCACCCCTCCCTCTATATATAGAGGGGTGGAGGCGCCACCCCCCTTTGATACTCCACTCTTGCCCCAAGCCGCCTCTCTCCTCCTCCTTCTTTCTACTCAGGCTTAGGCGAAGCCCTGTAGAATTCTCCACTCCACCACCACCACCACGCCGTCGTGCTGCTGGAATTCCGTGGAGAGATCTACTACCCCCGCTGCTCGCTGGAACGAGGAGAGGAAGGTCTGCTTTGACTCCGCACGTGTGACCGACTGCGGAAGCGCTGCCGGAACGCGGCGCCGGAAGGATCGTCCACTCGATCTTGAGATCGGCAAGTGATCGACTACATCAACCACGAAATCTAATCTCGTAACGCTTTCGTGTCTACAAGGGTTAGTACAGATCTATCTCGTTGCAGATGTCTAATAGATTAGATCTTGGCTTTTATCTAGATTAGATCTGGTTTTGTTCGTTCTTGCAGTAGAAATTTTTTGTTTTCCATGCTACGAACCCATCAAGTAATGCTTTGAGTGCGGGATGGAGTCGCGACCATACCACTACTCTAAACATTCGCTTTGGTACATTGTATGGTGAACCGATGCAATTTACTCCTCCACTGAAGTAGGGGTGGCCATATCTTTCGATACCTCTATCTTCATCTTTGATTCTCCGGAGTGTTCTCGACGAGCGTGGATAGCGACCTGTTGTTGGTGGTGTCATCGATTTTGACATGAAGAAAGAATCCCTGTTAGTGGTGTCGCGAAGATCTACACGAAGCGAGAAGATTCAGATCATCGGCCTTCTTCCCCGTACCATGAGGCGGATCTCGAGGGCGAGATCCATTGTTAGTGGTGTCGAATTGTAGCACCCCGGTAAAATCACTACTAGAAAATCGCTTCGTGTTTTGTTTTGTGCATCACCATGACCGTATGCTCATGTTCATCATGCCGTATTGCATGGAACATATATTAAATTATTGCATTTAAATTTCCTCACTTGAATTTGGTTCTTCATATTTGTATTTGTCTCTCTATTTTATCCCCTCTCTCTCTCTCTATCCTACCTCTAGTTGGTGCCATGTGTGATGGAACCATAATGTCAATTTACACTATTGAGTCTTGTTTTTTTTATTTTTTTTATTTGCTAAAATGCCAAAATTGAGTTGGGGGCATCATCTCTTCAATCCATCCCTTCTGTCTCTGACTAGTGATCTTAATCTTGCCATTCTACCTCTCTTTCTAAATTCATGTGATCATGTGTCCTTCCTCTATTCCATATCCCTCCTATTTTATCTACTCTCTCTTTGTGTTTGGTCTCCCTCTTATTCAATCTTGATGATATCTATTTCTTGTAACCATTTGGCCTTCTCTATCTCTATTGTCTATATCAACCAAATGGTGTCTTGTGACCTCCTTATCTATCCTTTGGTCCCACTTGATCATCTGGTTCTGGCCATATGTCTAAGCTTTTCCTAAAACCACATTCATGCATACTCATGCCATCATACCATCATATCTTGCCACATGACATTCTTGCTAGCCATGCCATCACAATCCTTCTATCTAAACATGTTTTCTTTTAATAAAATAGTCGTACGGTTTCATATATATAAAGTCTTTAATATACATAAAGCCATCCTTCTTTTTCTAAATTTAAAATTAAAGAAAATAATATTTTCGGTGGTTATAAGACTACAAAAGAGTTTTTCTTATTTTACTAATAATAAAAGTAGACAAAAGTCCATCTAAAGTTTTAGCCCAAAACTAGTCCCATCTAGTCTACTTTGGACTATATATGTGCTTCAATCTGTCCCTTCTTTATCCTCCCAAACCAAAGCAAATCTGTATAATAAAAAGTCCCCAAACTCTCAAATCCATTCTCCTCTGACTCCTACCATCGCCGGTCTATTTTTCTGTGTGGTCCAAATTAAATCAAGGCGCCACCGCATGCGAGATCCGCTCTAAACAAAGCTAGTTAGCTGAGACAATCCCGATCAATCAAATCATCAGTTCATTGTGTCCTTGTTTTCTTTTCCTAGTCCTCCGCATGCAAATCCCAGGAGCTGGCCATATAGCCACACGCCACATCTCCTGTTTTAATCTGCCACATCACTTCATGGGGTTCCAGCGCTGCAGGCAGCAGATGGCCGCCGCCTTGGCCCCTCGCGCTTGCGCCGCGGCAAGCCAGATTCCCGGCCGCGGCAAGGCTCCCCTGCTTACCCATCGAAGCCACCAAGCCGTCCTACATCGCCACGAACCACCGCGGGAGCCCAACCACCATACGCCACCTAAGTCGTCCCTTCTCTTGTCAAACTAGATCCCGATGTCGCTCGTAGCCAGGGTCGACCCTGCTTGGTTTTGTCCTTCGACAGTTGCAGGAGCCGCCCAGCTCAGGTCTCGCGCCCCAGGTAACACGCCGTGGACTGCTCCACTGTGTCCTCTTCTTTGGTTTCCGTCAGATCCCGATCGTTACGATTCTTCTTTTCAGCACCATGTCTTTTCCCAGATGCGATGCCCAGCGACCGACAGCATCAAAGGAACATGTCTAGATCGCCAATCGCTTGCAAGTGTAGAACTTAGTCTTGGTTGTCAGCTACACTGTGGCTCCCTTTTATCTTATATTCTTGTTTGACCGTAACCTGTTCGACAGAATATCTGTAGGAGTTTTGACCGTGGTTTCCACTGATCTGTGTCCGTTTCGTCTACCTGACTCAGGGAACAACAAGTTCTCCATCACGGAACCCAAAGACCTCCGACTCCGGAAATCGAAGACCGATCCCGTCGATCCCAAGACCTTCGGTTCCGAACCCCAATGCGTGACCCCTTTCTCGAAACCCTATTTTATAAATGATATATACTTGTTGCATTAAATCATTCATCTCGCATTCGTATCATCGTGGTTTGAGGGTATTTAGGCGATCCACCTAAATTAAATATAGAGACTATATGAGGGCTATTCTAGTCTTATATTGCCTTCATTTAAATTTGTGTAGCAAACTGATGCCATGTTTTGCCTTGTTAAGATGACATTTAAATTGCAGGGTATCTAAATAACTTGAACCTTCTAATTAATTGTCGGGACCCCGGTTTCGTTTAATATTGCCTAGTCGCATCGCATCTTTGCCATGTCATACATCATGTCATAAACATGCTGATTCTTCTGTCGTAGTATTAAATAGTGCATCTAGGGTTTCTTTTAGTGTTTGCTTCTTCACGGCTTAGGCCGTTGAGTGGATGTGAGTATCGACAAGTTCTTCGGATAATGTACCTTCGGCAGTGTTTTCCAGGCGAGCAATCTCCCCCTTTCTATCTATTTTGCGTTTATAGTCTTTACTTCCTCCTGTTGCTCTATTGCTATCCGTGTTACGATGCTTTAGTTTCCGTGCACCATTTATATTCCTTGCAGACTCTATATTGCCTTGGTCACATCCTATTGCCTGTTGATTGATAGACAGTCGGCCTTGCGAGTCGTAGTTGTTTGCTCAGGTGCTGCTTCGCGTCGTGTCGTTCCACCGTTGATAGAAGGTTGGCACATGCTTAATGGTGGAGAAGCTTAACGGTGGAGATGATCATGGCTTACATTATAACTTGTTAATTAAAACTGCTGGAAATAGATATAATGTAGAGGCACCGGTGGGTAATAGTCAATATTTGGTTTTTAACCGCCCACTTGTGTCCACCTAGGACCCGAGTTCTTGACACCTGTTCCGAGATCGAGCGCGCTAACCACAGGTGGGGTGTGTGGGCACCCCCATCGGCTTACTACCTGATTTCAAAGTATTGTACCGGGGGCCACAAGTAGTTTGGGGCTTTATTACTATTCTGTACTTATGCCATGCTTTACTGCTTTGTTTAAGATTGTGCGTGGAGCACCTGTACTATTTAGGATGTGGAATGTTTTCGCGGTATCGACAAGCCCATCACACTTTTTGGGTTCCTAGTCGGTTACAGCCATTGGCACAAACCCTGGGTCCGCCTCGGAGCCGGCCGACTTCGTTGCGCGTAGCTTAGTGGGGTGGCCCCCATGTACTTGCTTTGGGTCTGGGAAACGTCATGACTTAGGCCCCGCCGACATACCGATGGGTGTATGTTAATTGATCTGGCAAAAAGGGTCGACGTGCGTGTGGATACTTTGGTGCACCCCTGCAGGGTTAAATCTTTTCGAAAAGCCGTGTCCACGGTTAAGGACGACTTGGAGCATAGTTTCTCGATCATAGACAATTATAACTAAAGTTCACTGCTATAATTTGACTTGTATCTGATATGACTAGTAAGTTGGATAACTGCCATGGAAAGAATAAATAAACCTGCCAACCGTGTGAGTTTCCTCGGCTTGACTTCCTCGTTTGGTCTCGAGAGGGAAATATCAGGATGGGTATGTTTGGTGTTAGTATCAGGTTGGATCCGAATAGGTCTCTCTTATCTCTCTCTGATAGTCGCCAGTATTACAGAGTCTCTATAGGTTGTTTAGTGTCGCTGTGCTGCCGCTTCAGTCCACCATACTTGTGTAGGCGAGGACCACCGAATTCTAGCCTCGCCATGTACTGGCCTCAGTACTGACGCTCCTCTTTTTTCCTTTGCCCTTTGTCGGCACCCCTTTTGTTTTAGCAGGTTTAAGATTGACGTCGTTAGTAGGGTTACCCTTCCGGCTTGGCCTGGGCAGGGTTATGGACGCCATGGTTATTCTACAGTGCTCTTAGCCCAATTTGCATCTTGTCCGTACTCGGACGCTGTATCAATTTCAAGGTGATTTGGATCTTTGTATTGTATATCTGTATTCTTGAATAGTTGAGTCGCTGTTGTATATATATATCTGTTCTGTGGGTCCCATCGAGGACTGTTGTGTAATGGTATTACTTCGTTTTCCACCCGCACGGAAGTGCATGGTGGGCGTCCTTGAATCGTTTCTATGCGGGTTTGGCGGAAAGGGCTAAAACTTGCATAGGGCCGATTCGAGGGTGTTACATGATCAGTCCAGGGCGCCAGGCCCGTGCAAACCTTCGGTCGGAGGCCACACCAGGATCGCCACCTCGCTCTCCCGGTTCGTCCACGCCCCCCCCCCCCCCCGCAACCTCAACCGCACTCCAACGACCGCGGACACAACTCCGGAGGCGTCGAAGCAGCGGTCCATCTCCGCCGCGAACATGCCGGCGCTAGTCAACCTAGTTGGCAGAATGCCCGACGTGCTGCCGACCGCCGACGGCACGACATGATCGCGCCATCTCTTCGCCTTTGCTAGCACACCACTCTCGTCTCTTCATCCAGGCCAAATTCGGTGCAGGATTTCGTGGCCAACGATGTCGAGGACGCTATGAACGACATGATCAACAAGGGTGGCCACGACTATGGCGACGATAAAGAGACGCAGGCAGAGACGCAGCAAGAGAGACAACAAGATGCCTACAACATTGCAGACGAGTCATTGTTCAGAAAAGATGGCGCTTCCATGGGCGTGGGGGCCACTTCGGCGTTGCTGGCCGCTTCACTTGCGACGTCGCTCGCCGACACCAAGAAGTTGAGCCAACGAACCGCGAGCTACACCACCAAGGAGCACAAGGTCCTATGCAAGGCATGGATGGAGGTTTCGCAAGATTCACTATGCGGCGCCGAGCAAAAGGGCTTTGCCTATTGGAAAAAGGTGGGCAGGTTATTCCATGATGCCCGCAAATTCGGCAAGGACGCCTTCTACAGTGATCGAAATGATCTCTCTCTCTCTCCAAGCGATGGGGTACCATCCATGCCGAGTGCAGCAAGTTCCAAGGATCTTACGAGATGGTGATGAAAAGGAAAATAAGCAGCATATTACCGGTTGACATGGTAAAACCCTTCCTCTCCTTCGATGTCTTAGATATGCATTGAGCCATTTTCGGCATCCATATGGGTAGGTCATGAAAGCAATGGAGCACTTCAAGAAGGTAAATGACAACAAGTCCTTCACGTTGACGCTTTGTTGGACGTTGATCAAAGACTACAAAAAATGGGAAACTAGCTATGCCCTTTGGAAAGAACTCGACAACAACAAGAAGGGTAAGAGCAATGCTTCTACGGACAGTGTCATCAACCTAGACGACGGCGGCAATGACGAAGGCGTGGCCAACCCTGTAGGCGCCCGTGCCCACTGGCCTAGAGGCCACAAGGCGACAAAGGCCGACATCGCCTGCCAGGCTGGTTCGTTGGCATTCCAGGAGACACTGAGGAAGATCATGGAGAAGAAGGAAGAGGCCATCGCCGAGAGGGAAGAGAGGCGGCGCAAAGAGAAAGAGGCCACTACAAGGCATTTGTCGAGCTCCAGACGAGGTCAATCGAGGCGGAGGAGGCCTATGCCAAGGCCAGGCTGATCGAGATCGAGGCGAAGGCAAAAGCGAGGGAGGCCGATGCCAAGGCCAAGAAGGCCGAGGCCAGGTCTAGGGTGTTGGAGGCAGAGGCCAAGGCCAAGGAAGCCAAAGCCAAGATCATGGCCGAGGAGACTGCCATCATGCTCACCGACCTGGACACCATCGTCGACCCTGATCGCAAGGCCTAGATCGGTCGCAGGCAGTAGGCCATCCGTGCTCCCGATGCTTGAACGACAATGGCGACGGCGACTGCAACCTTTTGGACATAGAAGCTGCCATTATTTTGGACATTGTGTATGATATTGCCTCCTTTTGTACATTTCAGAACCACTGGACACTAGTTGGCGATGCCCAAAGGGCGATGGCACATGTCTGCCAATTTATTTGCCAGTCACTTTGTGTGCTATTTCCTGTGAATTTGAGTGTTCGGCAGTGTTGGTCAGCGATGACGCCAAGAAACGCCAGGCGCAGACATTTAGGTCGCGCCGCTGGGCGCGGTCGCCCGGACAGGCCTGACTGCGGCCCCAAATTGACCGCGGGCCGACCCAAACGGACAGAAACAAACCGTTTCAGTCGCGCGCTTGGGTCGGTCCAGTGGAGATGTCCTTATCCTTGGGTCTCCCCGTGTATCTCACCTATTTATTTCCTTTACCTAAAAAAACATATTCATTTCGTTCCCCTAGAAAAATGTCTTAATTTTCGTCCTTAAGAAATGTGTTGTCTACAAGCACCTCAATATATAACAAAATGACATATACGTGCTAAAAATTTAATAGGGGAATTTTTCTATAAGCTGACCGACAACAAAACAAGCAAGATATTCCATGTATTTGGAAGAACTTTTATTACAAGATCATGCATGCAGCGTAAGAGTACATTGAAATATGCGCAATGCGTGGTATTCTGCGGTGCCCCACGTATAAATAGTAGGGATTTTTATTTTCGTGTCCCTGATTTGTTAGTTGTACTTAATTTTCTCCGACCGCTTAACTTTTTCTTAGTTTTTCCCCTCTTCTTCTCGGAAACTCATCTAAGAGCTCGAACGGCAGCTGCCGTCAGGTTGACGTTGGCTGACATGTAGAGCCGCGTGGTCTAGGATCACGTGGGGCCGCGCGATCAGGAACGCGTTATGCTGACGTATGGGGCCGTGCCATGTGGGGCCGGTTTGTTGCGAACGCATTATGGGGACGCGGTGTGCGACCATGTATGGCACGTTTGGTGGTTTATGTGCGCCTGTTCGTCTAAATTGAAAGTTTTCTTTTTTGTTATTTTTATGTTTCGCCTTTTTAAGAGCGCATTTTCCCCTCTCTCGCTAACAGTTGTGTGTTTTTTGCCCAAAAAGGTAGCGAATCTAAAGCAACTTATCTCTTTATTCATTGTTCCTTTTGACCCTCGTTTTTTCCCAATCTGGTAGCAAATCTAGAGCAACAAATCTAACCAGCGACATAAATAAATTCAGTAAACACAGCAGATGTAGATAAAACAGCTAATATATGATATAGAGTACGGTACTTAATGAGGTTCGACAATTAGGCTGCTCAGCTTAGCAGCAACATCGGACAAGTTCAACACAGACAAGACAAAAGAAGCTGATTTACAGCAGCAGCAGCACAAGATTAGTGGCCCCTTGTGGACTCTGCTAGGAGGGCCTCCACCTCCTCCATCTAGCATCTCCTCCACTTCTTGCTGCCCAGTCCCTTGACCTTGGGTGCCTTGGGCTTGATCGAGGGATGTGACCCTCCTCGATGGCCCTTCTGGAGGTTGCGGAGGTGAAGACCGAGCACCTGGTGCATGGCTATGAAGCCATGGACTCACAGACTATCCGTAGGTCCTCACGTTCTCGACATGCTACACGAGGGAGTTGAAGTAGGTGGCGTGGAGCCTCCTAGTGGTGCGGAAGGGGCACCTGTAGACGTCGCCAGCGAAGAAGTTGTCGTACTGGTCGGACTTCATCCTCCTCAGCACATGACGAGTCTTGGTGTCCTTGGACTCGTCATCGCTGTGAATGTCACTGTTATCCTCCTGTTGGAAAAACAGTAGAGCGCAATAAGAACATGAATTAACCGATTGAGATCCCCCGATTATTCCCCAAATCTCAAACCAAATCGAATACTGATCCGAACTACAAACAGGGGATTCAAATACGAACAGGGGCAATCGTCAAAATACGAACAGGGGAATTCATCGAAATATGAGATCTAACACAAGAGGATTAGCTACTATAAAAATACAAACAATCGAACCTTAATAACATTCGATCTAGCATCCAACGATGGGAATGGGGGAAGAACAAGGAAAGGGGAGAAAACCCTGGTTACCTCCGACCATGGGTCGGCGATGCTGGTGTCGGAGGGGTTCTCCGGCCTTATGTAATCAACCTCCTCGTAGGGGTCCCAGCCAAGGGGAATCTGCCCGAGATCGGCGTGGGCCTCCTCATCAGCGGCTATGGCGGAAGCAGGGATGGGGGTCTAGACGGGGACGACGGCTGCCTTCGATGCCTCAACAAGGGCATGTACGGGGACGGGGGACTTCTCGATGGTGGCTTTGGAGGCGCCAATGGCCACTGCACCGTTCTTCGCCATCGCCGGCGTGGTTGGGGTTTTCTCGGGGTTTTGCAGAAGGTGATGGGACAGTAGAGACGGTTGAGTGAGCGAGTGAGTGATGAGTTAGAGTGTGGAGGCCTCTATAAAGGAGAAGGGAAGCGACGTTTCATTGCACCACCGTGCACCGCGTAACCGCGTACGCTACTGCACCGTGCACGGCCACACGTGTCCGCTACCGCCCCGTGCACCGCACACACGTATCTTGAGTCACGTTTTTTCCCTCGTGTCTAACCCTGGCGACTTAGTTGTGCTCGGTTTTGCCCTCGATGTAACACTGGCAGTTTGGTTGTACTCGGTTTTTTCCTCCAGTACTAAGACTGTCGTGTGCAATATACTCAGTTTTACCCTCCGGTGGCTGGTCAACAGATAGTCAACGAATGGGTTTTAGCTAGCTAATTGAGTCATTTTATGCACAACAAATTCAAAAATATCAAAACTTAGTGGAATCTATCTAGGGAGTCTTATTATGTGACCTACCACCATAAAAAAGTAAATAAATCAAGTTTTAACCTAAATCACCACTTCTCAAATCACCTACTATGTATGAAGGTTCATGACTTTCTACTCAAACCTCTTCCCAAAACATCCCTCCCCAAAATATAGTTTGTCTGAATGAGGCAATAATTGTCAAACTGGTGCATATTTGAATTGCAAATAGTTTGATGTATGCCAAGATGTATTTTATTGTATAAAAGATGCATTTTCCATTTTTTAAATCTTATTCTATTTTCTATTTGAATCCCTTTGTCAGTTTTGTCCTTGATTCTTAAGTTCTACTCAGTTTTGACCTTTGTCTTAAGTTCTACTCAGTTTTCCCCTCTCTTAGTCAAAATCTTTCACACCTATGCTCATCTTGACTGCTACGCTCTGATTGGTTGAGACAGTTGTCATGCGGATCGTGCCCACCAACCGTTGATCCTCTGTGATCTAGCGGACAGTATAACCCCTATATATGTCGGGGGGCACCCCTCTATCCATGCAAAATAACGAGTTTGGCACTGGTACTTTAACTCCATAAACAAATGAATTTGAATATAATTTGAAGAGAAAGTGTTCAAAGGTGTATAATTTGTGCATTACGTTCCACTATATGAAAATGATAGTCTCTCAAGATTTTCTTAGCACAATATTATCAAGTATTAAGTGCGATTTCAAAGAGTTCAAATGTGTATAATTTTCGTATACCCAAGTTCATACATTACATTCCACTCTATGAAAATGGGGAGAAAATGATAATCTCTCAAAATTTTGCTAGCATATCATTATCTCATTATTAAGTGTGATTTCACAGTGTTGAAAGGTTTAAAATTCTAGTATACGCAAGTTTATAAATTATATTTCACTCCATGAAAATGATAAATGATTAGGATTTTATTAGCACAACATTATCATGTCCTAAGTGCGATTTCAAAGAATTCAAAGGTGTATAATTTTCGTATATGCAAGTTTATGCATTGCATTCCACTATATGAAAATGGCAACCTCTCAAGAGTTTCTTAGCACACCATTATCACGTATTAAGTGCGATTTCAAAGTGTTCAAAGGTTTATAATTTTCGCATATGCAAGTTTGTGCATTACATTCCAATCTTTGAAAATGATAATCTCTCAACATTTTCTTAGCACAACATTATCACGTATTAAGTGCGATTTGAAAGAGTTCAAAGGTATATAATTTTCGTATATGCAAGTTTATGCATTATATTCCACTCTATGAAAATGGGAGAGAAAATGATAATCTCTCAAAATTTTCTTAGCATATCATTATCACGTATTAAGTGTCATTACACAATGTTTAAAGGTTTATAATTTTTGTATACGCAAGTTTATGCATTATATTTCACTCCATGGAAATGATAAATGATCAGGATTTTATTAGCAAAACCTTATCATGTCCTAAGTGTGATTTTAAAGAGTTCAAAGATGTATAATTTTCGTATATGCATTACATTCACTGTATGAAAACGAAGCTAGAAAAAAAGCCACCGTCACGGAGAAGAAGAAGAAAGGGGAGGCAACAACACGGGTGCCGGCGTGGGGCTGGATCAGGGTCCCATCTTGCAACGCCAACCTAGGTAAGTTGTGGGTCCGGCGCTCACGTGGATAAGCTGTGGGTCCGATGCTGACCTAGATAAGTGGAGAGAGGTGTACACTACGGGAAGCAACTAAACACGGCCCCACTTGTCAGCATGTAACGGCAAGGGAACACGGCCCTACTTGTCAGCATGTAATGGCGAGGGTCCACTACGGGACCCAACTGAATGCATCCCCATTTGTCAGCACGTAACGACAAGATTGACGGATAGCGAGTTTCCAGACCGTGTGAGAGTTTCATACAAGGAGATGGGCAAAAGGGAGGAAAAGTTAAGCGGCTGGGGAAAACTGAGTACAACTAACAAACCGAGGGTATGAAAATAGAAATCCCTAAATAGTAAATAATCATATTCACCAGTGGCTTCTAAAAATGGAAAGTCTTGGTCCCCATGTAGCTATGGCCCTCCTCCGCAAGTGTCCTCTCGATTTTTGTGTCACATGAAAATGGCCAGGATATACCCCGGTCGCCAACAGCGCGGTGCAACCGGTCGCACCGGTGATGATGCCACCCAACAACAACGCGGAACAACCGGTCATGGTGATGCCATCGACCAACAACATCATGGCACAACTGGTGCTTCGTCCTAATGCACCCTAGCTAGAGGTGGAGCATACGCCAGCCAGCACGATGGATGCAAGCAGCCCCTCCATATCTTGCACGCCCGCCATCGTCGGCGATGCATCGACACTAGTCGAGCTCGACGCCATCACCAAGGTAACTAAGCATCTCGGATGCTCAGCCGATGGTTTCATCTCCTTTGCCTTTGATGATGGCCATATCTCTGATGCCCAACATGCATGTTTCTTCGTAGGACGTTCCTTGCACCCTCCTGCAGTATGTGGAGGGCGAGTTGAAGGATGTTGCCAAGGGCACTATCGTTCAACCAAAGAACCACATGTTCCACAATAAGCCCATGCATGATGGAATGTTTAGGTTTGCCATGGCTAGGAGCTTGCCAAGCTGCAAGATGTCGACCCCCCCTCCCCCCGTTCAACCCGAAGGAGCCGACGAACACTTGAACCTCGGAGGATGACACGGCTGGCCCATGGTATGGCCGAAGACCAAGATTCGTATCAGGGGGGAACCATCCCAAGGACAACACCGCCACCACCACCAGTCATCGCCATTGGCATAAGCCATGGCAAGGTTGTCACATGGTTATCGTCGCTGCCACCACCACCAGTGGATATGCCACACGACGACAGCGATGATGACAACATGAATGCATTCTTCAACACTAGTGCCGATGATGGAATTAACATGCCTTCTATTGAACCCTTCGGCCACACTTGCGATGATCTAGATGGTCCTCGTACGACGTGCACGCGGCATCTGGTCTGGAAGTTCTCAAGAGACGCCTCCATCTATCACCGATGCTCAACAAGCTAATCGTGGAATTGTTTTTATTCCTACCACACTACACCATGTGGCCGGTGAGGAGTTAGCGGTCCCTGCTCAATAGAGGAAGGGTTGAAAAAGAAGTAAGAAGCAAAAGGCTGCGAACCAGCCGGCTTCGAAGGTGGCAAGGAGGACTATCCGGGCTTAGGACAGCGTGTGCTATGAACCCAAGGATGTCTTGTGGAACATGCATATAGCAGGTAAGCCGATGCTGGAATAAAGGATGCTCAAAGCGGCAAGTCTACCTATGCAGAGTCTGTATCATAGTATTATGTTTCTAGATAATCAACTTCTGAAAGAAAAACCATCACACCCTGTTTTTGTGGTCAAGGTGCTAGAGGGAAAGGGCTTCATCGATACACCCCCAACGAACCTGTACTTCATGCGGTTCGAAGACATCTTCAATTCGTTTCACTCGAAATGGCTGCACTATACCCTAGTCTTCCTATACTCGCTCAACATGGCAAGGTCGACAGAGAGAGAACCAAGGGCACTGATACATTGCAAATGTATCTATAATTTTTGATGTTCCATGCTTAGTTTTATCCACTTTCTTGTGGTTGGTTCCAACTTTGGAGTACTTTTCATATGATTTCTTGGACTAACCTATTAACAAGATCCATAGTGCCAGCTGCCTGTTTTGTGCTGTTTTTGGTTCTAGGAGAGTCAAAAAATGAATATTCTCGGAATTGGACGGGACAAAAGCCAAAGTGCCTATTTTTCCGGAAGACATCAAGTGCCAGAATATGAGATGGAGAGGGGCAAGGGGCCACCACACCACCTGGCCGCACGGACAGGCCTGGCCCATGCCAGGAGGTGGTGTGGCCGCTCCCGGCACCCCCTCGGCCTCTCCTTCCGCCTATATATTGCCCTCGGGACGAAAACCCTAAGGGCCCGATCAAAAATCCGAGAAAGATTCTGTAGCCGCCATCATCTCCATCCCTAGATCGGGAGGGATCTGAAGCTCTTCTCGGCACCCTACCGGAGAGGGGAATTCACCCTGGAGGCCTTCTTCATCACCATGCAAGCCTCCGGTGTGATGCGTGAGTAGTATATCCTTAGACTACTGATCCATGTAGTAGCTAGATGGCTGGTTCTCCTCCTTTGTGCTTTCATGTTTAGATCTTGTGAGCTCCGTTCATGATCAAGATCATCTATTTGTAATTCTGCATGTTGTGTTTGCGGGGATCCGATGGATATTGAGATGCTATTTCAGATTGATTATTTATTCTATCATGTCTTTGTTATTAGTGATCTTGCATGCTTTCCGTTGTTAGTAGCTATCTTGGCCAAGTAGATGCTAGCAACTCCAAGAGTTAGTATTTATGCTCCATAGTGGGTTCATGCCTCTGGTAATCTGAAGAAGTGACAGAAATCTCTAAGGTACTGGATGTGCTGTTGCTACTAGGGAGAAAACAACAATCCTTTGTTAATAGAACAATCGTATTGTTTACTTTACACGCAGTTCGTAAAGCAATAATCTGTTGCTTGCAACTTAATACTGGAGGGGGTTCGGATGATACCCTGAAGGTGGATTATTAGTCATAGATGCAGTTGGATGGCGGTCTATGTATAATGTTGTAATGCCTAATCAAGTCTCAAATGAGTCAAGATGATTAGTATATGCATGTATTGCTTTCTCGATGTTTGTCAATTGCCCCGCTGTAATTTGTTCACCCAACATGATATCTATTTAAGGAGAGCCACCTCTAGTGAACTATGGATCCCGGTCCTTGTCTTTTACATACAATCTACAATCCTTTACTACTTTGTGTTTACTTTCTGCAAACTTTTACTTCTTTCCATTCGATACGTTTAATCCTTTGTTTTCCGCAAAACACAGTGAGATTGACAACCTCATCGCTAGTTTGGTACAAAGTTCTGTGGTTGTGTTGTGTAGGTCTTCACGTTGCTACTAGCACCGGTAGTGCGCCCTGCCAAAGCTCAACTAGTAACACCTTTGGGGTGTTTCCTTGCTCCTACTGGTTCTATTAAACCTTGGTTTCATAACTGAGGGAAACTTGCTGCTGTGCTGATCATACCTTACTCTTGGGGTTCCCAACGAGCTCTACATCAACACCTCCATCAAGCATTTTTCTGGGCGCCGTGCATTGAGCCATCAGGCATTTTTCTGGCTCCATTGTCGGGGATCAAACAAGAAGAAGAAGAAACTCCCACGTCAATCACACGCCATTAAAAGACATTTTTCTGGCGCCGTTGCCGGGGAGTCAAGGACATCTTCACAAGGGGAGCCCCTCATAACCAATCTCTTTACTTTGTTGTTTTTGTTTTGCTTAGTTTTCTTTTTGCTTTGTTTGCTTGTTTTGTTATAAAAAACACAAAAAATTAGTTTTACTATTTTGCTTTCTTATTTGAAAACCCAAAAAAAATGAATACTCTTGAAAACACTAAGTTGTGTGACTTCACTAGCACCAACAACAATGATTTTATGAGCACACCTATTGCTCCACCTGTGGCTAAAAATACTTTCTTTGAGATAAAACCTGCTTTGCTCAATCTTGTTATGAGAGAACAATTTTCTGGTATTGGTAATGAAGATGTTGCTTCCCATCTAAATAACTTTGTTGAACTTTGTGAGATGCAAAAGCATAGGGATATAGATGGTGATATTATTAAGCTGAAATTGTTTCCTTTCTCTTTGAGAGGAAAAGCTAAAGAATGATTGAATTCCTTCACTAGGAGTAGTATTGATTCTTGGACTAAGTGCGAAGATGCTTTTATTGGAAAATACTATCCTCCTACTAAGATTATATCCATGAGGAGTGAAATAATGAAGTTTAAACAACTTGATAATGAGCATGTTGCTCAAGCTTGGGAAAGAATGAAATCTTTGGTAAAGAATTGTCCCACTCATGGACTGACTGCTTGGATGATCATCCAAACTTTTTATGCGGGATTGAACTATTCTTCAAGGAACCTATTGGATTCTGCTGCTGGAGGTACCTTTATGACCATCACTTTGGGTGCTGCAACAAAACTTCTGGACAATATGATGGTTAATTATTCTGAATGGCATACTAAGAGAGCTCCACAAGGTAAGAAGGTAAATTCTGTTGTGGAAACCTCCTCCTTGAGTGATAAGATTGATATTATTATGTCTATGCTTGTTAATGGGAAAGCCCATATTGATCCAAATAATGTTCCTTTAGCCTCTTTGGTTGCTCAAGAAGAGCAAGTTGATGTGAACTTCATAAGAAATAACAATTTTGGCAATAATGCTTATGGTAATAATGCTTATAGGAACAATTTTGGTAATAACAATTATAGGCCCTACCCTCCTAATAATACTTATGGCTATAATGGTAAACCTGGATTACCTAGTGAAGGAAGAATTTTAGAAGTTGAAAGAGCCACTAAAAACTTCATGCAAATGCAATATGAGCAAAATAAACTATTCACTAAAACTATGGAGGAACAATCTATCATTTTGAAGAACATTAGCCATCAACTAGAGAGTCTAAATAGGGAAATGCCTAGTTTACAACTGAAACTCTCTAATCCTGAAAGAAATATATCATCTTTGTCTAAAGCTCAATCTTCATTGATTAATAAAATGGCTGCTAAACCTGAAACTAACGAGAATCTCTTTGCAGCCACTAATGCTATACAAGGAAGAATTGATGAAAATGTTAGACTATTAGCTGAATTACATGCTAAGTGGGAAAGAGAAGATGAAATTGCTAGAAACATTAGTGTTTCTACTATTACCACCACTAGTGTTGAGGATAGTAATAGTTCTACTACTTTAGATGATAATAATGATTTTGATCTTGATGGTTGCAACATCTCTGAAGTTATTAAGTTCCTACAAAAGCTTGCTAAAAGTCCTAATGCTAGTGCTATGAACATGGCCTTTACAAAACACATTACTGATGCTCTCATAAAGATTAAAGAAGAAAAGATGAAACATAAAGCTTATATTCCTATAAAACAAGAAGATGGTTGGGAACCCATCATTAATATGAATGTGAATGACTTTGATTTCAAAGCTTTATGTGATCTTGATAGTAGTGTTTCTATTATGCCTAGAAGGATTTATGATATGCTTGATTTGCCTCCTCTTGAAGATTGTTATTTGAATGTCCCACTTGATGATAATGCTAAAAAGAAACTCATGGGGAGTCTTAATGATGTTCTTATTATGGTTAACAATGCATATGTCCCCGTTGATTTCTATGTTTTGGATGTTGAATACAATGCTTCTTGTCCTATTACTTTGGGAAGACCTTTTCTTAGAACTGTGGGTGGCATCATTGATATGAAAGAAGGCACCATTAAATATCAACTCCCATTCAAGAAAGGTATAGAACACTTCCCTAAAAAGAGAGAAAAGATTTATTTTGCTTCTCCTATGAAAACAATATTTGGTCTTAATGCTTCTTCATTTGAGAACACTTGATTCTTTCTTGCTTCTTATGCCTAACCTAAAGGCGTTAAAGAAAAGTACTTATTGGGAGATAACCCAAAAGTTTTAGATGAGTCTTGGAAGTTATTACCTCTATAATAACCTCTCCTTATCCTTTTTATTTGCTTTTTGTGCCAAGAGTAACCTCTAATGAGAGAGAAGTAATGATTGGGAAAGTTGTTGTCCCGAAACAGATTTCTGTGCTTCACCGTAAAAATTTGTGTAAAATCTCTGAACGTCTTTTTGAGGCGTGATTTTTTATGCTTCTGACCCAGGTTGTTATATAACTTTCGTTAGTTCATTACTTTTTGATTTGAGGAATAGAAGGTCTTCGAAAAAATTCGTCTTTACCTGCTGGTCTGTTTTCACAGATTTCTGCCATTTTCTGCATTTGTTTCTTGTTGGTTCCTTTTTGAGTTCTTTTGGGGAATTTAGCTTTTTGAGGGAAGTGCTACAGTAGATAGTGTTCTAATAGAAGTTTATTTGGTGTTATAACTGAACCTTAAGACTTATTTATCTTGAGTGCACTAATGTTGCTAATAAAGATTGTGTGAAGTTTTGTATGAAGGAAAATTTTCAGGTGTATGGAAGGAATGAGTAATGAGATGAAGGATGGACTAAAGCTCAAGCTTGGGGATGCCACGCGTGTCACCCCAAGAAATATCCAAGAAGTACAAGCGTCAAAGCTTTGGGATGCCCAAGGCATCCCCTTCTTCATCAATAAAAATCCCAGGTTTCTTCCAAACGCTTCATTTTTATTGTTTCATGCACAGTTGTGTTGTTCTTGGAGCGTCTTCTTTTTCGTTTTCGTTTTGGTTTTTCGGTTTCTTGGTTTTCTTAGTTTTCTGAATAAATTGGTTGGACCCCCTCTTTCATACATTGGTTTGCAAATAGTTTGGTTTGGTTTGGAAAAGAGTAGGAAAGTTCATGCTTATGTGGTAAAAAGAGCTCGTTTTTTACTGTGGCCTATGCTTTGTCATGCCATGCTTGATATTGTTTTGGCTTTATGATTAGTATTCTTTGCTGTAGCATGACTTGTTATAAACAATTGAGATTGCTTAATGTGCCTTGGATGAATCATGCGTTGTTTTAGCATATTAAAGCGTAGTATAGTGGTATTCTCCTTTGATGCTTTATTTGGGTTGACTTGGCGCATGCTCACACCATGTTATGACTATCTCAAGTTACCATAGCCTTTATGATCCTTTAGTGTTCAACTTGTAGTATCACTTTATGCTTTGATCAATGATGTTTTGTCGCTCTGCATGATTATGGCCATTATTGCTCTCTTAGTTTGTCGCTCCCAGTCTTTTGCTAGCCTCCACAACAAAATATGAGTTCCACTCATGCATCCAACTCCCTAAACCAAGTTATTACAAAGATTCCACCATACCTACCTACTATCTTATGCTATTCTAAGTATATTCATGCTTTTGTTTACCTTCCAAATTAAACTTGTTATGAGAAAACTAGTGATTAAAGCTCTCACGAACTTGATGGCACACTTTTGCATCTAATAAACTTGAACCATTGGGTCCCTCTTTGTTGCGTATATGCTTGCGCTTTATCAGTTGAAATTAGCAGAACCATGTTTCATGGGGAACGCTTTCAACATTGCACTTGTACTTTGTACCCCGTTGATATCATGTTCTTTTGCTTACGGATCCCGGCGGTGTGAAATAAAAGTGGAACTTGTAAGATCATGGAGTTTGTATGTGTGTTAGAGAAACGTCTGGGCCGCTAGCCTAAGCCATGCCTAATCATGGTGTAAACTTGCAGCATCACCATAATGAGCACTCTATGAAGCATCCTCAACAAAAACCTATGCAAATAGCAAATAAAAAGATCGCTGAGATGCTCATTGCATGCTTGCCTTGTCATTTTGATTATGGGAAAGCTCCCGTATCATGTGCAAGGGGTACCCCGTTGGCGGTTCTTAATGATACACATGTACTTACAATGACAAGAGCTTACTCGTGACTAAAGTTGAGTAGCATGAGGATCGGTCTTCGTAAGTAAGGGGCATGAGATTTCGGTTTATAACTTGTCAAACATATCCTCTTAGTTTTGTCACTTTAACCTTAATCACCTTCAAGATGCTTATGATAGGGGAAATGAGAGTTGAAAGCTATAAGTACCATAAATTTTGGAAGCTCTTTATGAGACTTGAATCCCTACTTCCTTTTATAAAAAGGCCTTTCTTCCACCATTATATTGAGTCTCCACCTTCTATCTTTATGCACCTACTTTGAGAGCATAGTGGCCATTCTTAGTTCTATGTGCATTGTCCCAAGACTAGTTGATTGATGCATAACTTGTTATTGCTTGTTTTAAACTATTGAATCTAGTCACTCTTATGAACTTTGAAGGTGTCCTATGCATTTATATTTGCTACTCTATTGAGGGACAAGCTGAATACTATTATGCTATGTTTTCTTTATGTGAAACAAACAAACGTCTTGCAAAGCATTATTATTCATGAATCTTTTGTTTGTGCCTTTTCATGTTGCATCATAGTTTCTTTGCTT
Source organism: Avena eriantha (assembly GCA_910589775.1). Lineage (NCBI taxonomy): Eukaryota > Viridiplantae > Streptophyta > Magnoliopsida > Poales > Poaceae > Avena > Avena eriantha. Next base: position 420,922,861 of record OU342740.1, read on the forward strand.
ATGGCTAGAACTTTGTCTTTCATGTTATGATTGAAGTACTATGATCCCAGCTTTGAATGTTTTACAAATACTTTGATCAAGTCTTTGATGGTGCATGTCACCTCAAAAATTATTCTTTCTTTTTATCACTTACCTACTCGAGGACGAGCAAGAGTTAAGCTTGGGGATGTTGATACATTGCAAATGCATCTATAATTTTTGATGTTCCATGCTTAGTTCTATCCACTTTCTTGTGTTTGGTTCCAACTTTGGAGTACTTTTCATATGATTTCTTGGACTAACCTATTAACAAGAGCCATAGTGCCAGCTGCCTGTTTTCTACTGTTTTTGGTTCCAGGAGAGTCAGAAAATGAATATTCTCGGAATTGGACGGGACAAAAGCCAAAGTGCCTATTTTTGGCTCCCGGCACCCCCTCGGCCTCTCCTTCCGCCTATATATTGAACTCGGGACGAAAACCCTAAGAGCCCGATAAAAAAATCCATGAAAGAGTCTGTAGCCGCCGTCATCTCCATCCCTAGATTGGGAGGGATCTAAAGCTCTTCCCGACACCCTGTCGAAGAGGGGAATTCACCCTGGAGACCTTCTTCATCACCATGCAAGCCTCCGGTGTGATGCGTGAGTAGTTCATCCTTGGACTACGGATCCATGTAGTAGCTAGATGGCTAGTTCTCCTCTTTTGTGCTTTCATGTTTAGATCTTGTGAGCTCTGTTCATGATCAAGATCATCTATTTGTAATTCTGCATGTTGTGTTTACGGGGATCCGATGGATATTGAGATGCTATTTCAGATTGATTATTGATTCTATCATGTCTTTGTTATTCGTGATCTTTCATGCTTTCCATTGTTAGTAGCTATCTTGGCCAAGTAGATGCTAGCAACTCCAAGAGTTAGTATTTATGCTCGATAGTGGGTTCATGCCTCTAGTAATCTGGGGAAGTGACAGAAATCTCTAAGGTACTAGATGTGTTGTTGCTACTAGGGAGAAAACAACAATCCTTGATTCATAGAACAATCGTATTGTTTACTTTACACGAAGTTCGTAAAGCAATAATCTGTTGCTTGCAACTTCATACTGGAGGGGTTCAGATGATAACCTGAAGGTGGATTATTAGTCATGGATGCAGTTGGATGGCGGTCTATGTATAATGTTGTAATGCCCAATCAAGTCTCAAAGGAGTCAAGATGATTAGTATATGCATGTATTGCTTTCTCGATGTTTGTCAATTGCCCCGCTGTAATTTGTTCACCCAGCATGTTATCTATCTAAGGAGAGCCACCTCTAGTGAACTATGGATCCCGGTCCTTGTCTTTTACATATAATCTACAATCTTTTACTGCTTTGTGTTTACTTTCTGCAAACTTTTACTTCTTTCCATTCGATACGTTTAATCCTTTGTTTTCCACAAAACACGGTGAGATTGACAACCTCATCGCAAGTTGGGGACAAAGTTCTGTGGTTGTGTTGTGCAGGTCTTCACGTTGCTACTAGCACTGGTAGTGTGCCCTGCCAAAGCTCAGCTAGTAACACCTTTGGGGTGTTTCCTTGGTCCTACTGGTTCGATTAAACCTTGGTTTCATAATTGAGGGAAACTTGCTGCTGTGCTCATCATACCTTCCTCTTGGGGTTCCCAACGAGCTCTACATCAACATCGCCATCAAGCATTTTTCTGGGCGCCGTGCATTGAGCCATCAGGCACCACGATAGCGGACCCCTTCTATATGCATGAAAGGATCTTGTTGAACCCTGGGGGTGGTCACTCATGCGGGATTACCTCAAAGACTTCATGCTGAAGAACAGAAAGAAGGATTGCCTTCTCGTGCCTTTCTTTCCCAAGTAAGTTCGGTACTTATTCGCTAGCCACCTGTAACATGTTATCTTAGTTTTGCATCATTTGGTTCCAATACATTTCCGTTTCAATTTTTGCGTAGAGACAAATACTACAGACTCATCAACATTTGCCTGAAGCTTTCGCAAGCCACGTATTTCAACTCGGAAAGTTTGACAAACAATAAAGACTATAGGAATATAAAGAGTGTTCTGGATGATGCTATCAATGCCTACGCCTTAGATGGAGGCTATTCAGTGATGGCTCAAAATATATCAAGCTCGTTGGGAACCCCAAGAGGAAGGTATGATGATCACAGCAGCAAGTTTTCCCTTAGTTATGAAACCAAGGTTATCCAACCAGTAGGAGCAAGGAAACAACTTCAAGGTGTTTCTAGCAACTTGGAATCCTGCACAACACAACCACAAAACTTTGCTCCCATCTTATAGTGAGGTTGTCAATCTCACCGGTTTTGCTGAAAACAAAGGATTAAACGTAGTGTGTGGAAGATAGTAATTGTTTGCAGAAAGTAAACAGTAAGCAGTAGATGGTTTATCAATGGTAGAAGAATGGACTGGGGTCCATAGTTCACTAGAGGTGATTCTCCTTAAGATAAATAACATGTTGGGTGAACAAATTACAGTGGGGCAATTGACAGACTCGAGAAAGCATACATGCATATACTAATCATCTTGACTCCTACAATATTTGACTGGGAATTACAACATTATACATAGACCGTAATCCAACTGCATCTATGACTAATAATCCACCTTCAGGTTATCATCCGAACCCTCTCCAGTATTAAGTTGCAAGCAACAGTTAATTGCATTAAGCAAAGTGTGTAAAGAAAACAATATGATTGTCCTATGGCTAAAGGATTATTGTTTTCTCCCTAGTAGCAACAGCACATCTAGTACCTTAGAGATTCCTGTCACTTCCCCAGATTACTAGAGTAATGCACCCACTATCGAGCATAAATACTCCCTCTGGGACTTGCTAGCATCTACTTGGCCAAGATAGCTACTAACAACGGAAAGCATGCAAGATCACAAATAACATAGACATGATAGAGTCAATAATCAATCTGAAATAGCATCTCAATATCCATCGGATCCCCATAAACACAACATGTAAGATTACAAATAGATGATCTTGATCATGAACGGAGCTCACAAGATCTAAACATGATAGCACAAAGGAGGAGAACCAACCATCTAGCTAGTACATGGACCCATAGTCTAGGGATGAACTACTCACGCATCACACCGGAGGTAGTCATGGTGATGAAGAAATCCTCCAGGGTGATCTCTCCCCTCTGGAAGGGTGCCAGGAAGAGCTTCAGATCCCTCCCGATCTAGGGATGGAGATTTTGAGCGGGTCTTTGATCGGGTCCTTAGGGTTTTCGTCCCGGAAGGCTTTTATATGCGGAAGGGCAAGTTCGGTGGAGCACCAGGTGGCCCAAACCCCTGGTGGTGCCCCCCCAGGCCGTGCCGCCACCAGGTGTGGCCGCCCTGGTGCGCCACTTCGTCTCCCCTCCAGACTCCGTGTTTCTTCGGGTAAAATATTGACTTGGGATTTTGTCCGTTCCAATTCCGAGAATATTTCTCACGAGGGTTTAACTCATCAATGCCCATAGTTATGGACTTGGGTTTTGGAGAAGGAGGGAGCGCTGGAGACATCTATCGGCTAGCAAACAAGCACACAGGGGACAAAGGATTTACCCAGGTTCATGCCTCGTAGAGGTCCCTACTCCTGCTTGTCTGCTCGTGGAATTATCGAAGGAGTCGAAAGTTACAATGGTGCGCAAATGCAATTTGGCGAGGGTTGTGGAAACTAGGGTTGCATGTGTCCTTCTCGCCTCCCCCTCCTAGCCTTTATATAGATAGGCTAGGTCTCGGGTAGGAGATCGAGTCAGTTACAAGTTAGGGTTTTCCCCTTCAAACTTTCTATCTTTAGCTTCTTCTTGTCCCTCAAGAAATCAAGAGTCCGCAGGTTAGTCGAGTCCTTTCATCTGGGCCTTGGCAACACCGTGGGCCTGTACGTATTTAGACCATATATACCAAGCTCGAGTACCTGTAGGGTATACCCATGTCAGTAGCCCCCGAGTATCCAGTGGAATCGCAGATTCGACTTGGTACTTTTTGAAGTCTTCGAGTTCCCGAATGAGTACATTTTCGACTGCTTTCATTTATGTCATAGGGATTGTTCATATACGTGTCTGATATAGCCGAAGTATCGGTATCAGTTAACCACCTTAGGGTGAAACAATGCAATCTACTCGAATTCGAGTCCCCGGACTCGAATCCGGAAAAGTGCTGGCGTAATTCGACTCAGGCCGCGAAGGTCTTACAGGAGTCGAATTCCAGTTATATGGGTGTGAGCACTTGCCGCGTCCGTCAAGGCATGTTCATCGTGCCTGCAGGCACGGATATTTTTCTGGTAGTGCGCAGTTAAATGGGTTGCCAGGCCTTATTCAGGTCTTACCTTCACGCTGTAAGCGCGACATCCGAATTTTATCATCTCGGAGACGATTCGGGCGACCCAGGAGACGTAGTCTCTTTGTAGGGAAAATTATGAGGCGGTGTCGCCATGATCTGCGAGTGCGGATGTTATCAACACACAGTTTTTGTGCAAATAATAATAGGGTGCGTGGCCAGCGCTCCCTATGGGAGTAGCCCCCGAGTGCCTGGTTGAGTCGAAGACTCAGGCAGGGACTAAAACACATTTGCGACTGCTGTCGTCTTCTGCTTGCTTGTTTCAGTCGAAGACTCAGGCAGAGACTAAAACACATTTGCGACTGCTGTCGTCTTCTGCTTGCTTGTTTCAGTAGAAATTGTTTCCGGCGCTCCCTATGGGAGTAACCCATGTCCTTAGTCGAACCGTGTTTCGAGTGGTTGGGTTTGAATTTGATTGCCTATATCCCTGCAATAAGAAAAGAAAAAATCGTAGGGTGCGCGGCTAGCACTCCCTATGGGAGTAGCCCCCGAGTGCTTGGTGGAGTCGAAGACTCTAGCAAGGACTAAAGTAGTCGAAGTTTTCCGCTGCGTAGCTGTTGATGACGTCAGTGCTGACGCTTGCATGACCTCAGTTGCCCGCGTGAGCGATTTTGACGGGACGTGACGAGTGGTGGGTCCCACTTTCTGACTTTGATTTGACTGGGCGTGCGTAATCTTATTATTAACTGTGCCTCCTCGATTTCCATGCGTAATGGGAGCAGTGGAGGGACGGTTCGAGCTTCCTCTTCTCCATGTGTCGAACGCGATGCGTGCCACGTGCCCAGTAGGGTTTTTGTGAGCCGTTGATTGCATCTCCTAGGGGTTAAGTAGCGGCGCTACGGCGGTAATTTTCCATCTGCGCTCTTTTCTTCCTCACTGCCATCGCCATTGTTGCTGCTCATCTGCTTTTCCCTGTGCTCATCTCCTCCTCAACTCTGGACCACCTCCGCTTATTTCCAAGTTATTTTCTGCGTTCTCATCGCCGCCGCGCAATGGGAAAGAAGAAAGGAGGCGATGCCGCTGAATCCGCGGCCACCGTCGCTGCGCCGAAGAAGAAGGGTGGCCCCGCTGCTGCGGGCACCAGTGCCACCGCCGGCGGGAAATAGAAGGTCGCGGGCACCCGCGTGACCAATGGCGCGTGGCACCCCTCTATCATCAAAGCGTCGGATCTCCGTCTTCTTCGCCAAGACGGAGTTATTTCTGCAGCAGTCGCCGATGCGCGCGTCCCCATCGGTGAGACCATTCCTGTGCCTCCCGCCAGTTTTCGAGTGATGTTTTTTGCATTCGTCATTCGCGGCGTTTCTTTGCCTCTCCACCCCTTTCTTAGGTGTCTCCTTTGTTTCTACGGGCTCCAGCTCCATCAGCTGTCACCAAACTCGATTCTTCACATCTCCTGTTTCATCACTCTTTGTGAGTGCGGGCTCGGAATCGAGCCGCACTTTGGCCTTTGAAACGCTTATTTAAACTAAAGCGTTAGTCCGCATCTGGCTCTCTAGTTTACGATGTAGGTGGTTGTGGAATCCATGTCGACCCGTCGGCCACCTACTTCGACATCAAGCTCGCCAAGTCCGTCTAGGGATGGAGGGACAAATGGTTCTATGTTCGCGACCAGAAGGCCAAGGACGAGCACTTTGGACTCGCGCCTTTCAATCTCGCGACTCCCTGCAAGAAGATGCGTTCTTGGAAGAACGTGATCATGCCTTCCAAACTCGCGGAGACAGACGTACTATATCAACGCGTCTGCGACCTCGAGAGTCGCATAGGCGTAGAAGAGGGAGGCTGCGCCCTTGTTAGGACTTGGCTGCATCGTCACGTCCAGCCTCTCTAGGCCAGAGTCCATCCCATGTTTCAATGGGCTGGCGCTGATGATGCCACTCGCGTGTCTGCCGATGGCATGTCCGCGAGTGAGGTAGATAAGAGGGTGCGACTGGTCACGAAGTACACCTTCAAGGATGTGCTTCCGAATGAGCCAGTCGTTCCTCCTTTCGATGCTTCGAATCCTCCTCCTGAGGTACAGTTGTGCTACGCTGTAGCTTACTTTCGCGATTGCTTTTTTTGTTGCTTACCTGTTCTGTTTTCTGATCTTTACTGTCTGTATGCAGGATTGGGCGGTGTCGCCTTGTATGCCTCCTCTCCCTGAGGGTATTATTTCCCGCGAAGCTTTGGAAGAGGACGAGTCTGAGTCGACTGTCCCTTCTGATGTGGAAGAGGAAGCCCCCGAGTCCGAGAGCCCGGATACTCGCAAGCGTTCGCGCAGCGAGGACTCCGATGCGTCGACTCCTTCGACTCCAGAAGGCACAGCTGCTGGCGCGGAGTCACCGATTCCCGCCGTTCCTGTGAGGGCTGTGGCACCATCTTCCCGCAAGAAGATGCGATTGCCGAAGGAGTCTTCGTCAGCGTCGGCGGAGGCCACGTTTAATCTTGACAACTTTGACTGGTAAATTTGCGAGTTCACTAGTTCTTTTCTGTTTTATTCTTGTTGTCTTTGCCCTGGAGTTTTCCTTTTCTCAATGTGAATTTGGTCTTGTAGCCAAGAGGCGTCATCATCTTCTGGCGACGTCGAGTTTGTGAAGGAATCTGGAGTCACAACCTCAAGGGCCAAAGTAGAGGTCGAGCGCGCTCCTTCTCCTCCGTCGGCGGCCCACTCCGGGCACAATTCTTCTAGCTCTCCTCACGTAGGGGAGCATCGAATAGTTGCTCGGATGACGGTTCAGCAAACTTCTTCGGAGTCGCTAGAGGACCATGTAAGTATATCTTTCCTTCTTTTTAGTGTGGCAGTCAATGCCTTCTGTTGCCCTCTTCTGACTCCTTGTTTTGTGTGACAGATCCTTGTAAAGGAAGCTGCGCAAGTGGCGGAGCAGGTGATGGCGATGGGTCGCCAGCATGCAATGCTGGAGACGCGTTACCGCGTGGTCAAAAGTGAGTGCTTCTACACTTTATCTTTTCGTCTTCTCTCTGTTTTGGTGTAATCGACTGATAGCCAATTATTGACTGCCATGTAGCTGAGCATAATGCTTTACTGCGCAACGTCGCCACGTTGAAGAAGACATTAGCCGGAGCTGTGAAGGGGCGCGACAAGGCAATCGCGGCTCGTGATGATGCCCAAAAGCGTGAAGAGGATTTGCGCGCCTCCTTTGCGGCCAGGGAAAAGTTGTTCGAAGAGCAACTGTTCTCAGTCGCCAAGGCCCTCTTAGGTACCTTTACTGGTAGATATTTTATTGATGTTCCTATCTGCATCTAGAGTTTTGCCGGTGGCACTAGAAGTTTGATCCATGTGTGTATTTTCGGTGTAGATGCTGGCGACTTGAATTTTGACCCGCAGGCCCTTCGTCGTGATGACGCTCTGGCCGGCGCGGTATCTGCGGTCGAGGACCGAAGCGCCGCCATCTAGGATACATTGTCCAAGGCCAAGGTCGCCCTTAGTCGCCTCCGAGAGGAGTTGATGCCGAAGGCGGAGCTGGTCGATAATATGGACAAGCTGGTGGAGTCACTCGCCAGGGGTGTGCCTGCTACCTACAAGAACTCCCTCCGGGCGGCTGGTGCGACGATGTCACTCGCCATGGTGCAAGCCCACGGAGTCGAGATAGATCCCTCTACGGTGTCAAAGGCGATGCCTGTTGGCGCGGATGGTCATCAGGTAGTCTTCGCTCCCTTTTTGACTACTTGTGCCAAATATGGCCATTCCTTGATAAATACTGTTGCCAAGTATTCGGAGGAGCTCCAACGTGTGAAGAAGGCGGCGAAAGCTTCGGCCTCAGGGGCCGGCGGAAAGTCAGTGGCATCTGATACTGCCACGGACTTCATGAAGCCCCCGAAGCCGTTGAATTCGAAGAAGCCAGCTGCTCCGTAGTTAGCTTGTTGTAATAATTGATCAGTTGCCTTTTTAGCCTGAGGACGTGCCTGCTGGCGAGTGTGTTTGTAACACTTATGCTTATCTTGAATGCATCTGTTCCCCTTGCCTTTGTGTTAATTTGGTCACCTTAATTGCCTTTGTCTTGACTTGTGGTAGGGTGCATCGAGTGGTCCTGTGGGGGAAACCAGGATTCACAATGTCTTGATGAGACAGTGGCACCGCCGCGCTCCAGGGTAGAGGAGCTGTCCTTGCTGTCGCGACTTCGTGATCGCGTGAAGGAGTTGGAGCGCGAGTTGCCCCTGATCCGTGGTAACGCAAACGTGTGGAAGTCGAAGGCGGAAAAATCCACCCCCCCCCCCCACGAGCAATATCTGCTTGGCAAGGTGACGCAGCTGGGCGACCAGTTTAAGTGTTAGTTTGCTCATCCTCATCTTTTCCTTTGTAGTTAGTCGCAATGGTACGTTATACTCATGCTGTTGGTGCTGCTTCGTGTAGTTGTTAGCGCATGCCATCCGCAGGAGGAGAGGGATAGGATTGCCATCCGCCTTCATGATCTCACCCAGGAGCAACTTCAAGAGAGTGGATACTTCTGGGTAGATCATGATCGTGCGACTGCATTGGCGACCCTGCAGGATCGCGCTTCGCGAGTGCTGCTCTTCCTGAAGAAGTCACCGTCGTGTTTGAAGAACATCTATCAGGCGATGTTCCCGTTGGATGACATTTCATCAAGCCTGTTGGCTCTTCTGGCCAAATTTCAAGATATGTCCGCGGTTCGCGAGTGCGTGAAGCAGCAGTTGGTGGCTGGTGCCAAGGCTGCCCTCTCGATGGTGCGATTGCACAGGCCTAACGTGGATGTCGCCGCCATTGCTTCTGGTCCGCCAGCGCCGCCAGCCGGATCTGCTTGGAATATGGTGCCACACTATCAGGCGGTGGACCTTCTAGCACAGGAGATTGTCGACTTCTTCGAGGAACAAACCAATGTTCTTCTATTGCAGCAGTAGCCAGATTTGTATCCTGCACATAAGTGTATTTGTGTTGTAAAGTTCATGTATAGGTTGTAGATATTTTATTGTTGAATGTGTATAAACAGCTTTGTTAGCGTGAGGTGCGTTGCACTATGCGAGTCCTTTTCGTTAGCCTGGCCATACCTTTGTCAACCTGCCAGGCGCGTTGCAGGTGGGTTGAGTTTGCATTAAGGGGTTTGATTGATGTGCCAGCTACTCAGGATATCGCGTTTATTGGTTCGAAGAACAGATGTATGTAGGGTGGCGTAGCCCCCGAGTATAAAATTGACAGAAGTGAAAAGAAAGAACACAGAGTTTTGGGGAACTTAGCTTTTATTTATTTGAAGAACAGTACGAGGTACAATGTGTGGCTAAGTAGCCTTGGCTGAGTAGCCTTATTTGCGATGTAAAAGTAAAAACAGCTAGGGGTAGAAGCGTCGCAGTTGTGTGACGTTCCAAGGGTTGGAGTATGCGACTCCTGTCTCTAAATCTTGAAGGCGATAGGCGCCACCTGGGATTACTTCTGTAATCACGTACGGTCCTTCCCAGGGGGACTCGAGCTTGAGATGCCCCTGCTGCTTCAGTCGCAAGACCAGGTCACCTTCGACGAAGGATCTGGGGCGAAGCCTTCTACTGTGGTAGTTGCGCAGGTTCTGCTGGTAGATCGTGGATCTTTCTGCGGCGATTTCTCTTGCCTCGTCGGGGAGGTCGACGGAGTCTTCGAGTGCAAGATATGACTCTTGTTCGCTGTAAGCGACTACGCGTGGCGCCTTGTACCGAACTTCGGCGGGTAGTACTGCTTATGCTCCGTGCACCATAAAGAATGGCGTGTAGCCCGTGGCGCTGTTTGGAGTTGTTCGTAGGCTCCAGAGTACGGATTGGAGCTCATCTGGCCAGCAACCCGCGGCTTGCTCGAGTGGTCGAAGGAGTTGCTTCTTGATGCCGCTGCAGACAAGCCCGTTTGCTTTTTCCACCTGACCGTTGGTCTGTGGATGCGCGACTGAGGCGTAACTGATGTTGATCCCCAGGTTTCCGCAGAATTCTTGGAACTCGTTGGATGTGAAGTTCGTCCTGTTGTCAGTGATGATGCTGTGCGGCACGCCGAAGCGGTAGACAATGGACTCGAAGAACTTGACCGCGATGTGCCCTGATTGCTTGGTCACTAGCATGGCCTCAATCCACTTGGTGAACTTGTCGACTGCGACCAAGAGGTAGACGTAGCCTCCTTGCGATGACCTTGGGAGCTTGCCCACCATGTCGAGCCCCCATTCTGCGAAGGGCCAGGCCAATGGAATAGGCCGTAGTTCTGCGCCTGGTGCGTGTGGCTTGTCCGCGAATCGCTGACAAGCATTGCACTTTTGGACTATGTCCTTGGCGTCGCGCATGGCTGTGGGCCAGTAAAATCCATCTCGTAGAGCTTTGGCGACGAGGGCGCGACTGCCGGTGTGGTTCCCGCAGGTCCCTTCATGGATGTCGAGGAGGACTGCTCTTCCATCGGCCAAGGAGACGCATCGTTGTAACACGCCTGTGATGTTGCGTTTATACAATTCACCGTTGATAATGGTGAATGCGTTGGAGCATCGCAGGATGTGCCGTGCGTCTGTCGGGTCATCCGGTAGGGGCTTAATGAGGAGGTACATAATGTACGGCTGCGTCCAGGATTGTTCGATCATCATGATGCTCATTGGGACCTCGAGTCCTGTGTCTAGCTCCAAGTCATCGAGTGCCATTGGCTCATTGGGTGGCGTAGCACCCGAGTCCATTGCTGCGCTTGTTTTCTTCTCTGTGGCCTTTGGCTTGATTGAGCGTTCGCAGATGCGCTCAAGAAATACCCTAGGTGGTATGGGGGCGCAGGTAGAGCCTATGTTGGCGAGTGCGTTTGCCTCCTCGTTGCTTTCACGACCTACATGTCGCAACTCGCAACCATCAAAGTCTCCCTCGAGTGTATCGTAGAGGTCGCGGTATGCGATCATGTTGTCATTCAGTGCGTCGCACTCGTGCATTGTTTGGTTGACGACCAGCTTGGAGTCGCCATATATGATGAGCCTCTTTGTACCGCAGGCTTTTGCCATCCTCATCCCGTGCAACAGGGCCTCGTATTCGGCCTCGTTGTTTGAGGCTGTGAACTGCATTCGCAGGATGTATTTCAGCTTGTCCCCTTGAGGTGATGTTAGTATGACACCTGCTCCTGCTCCATCTTTCCGCTTGGATCCATCGAAGTGCATTGTCCAGAGGTAGGACATATCTGGCTTGTCCGAGAGTTGGTTTTCCATCCAATGCACGAGGAAATCAGGGAGAACTTGCGACTTGATTGCGTCGCGCTTTTCGTATGTGATGTCTCATGGAGACAGTTCGATTCCCCAAAGCGCGACTCGTCCCGTGGCGTCGGGGTTATTGAGGATATGCCCTAATGGGGCGTCGCTGACTACCACGATTGGGTGTTCCTGGAAGTAATGGCGCAGTCGCCGGGCGGTCATGAAGACGCCGTACGCCAGCTTCTGGTAGTGCGGGTACCGCTGTTTTGTTGGCGTGAGGACCTCGCTGAGGTAGTATACCGGGCATTGTACGCCATGGACCTTGTTTTCCTCGGCCCGCTCGACGACGAGCACTGTACTAACCACTTGGTTGGTAGCGGAGATGTACAGCAGTAGTGGTTCCCTTTCTCCTGGAGTCACCAGTACTGGCGAGGTGGATAGCAGGCGCTTGAGATCTTCAAATGCTTCTTGCGCTTCATTGGTCCACTCGAATTTGTCAGCTTTGCGGAGGAGCTGATAGAAGGGCAGTGCCTTTTCTCCCATTCGATTGATAAATCGACTGAGGGCCGCGATTCGTTCGGCTAGTTGCTGGACGTCTCTTATGTTCTTTGGCTTCTCCATGGCCAGTATGGCCTTTATCTTTTTCAGGTTTGCCTCAATCCCTCTCGCGGAGATGAGATACCCGAGCAGCTGCCCAGATGGTACGCCGAAGGCGCATTTGTCCGGATTGAGCTTAATCCGGTAACGATCGAGATTGGCGAAGGTTTCGTGCAAGTCGTCGATTAGAGAGGCTTCCTCCTTGGTTTTGATTACTATGTCGTCAACATAGACTTGGATGTTGCGACCCAGTTGCTCCTTGAGGCAAGCCTCCATGCACCGCTGGTAGGTGGCTCCCGCGTTTTTTAGCCCGAAGGGCATTGTGTTGTAGCAGAACACACCGAAGGGCGTTGTACACGCGGTATTCTCCTGGTCTTCCTCCTTCATTCGAATTTGGTTATAGCCTGAGTAGGCATCGAGGAAGCAGAGGCGCTCGCATCCAGCGGTGGAGTCGATGATTTGATCGATCCGTGGTAGCGGGAAGTGATCTTTTGGGCAGCGCTTGTTTAAAGAAGTGAAGTCCACGCACATCCGTAGGATATCTGTGTCCTTTTTTGGCACCAGCACCGTATTGGCGAGCCAAGTGCTTTCCTTGATCTCGCGTATGAATTTGGCCTCGAGGAGTCTGTTGATCTCCATTCTGACTGCCTGCGCTCGTGGCTCAGACTGTCGCCTGATTGTTTGCTTGACTGGCCTTGTGTCGGGGTTGACATTGAGTGCGTGCTCGGCGAATTCCCTAGGAACTCCTGGCATGTCCGCAGGACACCAGGCAAAAATTTCCCAGTGCTCACGGAGGAATTCAACGAGCGCGAGTTCCTATGCGGGACTCAAGTTGTTGGCGATGAGGGCTGTTTTGGCGGGTTCTGACGGATGGACCTACACCTTCTTTGTGTGCACAGATGAGTCGAAGGAGAGATCAGGTGAGCTTGGCCTACTCAAGGGAGGCAGACTGTTGTCTGCCGTTTCCTTCAATCGCGCGAGCTCCTCCTGCATGCCGAAGGACTGGGAGATTCTGTTGAATTCCCTGTCGCAACTGTCAGATCCCTCAAAGCTCCCGTTGATCCTGATGATGCCGTTGGGACCTGGCATTTTCATCTGCAGGTAGGCGTAGTGGGGTACCGCCATGAACCTAGCGAACGCGACGCGTCCGAGGATGCAGTGGTATTGCGAGGGCCAGTCGACGACCTCAAAGTCGACGCGCTCGCGCCGGAAGTTCTTTGGCGTGCCGAATATGACGTCGAGGTTGATTTTGCCCAGGGGTATACGCCTTTCCCTGGGATGATGTCGTCGAACATTATGTCCGATGCCTCCAAGCAGGTTAGAGGGATCCTCATTGCTCACAAGGTACTCGCGAATATGAGGTTGATGCCGCTTCTGCCATCCATGGAGACGCGACTCATGTCGAAGCCTCCAATTCGCGCCTCGAGTACGAGGGGGCAATGACCTGGGCGAGGTACTTGAGGCGGGTGGTCACGTTTATCGAAGGTAATGCACGACTCACTGCCACTGAGGTACTCAGTGGTGGATGGTGGCGAGTGCATGGCCAAGTTGACTTGGCGAGTGATGGCTTTCTGCACCCTGTTGGAGGGGCGCCCCTTTTGGATCATCATGGTACCCATGGCCCGTGGGTACGGTTCTCCTCCGTGGTGCTGGTCCGGTGCAGCTCCGTTCGGGGGTGGCCCAGGTGGTGGTGGCGGTGCGCCATGTGCCACGGCGCCTGGAGCGGCTCCGTAGCCTCTTTCGACTGCGTTGCGGTTCATCCGAACCAATCCCTCGTGTAGCTTGAGGAACTCGCGGCAGTCCTTGAGGAGGTGGCTAGACATTCTCTTGCCATCATGCTTGTCGATGTAGAAGTGTACCGTGCATGGCCCAGACAGTTTGTCCTCGATGGAGGTCGCGGGTGCCTCGTCGCGAGTGCGGTGTTGCCACACTTGCGTGGTTTTCCCAGAGTCGCGGTATCTGCCGCTGTGGTATCCGCTGTTGCGGTTTTTGTCGCGTCTATCGGCGTAGCCGGCTACGACCATGTTGACGTCGTCACGGTCATCGTAGATGCGCATGCGGCGTTTGCCTCGGCGGTCGCGTCTGCGTTCGAGTTCTGCCTCCTCGTTGGAGTGAGCACGATTCTTCACCGAATCTTCTCCATCGGCCCACCGATTCGCGATCTCCATCAGGTGGTCGATGGTTTGGGGCTTTGAGCGGCCTAGATCCTCCCTGAGTTCCATGCGGCGGACGCCACCGTTGAATGCATCAATTGCGCGGTCTTCCAAGATGTTCTCCGCGGAGTTCTTGATGATGGACCACCTTTGGATGTAGGAGCGCAGCGATTTGCCAGATCTTTGCTGGCAGCATCTCAATTCTTCGATTGAGGCGGGCCATTTGTGCGTGCCCTTAAAGTTGCGCATGAAGCTATAGACCAGCTCATCCCAACTGCGAATGGATCCGCGTGGGAGGTTATTGAGCCATGCTCGAGCGGCGCCCTGCAGCTGTAGCTGTAGGCATTTCAAGGCAGTACTTCGATTGCCCCCGTGTAGCCTGACAGAGGAGATGTGGTCTTCCAGCCAGATCTTGGGGTCCTATAGACCATCAAATTTCGGGTTCTCCGATGGGAGTTTAAACCCTTTAGGCATTCGCTTTTGCCTGATGGATCTGCTGAAGCATCTGGTGCCGCAGAGCTCCCCATCTTCCTCTTCCGAGTCAGTCGATAGAGCACGTCGTGCCCTTGACTTGTCGATCTTGCGTTGCCTGAGGTCATTGCGCGCATCGTAGTCGCGATCGTGTCGCCGTGAGCGACGGCGTCGAGACAGGTCGTGACTGTCATCGCTAGATGAGGGTGAGGAGTAGCGCTTTGCTAGCGCTTTGCCCCTTTTTGGGTCTGGTACCGGCTCCTTGTCGAGGGCGACCTCGATTAACCCCAAACCTGCGATCATAGATTGGTGCATGGCAGTTCGGGGGTCTCCAGCCGGTGGCTGGTTGTTAAGGAGGTACATGGTGGCTGCTGTCACCGCAGCCTGCGGCGTCCTGGGAACCACATTGCCTCTCGTGTCGACTGTCATAGAGCCGAAGTCGAGGACTTTCGCGACGTCTATGCGCTCTTGTTCGGTGAGGTGAGCCATTCGCGACTGCCTCTTCTTGGCGAGGTACTCGTTGCCTCGTGAGGAGGATCCTCCGTAGGAGGAGAGACCAGCGCGACAAAGGCTCGACTCGTCCGCCGCCTTTTTACGCGCCTCAAGTTGCGCGATTGCTTGTTTTTGGCGCTTGAATTCCTCTTTTAGGAGCCAGTGGTAGCCCATCAGTAGTTCTTGCGGGGACCGGAAGGGTAGAGGTGCACCTCGTAGGGCTTCGCGGCAGCGATCCCAGTCTTGCTCGTTGAGCTTGATTACGACGCATTCGCCGGTTTGCTCGTTGATCATGCTAGGAGGTTTGACTGCTCCTCTGTTGGCTCCGTTACCGCCGTTGCCTCCATTGCCACCGTTGCCGCTGTTGGGCGGATCGGTGCCATTGCCGGTGTTACCACCATTGGCGCGATTGGCGGAGGTGTCGCCTGTGTTGATAACGACGCACATGAAGTGGTTGGGGAACCTGTTGCTTCCACAACTTTCAGATCCGGAACCGTAAGTTCCATCTTTAGTGGCCAGATTGCTCAGATCGGAATCGCGACTGCTGTCGCTGATCGTGTTCTCGACTACCACCGGAGCGTTGAGCTTGCTGAGGGTGCCGATCGATGGAGGGAACAACGATGCCGGGGCAATCGCCGGTGCTGTCGGCTGATCGGACATGCGAAGCGTGCCCGTCTGGCCAACTTGGAAGAGGAAGCTCCCAATCGCCAGACTGATTCCGTCGCCCACAGATTTGAAGGATGCGCGGGTGGCGGGCGTGTGGACGGTGAAGTCGAACGCACCGAAGAGCTAGCGAATCTCCGCTGTTGCGGAGTTGTAGATCGCAGTCGATGGAGCCGAAGAAGCCGCAACATCAGCACTCCCAATTCCCACAGACGGTGCCACTTAACGAGGTTTTAACTCATCAATGCCCATAGTTATGGCCTTTGGTTTTGGAGAAGGAGGGAGCCCTGGAGACATCTATCGGCTAGCAAACAAGTACACAGGGGACAAAGGATTTACCCAGGTTCAGGCCTCGTAGAGGGTCCTACTCCTGCTTGTCTGCTCGTGGAATTATCGAAGGAGTCGAAAGTTACAATGGTGCGCAAATGCAATCTGGCAAGGGTTGTGGAAACTAGGGTTGCGTGTGTCCTTCTCGCCGCCCCCTCCTAGCCTTTATATAGATAGGCTAGGTCTCGGGTTGCAGGTCGAGTCGGTTACAAGTTAGGGTTTTCCCCTTCCAACTTTCTATCTTTAGCTTCTTCTTGTCCCTCAAGCAATCGAGAGTCTGCAGGTTACTCGAGTCCTTTTATCTGGGCCTTGGCGACACCGTGGGCCTGTACGTATTTAGACCGTATATACCAAGATCGAGTACCTGTAGGGTATACCCCTGTCAATTTCCTTACTAGCTTTTCTGAAACCAAAAATAGCAGAAAATATGCAACTGACACTATGGCATCTTGTAAATGGGTTAGTTCCAGAAAATGTATAAAAATACCTCAAATTATGAAAAAACATAAGAAAGTAGATACTAAACATGCATGGAGCATCAAAAATTATAGATAAGTTTACGACGTATCAACGTCCCCAAGCTTAACTCATACTCGTCCTCGAGTAGGTAAGTGATAAAAAAGAATAATTTTTTAGGTGACATGCACCATCACAATCTTGATCAAGGTATTTGTAAAACATTGATAGCTAGGATCATATTACTTTAACATAGCATGAAAGATATAGTTCTAACAATAAGACATAGCAACTATGTTGTAACATGAAGAGATACAAACAAAAGATTCATGAATAACAATGCTTCGAAAGACGTTTGTTTGTTTCACATATAGAAAGCATAATGAGAATGGTATTCAGCTTGTCCCTCATGGTGTAGAAAAACATAAATGCATAGGACACCTTCATAGTTCATAAGGGTGACTAGATAGAAATAGTTTAAGAACATGCGATATCAAAGTTATGAATCAATCAACAAGTTTTGGGACAATGCACATTAAACTAAGAATGACCACTATGCTCTCTCAATAGGTGCATAAAGATAGAAGATGGAGACTCAACATAAAAGTAAAAGAAAGGCCCTTCATAGAAGGAAGCAGGGATTCAAGATTCATAAAGAGCTTCCAAAAATTATGGTACTTATTAGCTTTCAGCTCTCATTGCCCCTATCATAAGCATATTTAGGTGATTAAGGTTATAGTGAACAAATATGAGGATATGCTTGACAAGTTATAAGTTGAAAATCTCATGCCCCTTGCTTACGAGTACCAGACCTCATGCTACTCAACTTTAGTCACGAGTAAGTTCTTGTCATTGTAAGTACATGTGTATCATAGAGAATCGCCAACGGGGGTACCCCTTGCCCCATGATACAGGAGCTTTCCCATGTCAAAATGACAAGGCAACAGAGCAATGAGCATCTCAGTGATCCTTTTATTTCCTATTTGCATAGGGTTTTTTTATTTCCTATTTGCATAGGTTTTATTATTATTGAGATTGCTCACTATGGTTATGCTGCAAGTTTCCTCCATGATTCGGCATGGCTTAGGCTAGCCACCCAGACGTTTCTAACACATATACAAACTCCATGATCTTACAAGCTCCCCTTTTATTTCACACCGCCGGGATCCATAAGCAAAAGAATATGATATCAACTAAATAAAGTGCAACGTTGAAAGCGTTCCCCATGATAACATGGTTCTGCTAATTCACAACTTACAAAGCGCAAGCATATACGCAACATATATGGGCACAATGGTTCAAGTTTATTAAGTGCAAGAAATTAAAGTGTGCCATCAAGTTTGTGAGAGCTTTAATCACTAATTTTCACATAACAAGTTTAATTCGGAAGGTAGATAAAAACATGAATATACTTAGAATAGCAATAATGCTAATAGGTAGGTATGGTGGACTCTTTGGAATAACTTGGTTTTATTTGGAGTTGGGTGCATGAGTGGAACTCATACTTGGTACATGTGGAGGCTAGCAAAAGACTGGGATCAACCAACTAAGAGAGCAATACTGGCCATAATCATGCAAAGCGACAAAACATTATTAATTAAAGCATAAAGTGATATTACAAGTCGAAAACTAAATGATCATAGAGGCTATGGTGACTTGGTGTAGTCTTAACATGGTGTGAGCATGTGCCAAGTCAACCCAAATAAATCATCAAATGAGAATACCACAATATTATGCTTTTATATGCTAAAACAACGCATGATTCTTTCAAGGCACATTAAGCAATCTCAATTGTTTGTAACAAGTCATGCTACAACAATAATCACTAAGAATAAAGTCAACGCAATATCAAACATGACATGATAAAGTCTAAGCCACAGTCAAAACAAGACTCCTTTTATACTAGTTATAATCATGAACTTTCCTACTCTTTTCCAAACCAAATCAACGTATTTGAAACTATGTATGAATGCGGGGGTCCAACCAATTTATTTAAGAAAAGGAAAACTAAAAACAAAAATGAAGACGCTCCAAGAACAACACAAATGTGCATGAAACAATAAAAATGAAGTATTCGGAAGAAAACCTGAGATTTTTATTGATGAAGAAGGGGATGCCTTGGGCATCCCCAAGCTTTGACGCTTGTACTTCTTTAATATTTCTTGGGGTGACACAGGTGGCATCCCCAAGCTTGAGCTTTTGTCCTTACTTCATCTTATCACATTATTGTCCCCTACACTTTAAAATTTCCTTCATACAAAACTTCACACAATCTTCATTAGCAATATTAGTGTACTTAAGATAATAAGTCTTTAGGTTTAGTTTCAACACAAGTAAAACTTCCATTAAAAAAAGCTACTGTAGCAATTTCTTTTAAAAGTTCAAGTGATCAAAGAGAACTCAAAGACAAATAGATTAAGAGGCAAATGCAAATAATGGCAGAAATCTGTCAAAACAGACCAGCAGGTAAAATTCGATTTTTTTCGAAGACCTTCTGTTGCTCAAATCGAAAAGTGTTAAGCTAAGTAAAGTTAGATAACAACCTGGGTCATAAGAAAAAAATTACAGCTCAATCCAACGTATAGAGATTTTTCATGAATTTTTACGGCAAAGCACAAAAATCTGTTTTGGGACAGCAACTTTCCCAAGCATTATTTCTCTCTCATTAGAGGTTATTCTTGGCTCAAAAAACACACAAAAAGGATAAGGAGAGGTTATTACTGAGGAAATCACTTCCAAGACTCAACAAAAGAAAAAATTATTGACTAAAAATTTGGGTTATCTCCCAATAAGTGCTTTTCTTTAACGCCTTTGAGCTAGGCATAAGAACCAAGATTTAAGTATTCTCAAATGAAGAAGCATTAAGAGCAAAATTTGTTTTAATAGGAGAGGAAAAATGAATCTTCTCTCTCTTCTTAGGGAAGTGTTCTATACCTTTCTTGAGTGGGAATTGATATTTAATGGTGCCTTCTTTCATATCAATAATGGCACCAACAGTTCTAAGAAAAGGTCTTCCCAAAATAATAGGACAAGAAGCATTGCATTCAACATCCAAAACATAGAAATCAACGGGGACATAGGCATCGTTAACCATAATAAGAACATCATTAATAGTCCTCATGAGTTTCTTTTTAGCATTATCATCAAGTTAGACATTTAAATAACAATCTTCCAATGGTGGCAAATCAAGCATTTCATAAATCTTTCTAAACATAATAGAAACACTAATATCAAGATCACATAAAGCTTTCGGATCAAAATTATTCACTTTCATATTAATTATGGGTTCCCAACCATCTTCTAATTTCATAGGGATAGAAGCTTTATGTTTCAATTTTTCTTCTTTAATTTTTATGAGAGCATCAGTAATGTGTTCTGTAAAGGCCATATTCATATCACTAGCATTAGGAATTTTAGCAAGCTTTTGTAGGAACATAATTACTTCAGAGATATTGCAACCATCAAGATCAAAATCATAATTACCATCCAAGGCAGTAGAGCTATTGTTTCCCATATTTCGAAGAATTTCAGCATTTTTATTGGAAAA
This sequence comes from Avena eriantha, assembly GCA_910589775.1. Taxonomy (NCBI): domain Eukaryota; kingdom Viridiplantae; phylum Streptophyta; class Magnoliopsida; order Poales; family Poaceae; genus Avena; species Avena eriantha. The sequence continues at coordinate 420,943,005 of OU342740.1, forward strand.
GGTTCCATTGGTTTTAGGCATTGTAGCAAAAGGAATGGGGACCTCATGTGGTTTGCTAGCATCAACATTAGTGGTGGTGATAGTACAAATACTACTATTTCTACCAATTTCATCTTCTCTTTCCCACTTAGCATGCAATTCAGCTAACAGTCTAACATTTTCATCAATTCTAACTTGTATGGCATTAGTAGCAGCAAAGGGATTTTCAATGGTTTCAGGTTTAGCAGCCATTTTATTCAAAGAAGGTTCTGCTTTAGACAAAGATGATATATTTGTTTCAGCATTCGAAAGCTTTTCCTCAACAGTTTTATTGAAAGCAGTTTGTTTACTAATAAAATCCTTAAGCATGACTTCAAGTTCAGAGGGTGCACTTCTATTGTTGTTGTAGGAATTTCCATAAGCATTACCATTATTGGGAGGATATGGCCTATAATTATTATTACCAAAATTATTCCTATAGGCATTGTTGTTAAAATTATTGCTTCTAATGAAGTTCACATCAACTTGCTCTTCTTGATCAACCAAAGAGGCTAAGGGAACATGATTTGGATCAATATGAGCTTTCCCATTAACAAGCATAGACATAATAACATCAATTTTATCACTCAAGGAGGAGGTTTCTTCAACAGAATTTACCTTCTTACCTTGTGGAGCTCTCTCGGTGTGCCATTCAGAATAGTGAACCATCATATTATCAAGGAGCTTTGTTGTAGCACCCAAAGTAATGGTCAAAAAGGTACCTCTAGCAGCAGAATCCAACAGATTTCTTGAAGAATAATTCTGTCCTGCATAAAAAGTTTGGATAATCATCCAAGCAGCCAGTACATGAGTGGGACAATTCTTTACCAAAGATTTCATTCTTTCCCAAGCTTGAGCAACATGCTCATTATCAAGTTGTTTAAACTTCATTATTTCACTCCTCATGGATATAATCTTAGTAGGAGGATAGTATTTTCCAATAAAAGCATCTTTGCACTTAGTCCAAGAATCAATACTACTCCTAGTGAAGGAATTCAATCATTCTTTAGCTTTTCCTCTCAAAGAGAAAGGAAAAAATTTAAGTTTAATAATATCTCCATCTATATCCCTATGTTTTTGCATCTCACAAAGTTCAACAAAGTTATTAAGGTGAGCAACAGCATCTTTAGTACCAACACCAGAGAATTGTTCTTTCATAACAAGATTGACCAAAGCAGGTTTAATTTCAAAGAAAGTAGCTTCAAGAATAGGTGGAGCAATAGGTGTGCACATGAAATCATTGTTGTTGGTGCTAGTGAAGTCACACAACTTTTGTGTTTTCAAGAGTAGTCATTTTTTGTGTTTTAATAAAGGCAGCAAACTGGTAAAACTAATTTTTTTTGTGTTTTTGATAAAAGAAACAAGCAAACAAAGCAGAAACAAACTACGCAAAACAAAAAAACAAAGTAAAGAGATTGGTTGTGAGAGACTCCCCTTGTGAAGATGTCCTTGACTCCCGGGCAACGGCGCTAGAAAAAAGGCTTGATGGCTCAAAGTATATCGAGCTCGTTGGGAACCCCAAGAGGAAGGTATGATGAGCACAGCAGCAAGTTTTCCCTTAGTTATGAAACCAAGGTTATCGAACCAGTAGGAGCAAGGAAACAACTGCAAAGGTGTTTCTAGCAACTTGGAATCCTGTACAACACAACCATAGAACTTCGCTCCCAACTTACAGTGTGGTTGTCAATCTCACCGGTTTTGGTGAAAACAAAGGATTAAACGTATTGTGTGGAAGATAGTAATTGTTTGCAGAAAGTAAACAGTAAACAGTAAAATGTAGATGGTTTATCAATGGTAAAAGAATGGACCAGGGTCCATAGATCACTAGAGGTGATTCTCCTTAAGAAAAATAACATGTTGGGTGAACAAATTATAGCGAGGCAATTGACAAACTCGAGAAAGCATACATGCATATACTAATCATCTTGACTCCTATGAGATTTGATTGGGAATTACAACATTATACATAGACCGTAATCCAACTGTATCTATGGCTAATAATCCACGTTCAGGTTATCATCCGAACCCCCTCCAGTATTAAGTTGCAAGCAACAGATAATTGCATTAAGCAAAGTGTGAAAAGTAAACAATACGATTGTCCCATGGACAAAGGATTGCTGTTTTCTCCCTAGTAGCAACAACACATCTAGTACCTTAGAGATTCATGTCACTTCCCCAGATTACTAGAGGCATGAACCCACTATCGAGCATAAATACTCCCTCTTGGACTTGCTAGCATCTACTTGGCGAAGATAGCTACTAACAACGGAAAGCATGCAAGATCACAAATAACATAGACATGATAGAATCAATAATCAATCTGAAATAGCATCTCAATATCCATCGGATCCCCACAAACACAACATGTAAGATTACAAATAGATGATCTTGATCATGAACGGAGCTCACAAGATCTAAACATGATAGGACAAATGAGGAGAACCAACCATCTAGCTACTAGATGGATCTGTAGTCTAGGGATGAACTACTCACGCATCACAACGGAGGCAGTCATGGTGATGAAGAAGGCCTCCAGGGTGATCTCTCCCCTCCGGCAGGGTGCCGGGAAGAGCTTCAGATCCCTCCTGATCTAGGAATGGAGATGGTGGTGGCTACAAACTCTTTCGTGGAATTTTGATCGGGTCATTGATCGGGTCCTTAGGGTTTTCGTCCCGAGAGGCTTTTATAGGCGGAAGGGCAAGGTCGGTGGAGCACCAGGGGGCCCACACCCCTGGTGGTGCCCCTAGGCCATGTCGCCACCAGGTGTGGCCGCCCTGGTGCGCCACTTCATCTCCCCTCCGGACTCCGTGTTGCTTCGGGTAAAATATTGACTTGGGCTTTTGTCCGGTCCAATTCCAAGAATATTTCCTTACTAGATTTTCTGATGCCAAAAACAGCAGAAAATGAGAAACTAGCATTGTGGCATCTTGTTAATAGGTTAGTTCTAGAAAATGTATAAAAATACCTCAAGGTGTGAATAAAACATAAGAAAGTAGATACTAAACAAGCATGGAACATCAAAAATTATAGATACGTTTACGACGTATCATTCGGCAAGGGAGAAGAATATGTTAGGGAAGGCGAACACGTGTTTACCCATGTAATAGAATTTCTCTGTGTCAAGCAGCCGACAGATAGTCAAAAGGAGGCCTTCTACGTCCTTTGTCACATGAGCGGGTTCTTTCAGGATCAACGACTGCTTAAGCTGCCATCACATCTCTGGAAGTGGGCCCAAAATATGGCGACCATCACAGATGAAAATCTCTGAGAACAATTCTTTCGCATCCAGACCCAGTTGTCGGAAATCATCAATCACGATATTGTGTTGTAATGACCGTCAACAACCGTCACCATCGCTCCTATCGTCTCCAACTATAGGGTTCTCGGGAGGAAAAGACACACTCCCATCGACCTCGACCCCAACACCCAGAGGCGCGCCTTCCTCCGGCACGCTAGTCGAACTTGAAGCTCTCGTAGAGCTACCCGCCTAACAAAGATCTTCCGTGAATTTTGCCTTTACCATAGCAACAACCACCGCCTTGTCTTCCCGAGTCTGCTAACATCAGTAAATTATTCAGGAAGCCCAAAAAGAAATCAGTGTTGAAATCGAAATTGATGTTACCTCCTTCATCCCAACTATGGTCTTGCACAACGCTAACTCCTTTCTGCCCTAGTTCTAGAAGAACCCATGGAACATTGATACCTTCAATCCAGATTACAGATGTAGTATAGCTTCTTTTTCCCTAGAAGACCTAGGTTATCGAATCCTCGGGAAGCAGATGCGTAGTGAAGTTACTTTAACAAACCTTCGGAAGTTTTAGAATTCCTTTTGTGTTTTTACCAGACCAAGAGTTTGCGTCTTTTTTTTTGTTGTCGATGATGGATAGAGAGGGCCTAGGGCATTCGGTTTCACCTGTAGCTGTGCAAAATATCTGATGGGAATAAAAGATAGAAATAAAGTATGCAAGTAATTGTTAGAGCAAGATAAATTATATGTGGGCAGTGCATCCATAATTTCTATTGCCTCTGCAACCGCTTATAGAAATAACCTACTAGTCTCATCCATAGAAGAAAGAGAATTAATAATATGCATAGTGATGTCACTGTTAATCCCAAGTTAATCCCTCACATACAGTCGTACTCCCCTTCTGTCACTAGGGTTCCCAACCTGCAGATCAGTCATTACTCATACTCCCTATACCTGGCTCAACCCTCGGGGTCTTGGGTACCTGACAAGTCTTTTGATTGAGGAAAGAGAGGACACAATAATCATCATGTCATACAAACTAATACATGATCCCATCTATGATAAATAACATGCACAAACGCTACATGGCTAGGCCGAAGCCCTTAGCCCAAGGATAATTACTCACACATAGAGATCAGATCAACAATCACGAACATTGTAATAGAAATCATGAGATTGATAGCAAATAATCTTACAATGTCGCCAATCGAAGAAGATATCTACTATTACAAGTGGTGGAATATGGCTACGGAGGTGGAGAAGGGTTTCGATATCTGGAGGCGGCTAATGATCTGGGGCAGAGACTTCAGGGTGAGGCATGCTTGTTTTCTCGTCGCTAGAGGCTTCTTTTTATAGGGGTCCCTTCATGAAAGTTGTTCTGTTTGACCTAGCGGTGGCGGCGCCAACTATACGTCTGGAACTATACGGCCAGAATTTTATTCCGGTCGTATAGTTGGTCGTTAAAGCATCTGCCTATGCTTCACGGTGATGGCTGTGAAATACCACCTCTTTTATCCATATAAATTGTGCCATTTATCCCTCATATCATGTTTCTTCCAGCTATAGCTATGCCTTATATGCATGATTTATATTTCTCATTTACTTTCATATGAGCTTTGCACATTTAGTAATTTAGGTAGAATTTTATCACTTTCCTTTTCTATGGCATGTGTGTAAGTGTTGATTATGATTATGGATAAAACAAAGGCAAAAGGAACAAAAAGAGCATAGTATGGAGGGGCTGCGGGGACCAGACTTAGCCATTTGAGGTGTTGGAAAAGTGAATTTTTCCGACTTCTCAAAATAAATATCCAAGACCATAGGGTTGTATCCCTCGATGATACGAACTTAACAAGCCCAAGAACACCAAAAACAAAGTTCGTATGAAGAAATGGCGGCCAAAATACAAAAGGAGACACGCAGTTTAACAAGCAACTATACGGCCAGAGCTATTTTTTGGTTGTATAGCTCCGCCCGTATAGTTGCCAAAAAGGTCGCAAACAACGGGATTTCGCACCACAAAAGCTCTAGAACCTTCCCTAAGTCATATGATTGTATTGGGGGAACCCTAGGGCATCCCCAAGGCCTATATAAAGGAGGGAGGACCCAAGAGAGAGCCACCAAGCCATATCCTCCACCACGGCGGAGCCCTGACGTCGTGCCACCGCCATAGCCGCCTCCAATTAGATCTACACCATCACCATCACACAATAGGAGAAGAGACTAGGATGTTGAAGGCCTCCACATCGATCTACATTGTCATCTTCATCAACAACATCTCCATCACTGATCCCCTTTGGTTACTTGTTGTAATTCTATATTAAATCTTGGATTTGCACTCGTCTTCAATTGTATCATCATACTTCACCCATATGCTATCCATGATGTTGATTGCCTTCATGTGTGAGTAGTTTCCTTTGTTCTTGGGGGGATGGAGAAACCCTAGTATGAGATTGAATTGAGATAAAGATTATTATGTGATATTGTTGATTATGTGTCTGTATTAATTATCTTCATCTTGATGTTGGGAGTTGTGCACCTCCTTAATATTTGCCTCCTATGGGGACTCGATGAAGGGGATTACTTGTTGGTAGACGGAGGGATTATAGCACTTACTGTGACTATAAAGTTGTTGTCATTCTTTATGTACTAACTTGGGGGAATCAAGGAGAACTCATAAAGCCGTGTCCATGCCACGGGAGAAATCCCTTAATAGCGCAATAATTTGATTGATGTCGATTGTTGTCTATTATGGTTATGAGGATGATGTGTGTAGCGATTGCTGGATGATGGCTCTGAAGTATAGCCATCTACGTCCACATTTAAACTGGATATTACTCATATTCTTGATGAAATATCTCTCTAAACCCTGCCACTAATGCTAATATTCAGAGAGGTATGCAATCCTTTCTTTTATATTTTTCCTGCACAGATAATGTCATTTAAAGGATGGAATCACTACATTAAAGTCAAAGATACGAGATTTCCAACAACCAGAAGAAACCAGGAGTTGTACAACGGAGGCAAACGCTTTAACGACCAACTGTACGACCGGCGCAGAAATTCCGGTCGTATAGTTGGCGCCACCACCGTTAGGTCAAACAGAACAACTTTCAAGAAGGTACCGCTATATACAGAAACCTCAGGCAACAAGAAAACAAGCTAGACCTAGCCAAAAAGTCTCTGCCACAGATCACCAGCCGCCTCTAGATCTCCAAACCCTTCTCCATCTCCATAGCCATATTCCACCACTTGTAATAGTAGATCTCTTCTCCGATTGGCGACATTGTAAGACTATTGCTATCAATCTTATGATTTTCATTACAATTTTTGTGATATTTGATCTCATCTCTATGTGTGAGTAATTCTCCTTGGGCTAAGGGCTTCGGCCTAGCCATGTAGCAATTGTACATGTTATTTATCATAGATGGGATCGTGTATTAGTTTGTATGACATGATGATTATTGTATCCTCTCTTGCCTCGATCCAAGGACTTATTAGTTACCCAAGACCCCGAGGGTTGAGCAAGGTATAGGGAGAATGAGTGATGACTGATCTGCAGGTTGGGAACCCTAGTGACAGAAGGGGTAGTACGGCTATATGTGAGGGATTTTCTTAGGATTAACGGTGACATCACTATGCATATCATTAGTTCTCTTTCTTCTATGGATGAGACTGGTAGGTTATTGCTATAAGCGGTTGCAAAGGCAATAGCAATTATGGATGCACTTCCCACATATATTTTAACTTGTTCTAACAAGTACATGCATACTTTATTTCTATCTTTTATTCCCATCAGATATTTTGCACAGCTACAGGTGAAATCGAACGCCCTAGGCCCTCTCCCTCCATCATCGACAACAACAAAAAGACGCAAACTCTTGGTCCGGTAAAAACACAAAAGGAATTCTAAAACTTCTAAACGTCCGTTAAAGTAACTTCACCATTCATTCGCTTCCCGAGGATTCGATAACCTAGGTCTACTAGGGAAAAAGAAGCTATAGTACATCGGTAATCCGTATCGAAGGTATCACTGTCTATTCGTCCATATATGGAGCTCCTCCCACACATATCATAAATGGTCTTATTCATTATAATAATTTAGATCACTCTTTCTAATTACTAGTGATGGATCCACTACGCCCTGAGAACTCTTTCCATCATCTTGCATACTTTCATAATCATACTTACATGCTCTTGTTTACTTACATCTTTAGTTTACTTGTTGTTCTCTTATTTGAAAACCCAAAAATATATTTTATACAAAACTCACATTTTATCTTGTTACTTAGAACGTTATTTAGCATTACTATTTTAGTATTTAGTTCAAAGAGTTATTAGACTTCAGACTCCTGCTCCCTGTGGGATCGATATCTTTATTTCGAAACTAGCTACAAACGATATGTGCACTTGCAGTCATCAAGCTATTTCCTGGCGCTGTTGTCGGGGAGCTAAGCATTGTAGGTCTTTTAGCTTTTGTTTATTTATTTTAGTTTTGCTAGATTTTTCTAAGCTTTCTTTATTTGCTGCGTTTGTAATTTTGCTTTTGTTTATAAACCAAAAACCCATAAAAATATTTGTTACTAATCATGTCTTCCAAGAAGACTACTCTTGAATAGGAGAAGCTCGCAAGGGAGGAGAAGTTGCGAGAAATACTGAATCAATGACTGGCTCTGGTGAATGATTATTCATCCATGCTATGTGCCTCATACCGGTTTGCTTGTAGATTCTGCGGATCCAAAGATCATATTGCCTACCAATGTAAGTATAACATCGATCCCGCATTAGAATCTTATAATAGAAATGATTTTAAAAGCTTAGTTGATATGGAAGTTCTAGAATTTGTGCTTTACACTCGTTGTTCAGAATTGCTTTCTTCTATAAATAAAATATTCGAGAAAGATGCCAGGAGGTTGATGAAATAATTGAATTAGTTTATCACATATATTCATGTTGATGTGAGTACTTTATGGATAATGTTTTAGCTTGCACTGTTTATGAGAGGATTTCAGCCCGCATGGAAAAGCCTAGCCTTTTGCACGATCAAAAAGCTAAAGAGAAGGCAACATCATATGCAGAACCTCCACCGAAACTGCCTGAACACATTGCTAATAAGGAGGTGGGACTTGATCTTGCACCCTCTCAACTAGTGGAAGGTAAGCCCAAAGGTAAGACTATCGCTGAGTTACTCGCGGATTATCTTAGTAAGAATGAAGAGGAGCAACTTGATCAACCACTTGAATCTCCTACTTCTAAAAATAACTTTCCACACACAAATAGTATGCATGCAAACAATATCTCATTATCTAGTGATGATTTCTATAAGTCCCAAACTTATGTGATTATTCTAAGGAGGATTCATGTCTAGACAGTGATTTTGGGGACTTTGGTGAGGAACTAGAAAATGAATCTTTCTATGAATATTGTGGTGCTATTAACATGGGATAGGAAATCCCATTGGAGAAGGACGAAGTTCCTTCCCAAGAAGAGGATGAAAATGAAGAAGAACCACTAATCCTTGAGGATATGCAACTAATGGATGATATGTCGTAAACGTATCTATAATTTTTGATGTTCCATGCTTTTTTTATATCAACTATTTTATCCTTTGTCTACATTTTTAGATACTTTTATGCATTTTCTGGAACTAACCTATTGACAAGATGCCGCATTGTCAGTTGCCTATTTTCTGCTGTTTTTGGTTTCAGAAAAGCTAGAAAAGACATATTCTCGGAATTGGATGAAACGAAAGCCAAACATCCTATTTTTTCTGACACCAAGATGGAGTCCAAAGCAAAGACGGCGGATGGCTAGGGGCTGGCCACACCACCTGGTGGCGCGGGCTAGGCAAGGTCGCGCCAGGGGGTGGTGTGGACCCCTTAGGACTCCACCGACCTTGCCCCTTCGCCTATATATTCCTCTCGGGACGAAAACCCTAAGGACCAGATCAGAATCCCACGAAAAGTTCCGCAGTGCCACCGCCACCGAAGAGGAGATTCGGGGGACAGAAGTCTCTGTTCTGGCACCCTGCCGAGATGGGGAAGTGCCCCCGGAGCCATCTCCATTGACTCCACCGACCTTGCCCCTTCACCTATATATTCCTCCCAGGACGAAAACCCTAAGGACTAGATCAGAATTCCACGAAAAGTTCTGTAGTGCTGCCACCACCGAAGAGGAGATTCGGGGGAGAAAAGTCTCTATTCTGGCACCCTACCGGGACGAGGAAGTGCCCCCGGAGCCATCTCCATCGACTCCACCGCTATCTCCTTAGCCGTTGCTGATTCCCATGATGAGGAGGGAGTAGTTCTCTCTCGAGGCTAAGGGCTCTACAAGTAGCTATGTGTTCATCTCTCTCTATGCATGATCTTATTGAGATCATGAGCTTTGTAATCTATAGATCTATTCTGCTACTCAAGTGCTTTAATTAATCTCTGCTTATCCTCACGTGTGTGAACTTGACAGTGTGCACACCGTGTGGCACTTTGGCTAAGGTTATAGAAATAATTATCATGAGTATAATTTGAGTTGGATGTTTCTATGAAATTGTGGTGTTTGTTGGAACCATCTAGCACTCAAGATGACAGTGAGGGGTTATCTAGATGGGAAATGTGAACTTTAAGGTGTGCTATTATAGCCCTACATCATCCAACAGGAGAGTAGTTCAGGGTAGCATCATGAAGAGAAGATATTTATATGAGAGTGTCCACTAGTGAAAGTAAGATCCCTAGGCCTTATTTTTAAGCATTGAAACACCGTTTTACAATCAGTTGTTTTACATGTTTGCTTGCTGCCACTCTTATTTCAGATTGCAATTACCACTTATAATCATCCATATTACTTGTATTTCACTATCTTTTCGCCGAACTAGTGCACCTATATACCTGACAAGTGTATTGGGTGTGTTGGGGACACAAGAGACTTCTTGTATCTTGATTGCAGGGTTGCTTGAAAGGGATACCTTTGACCACTTCCTCTCTAAGTTCGATAAACCTTGGGTGATCCACTTAAGGGAAACTTGCTGCAGTTCTACAAACCTCTGCACTTGGAGGCCCAACACTGTCTACAAGAATAGAAGTATGCATAGAAATCAACGGACATGGAGGACGACTAGCGGGAGTGCGCTCTCTAGGAAGTGCGCGCTTCGGCCATAGCGCGCGCATTTCCGGCTGCTCGGAGCACGAGTATTTTTGGCCATGCGGCAGCCCGACACATGGCGTGTGGAAGTTTACCTGCGCGTATTTCTGGACACTCGGCAGCGCGAGTATTTCCGGCCGCACGGCAGCCCGACACATGGCTAGCTGCTCATGCAATGCACGCAATGAAAGGCAGTTCAACGCAGTGCTGTGAGACAGTTCACAAGCGGTACAACAAGGCAGTGCATGGACCGTGCACTTCAAGAACACCGTGCAGTGCACTACAACCTTAGGCAGTGCAATGCAATACAACACGACAGTGCATGGACAGTGCACTGCCTGAACACCACGAAGTGCACTGCGACCGAAGGTAGCGCAGGGCAGTACAACGAGGCAGTACACTGCCAGGACACCGCGAAGTGCACTGTGAACTAAGGCAGTACAACACAGAACAACAAGGCACTGCATGGACGATGCACTACCTGGACACCATGCAATGCACTACGATCGAAGGCAGTGCAAGACAGAACAACAAGGCAGTGCGTCAGCAGTGCACTGCCAGAACATCACGTAGTGCACTGCGACCTTAGGCAGTGCAGCGCAGTACAATAAGGCAGTGTGTGGACGGTGTACTACCAGGATATCACGCAGTGCAATGCGACCTTAGGCAGTGCAACACAGTACAATAAGGCAGTGCACTACCAGGATACCGTGATGTGCATTGCAACCGAAGGCACCTTGCACTGGACCAAAAGACAGTGCAACCTACACATCAAAGGCAGTACGAGAAAAAATTTGATTGAAACATATCAACAATGGATCTAGTTTTGAAGATCTGGATGCCACTAGCAAGGCTATGCAAACAAATACCTATTTGGACTCTTTGTTTGAAAGATATCGCAGTTTTCATGTTCAAATCTAAAAAAAGGAAAAAAGGACACGTGACCCTTTCTGCATCCACCGCGTGTCGCACAGAAGAAGGTCGGGACAGCACGTGAGGCACTCCGCGCCCGCCACGTGTAGGCAGCAGCAGCAACACGATGCAACCTCCTAGGAGCGCGCCCTTTTTCTAGCCTTTTCGATGGACATGTGGGAGCAGGTGGATTACTATTCTGGTAATTTGTCAAATTTATTCGAAGGGATGAGGCAATATAATGGTAAGCCTAACAACCTTTATGATTATGAATGCATTCCTCTCTTTAAAGAATTTTTATCAACCAATACTCACATAAGCGGTAATAATGTAAAACTCTTGGAATACATAGTTTATGAAGGGTCTCATGAGCTGCTTAGGAAAATTGGTATTATTATGAAAAGTAGCGATAATGAGGATTTAGCAAGGTATCATAATATTATGGATTATATTGTCAAGAACATTTTAGTGGGAATGCACTTGTGATAAAGAGCAAGGAGCTATGTAAAACAATAGTTCCCGAAACTAACCTTTTGCAGGAACCACTGGATAACGAGGAGGAACACCAAAAAAGTGAGGTTGAAGCAAAATATCATTCTACTAATAATAAGTTTGTTTATGATGCCTTAGTCTCTAGTAATGATTCTTATTATGTTGAAACAGAAGATAATTTATCTGTGGAGGCTTTATGCCTAGATACTCATTTGGATAACACTAATAATGATGAACTGGAGATAAATCCTTGTAGTATTAATGAGTAGGTTTTGGGAGAGCACATCTTTGACGAAACATTTGTTGATGATGCTTCTTTTTGTGATTGGATTGATAACTCTAGAACTGAGGAACTTGTTAGCAAGGGTGATGAATTAGAGAATAGAGACACTTTTGAATTTTTCCATGCTGCTAAAGATGAGTATTATGAAGTGTTTCCTCGTGATAGTGTAGCCCAAGAAGAGTACTATGAATTGTATCCCGATGATGCTACCAAAGGTAAAATGTTTGACTTTACATATAAATATCTAATCCTTTTGTTGAAGCTATCTAGGGAAGTATGCTCACCACACATGGTGCATCAATCATCATTTGTGACCAATAACACATTTATCTACAAGACTTCAATGCACCGCAAGCGGGTGAGACTTCGACCAGGCTATAATAGTAAGTGCTCCAAACCTCTTTTGGAGGTAATAATAAATAATTCTATGGATCCTATCTATTGAAATCATATTGGAGAAAAGCCTGACTACTTGGTTATAAGAAAGCGCTTCTCGGGAGGTAACCCAGAAGTCATTAGGTGTCTTTGTTAGTTTTTTGTCTTGAGTCTTGATACATTCATGTTGCATTGGCATTTTTATTCTTTGCATGATTTTCTATTAGAGTTATCTTGTTGTATTTTTTAAAAGGTAGAATTTATTGTTACTATCTGTTGCATAACTCGGTTGTACTTAAAAATCCTGCTTTATTCATGCTGTTGTTGGTCGATAATTTTTACTGTCAATTTTCTGTCAAAAACAAGGTATATCACTAAGTTACAGGAAAAGAGATCATTTTTGAAGAAACATAATTTTTTTGATGCATACAGAGAGTTTAACGATCAATTATACGACGGGAATAAAAAATTTGGCCGTATAGTTCCGGTCGTATAGATATCTTTGCCTTCTACAATTTTTCTTTCATATGTACTAAGAGTTTAATGACCAACTATACGGCGGGAATAAAAATTCCAGCCGTATAGCTCTAGTCGTATAGATATCGGTGCCTCCGTATGAATTCTTTTCCAATGTATTGAGAGTTTAATGACCAACTATATGGCGGGAATAAAAATTCCGGATGTATAGTTCCGGTCGTATAGATATCGATGCCTTCATCAAATTTCTTTTCCAGGATACAGAAGGTTTGATGACCAACTATACACCGGGACCTTTTTGGTTCGGCCATATAGTTGTGCTCGTATAGTTGGGAAAACCCCTCAAACGCCAACTGGAAGGGACTTGAACCTTGTGTGACGATGTGTACGGTAGTGCCGACCATGCAAACACTCACATGAGCCAATTGGTTGCTTCAATTCAACGCTTCGACAATCAGTGTCTAGTAAAACCTTCCAACTCGAACCTCTTTTAATAAGTGCATAGGGGCTGCACACTCGTGTCTCGCATCCTGTTTCACTTGCACCTCATCATAATCTAGGAGAGGCATCTTCTATAATTAGTTTTTTGACTTAAGTGTGGTGCTTAGGTTGATGAACCAACTCAGTGGGACTTGTATTTTTATCACTTGTGAGCTAAACCCGTGTGTTCAAAAACACAAAAATATTTCGTTTTCTTTTTAGTTTTTAAGCAGGTCCTCAAGGAAGGCCCACCGGGCCATATCAAGAAATACATGTTGAAGCAAAGGTTCTTTTACCATCAAAAGAGCGGTTACTTGTACCTCAACGGTAAAGTGTGTCACCCTTGTTTTCAACTAAGCTTGGGGAGGTAACCACTTATCACACTCTCTTTTGGAAATCATATTTTCTCTTTTCTTTTGGTGATATACTCAAGTTTGGTTCTCGCAAAGTTCTTAGCTTGGGGAGGTTACTTCTGCATGTGTAGAGTCTTGTGCAATGTTCGTATTCGATGAAGGTTTAATGCAATCATGTATCCCTCTTTTTTTGAATGCTTGTTTAAGTGAGTCTAGTTTTGTATTCATATGGGGATACACTTGCTCATTATAGGAACCATAGGAGTTGACTTAGAGCTTGTATGCATCTTGCCAAATTGTTTATCAAGCTTGTGATACTATTTGTGATCCTCTAGAAAACATTGCCACAATCTCTACACTTGGAAAGAATGAATACTTGATCAAGATCTTTTGAAATTTTTTGGTTGTCACTAAATAGCCTTGTCTTAAATGAATAGGTTATGCTCGACCCCATAATGTCAAAACAATAGACTTGATAGTTTGCTTACGGAAGGAGTTGTCAATTGGAAATGATATTTCGAAATTTTGAGTTCTATGCTAAATAAGGTGTTGTTTAATTGTCTTAAGAGTTTAGCCTTAAAGATACTCAACACCATAGATGTGATGATTGACTTGATAATACTCTTTGAAAGGATTTGTTTGAATAAACTAGCGGTAATTGAGATGCAAGCCAAATCTTGACATGTTTATTAAAGTATGATATTCCTTTATGCGTGCTACACCACTGTCGCACAACATGGGATGCTAACAACTCCGCTGACCTTTGAACAGTCCAAAAAGAGTAAACTCTTGGAGTTTGGCTATGAGTTGCCCAACATATGTAGCATAAATGCTATATTTTGGTATGCATTGGTATTCTCATGGGCCTGCGTTCAAAGCGAAAGAGGGAATACTCCTCTGACCATTATGAGAAATCATTATACCGAAAAGGGAAACCTTGGTAATGGTCACGAGTATCCATTCTTAGCCTGCACAGTCTGATTACACACACTAAGTTTTGGCATGATCTCATTACTGATGAACTAAAGTTTTAGAAAGAAAAAGAATAGAAAATGAGTGTTTGATAGCCATGATTCATTGATGTGGATGACCAAATGAGACACTCTAATGCTATGCTTCTTTTGACATGCTCTTGCATTTCCTTTTGGCATAAATCTTGTTACTAAGAGATAAACTTTCTAAAATTTCAATAACTGATGTTTGCACTTGAGAGCCTTCACTAGATTACATGATTGGGTAGCTTTATTCCTATTATGCTTGACATCTATTTGTGACTAAGTTTTGCCTCATAAAAAATAATGATATGAAAAGTTATATAAAAGGTGCAATAAGAGGATCACAAGTTTGTCTACAAGTAGATTCACTATTGACATGGACCATATAAGTTTTGATGAATCTTTAGTGGTCTTTATAACTGAGCTTGTGTTGCCTTGTATGAATACATTTTTTCTCACTTCAAGCTTGTAGAAGAAATAAGGATCCAAGGCATTGATTTACAATGAAAAGCTATTTCACAACCATTAATTTATTATCGACCCTTCCTGCTCGAGGACGAGCAAGGT
Source organism: Avena eriantha (assembly GCA_910589775.1). NCBI lineage: Eukaryota > Viridiplantae > Streptophyta > Magnoliopsida > Poales > Poaceae > Avena > Avena eriantha. The sequence continues at coordinate 420,958,338 of OU342740.1, forward strand.
CTAGCTTGGGGAAGTTGATGGCTATGAAATACCACCTCTTTTAGCCATATAAATTGTGCCATTTATCCCTCATATCATGTTTGTTCTAGCTATAGCTATGCCTTATATGCATGATTTCTATTTCTCATTTACTTTCATATGAGCTTTGCACATTTAGTAGTTTAGGTAGAATTTTATCACTTTCCTTGTCTATGACATGTGTGTAGGTGTTGATTATGATTATGGATAAAACAAATACAAAAGGAACAAAGAGAGCATAGTATGGAGGAACTGCATGGACCAGACTTAGCCATTTGAGGTGTTGAAAAAGTGAAAATTCCCAACTTCTCAAAATAAAGATCCAAGACCACAGGATTGTAGCCCTCGATGATAGGAACTCAACGAGCCCATGAACACCCAAAACGGAGTTTCTATGAAGAAATGGCGGCCAAAATACTAAAGGGGACAAACGGTTTGACGACCAACTATACGACCGGAGCTATTTTTCTGGTCATATAGCTCCGCCCGTATAGTTGCCAAAAAGGTCGCAAACAACGAGATTTCGCCCCAGAAAAGCTCTAGAACCTTCCCTAAGTCATATGACGGTATTGGGAGAACCCTAGGGCACCCCCCCAAGGCCTATATAAAGGAGGGAGGACCCAAGAGAGAGCCAACAAGCCATATCCTCCACCACGGCGGAGCCCTGCCGCCGTGTGATATGTTGCAAACGTATCCATAATTTTTGATGTTCCATGCTTGGTTTTATCTACTTTATTATATTTTGTCCACACTTTGGAGTACTTTTCATATGATTTCTTGGACTAACCTATTAACAAGAGCCACAGTGTCAGCTGCCTGTTTTCTGCTGTTTTTGGTTCCAGGAAAGTCAGAAAATGAATATTCTCAGAATTGGATGGGACAAAAGCCAAAGTCAGTTTTTCACCGAGGGACACCTGGAGCCAGAATACGAGACGGAGAGGGGCTGGGGCCCGGAAACACCACCTGGCCGCACGGCCAGGCCTGGCCCGCGCTAGGGGGTGGTCTGGCTGCCCCAGGCACCCCCTCGGCCACTCCTTCCGCCTATAAGTTTCCTCTGATACGGAAACCCTAAGTACCCGATAAAAAATCTACGAAAGAGTCTGTAGCCGCCGTCATATCCATCCCTAGATCGGGAGGGATCTGAAGCTCTTCCTGGCACCCTACCGGAGAGGGGAATTCACCATGGAGGCCTTCTTCATCATCATGCAAGCCTCCGGTGTGATGTGTGAGTAGTTCATCTCTTGACTATGGGTCCATGTAGTAGCTTGATGGCTGGTTCTCCTCCTTTGTGCTATCATGTTTAGATCTTGTGAGCTCTGTTCATGATCAAGATCATCTATTTGTAATTCTGCATGTTGTGTTTCGGGGATCCGATGGATATTGAGATGCTATTTCAGATTGATTATTGATTCTATCATGTCTTTGTTATTTGTGATCTTGCATGCTTTTCGTTGTTAGTAGCTATCTTGGCCAAGTAGATGCTAGCAACTCCAAGAGTTAGTATTTATGCTCGATAGTGGGTTCATGCCTCTTGTAATCTGGGAAGTGACAGAAATCTCTAAGGTACTAGATGTGTCGTTGCTACTAGGGAGAAAACAACAGTCCTTTGTTCATAGAAAAATCGTATTGTTTACTTTACACGCAATTCGTAATGAAATTATCCGTTGCTTGCAACTTAATACTAGAGGGGGATCGGATGATAACCTGAAGGTGGATTATTTGTCATAGATGTAGTTGGATGACGGTCTATGTATAATGTCGTAATGCCCAATCGAATCTCAAAGGAGTGAACATGATTAGTATATGCTTGTATGCTTTCTCGATGTTTTTCAATTGCCCCGCTGTAATTTGTGCACCCAGCATGTTATCTATCTTAAGGAGAGCCACCTCTAGTGAACTATGGACCGCAGTCCTTTCTTTTACTTTCAATCTACAATCAACTATTTACTGCTTCGTGTTTACTTTCTGCAAAATATTCCTTTCTTCCACTAGATATGTTTAATCCTTTTTTTCAGCAAAACCGGTGAGATTGACAACCTCATCGCAAGTTGGGGACAGAGTTCTGTGGTTGTGTTGTGCAGGTCTCCACGTTGCTGCTGGCACCGGTAGTGCGCCCTGCCAACGTTCAGCTAGCAACACCTTTGGGGTGTTTCCTTGCTCCTACTGGTTCGATTAAACCTTGGTTTCATACTGAGGGAAAACTTGCTACTGTGCTCATCATACCTTCCTCTTGGGGTTCCCCAACGAGCTCGATATATTTTGGGCCATCAAGCTATTTTTCTAGCGCCGTTGTCAGGGAGTCAAGGACATCTTCACAAGGGGAGTCCCTCATAACCAATCTCTTTACTTTGTTATTTTTGTTTTTCTTAGTTTACTTCTACTTTGTTTGCTTGTTTCTTTATCAAAAATACAAAAAAATTAGTTCCTTCTATAGTTGTTATTTTCATTGGTCTGTTATTGTCTTGCTTTATCATGCTTTCTATCAATGGTTGGTTTCTTTGAAACTGAATCTTATTGGCAAGGTGGGTTCACGGAAGAACAAAGATATTATTATAAGGAACACCGCTTGTCACAAAAAGGGAAACACTTATGGGAACAAATTGATAAATTGTATACCATTGCTTAAACGTGTGCTCTACTTATAATGTTACTTATTGCTTTGATAAAGCTTGTTGCTGTAGGAGGTATAAACACCTCACTTTTCAATGTGAGTATAATGATAATGCTACCATATCTTCTTATGTTAAAGGGAATTATGACTTTTATGATGTGGAACAAATTTAAGAATTTATTACTTGGAAGGGTGCATTTGAACTTGCTAGTTTGCTTGAAAATACTGATGATTCACCTTATAAATATGAGGTTTATGATATACTTAAATTTTGTTTTGATAATTACAATGTAGAAAATGGCTATATTCTTGAATATCTTAATAGATGCTCTCCACCAATGGAAGAGACTAATGCCTTGCAGGAACCTATGGAAGAAGAAATTGCTAAAACTGGAAGCTCATTGGATGGAAAAGAGGAGGAGAGTGATGATCAAGAGGAGGAAGAATGGATTTACCCGTCCCTACCTTCTAATGAGAGTAACTCTTTACCCCTTATATTATTTGATTGTCCCACATGCTTACCAAAGGAGGACGAATGTCATGTTCCTGAGGATTCTTTTGAAAATGTTTATAATAAAGCTCTAGTGTTTGTAGATCATGAAAAGCATGCTTTATGTGATAGTTATATTGTTGAGTTTATTCATGAGGCTACTGAAAATTATTATGAGAGAGGAAAATATGGTTGTAGAAGTTTTCATGGTAATGAAACACCTCTCTATGTGCTGAAAGTTTTGAAGTTGCTCTTGTTTTATCTATCCATTCTTGTTACTATGTGCTTCTTTGATTTATTTTCTTACAAGATTCCTATGCATAGGAAGTGGGTTAGACTTAAATGTGTTTTTAATTTGCTTCTTGATGCTCTCTTTTACTTCAATTCATATTTCTTATGTGAGCATCTTCTCAAACTATCATGCCTAACTTAAAGGCATTAAAGAAAAGTACTTATTGGGAGATAACCCAACAATTTTAGATGGGTCTTGGAAGTTATTTCTTCAGTAATAACCTCTCCTTATCCTTTTTATTTTCTTTTTGTGCCAAGAGTAACCTCTAATGAGAGAGAAGTAATGATTGGGAAAGTTGCTTTCCCGAAACAGATTTCTGTGCTTCACCGGAATATTCGTGTAAACTCTCTGTACGTCCTTTTGAGGCGTGAATTTTTTTGCTTCTGCCCCAGGTTGTTATCTAACTTTCGTTAGTTCAACACTTTTTGATTTGAGCAACATAAGGTCTTTGAAAAAAATCGTCTTTACCTGCTGGTCAGTTTTGACAGATTTCTGCCATTATTTGCATTTGCTTCTTGTTGGTTCCTTTTTGAGTTCTTTCGGGGAATTGAGATTTTTGAGGGAAGTGCTACAGTATCTTGTGTTTTAATGGAAGTTTTATTGGTGTTATAACTGAACCTAAAGACTTATTATCTTGAGTTCATTAATGTTGCTAACAAAGATTGTGTGAAGTTTTGTATGAAGGAAAAATTTCAGGTGTATGGAAGGAATGAGTAATGAGATGAAGAATGGACAAAAGCTCAAGCTTGGGGATGCCACGCGTGTCACCCCAAGAAATATCCAAGAAGTACAAGCGTCAAAGCTTGGGGATGCCCAAGGCATCCCCCTCTTCATCAATAAAAATCCCAGGTTTCTTCCAAATGCTTTATTTTTATTGTTTCATGCACAGATGTGTTGTTCTTGGAGCGTCTTCTTTTTCATTTTTGTTTTGGTTTTTCTTTTTCTTTGTTTTCTTAGTTTGATGAATAAATTGGTTGGTTCCCCTCTTTCATACATTGGTTTTCAAATAGTTTGGTTTGGATTGGAAAAGAGTAGGAAAGTTCATGCTTAAGTGGTAAAGAGAGCTTGTTTTTGACTGTGGCCTATGCTTTGTCATGCCATGCTTGATATTGTTTTGGCTTTATGCTTAGTATTCTTTGTTGTAGCATGACTTGTTATAAACAATTGATATTGCTTAATGTGCCTTTGAAGAATCATGCATTGTTTTAGCATATTAAAGCATAGTATTGTGGTATTCTCCTTTGATGCTTTATTTGGGTTGACTTGGCGCATGCTCACACCATGTTATGACTATCCCAAGTCACCATAAGCCTTTATGATCCTTTATTTTTCAACTTGTAGTATCACTTTATGCTTTGATCAATGATGTTTTGTCGCTCTGCATGATTATGGCCATTATTGCTCTCTTAGTTTGTCGCTCCCAGTCTTTTGCTAGCCTTCGCAACCAAGTATGAGTTCCACTCATGCATCCAACTCCCTAAACCAAGTTATTCCAAAGAGTCCACCATACCTACCTACTAGCATATGCTATTCCAAGTATATTCATGTTTTATCTACCTTCCGAATTAAACTTGTTATGAGAAAACTAGTGATTAAAGCTCTCACGAACTTGATGGCACACTTTAATTTTCTTGCCCTTAATAAACTTGAACCATTGTGTCATCTGTGTTGTATATGCTTGCACTTATTTGTTGGGGATTAGCAGAATCATGCTGTCATGGGGAACGCTTTCCACATTGCACTTGTACTTTGTACCTAGTTGATATCATGCTCTTTTGTCTATGGATGTAGTCGGTGTGAAATGAAAGGGGAGCTTGTAAGTCCATGGAGTTATGTATGTGTGTTAGAGAAACGCCTGGGCCGCTGGTCTAATCCATGCTGTCATGGTGGAAACCTACAGCGTAACCATAATGAGCTATCTATGAAGCATTCTTCTTATAAAAAAAGAGTCAGATATTGAGAAAAAAGAGAAAAAAAAGATAAAAGAGATGTGAGAAAAGAGGAAAGAGAGAAAAAGCACCATATTCCCATGGTAAATAAGAAGATTGTTGAGATGCTCGTTGTATGCTTGCCTTGTCATTTTGATATGGGGATTCTTCCGTATCATCAGGCAAGGGGTACCCCGTTAGCGGTTCTCTATGATACACATGTACTTACGATGACAAGAACATACCGGTGACTAAACTTGAGTAGCATGAGGAGCGGCCCTCGTATTCAAGGGACATGAGATTTCCAACTTATACTTCGTCAATCATATACACCATAGTTTGATCACTTTAACCTTAGTCACTTCAAGATGCTTATGATAGGGGCAATGAGAGCTGAAAGCTATTAAGTACCATACTTTTTGGAAGCTCTTATGAAACTTGAATCCCTACTTCCTTCTATGAAGGCCCTTTCTTTTACTTTTATGTTGAGTCTCCACCTTCTACCTTTATGCACCTACTTTGAGAGCATAGTGGCCATTCTTAGTTCTATGTGCATTGTCCTAAGACTTATTGATTGATGCATACCTTGATATTGCTTGTTTTAAACTATTTATATCTAGTCACTCTTATGAACTTTGAAGGTGTCCTATGCATTTATGTTTGCTACTCTATGAGGGACAAGCTGAATGCCACTATGCTATGTTTTCTTTATGTGAAACAAACAAACGTCTTGCAAAGCATTGTTATTCATTAATCTTTTGTTTGTGCCTTTTCATGTTGCAACATAGTTTGTTTGTCTTATTGCTAGAACTTTGTCTTTCATGTTATGATTGAAGTACTATGATCCCAGCTTTGAATGTTTTACAAATACTTTAATCAAGTTTATGATGGTGCATGTCACCTCAAAAATTGTTCTTTCTTTTTATCACTTACCTACTCGAGGACGAGCAGGAGTTAAGCTTGGGGATGTTGATACGTTGCAAATGTATCCATAATTTTTTATGTTCCATGCTTGGTTTTATCTACTTTCTTATGTTTTGTCCACACTTTGGAGTACTTTTCATATGATTTCTTGGACTAACCTATTAACAAGAGCCATAGTGCCAGCTGCCTGTTTTCTGCTGTTTTTGGTTCCAGGAAAGTCAGAAAATGAATATTCTCAGAATTGGACAGGACAAAAGCCAAAGTCAGTTTTTCACCGAGGGACACCTGGAGCCAAAATACGAGACAGAGAGGGGCTGGGGCCCGGTCACACCAGCTGGCCGTGCGGCCAGGCCTGGCCCGTGCCAGGGGGTGGTCTGGCCGCCCCAGGCACCCCCTCGGCCTCTCCTTCCGCCTATAAGTTGCCTCTGATACGAAAACCCTAAGTACCCGATCAAAAATCCACGAAAGAGTCTGTAGCTGCCGTCATCTCCATCCCTAGATCGGGAGGGATCTGAAGCTCTTCCTAGCACCCTGCCGGAGAGGGGAATTCACCCTGGAGGCCTTCTTCATCATCATGCAAGCTTCCGGTGTGATGCGTGAGTAGTTCATCTCTAGACTACGGGTCCATGTAGTAGCTAGATGTTTAGTTCTCCTCCTTTGTGCTATCATGTTTAGATCTTGTGAGATCCGTTCATGATCAAGATCATCTATTTGTAATTCTGCATGTTGTTTTTGCGGGGATCCGATGGATATTGAGATGCTATTTCAGATTGATTATTGATTCTATCATGTCTTTGTTATTTGTGATCTTGCATGCTTTCCGTTGTTAGTAGCTATCTTGGCCAAGTAGATGCTAGCAACTCCAAGAGTTAGTATTTATGCTCAATAATGGTTTCATGCCTCTGGTAATCTGGGAAGTGACAGAAATCTCTAAGGTACTAGATGTGTTGTTGCTACTAGGGAGAAAACAACAATCCTTTGTTCATAGAACAGTCGTATTGTTTACTTTACACGCAGTTCATAATGCAATTATCCGTTGCTTTTAACTTAATACTGGAGTGTGTTCGGATGATAACCTAAAGGTGGATTATTAGTCATAGATGAAGTTGGGTGGCGGTCTATGTATAATGTTGTAATGCCCAATCGAATCTCAAAGGAGTCGAGATGATTAGTGTATGCTTGTATGCTTTCTCGATGTTTGTCAATTTCCCCGCTGTAATTTGTTCACCCAGCATGTTATCTATCTTAAGGAGAGCCACCTCTAGTGAACTATGGACCCCGGTCCTTTCTTTTACTTTCAATCTACAATCAACTGTTTACTGCTTTGTGTTTACTTTATGCAAACTATTACTTTCTTCCACTCGATACGTTTAATCCTTTGTTTTCAGCAAAACCGGTGAGATTGACAACCTCATTGCAAGTTGGGGACATAGTTCTATGGTTGTCTTGTGCAGGTCTCCACGTTGCTACTGGCACCGGTAGTGCGCCCTACCAACGTTCAGCTAGCAACACCTTTGGGGTGTTTCCTTGCTCCTACTGGTTCGATTAAACCTTGGTTTCATACTGAGGGAAAACTTGCTGTTGTGCTCATCATACCTTCCTCTTGGGGTTCCCCAACGAGCTCGATATATTTTGGGCCATCACCGTGCCACCGCCATAGCCGCCTCCAAACATATCTACACCATCACCTTGACACAAGAGGAGAAGGGACTAGGATCTTGAAGGCCTCCACATGGATCTACATCGTCATCTTCATCAACAACATCTCCATCACCGATCCCCTTTGGTTGCTTGTTGTAATTCTAGATTAAATCTTGGATTTACACTCGTCTTCAGTTGTATCATCATACTTCACCCATATGCTAGCCATGATGTTGATTGCCTTCATGTGTGAGTAGTTTCCTTTGTTCTTGGGGAGATGGAGAAACCCTAGTATGAGATTGAATTGAGATAAAGACTATTACGTGATATTGTTCATTATGTGTTTGTATTAATTGTCTTCGTCTTGATGTTGGGAGTTGTGCCCCTCCTTAATATTTGCCTCCTATGGGGACTCAATGAAGGGGATTACTTGTTGCTAGAAGGAGGGATGATAGCACTTACTGTGACTATAAAGGTGTTGTCATTCTTTACGTACTAACTTGGGGGAATAAAGGAGAACTCATAAAGCCATGTCCATGCCACGGGAGAAATCCCTTAATAGCGCAGTAATTCGATTGATGTCTGTTTTGGTTATGAGGATGATGTGTGCAGCGGTTGCTGGCTATTCGTCCATATATGGAGCTCCTCCCACACATATCATAAATGGTCTTATTCATTATAATAATTTTGATCACTCTTTCTAATTACTAGCGGTGGATCCACTACTCCCTAAGAACTCTTTCCATCATCTTGCAGACTTTCGTAATCATACTTACATGCTCTTGTTTACTTACAACTTTAGTTTACTTGTTGTTCTCTTATTTGAAAATCCAAAAATATCTTTTATACAAAACTCGCATTTTATCTTTTTACTTAGAACGTTATTTAGCATTACTATTTCAGTATTTATTTCAAAGAGTTATTAGACTTCAGACTCCTGCTCCCTGTGGGATCGATATCTTTATTTCGAAACTAGCTACAAACGACATGTGCACTTGCAGTCATCACACGGCTCCTAGTTTCTTCTGGTTGTTAGAAATCTTGTATCTTTGACTTTAATGTTGTGATTCCCATCTTCAAACGACATTATCTGCGCAGGAAAATATAGAAAGAAAGGATTGCATACCCCTTTGAATATTAGGCATTAGTCATAGGGTTTAGAGAAATATTTCATCAAAAATATGAATAATATCTATTTAAATGTGGACACAGATGGCTATATTTCAGAGCCATCAACCTCCCCAAGCTTAAACTTGATCGTCCCTGAGCAAGAAAACCAAAATCAAAAAGGAACTCGGCATTTAAACTGAAATGACGAGATGGTGATCTTACTCATGATTGGTAGTCTCACGTTTCCTCCACTTCATAAATCTAAAAAACTTCAGTATAGATAGAGTAATGGCAAGCATATCATACGGGTTTTATGCATCCTTATATCGCAGCAAAATTATTGTTAACATGGATGATTGAAATGAGTAAACTTTATTCCATGTCATGTAATCAACTCATAGGCTTGCCTTTGAACAATAAAGTATAATCATGTAAATTGAGAGTGTGAAAGTTGTGATGAAAAGCATATACAATAGAGTATCTTAATTCTCCCACATCAATAAATCAAGACTTTTCAAGCACTACTTTTCTATTCATTGTCCTTCAAGAATTTTAGTTCTTTGAGTAAATGAGAGCATGCTAAAGATTTGTATTAGTTTATCGGGTTGTGATGGACACTTGTGGCATCACTAAGGTTTTTGTTCCTTTTGCATAATGATTACTCATAATAGTCAGAGGAGTGATTCCATCATGATTACAGCTACCCGGGAGTGCCAAGAATCTTACACTCTATAGCATTGCTACTACATGTGTTTAATCAACTCATAGCCAAAATCTAGGAGTTTCCTCCATGAAGATCGTTCATAAGCCAGCGGAGTTGTTGGCATCTCATGAAGTTTGACACACATAAAGCTATATCATTCTTATGATTAACAAGTCAAACTTTGGCATGCTCACAAAAACCGCTAAACATTAATTTAATCGAACAAATCCTTTTAAAGAGAGCTATCAAGTTAATCAACATTTTCAGTGGCGTTGAGTGTCTCTAGAAATAAGCCTTCAAGACTGAACACTACAACACCCAAGCCTTCAATTGTGAGACTTTTTCTTATTATAATTGTTTAGCAATTTCTAGGCAAGACTCGGTTAATTATGAGAGCTGGAATAAAACGTACCCAACAAAATACCCATGCGGACAAAAATCTTACTAAAATACAAAGACTCACTCCACCAATATAATATCTCAACATTTACTACTAACTAGCATGGGTTTCTCAAACTTCAAAAGTGGGGAGTCATAAGGCATACCTCTCATGTTTGGTTCCACTTCTCTATTCCTTTTTTATTTGCTTCTTGGAAACTCGAAGTCGATCACTCTCCTGCAAATACATGAGAACCTCGAGGCGGAAAGAAAAGAAAGAGGGAAAATAAGGAAAAATGGAGAAATCTTTTTGTGGTTTTTAAGAGAGGGAGTTTCAAAAATAGAAAATTGGCGGCAAAGCTCGGCTAGAAAATCTCGAAAGCAAAATAGAAAGAACTAAAAATAAAGTGTTGGGGAAACCAACATGAGTGCTTATAAACTTGAATTAAAAGCACAACGTCTAAATAAATAAAAGCTAATAAACGCCAAATAAAGATACATGAGAAAACTTCCCCAAGCTTAGGTTTTTGCAAGCCCTTCAAATCATTGTGGTGGCAGGAAATGTCATTACTCTAGTTCGCAAATTGAGTTGAGAGGTTACTAGTTGTTTCTCGAAGGTTCAAAGAGAGGCTATGCATCCTCTCCACAGTCCCTCCAAGTTCTTGGAAGTCTTGGTATGTGACGAACCGGTATTGTGGTTGCTCCTCTTGATAAGGAACTTATTGATCCTCCTCTTGGTCCTCATCCTCCTCCAGAACCTCCTCCTTGGGTTGGTGTTACTCAACCTGCAAGTCATATAGCAAACGTCCTTCCTCGATAGAGAAAAGACCATTAGGCATAGGAGCGGGGTAGATACGCCCAGCTCTAGCAATATGCAGGTAATAAATACCACCTCTCCTAGTGAGCATTCCACAAGATTTTAAAGTAGGAAAACCAACACGTCGCTCACCTAGCATGGGTTGCAACTCTAATAGGTCGATGCCTAGGGCAGTGGCAAGCATGGTGATGATGCCTCCACCTGTGATTGGTCCTTGGCTTTGGGAGGATTAGTGCTCTAGGTAGCGCACAAGGATGGCGCCCAAGTTGAGTGAAAAGCCACAGTTGATATAAGCAGCCTTTGCAAGGACTAAGATGTCCTCCTCGTTGAGTCTCGTGAACTCATTACGTGCCTACAAGGTGTTAGCAATAACATAGAACAAATAGCGAATTGCAGGATGTTGAATATTCTTCCCCTTGCTCACTCTAGTAGTGAAACTCATTCCATTACAATATTGTTCAGGGGAAGGGTCTAGGCCAGTAAAGGATGAGCGTAAGGCATTAACATCATTGTTTGGCAAATTAAAACATGCCCACCATTCACCTAATGTTAAAGTGTAGTTGTTGTTCATAAGTCGGAAAGAAATCGTGTCCTCTCCTTGCCATAGTTTAACGGTGCTTTGCAATGAACTTAGGAATTCAATAGTTAAGCGGCGATAAGTAGGCACATCATTGTACATAAAGTTTTGCAGGCCAGCTCTATTGCAAAGTAAATTGAAGTCATCAGAAATACCGAGTTGGTTTAATATAATGGGGCAAGCCCACTTGGTGGCCTTCACTTCGCGGTTCTTGATCTTGTCGAAGCGATCATGTTGGAGCTCATTCTTGAATCGTATCCCCATGCGTTCTTGAGTGACAGCCCAACAAGCACTAACAGTGGCATGAGCACGAGTTTGGCTCCTTGTGTTCATCATCTAAAACATTGAAGAAATACAAAAATAAAAGTTTTTGATCCAACAATAGTAAGTATAACATATCCCTCATCATAGCACACTAAAGAATCTCCTCAAAATAATAATCTAGGCAAGAGAATCACGGCAATTGGTTCATAGTAGGTCTCACCCTAGATTGATAATGATAATAGATCGAAGATGAATTTACAAAAAGTAATTGGAGGATCGGAGGAGAAACATACCGTAGATCACTTGTGTGTGAGGAAATTGAATGAAATTGAGTAGAGATGGAGATCTCTTGAGGTTTTGAGAGAGTTTGGAGGTTGAAGAGAGAAAAAAGATTGAAGTTTTGGAGTTGGAGGTACCTTCCCGTGCGATTTTGTGGTTGTACACAACTATACGGGCGCAATTATACGGCCAGAATAATGCGTTCCTGCCGTATAGTTGGCCTTCTGTCCAAATTTTAGGGTTTCCACCTGGCGGCGCAGCTATACGGCTGGAACTATACGGCCGGAACAATATGTTCCCGCCGAATAATTGGTCGTCGATACGTCTATACATGGGAAAAGAAATCATACAAAGGCACCGATATCTATACGACTGGAACTATACGGCCGAAATATTTGTTCCCACTGTATAGTTGGTCGTTAAACCGTCAGTACATTGGAAAAGAATTTGTACGAAAGCACCGATATCTATATGACCGGAGCTATACGGCCAAATTTTTTATTCCCGCCTGTATAGTTGGTCGTTAACCTGTCAGTACATATGAAACAAAAATTGTCGATGGCAAAGATATCTATACGACCGGAACTATACAGCCGGAATTTTTATTCCCACCGTATAATTGGTCATTAAACTCTCTATATGCATCAAAAAAATTCTGTTTCGTCGAAAATTATTTCTTATCCTGTAACTTAGTGATATACCTTGCTTTTGACAGAAAATTGACAGTAAATATTGTCGACCAACAACAACATAAATAAAGCAGGATTTTTTGTACTACCAAACTTCTTCTCCCTAATTGGAGTTTTCTAGCACTCTTTATTAAACATAAACTTAAACTAAAACTTAAAAACTTTATTCATACCTTTATTTTACATGGGTTTCCTCTCATGAAGCGCTCTTTTATAGTGAATAGCTTGACCTCATTGTTGCTCACTTAGGCCAGATGAGTGGAACACCCACTCCAAAATAGTTGGAATTCAAAGTGATGGCCTCCTTTTCATCATGCTTGGCTTTCTTCTTCCTGGGGAAATGAATAATAGAAGGATCCCACGAAGGCAATTGAAGCTTCACGTTTCCTTCATGTAGATTAATCAAAGCCTTAATAGTTCTTAAGAAAGGACGACCTAATATAATAGGAGCAGTAGCATCTTCAGGCATGTCAACGATAACAAAATCAATAAGAGTGGGACAACCTTTAATGTATACTAAAGTATTCTCCTTAATTCCTACAGCTTATTTATAGGTAGAATCTGCTAGATACAATTTTAACTCGGTGATCTCAAAAGAGCCAAGATTTAACTTGTTAAAAAGACTCTTTGGAATCATTGAGACGCTTGCACCTAGATCAAAAGTACAGCTATCTCATTGGTCCCAATTTTAATCTTAATAGTAGGTTCAAATATGTCATCAAGCTTCATAGGTAATTTTTTAGCAATTTGGTTATATTCTTCCTCAAGCTCACGTACCTTTATTACTACCTGATTAACGAAGTGTTGGTACATAGCTTCTTCACTACCTTCACTCACCGGAATCTTAACGTTGATCCTTGATACGTCGTAAACATATCTATAATTTTTGATGTTCCATGCTTGTCTAGTATCTACTTTCTTATGTTTTGTTCATACTTTGAGGTATTTTTAATCATTTTATGGAACTAACCTATTGATAAGATGCCATAGTGCCAGTTGCTTGTTTTCTGCTGTTTTTGGTTTCAGAAAAGCTAGTAAGGAAATATTCTCAGAATTAGACCGGACAAAAGCCAAAGTCAATATTTTACCCGACGCAACACGGAGTCCGAAGGGGAGACGAAGTGGGGCACGGTAGCCACACCTCGTGGCGACGCGGCCTGGGGGCGCGGGCCACCAGGGGGTGTGGGCCCTCTGGTGCTCCACTGACCTTGCGCTTCCACCTATAAAAGCCTCCCGAGACGAAAACCCTAAGTACCCGATCAAAATTCCACAAAAGAGTTTGTAGCCACCGCCATCTCCATCCCTAGATTGGGAGGGATCTGGAGCTCTTCCCGGCACCCTGCCGAAGGGGAGAGATCACCCTGGAGGCCTTCTTCATCACCATTACTGCCTCCGGTGTGATGCGTGAGTAGTTTATCCCTAGACTACCAGTCCATGTAGTAGCTAGATGGTTGGTTCACCTCCTTTGTGCTATCATATTTAGATCTTGTGAGCTCCGTTCATGATCAAAATCATCTATTTGTAATCTTACATGTTGTGTTTGCGGGGATCCGATGGATATTGAGATGCTATTTCAGATTGATTATTGATTCTATCATGTCTATGTTATTTGTGATCCTCCATGCTTTCCGTTGTTAGTAGCTATCTTGGCCAAGTAGATGCTAGCAACTCCAAGAGGGAGTATTTATGCTCGATAGCGGGTTCATGCCTCTAGTAATCTAGGGAAGTGACAGGAATCTCTAAGGTACTAGATGTGTTGTTGCTACTAGGGAGAAAATAGCAATCTTTTATCCATGGGACAATCGTATTGTTTACTTTACACACTTTGCTTAATATAATTATCTATTACTTGCAACTTAATAATGGAGGGGGTTCGGATGATAACCTGAAGGTGGATTATTAGTCATAGATGGAGTTGGATTGCGGTCTATTTATAATGTTGTAATTCCCAATCAAATCTCGTAGGAGTCAAGATGATTAGTATATGCATGTATGCTTTCTCGAGTCTGTCAATTACCCCACTGTAACTTGTTCACCCAACATGTTATTTATCTTAAGGAGAATCACCTCTAGTGATCTATGGACCCCGGTCCATTCTTTTACCATTGATAAACCATCTACTATTTACTGTTTAATGTTTACTTTCTGCAAACAATTACTATCTTCCACACAATACGTTTAATCCTTTGTTTTCAATAAACCCGGTGAGATTGACAAAATCACAGTAAGTTGGGAGCGAAGTTATGTGGTTGTGTTGTGCAGGATTTCAAGTTGCTAGCAACACCTTGCAGTTGTTTCCTTGCTCCTACGGGTTCGATAACCTTGGTTTCATAAGTGAGGGAAAACTTGTTGTTGTGCTCATCATACCTTCATCTTGGGGTTCCCAACGAGCTTGATATATTTTGAGGCATCAAGCCTTTTTTTGGCACCGTTGCCAGGGAGTCAAGAACATCTTCAAAAGGGGAGTCCCTCATAACCAATCTCTTTACTTTGTTTTTTGTTTTGTGATGGCTCAAAATATATAGAGCTCGTTGGGAACCCCAAGAGGAAGGTATGATGAGCACAGCAGCAAGTTTTCCCTCGGTTATGAAACCAAGGTTATCGAACCGGTAGGAGCAAGGAAACAACTACAAGGTGTTGCTAGCAACTTGGAATCCTTCACAACACAACCACAGAACGTTGCTCCCAACTTACAGTGAGGTTGTCAATCTCACCGGTTTTGCTGAAAACAAAGGATCAAATGTATTGTGTGGAACATAGTAATTGCTTGCAGAAAGTAAATAGTAAACATTAAATAGTAGATGGTGGATTGATGGTAAAATAATGGACCGGCGTTCATAGTTCACTAGTGGTGATTCTCCTTAAGATAGATGACATGTTGGGTGAACAAATTACAGCGGGGCAATTAACAGACACCGAGAAAGCATACATGCATATACTAATCATATTGACTCCTATGAGATTTGATTGGGCATTACAACATTAAACATAGACCGTAATCCAATTACATCTATGACTAATAATCCACCTTCAGGTAATCATCTGAACCCCCTCCAGTATTAGGTTGCAAGCAACAGATAATTGCATTAAGCAAAGTGTGTAAAGTAAACAATACGATTGTACCATGGACAAAGGATTGTTGTTTTATCCCTAGTAGCAACAACACATTTAGTACCTTAGAGATTCCTATCACTTCCCAAGATTACTAGAGGCATGAACCCACTATCGAGCATAAATACTCCCTCTTGGAGTTGCTAGAATCTACTTGGCCAAGAAGCTACTAACAACGGAAAGCATGCAAGATCACAAATAGCATAGACATGATAGAATCAATAATCAATCGGAAATAGCATCTCAATATCCATCGGATCCCCGCAAACACAACATATAAGATTATAAATAGATGATCTTGATCATGAACAGAGCTCACAAGATCTAAACATGGTAGCACAAAGGAGGAGAACCAACCATCTAGCTACTACATGGACCCGTAGTCCAGGGATGAACTACTCACGCATCACACCGGAGGCAGGCATGTTGATGAAGAAAGCCTCCAGGGTGATCTCTCCCCTCCGGTAGAGTGCCGGGAAGATCTTCAGATCCCTCCCGATCTAGGGATGGAGATGACTGCGGCTACAGACTCTTTCATGTAATTTTGATCGGGCCCTTAGGGTTTTCATCACGGGAGGCTTTTATAGGCAGAAGGGTAAGGTCGGTGGAGCACCAGGAGGCCCACACCCCCTGGTGGCGCGCCCCCAGGCCGTGGCACTACCAGGTGTGGCCGCCCTGGTGCGCCACTTCGTCTTCCCTCCGGACTCCGTGTTGCTTCGGGTAAAATATTGACTTTGGCTTTTGTCCGGTCCAATTCCGAGAATATTTCCTTACTAGCTTTTTCTGAAACCAAAAACAGCAAAAAACGGGCAACTAGCACTATGGCATCTTGTTAATTGGTTAGTTCCAGAAAATACGTAAAAATACTCCAAAGTGTGCACAAAACTTAATAAAGTAGATATAAAACAAGCATGGAACATCAAAAATTATAGATACGTTTACAATGTATCATTTTGCTTAGTTTATTTTTTGCTTTGTTTGCTTGTTTCTTTATCAAAAACACAAAAAAATAGTTGTACTAGTTTGCTTCTTTATATCAAAACACAAAAAAATTAGTTTCTATCTCTAGTTGTTATTACGTCAAGCATTGCTCCAATCACTATGTCGCTTGAGGAAATGATTTTTACTTTCAAACAAGGAATTGAAGAGATTTCAATGACGCTTGGTCTAGAATCTTTGATTTACATGAAAAGGCTGAACCTAAAATGACTCTAAGCTTGTTGCTTAGCAGTTTCTACTTTGGAACTGCTCTTTGCTATAGATATGCTTTGGATGCTGTAGTAGGAGGAGATTTCCTCTAGTGCAATGAGGGTGAAGCTTTTAATGCCATAAAAAAGTTTGTTGTAACATATGACTTGCCTAGCAAATATGATCCCTCCATTACAAACATTATTGCTAGATTGAACACTCTTGAGACCAACACAGCTAGTTTAAATGAATGATATAACATTCTTAGAGAGCATCATGAATATGTTCCAATAAATTCTGAATCTTTAAAATGGCTTCCTATAGTAAAAGTTGTTATAAATAATGAAACTTTTTATGCTCATTGTGATATCATGTCTAAATTATGTCTGATGCATAAAGATGTCTATGAATCTTTAAATCTTTGGGGACTTTCTGAAGGGGGAGAAGAAATATCTCTTACTAATAATGCCACAATATTACCCATTGGAATAGCTGAAGGAGTGTTTACAAAGATCCTAGGGAAAGTGATGTCTACTGATTATCTTGTTATTGAATGTGTAGGAAAAGGATGAATCACACTTGGAAGATCCCTACTAAAACTCCTTGGAGCAATAATAGATGTGGAAAAGGGCATCATGCATTTTGCTTCTCTACCAAACAATCATATGTTCCCCAAGGATAAAAATAAAGGTAAGAAAGGTAGGGGCAAGAAATTTGGTCTTAAAGCTTCTTCATTTGAGAATACTTGATTCTTGCTTCTTATGCCTAGCTCAAAGGCGTTAAAGAAAAGCACTTATTGGGAGATAACCCAATTTTTTAGTCAATAATTTTTTCTTTTGTTGAGTCTTGGAAGTTATTGGCTCAGTAATAACCTCTCCTTATCCTTTTTGTGTGGTTTTTGTGCCAATAATAACCTCTAATGGGAGAGAAATAATGCTTGGGAAGGTTGTTGTCCCGAAACAATTTTTTGTGCTTCGCTGTAAAAATTCGTGAAAAATCTCTGTACGTCGGATTTAGCTATAATTTTGTGTTCTTCTGCCCCAGGTTATTATCTAACTTTTTTTAGTTTAACAGTTTTCTATTTGAGCAACAGAAGGTCTTCAAAAAAATTGGTTTTTTCCTGCTGGTCTGTTTTGATAGATTTTTGCCATTATTTGCATATGCCTGTTAATCTCTTTCTCTTTGAGTTCTCTTTGATCACTTGAACTTTTAAAAGAAATTGCTACAGTAGCTTTTGTTTTAATGGAAGTTTTACTTGTGTTGAAACTGAACCTAAAGACTTATTATCGTAAGTACACTAATGTTGCTAATGAAGATTGTGTGAAGTTTTGTATGAAGGAAATTTTAAAGTGTAGGGAAGAATAATGTGATAAGATGAAGTATGGACAAAATCTCAAGCTTGGGGATGCCACCCGTGTCACCCCAAGAAATATTCAAGAAGTACAAGCGTCAAAGCTTGGGGATGCCCAAGGCATCCCCTTCTTCATCAATAAAAATCTCAGGTTTTCTTCCAAACTCATTGTTATTGTTTCATGCACAATTGTGTTGTTCTTGGAGCGTCTTTGTTTTTGTTTTTAGTTTTATTTTTCTTAAATAAATTGGTTGGACCCTCGCATTCATACATAAGTTTCAAATACGTTGATTTCGATTGGAAAAGAGTAGGAAAGTTCATGCTTATAAATAGTATAAAAGGAGTCTTGTTTTGACTATGGCCTAGACTTTATCATGTCATGTTTGATATTGCTTTGACTTTATGCTTAGTGATTATTGATGTAGCATGACTTGTTACAAATAATTGAGATTGCTTAATGTGCCTTGAAAGAATCATGCATTGTTTCAGCAT
Organism: Avena eriantha; assembly: GCA_910589775.1. Classification (NCBI taxonomy): domain Eukaryota; kingdom Viridiplantae; phylum Streptophyta; class Magnoliopsida; order Poales; family Poaceae; genus Avena; species Avena eriantha. Next base: position 420,977,201 of record OU342740.1, read on the forward strand.
ATAAAAGCATAATATTGTGGTATTCTCCTTTGATGCTTTATTTGGGTTGACTTGGCGCATGCTCACACCATGTTAAGACTACACCAAGTCACCATATCCTCTATGATCATTTAGTTTTCGACTTGTAATATCACTTTATGCTTTAATTAATAATGTTTTGTCGTTTTGCATGATTATGGCCATTATTGCTCTCTTAGTTGGTCGCTCCCAGTCTTTTACTAGCCTCCGCATGTACCAAGTATGAGTTCCACTCATGCATCCAACTCCAAATAAAACCAAGTTATTCCAAAGAGTCCACCATACCTAACTATTAGCATTTGCTATTCCAAGTATATTCATGTTTTTATCTACCTTCCGAATTAAACTTGTTATGTGAAAATTAGTGATTAAAGCTCTCACAAACTTGATGGCACACTTTACTTTCTTGCACTTAATAAACTTGAAACATTGTGCCCATCTATGTTGTGTATATGCTTGCACTTTGTAGGTTGTGAATTAGCAGAACTATGTTATCATGGGGAACACTTTCAACATTGCACTTTATTTAGTTGATATCATGTTCTTTTGCTTATGGATCTCGGCGTTGTGAAATAAAAGGGGAGCTTGTAAGCTCATGGAGTTTGTATATGTGTTAGAGAAACGCCTAGGCAGCCAGCCTAAGCCATGCCTAATCATGGTGGAAACTTGTAGCATAACCATAGTGAGCAATTTTTGAAGAATCCTCAATAAAAAAACCTATGCAGATAGGAAATAAAAAACCCTATGCAAATAGGAAATAAAAGGATCGCTAAGATGCTCATTGTCTGTTGCCTTGTCATTTTGATATGGGAAAGCTCCTGTATAATGGGGCAAGGGGTACCCCGTTGGTGATTCTCTATGATACACATGTACTTACAATGTCAAGAACTTACTCGTGACTAAAGTTGAGTAGCATGGGGTCCGGTATTCGTAAGAAAGGGGCATGAGATTTTCAACTTATAACTTGTCAGACATATCCTCATATTTGTTCATTTTAACCTTAATCCCCTAAAGATGCTTATGATAGGGGCAATGAGAGCTGAAAGCTAATAAGTACCATAATTTTTGGAAGCTCTTTATGAAACTTGAATCCCTGCTTCCTTCTATGAAGGGGCTTTCTTTTACTTTTATGTTGAGTCTCCATCTTCTATCTTTATGCACCTATTGATAGAGCATAGTGGTCATTCTTAGTTTAATGTGCATTGCCCCAAAACTTGTTGATTGATTCATAACTTTGATATTGCTTGTTTTTAAACTATTTCTATCTAGTCACCCTTATGAACTTTGAATGTGTCATATGCATTTATGTTTTGCTACACCATGAGGGACAAGCTGAATACCATTCTCATTATGCTTTCAATATGTGAAAAAAACAAACGTCTTTCAAAGCATGGTTATTCATGAATCTTTTGTTTGTATCTTTTCATGTTACAACATAGTTGCTATGTATTATTGTTAGAACTATATCTTTCATTCTATGTTAAAGTACTATGATCCCAGCTATCAATGTTTTACAAATACCTTTATCAAGATTGTGATGGTGCATGTCACCTCAAAAATTATTCTTTTTATCACTTACCTACTCGAGGATGAGCAGGAGTTAAGCTTGGGGATGTTGGTACGTCGTAAACGTATCTATAAATTTTGATGTTCCATGCTTGTTTAGTATCTACTTTCTTATGTTTTGTTCATACTTTGAGGTATTTTTATACATTTTCTAGAACTAACCTATTAACAAGATGCCACAGTGCCAATTGCCTGTTTTCTGTTGTTTTTGGTTTCAGAAAAGCTAGTAAGGAAATATTCTCGGAATTGGACCGGACAAAATCCAAAGTCAATATTTTACCCGAAGCAACACGGAGTCCGGAGGGGAGACGAAGTGACGCACCAGAGCGGCCACACCTGGTGGCGGCACGACCTAGGGGGCGCGCCACCAGGGGTGTGGGCCCCCTGGTGCTCCACCGACCTTGCCCTTCCGCCTATAAAAGCCTCCCGAGACGAAAGCCCTAAGTACCCGATCAAAATTCCACGAAAGAGTCTATAGCCGCCACCATCTCCATCCCTAGATCAGGAGGGATCTGAAGCTCTTCCTGGCACCCTGCCGGAGGGGAGAGATCACCCTGGAGGCCTTCTTCATCACCATGATTGCCTCCGGTGTGATGCGTGAGTAGTTCATCCCTAGACTACGGGTCCATGTAGTAGCTAGATGGTTGGTTCTCCTCCTTTGTGCTATCATGTTTAGATCTTGTGAGCTCCATTCATGAGCAAGATCATCTATTTGTAATCTTACATGTCGTGTTTGTGGGGATCCGATGGATATTGAGATGCTATTTCAGATTTATTATTGATTCTATCATGTCTATGTTATTTGTGATCTTGCATGCTTTCCATTGTTAGTAGCTATCTTGGCCAAGTAGATTCTAGCAACTCCAAGAGGGAGTATTTATGCTCGATAGTGGGTTCATGCCTCTAATAATCTGGGGAAGTGACAGGAATCTCTAAGGTACTAGATGTGGTGTTGCTACTAGGGAGAAAACAGCAATCCTTTGTCCATGGGACAATCGTATTGTTTACTTTACACACTTTGTTTAATGAAATTATCTGTTGCTTGCAACTTAATACTGGAGGGGGTTCGGATGATAACTTGAAGGTGGATTATTAGTCATAGATGCAGTTGTCTTATGGTCTATGTATAATGTTGTAATTCCCAATCAAATCTCGTAGGAGTCAAGATGATTAGTATATGCATGTATGCTTTCTCGAGTCTGTCAATTGCCCCGCTGTAATTTGTTCACCCAACATGTTATTTACCTTAAGGAATCACCTCTAGTGAACTATGGACCCCGGTGCATTCTTTTACCATTGATAAACCATCTATTATTTACTGTTTACTTTCTGCAAACAATTAAAATCTTCCACACAATAAGTTTAATCCTTTGTTTTCCGCAAACCCGGTGAGATTGACAACCTCACTTTAAGTTGGGAGCGAAGTTCTGTGGTTGTGTTGTGTAGGATTCCAAGTTGCTAGCAACACCTTGTAGTTGTTTCCTTGCTCCTACTGGTTCAATAACCTTAGTTTCATAATTGAGGGAAAACTTGGTGTTGTGCTCATCATACCTTCCTCTTGGGGTTCCCAACGAGCTCGAAATATTTTGAGCCATTAATCCTTTTTACGAGATCTTCAACGATATAACTTGGTGAAGGAGCATTACTATAATCTAGTTCTTCAGGATCCTCCCTTTGGATTCTCATCATCTTGAGGTCTTCAACGGGATTGGGTTCAGCTTTACCTGCAAATTTAGCTAGAATGAGAGTTTGACTCTCGGTTATCTTACCTAGCTGTGCCTCAACGATCCTCGTTCTTTCTTGGAGGGCCTGCAAATTATTTCTCAAACTTACAGGTTGGTTAGATAATTTACCAAGCATAGAATCATGGTTCTCCATTATTTTAACAAGAATATTGTTTTTTCATTTTGTGAGTCTATAAAGACTTAAGTGTTCCTTGGAGACTACCATTACTAGTTCCCATATTACTATTAGAGTTACCTGTAGGACTAGAATAATGTTTCTGAAAAATAGGATTATAATTCTTCTTCCAAGCAGGGTTATAATCATTACGAGTTATGAAGTCTATTTCTTCAATATTTGTTTCAGGGATGGCTCTTACCTAGGTTTCCTTACCTTTTACGGCTAGTATGAGCTCATCCAACTTAGCATTGAGTTCTTCATTTTCTTGTGGTGAGACGAAGTTCACCTTCTTCGTGTTTAATCTATCCACATGCCATTGGGCATAGTTGTCTTGCATACTGTCTAGTAGCTACTTTGCTTCGGTAATATGTTTACCCATAAATGTTCCTCTAGCTGCAGTATCAAGCATGGACTTAGACACAGGGTTAAGAGCATTATAAAATAGATGGAGAATTAACCAGTCTTCCATCCCATGACTAGTTTCTCATACATTCTTTCATACTCTCCCATGCAAGTGCTAATGGCCCACGCTCTTCTTGTCTAAAACCGGTAATATTAGATATGAGTTGCATATTCTTTGCAGGTGGGAAAATTTTAGTCATAAATAAAGATGTGCATTCCACCCATGATGTAATAGTATTTCTAGGCAAAGATATCAACCATTCTTTTGCTCTTCCTCTAAGAGAGAAAGGAAATAAACGCAATTTGACTGCATCGGGGTCAACGTCTTTTATACGCATCATATCACATATTTCAGTGAAAGTATTCAAGTGCATACCTACGTCCTCAACATCAGAGCCTCCAACTTGATTCAAAATTAAATAATGGGGCTTAATTTATAGTCATCAGCAACAATTGATGGCTGAGTAATAGGAGTACGCAAATAATCATTGTTGGGGGTAGCAAACTCCCCAAGCTTCTTTTTGGCCATATTTCCTATGTTTTTGGGTTTTCTTAAACAAAGACTTATAATTGTAATAGCAAGAATTTAAAGACTACCTATTTTTTGGTTTATCAAATAAAGACTAAAAGCAAACTAACAAAATTAAAAACAAGAATTAAAACTAGCAAGGTTCCTACTAACCTCACCAGGGTAGCTATTGCTTCCTCAGCAACGGCGCCAGAAAAAGGGTTGATACCTTCAATCCGGATTACGGATGTAGTATAGCTTCGTTTTCCCTAGTAGACCTAGGTTATCGAATCCTCGGGAAGCAGATGCGTAGTGAAGTTACTTTAACGAACCTTCGGGAGTTTTAGAATTCCTTTTGTGTTTTTACCAGACCAAGAGTTTGCGTCTTTTTGTTATTGTCAATGATGGAGAGAGAGGGCCTAGGGGGTTCGGATTCACATGTAGCTATGCAAAACATCTGATGGGAACAAAAGATAGAAATAAAGTATGCATGTAATTGGTAGAGCAAGCTAAATTATATGTGGGCAGTGCATCCATAATTGTTATTGCCTCCGCAACTGCTTATAGCAATAACCTACTAGTCTCATCCATAGAAGAAATAGAACTAATGATATGCATAGTGATGTCACCATTAATCCCAAGTAAATCCCTCACATACAGCCGTACTACCCCTTCTGTCACTGGGGTTCCCAACCTACAGATCAGTCATTACTCATACTCCCTATACCTGGCTCAACCCTCGGGGTCTTGGGGTACCTGAAAAGTCCTTAGATTGAGGCAAGAGAGGATACAATAATCATCATGTCATACAAACTAATACATGATCCCATCTATGATAAATAACATGCACAAATGCTACATGGCTAGGCCAAAACCCTTTGCCCAAGGAGAATTACTCACACATAGAGATGAGATCAACAATCAAGAACATTGTAATAGAAAGCATTAGATTGATAGCAAATAGTTATAATGTCACCAATCGAAGAAGAGATCTACTATTACAAGTGGTGGAATGTGGCTATGGAGGTGGAGAAGGGTTTTGACATCAGGAGGCGGCTAATGATCTGAGATAGAAACTTTAGGGTGAGGCAGGTTTTTTTCTTGTTGCCCGAGGCTTCTTTTTATAGGGGTCCCTTTGTTGGGTTCGCAACATAGAAAACAAAAAAATTCCTACGATGGGAACTATCGCCAAGATCTATCTATTAGATACAAGCAACGGGTGGATATACATCCATAGAGAACTTACCCTCGAAGACAACAAAGCTCTGTTAACGATATGGAACTCATGGATGATGTAGTCGTACACTTGCCGATGTCAAGATCGTGATGAAGTCCAGCAGGTTTGGATCTAGCACGTCAATCAGACCTAGCTCCAGCAAGTTCAGCACCACCAAGTCCAGCACCGCAAAGCAGCGGTGCATCCGTGATTGCACACACATTCGGTACCCTGACAACCTCCGTCCCTCGCTCCAGCAAAGCAGCAGAAGCAGCAACTCCTTTCCAGATAAAGCCATCGGGAACATGTATCTCGCTAATCTGAGACCATGGGGAATAACTAGAGGGGGAGAGAGATCCTTCACGAGGGGGATTTTATAGGGAAGAGGGGGCAGCCAAGGGCCATGGCGTGGCAGCCATGGTGGTGATGGGTTCGTAGCATGGAAAACAAAAATTTTCTACCGCAAGAACGAACAAAACCCAGATCTAATCTAGATAAAAGCCAAGATCTAATCTATGAGACATGAGCAACGAGATAGATAGGAACTAACCCTCGTAGATCCGAAAGCGTTAACGAGATTAGATCTCGTGGTTGATGTAGTCGATCACTTGCCGATCTCAAGATCGTGTGGACGATCCTTCCGGCGTCGCGATCCAGCAGCGCTTCCGCCCTCGGTCAAGTAGACGATCCTTCCGGCGTCGCGTTCCAGCAGCGCTTCCGCCCTTGGTCAAGTAGACGATCCTTCCGGCGCCACGATTCGGCAGCGCTTCCGCAATCGGTCACACGTGCGGAGTCGAAGCAGACCTTCCTCTCCCCGTTCCAGCGAGCAGCGGAGGTAGTAGATCTTCTCCACGGAATCCCAGCAGCACGACGGCGTGGTGGTGGTGGTGGAGTAGAGAATTCTGCAGGGCTTCGCCTATGCCTGTGCAGAATATGGTGGAGGAGAGAGGCGGCAGAGATTGGACGTTATGAGAGCGTGAGAGGAGGGGGCGCCCCTGCCCCTCTATTTAAAGAGGGGAGGGCGCGCCAGGGAAGGGGAGTCCTTGTAGGACTCCCCTCCTATGGGGCCGGCGGGTTGGGGAGGTGGGGAGGAATCCTCCTCCCCCACGACTCCTTATCTTGACCCAACAGGACTCCTTGATCCCTATCTTGATTTTCAAGCAAACTCCAAGATATCTTCTAGAACCTTCCGGAACATTCCGAAACCTTCTAGAATCCTCATACAAACACTCCGGAACATTTCCTATCTCATAAAATGATCTCCTATATATGAATCTTATTCTCCGGATCTCCTCGTGATGTCCCGGATCCATTCCGAGACTCCGAACAACATTCGGTCTCCAACGCACATTCCATATCTACTTAAAACAACTTCGAACCTTAAGTGTGTCACCCTACGGTTCGTGAATATGTAGACATGATAGAGACACATCTCCTATCAATAACCATCAGCGGGACCTGGAGATCCATAATGGCTCCCACATACTCAACGATGACTTCGCGATCGATTGAACCATTTACATATGAAACCAATTCCCTTTGTCTCGCGATACTATACTTATCCGAGGTTTGATCGTTGGTATCTCCATACCTAGTTCTACCTCGTTACTGATAAGTACTCTTTACTCGTTCCGTGATATGTCATCCCTTGTGACCTAGTCACATGCTTGCAAGCTAACTAGATGACATTCCACCGAGAGGGCCCAGAGCATATCTATCCGTCATATGGATGGACAAATCCCAATCTTGGTTCATGCGCTTCAACACATACTTTCAGAATACCCAATGACACTTTTATAACCACCCAGTTACGAAGCGGCGTTTGATGTCATCAAAGTATCCATCCGGTGATGGTGATTAACATAACCTCATGGTCGAAGGATTAGGTTACTATGCATTTAAAAGCTTACAGCAATACGAACTTAATGACTTGATCTTATGCTACGCTTACTATGGGTGTGTGTGTCCATCACATCATTCTCCTAATGATATAACCTTGTTATTAACGACATCCAATATCCATGATCAGGAAACCATGATCATCCATTAATCAACAAGCTAGTTTAACAAGAGGCTTACTAGGGACTCTTTTATGTTTACAAAACACACATGTATTAGTGTTTCCTAATAATACAATTATAGCATGGGATGTAAACATTTATCATAAACATAAAGATATAATAATAACCACTTTATTATTGCCTCTTGGGCATATCTCCAACAGTCTCCCACTTGCACTAGAGTCAATAATCTAGTTAAAAAACTTGTGCATTCAGCACCTATGGCTTTCTGGTGTTGTATAGACACTATTGCTAGTGGTAAACATAATCTTCGGATCTGACACTTCCAGGTCCGTGTGTATTTGCATGTCCTTGCGTCTCTACGCATTACTCATTCTCCAATGAGATGGCATTGTATAAATTTGGTCCTTTGGTGAGACCTTTAGTTCCTCGGGATTAAATCATGTTGATACAATTGTCATACAATGTATCTTCATAGTATTATCCCGCTATGAACCACACCTAGTTTGATAACAAACTACTTAACACAAATGCCCTCCTTTGCTGCTACTATAGCAGTTTATATACTTAGCCCTTTTGTTGTAGTATCTGTCACAATGTTTTAACTTTGGTACTCAACCAAATCCGTTATGGAACTTCCTTTCATTACATTGTGCCACCCATAGTTTAAATTGAGATAAACTTAATTTGTATCCTGTGACAAAACTAGTATCAATGTAACACTTTACAATGAACTACCTTTAACTATTTGTCACTTATATATGATATATTCTTAGTTCTTCCAAAGCTCATAAGAATATCTTTACTATTGTCCAATGATCATCTTATGAATCATTCTGGTATATGCTCATAACATTTAGAGCATAGGACATATCTGGATGTGTACATCTCAAAGAATGATTGATCAAAATATTCTTGCAATTTCACCAAGTGTCAAAACACTTGAATCTCGTGTCAACACACTCGAATCTTGATTCAGTCCTTTCCGTGCATCAAGAACCTTTCTTGTTGTTTCCATATTGAACTCATTCAACATGTTATCTATGTACATTTGGCAAAACCATATTAGCGCCTCAATCTATTCATATAGACATTGATGCCTAATTCTTGGGTTATGCCTAAGTCTTTCATCGAAATGAAATTCTTAACCTGCGTCAATTCAAGATACATCATTTCCAATCAACAATGTGTCCTCTATATAATGTATTAGAAATATGTCTCAGCGCTCCCACTTAATTTCTTGCAAATGCAAGCATCTTCATCATCTCCGATGAATTTAAACTCTTTTAACAGTTTCATCATGGTGAAGATTCCAACTCCGCTATGCTTACTTCAACCATTGAAGTTTTGCATACTCTTTTAGCATCCTTTGAATTAACAAAACCCTTTGGATCGTGTCATGTACACGTCCTAGGTAACTATTCTATTAGAAGAACTTGTTTTGTTTGTTCAACTACCATATACCAAAATATATGTAGTGGTTGCTACATTAATCCGTCCAGACTAAATATCGCTATGAAAGATCAAATCTTATCATAGTCAATTCCTTGAACATTGTCGTAAACTCTTTCCGACATGTCGACTATTTCATAGATTTGAAAACATCCATGTCTATTTCTTTATAGATCCAATCACGACCGATAGGCTTCACGCCTTTCCGGAGGGTCTTCAAAGTTCAGAAACTTGATTTCTCGTATATGGATGCTATCACGGATTCCATGACTTCTAGTCATTTTATGGAGTCAGGGCCCATCATCGCTTCTTTGCATGTAGTCGGTTCATCATTGTCAAAACAATAACGACTTGCTTATCAAATCTTACTATTTGATTCTTACTGACCCACATGGCTCTATAGGAACTCTAATCTCCGAGATCACACCTTTTGTAATCACGAGAGCCATGAGAATTGTGGCCGTCACCGGGACACTTTCCGGCGCTGCGCTACTTAGCACATATAGCTAAGGTTCAACAACCTTATCAAAGTTCTATTGTCCTCCCACTTAACTTTTCACGAAGAATTCCTTCTCAAGAAACTTGACGTTCCAAGTAACAAACTCTTTTGTCCTCAGTGTTATGGAGAAATTCCCAACAAATTCTTTGGGATAACCTACAAAGACGTGCTTATCCGACTTTGGTTGTAAACATTTTACTTATGCATTACATACCAAAATTTAAGAAAAGACAATTCGGGTTTTATCCCAAAACATGACTTATATGGTGTCATTTCAACGGATCACGATGGAGCTCTTTTCAGTGTAAAAGCGGTAGTCACTGAAGCTTTAATCTTTAAAAACATAATGGCAGTTTTATAAATGACACCCTTGATCTTACCATCTCAAACATGGTTTGATTTTATCTCTCGAATATGCCATAATCCTATGGTTTATCGAGAAACACAAATCACAGAACAATTCCTCAAGTCTTAGGTATTTTTGCTAAACATGTAACTCAAATATCTTCCTTTATGATCGAATCATAACCTCTTTATTTTCTTGTTACAATGATTTTCAACTTCATCTTGAAAGTCTTTGATCAATTTTCAAATGTTTCATACTTCCTCCTTATTAAGTAAATATACATATATTCACTCAAATTCTCGGAGAAAGCATATGAAGTTGAAATCCATCGCTCTTGACTACATAATGGGCTTCATATATCTATATGTACAAGTTCCAATAAGCCAGTCATTCGTTCCTTTTGGCCTATGAACGAAGTTTTAATTATCTGTAGAAAGTTTCACAAGCGTCATTTGATCAAAATCAAAAGACTCCAAAATTCCATCAACATGGAGTTTCTTCATGTTTTCTTTCCAATACAATTTAAACAGCGATGTCACTTCGCAAGTGATCTTTCAATATTTTGTCTTGCGACATTTTAGCAATAGTGTTTATGGATGTGATTTCTCCCACCAGACTTGTAAAAGTTCATCCATCCTTTATGGAATACGGTAATTATTTGAACAACCATTGTTCTCGTAATACCGGAACAAAATAACAAATCTTGAAGGCTAGATTTGACGTCAACGAAAAACACAATAACACTTTATTTGTTTTCGATGAACATCATCACTTATTCTCTTTCTAGTTACTTAGGCCATTGTAGTTCATGAATTGCGTTGTCCTGTATGACACTTCATACCAACCAATTCGGTATCCAATACCTAAGAACCACATTGTTTAACAAGCAAGGAATACAACCATAACATGTATATCTTCTATATACCCAAGTTGGACATCTCCAACCTTATAATTTCTGCCAAATATTTTATAGATTCTCTTTCAGCAATTCTTTTTTTTTCTTTTAAAAGAATCTATCAACATCAATAGTGGTGTCATTCACATGACACATAGTACAAAGTGTGTATAGTCAAATATCAATACCTTTGGACTTGCACTTTGAAGTGGATCACCATCATCAAATGTTTGGTGTTCTTTCAAAAATCCATTCTTTAGTAATCTATTAGTGTAGTAAACATTTTACTTACATCTTCTATTCATCCTTATCATGACATCTTTCATGATCAAGCTGCTATAGCTTATAAAGGTGAATTGCGAGTATAATGTTTTTTTTTTCAAAACCTTTTGGAGGATTAGGACGACTAGCGTCTCCAACCTTCACAAATTCTCATCAAATATGAGGACGTATACTCTATCATGTTGTAACCAACACATAGTTTTAGATATCGCAATACCTTTCACATATGATGGTTTCTGAAACATTGCTTTCAGCTCTTAGATAAACTTGATATTAAAACAATCTTTTGAGTATCAAGAATCATGGAGGCAAACATGATACTTTAGATACTAACATTGGAATTCTTACTCTTGATTTAATACTACTTAGTAAACTTCATGGAGTAAATAGAGTTTGCTGAAAGTTTGCAATAGGACTTATAATCTTTAAATTGACATTCAAAACAATACGATACCAGTTCGTAAAGTAAATATCCAGAATTTCTATAGTTCCACTATCTCAACTATAACTAAGCGTAAGGTGGTGAACGGATGCCAATGACTACAACAAACTATGCAAATTCACTTTGATAGTGTTTATGATAAATTGAGTTCGACTAGTCCAAATTACAAACGAACTCCCACTCAAAACAACATCCCTCAAGTTGTTTTAGTGATTACATGAACCAAATCCACTACACCAAGTCCGATCATCACGTGAGATGATGTAGCTTTAAAGGCGAACAATCAACATGTTCATCATATCATCCATATGACTCATGCTTTACCTTTCGGTATTCTGTGTTCCGAGACCATGTCTGTACATGCTAGGCTCGTCAAGGTTAACCTTAGTTTCTGCATGTGCAAATCTGGCTTGCACCCGTTGTATGCACACGTAGAGTCTATCACACCCGATCATCACGAGATGGTTCGAAACGACGAGTCTTAGCAACGGTGCCAACTAAGGATGAACACTTTATTTCTTGATATTTAGTGAGAGGGATCATCTTATAATGCTACCGTCGCGATCTAAGCAATACAAGATGCATAAAGGATTAACATCACAGGCAATTCATAATATGTGATATGATATGGCCTTTCTTCTTGTGCCTTTGATCTCCATCTCCAAAGCATGGACAAGATTTCCATCATCACCGGGGTGGCGTCAAGGTCCGTGGCGCCACTTCATGATTGTCCATCATCACTAGCAACTATTACAACTACTTGGAATAAAGCTATTACAAGATGAATAGACACGCAGGTCTTAACAGAATTAAAAGACAACCATTAGGCTCCTGCCGGTTGCCATATTACAACAAGGATCATTGCATACATCAAATATAATCATAATCACATGATGGCCATATCACATCACAAAACCCCTGCAAAAACAAGTTAGACGCCTCTAATTTTCTTTGCATGTTTTACGTGGTTTGGGGCTTTCGCATAAGACCGATCTTACCTACGAACAAGGACCACAACGTTGATACAAGTGTTGTCAAGATGCTCATTGTAAATTGAATCTTAACTATGGTGGGAGAGACAGACACCCGCAAAGCCACTTGTGCAAAGCAAGTTGCACGTCAAGCGTGGAGCAAGTCTCATGTGCGATGACATGTAATGTTAGCCCGAGCCGCTTCATCCCACCATGCCGCAAGATGCAAAGTACACGCTAAGACACCGACAACAAAAGCATCAACGCCCACAACATCATTGTGTTCTACTCGTGCAACAGATCTACGCATAGATACGGCTCTGATACCACTGATGGGTTCGTAGCATGGAAAACAAAAAATTTCTACCGCAAGAACGAACAAAACCCAGATCTAATCTAGATAAAAGCCAAGATCTAATCTATGAGACATGAGCAACGAGATAGATAGGAACTAACCCTCGTAGATCCGAAAGCGTTAACGAGATTAGATCTCGTGGTTGATGTAGTCGATCACTTGCCGATCTCAAGATCGTGTGGACGATCCTTCCGGCGTCGCGATCCAGCAGCGCTTCCGCCCTCGGTCAAGTAGACGATCCTTCCGGCGTCGCGTTCCAGCAGCGCTTCCGCCCTTGGTCAAGTAGACGATCCTTCCGGCGCCACGATTCGGCAGCGCTTCCGCAGTCGGTCACACGTGCGGAGTCGAAGCAGACCTTCCTCTCCCCGTTCCAGCGAGCAGCGGAGGTAGTAGATCTTCTCCACGGAATCCCAGCAGCACGACGGCGTGGTGGTGGTGGTGGAGTAGAGAATTCTGCAGGGCTTCGCCTATGCCTGTGCAGAATATGGTGGAGGAGAGAGGCGGCAGAGATTGGACGTTATGAGAGCGTGAGAGGAGGGGGCGCCCCTGCCCCTCTATTTAAAGAGGGGAGGGCGCGCCAGGGAAGGGGAGTCCTTGTAGGACTCCCCTCCTATGGGGCCGGCGGGTTGGGGAGGTGGGGAGGAATCCTCCTCCCCCACGACTCCTTATCTTGACCCAACAGGACTCCTTGATCCCTATCTTGATTTTCAAGCAAACTCCAAGATATCTTCTAGAACCTTCCGGAACATTCCGAAACCTTCTAGAATCCTCATACAAACACTCCGGAACATTTCCTATCTCATAAAATGATCTCCTATATATGAATCTTATTCTCCGGACCATTCCGGATCTCCTCGTGATGTCCCGGATCCATTCCGAGACTCCGAACAACATTCGGTCTCCAACGCACATTCCATATCTACTTAAAACAACTTCGAACCTTAAGTGTGTCACCCTACGGTTCGTGAATATGTAGACATGATAGAGACACATCTCCTATCAATAACCATCAGCGGGACCTGGAGATCCATAATGGCTCCCACATACTCAACGATGACTTCGCGATCGATTGAACCATTTACATATGAAACCAATTCCCTTTGTCTCGCGATACTATACTTATCCGAGGTTTGATCGTTGGTATCTCCATACCTAGTTCTACCTCGTTACTGATAAGTACTCTTTACTCGTTCCGTGATATGTCATCCCTTGTGACCTAGTCACATGCTTGCAAGCTAACTAGATGACATTCCACCGAGAGGGCCCAGAGCATATCTATCCGTCATATGGATGGACAAATCCCAATCTTGGTTCATGCGCTTCAACACATACTTTCAGAATACCCAATGACACTTTTATAACCACCCAGTTACGAAGCGGCGTTTGATGTCATCAAAGTATCCATCCGGTGATGGTGATTAACATAACCTCATGGTCGAAGGATTAGGTTACTATGCATTTAAAAGCTTACAGCAATACGAACTTAATGACTTGATCTTATGCTACGCTTACTATGGGTGTGTGTGTCCATCACATCATTCTCCTAATGATATAACCTTGTTATTAACGACATCCAATATCCATGATCAGGAAACCATGATCATCCATTAATCAACAAGCTAGTTTAACAAGAGGCTTACTAGGGACTCTTTTATGTTTACAAAACACACATGTATTAGTGTTTCCTAATAATACAATTATAGCATGGGATGTAAACATTTATCATAAACATAAAGATATAATAATAACCACTTTATTATTGCCTCTTGGGCATATCTCCAACAGGTGGTGCCCCCACCTCTTCCATCATTCATGTGGTGGATGCTCCACTCACACTTCCACTCACATGCATTAAATTTCCACCAAATTTAATGCAAGCTCTCATTAAATAAAACTATTTTATTTATTTTATTCAGAATTTTGTCAATTACTTTAATTAACAAACATTCACATAAAACCCCCTGCAACATTTCAATATCACATGTAGAACCAGTTTCTGCAATTTCACCCAAAACAATTCCGGTTTCCATCGAAATTATTCCAGGGCTTTCTTAAATCTTTATCTGAAACATATTAGCTCCAAATGGTGTCAGTCTCCCTTAAGTGTGTCACCCTACGGTTCGCAAATAGTGCAGACATGATCGAGACCCCTCTCCGATCAATAATCAGTAGCGGGAGCTGGAGATCCGTACTGACTCCCACATATTCAACGATGACTTTTGTGATCGTGTGAACCTTTAATGTCGTAACCAAATCCCTTTGTCTCTCGATATATTACATGTCCGAGATTCGATCATCGGTATCCCAATACCTAGTTTGATCTCGTTACCGACATTCACTCTTTTCTCTTTCCCGTGATATAACATTCTAGTGATCACATCACTTGCTTGCAAGCTATCTTAATGTGATATCACTAAGAGGGCTCAGAGTATATCTATCCGTCATCGGGATTGAAATATTCCACTCTTGATCCATGAGCCTCAACATAACACCTTCGGAGTATCTGAACCCACCTTTATAGTCACCCTTTTATGATGTGACGTTTGCTGTTATCAAGTTACTCTTCCGATGTTAGCAATTAACATGATCTCATGGTCTAAGGACTAAGATACTTCGTATGATGTTATAGCAATATAAACATAATGACTTTGATCGTAATGCTATACTTCGGATGAATGTTCATCACATCATTCCACCAATCTTGTGACCTCGTTATTAACAACATCCAATGTCCATGATCAGGAAACCTTGATCATCTTGTTAATCAATGAGCTAGTTTATATGAGAGGAATTACTAGGAACTTTGTATTTTGTTTATCAAACACACATGTATTAACGTTTCCAATTAATAAAATTATAGCATGTAAAATAAACATTTATCATAAACATGGAATAAGATAATAACCACTTTATTATTGCCTCTCGGGCATATTCCCTTCACCCTTCACGAAAGTTGTTCTATTTGACCTAGCGGTGGCGGCGCCAACTATATGACCGGAACTATACGGCCGGAATTTTATTCCGGTCGTATAGTTGGTCGCTAAAGCGTTTTCCTCCGCTTCATGGCTCCTAGTTTCTTCTAGTTGTTGGAAATCTCGTATCTTTGACTTTAATGTAGTGATTCCCATGTTCAAATGACATTATCTGTGCAGGAAAAAATAGAAAGAAAGGATTGCATACCCCTTTGAATATTAGGCATTAGTGGCAGGGTTTAGAGAGATATTTCATCAAAAATATGAACAATATCCAGTTTAAATATGGACGTAGATGGCTATATTTCAGAGCCATCAAACATCCTGGCAACCTTGTTCGCAACGACCAACACTCGATCATACCCAGACACCTCCCTAACCTTGACACCGGCGAGGTGGTCGCACTGCCTCTCAATGATATCTTGGAAAACCTCCAGAAAGAGACCACTCCAGCCATCTTGATGTTTGTGCCAAAAGTCTATTTCAAATCAATGGCCTCTGAAGCTAGCCAAAAGAGGAAGTCCGGCACCCCAGCACTCTTCAATAAGAGATGCACCCTCCATCCCCACAAAGCCGAGACTATTCTTGAATTTCACATAGCCGACAAGTCTAGACCACATAGGTTAGCCATCTCGGTAGCTCTAGCTATCCATAGTCGCCCACCCTTTTTCCACATCATCCTTCTGTGAACTTGTGGCCACTAGTTTCTTTCTCGGGTCCCTCACCTCGGCGGCCCTTTGGCCCCTCTTAGTATTTTCTTATTTAAGATCCTCCAAGAGAGAATCTATCTTCTCTATGCACTGAGAGAACTCCTTCAAGAGCCTCTGATCCCGAAGCACATTCTGTGGGGACAGTGCCTTACTACTGGAGAGGACAATAACATCAAAACAAAATTCCCAAAAGTTACCCAACCCAAAAGTAGGACTGAAATACATAGATACTTACACCAGCATGATGGAAAGCGAGAGCATCCTTGAGTTTTTGGGAGGCTTGAAAATGAGGTCCCTCTCAACCTCGGGTACCAAATACACTAACAAGCAGGCATTGGCAAACTTCAGCTCATACTCGCCATGCATAATCCCTAGCCAATAGGCACTGTACCTAGCCATGACATGGGCATCCAACTGAACACCGATCGAATTCGCCACCACAATCACCTTCTCCCTCTCAGGATTCATTTCCTTGCAAGAACAGTCCCTAGGTAAAAATGGGGACTCCCATATTCGCATCCCCCAAGGGGCATTCTATTAGCCCGAGCCCGAGGGTCATTCCCACGAAGTCAACAGCGGAAAGGCCTCAAGAACCGACCACCTTTG
This sequence comes from Avena eriantha, assembly GCA_910589775.1. NCBI lineage: Eukaryota > Viridiplantae > Streptophyta > Magnoliopsida > Poales > Poaceae > Avena > Avena eriantha. The sequence continues at coordinate 420,994,364 of OU342740.1, forward strand.
AGGTGATGCTGGTATCTTTCTTCTTTCCCGAGACCTTGAAGCCATGTCCACCAGCCAGGGAAGGATCGCAAGGGACATGAGTATGAATCGCGAAAACTGTCGAGACCATAGTCGCCACCATCGCAATAGTCTGCCTTGGTGAATCAACACGTGGAGCCTTTGAACCCCGCGGTGAAAACTCCAAGTTTGCTTTTGGTAATTGTGTGATAACCATGTGGACTAATGCTTTAAATGAGTATGGTTAGCTAGGGTGCACTTGGAGGAGTTGAGCAAGGCTTGGATATGGTGGATATGATGACCATAACCATATGAAGAAAATTACTCAACCGAGGGTGAGAAGATGGAGTTAGAGAGCAAGCCCGAAGGAAAAGGTATATTCATAGGGCTTTGCTTTTTCCAACCAAGGGGCAATAGAGTGCATAGTTGTATTTAGGATAGATGGCCATAGTATAAACATGGGAGTCACCCTATTTGCTTTGAGGTCATCTATATGTCACTCGAGTGAACTAATTGTGCTAGTTTCGAATTCAAGTGACATCGCAAGGCTGGGAGAGAAAAATCCTTGTGAAATGTTCGTAAAAGTGCCTTAACATGGCTTTAATGTGCTAGTATCTTTGGTGAAACACATTGGGAGTTAGCCATATTTGAAAAGGATTTTTATCTCTCGAAACAGAGTTTTTCGGGCACCGGAGGATTCACTAGAGCTTAGCACTCCTATTGTGCGGTAAGGCTATTGTCGGAGGCAAAGTTTTTCTTTTCGGTGATCACCGGAGTGGTGGTCGCCGGAGCTTCGTGCTAGGCATTGGAGAGGTTACCAAAAAGGTCCGGTGGGGTCGTGTAACATCCTAGCATTAGGATCCAGCGAAGGGTAGAAATAGGAATATAAGTTTGTGCATGCATGCATCTGTAAAATCAGGGTAAATTTTTCGCCAAACAAAACACTAAAAGGATCAGAGTTTCTTTCACTAACGGGAGGTAGGCATCGCTCTTGTTAGTGATTGCTATGAATTTTGACATGACCTTTAGGTAGTATAAAGAATTTGGGGAAATTACTTTGAATTCAAATTTGAAATTTAAAGCAAATTGAAAGTATCTAAATATTAAAAGTTATAAGTGTTGAAGGGTTTTCCAAAAGAAAACCTTATTAACATTGTTGGTTTTAATACAGAAATAGTGATCAACAATAAGAATTAATGACAAAGAAAATTAAATAAGAAGTAATTCTTATTTCTCTATTTTATAATAAGGTCACAACTGATGACAAATACATCAAAGGTATAAGGTTACAAAGCACAAAAATTTAACTTTATTAAATTGTAATAATATCTTTACAAGATCCTTTATAAAAAGATTACAAAGAAGGTTACAAGAAGAACCTATACTAACTATCTACTCCTATACTAATCTTGTGAGTCCAGATCTTGTTCCTGCAAATAAGATAAACAACTAGAAAGGAAATTAGGGGTTAGTTAGATAATTTTTACTCTCAGTGTTGAACAGTGAAGTGCACTGTTCATGGTACATCATTGAGTAAATAAAAGGGTAAGTTTCACCAAAAGTGAAGTATCTGTTCTTCTCAGTAATAGTTAAGATTATAGTAAAAGCCAAGTGGATAAAAGTAAGTTTCACCAGGTTGTCAATCAGTAAATAGGTAAGAGTAAAACCCAAGTTACTTGAGCTGATCCACATGCACAGCACACACACACATACAGCTTAGTCGACTAACTGCATGGTGTGTGCTGTCAAGCTAACAGCAGCAGTACAAGCTACCATACAGAGCACTAGTCGAAGGAGAACAAAGGAGCTCATTTCTCCTTCTCAGGCACACACTCACAGCTATAGAGCTTGCTAAAACCATAGCCAAATACTCCACCAACTTAACCCAAATCAACCATCAGATCTCCACTTGATGGTAACATAAGGAGGGGTGGAGCAGATGGAAAGAAAGGTCAAGCACAGAGTCACAAGAGCAGCACCAGGTGATGCAGAGTTAGAGCAGGTAGCAAGCAACACCACAACATCATCAACCAACAAATAATCTGGTGAGTTCAAAGAACATCACCACATGATCTGATTATCATAGAGTCAAATAAGCATATGTTGTTTACCTAATCTTCTCAGAAAAACACCCAAGTTGGTGTATATTCATCCCAGAAGCAATTAGATGAAAGCCAATGACACATCCTTACAAACAAATCCAAGATCTCAACCTATGCATCATAGATCTTGGATATAAACTTAAATCTCCACATTCATATATAAAAACAGCCTTAGAACAAGATTCAAGGAACATGTCTTATGGTCTAGCACCTCTGAAATCTATTGATCTTAAGGATCTATATTTAACAGTGAAGATGACAATCATTTTCTTCAAGAATTTAAGAATCATTAGCTGATATCATGCATCAGAGCACATCTATGAGGGACAGCTAGTAACAACTTAATTTTACCTATCTATGCCTTAGACTAGCATCATAGACTAATAGATTGTAGCATCTTAGGATAATACAGCCAGCAGAAGCTTTCCAATCATTTAGCCAGCCATACTTGGACACAGGTAGAATTTAGACAATAGAAGTATCAACACTTGTCTACCATTCTAAAGAACATGTCACAAGTATAACTTCTAAAACCAAGCAAATGCTTTACTTATATTCCATCAGTAAACTTGTAGTTAGCTAACTAATCATTTTCCTGAAATAAACACTCAGGAATCATAACCATGGTTGTTTTTACACAATCAGAGAATCATAGGAGTATCATCTTAACTCCAATATGAAAGATCAACACAAACTAGTGTATAAAGATCAAGTGAACATTCATGACAGACCCATTGTCAGTATTAAGATCATGAAACAACAGTTAAATCCACATCATTAGCATCAGTGGGCAAACATCCAGGACAGTATAACCACTACAACCAGTTCTAACAGAGTCATCATAATCAAACCAGAGGGTTGAACCTAATCAAACCTTGAACCCCAATTAGGGATTGATCACTAGAGGCACACAGAGGTTATCGAGCAAGGCAGAGAGGAGCACAGAAGGGGAATAGTCAAACTTACACAAAGTCCTCGCAAAAAGAACCGAAGAGGAACTAGAGGATGGCCAGCGGCGAAGCAGAAATGGCGGCACGGGGAGCACCCTGACGGGGCGCTGCAACCCACACCGACTGCACGTCAGATCCACCGGAGAAGGGAGGCGTACGCCGTGCGAAACCCGGCGCACCATCGTCGATGCTCCATGATACGTCCATTTTGCATCACTATTCTATGTCTTAATTCACTATTATTCATTGATATATTTCGTATTGAGAGGTGATACTTATGTTATTTCATCTGTTTTTGCATGGTTGATGACTTTTGGAGCATGGACCGCTGCAGTCAGGATTCTGATGGAAAAGGTGCTGTTTGGAGGCAAAATTCGCGAAGATCAGAAAATCTGGGAAAATATACGGAAAATTCTATTTTTCCAGAAGACTCAGGATGCCAGAAGATGGAGTGTAGGTGGGCCACAGGGGGCCCACACCACCCCATGGTGCGGGCAAGCCTAGGCCGCGCCAGGGAGTGGTGTGGCCACCCTGGTCCACTCCAGCCTCTCCCCTCTGGTGTATACATCCTCCCGAAACCCTAAGACTCGGGGAGCGACCACAGAAAGATTCCGCCGCCTCTGCGGGACGAAAAACACCGAGAGAGAAAGATCTCTCCGGCAGATAGATTTCTGCCAGGGGAATTCCTTCCCGGAGAGGGGAGATCGTCGCCATCAACACCACCATCAAGCTGGACTTCATCGGGATCATCATCATCACCACCACCACCACCATCATCACCATCAGCACCCTCATCACCATCTCCATATTGCTGTAACAATTGTGTTGAATCTTGCATAGTTCATAGGGGAAACTTTCCCGGTGTTGATTACTCTTTGTAGTTGATGCTATTGAGTGAACCATTGAATTATTGTTTATGTTCATATTGTTATACATCATTATTCCATCTCTGATTATGATCCATATGATGTCTTGTGAGTAGTTCGTTTTGTTCTTGAGGACATGGGAGAAGTCTTGTTGTTAGTAGTGGAGTTGCGTTGAGAAAGATTCAATAGATTGTTATTTAAGTTGTGGTGTACTTCTTCTAGTGGTGTCATGTGAACGTCGACTACATGACACTTCACCTATATGGGCCTAGGGGAATGCATTGTGTATTTGGCTACTAATCGTAGGGGTTGTCGGAGTGACAGAAACCTGAACCCCCGTTAGGAAACCATTGCACAAGGGATGTAAGGGTCTTAGAGTTTAAAGTCGTGGTTAGGTTTCTACCTTAATTACTTTCTTGTACTTACGGATGTTTGTAAGGGGGTTTAATCACAAGTATGTATTTAGCTTGAATGGGGCGGTACATTAGCACAGGTTCACCCACACAACACTTAGCAAGCTAGAGAAGATTAATCGACTATATGAAGCGAAAGCACTTGACAGTCTTCCCATGTGTCCTCGAGAACGTTTGGTCATCTATAGAAATACAACCGGCTTGTCCTTTGCTGCATAAAGGATTGGGCCACTTGCTACATTTATTCCTATTGTCTTTTATTTACTCGTACTTTGTTTACTTGCCTCAGAAAAAACCCCTAAAATCCGTTTGCTAAGTATTTGCAGAGAATTCCTGATCCATACCACTAGCCAGCACCTTCTGCTCCTCGTTGGGTTCGACACTCTTACTTATCGAAAATACTACGATACACCCCCTATACTTGTGGGTCATCAAGACTATTTTCTGGCGCCGTTGCCGGGGAGTGAAGCGCTATTGGAGAGTGGAACTGGGAAAGGAAACTTCTACTGTGAGTATTGTTTACTTCTGCTAGTTGCTTTATTTTCGTTATGGATAATTCGCTGAGTTTCTTATTTGGTAATGCTACTACCACTGCTAAGGTAGTAGATAAGCCACCACCTGCTGAGAAAGATGTTTTCAAAATACCTACAAGAATTATTGATCGTGTTATGGATAACTACTATGTTGGGGATGGAACTGTCCATCCCGGTGATCATTTACTCTTTATACACGAATTATGCGGGTTGTTCAAGTGTGCAGGTATTACTATAGATCAAGTTAAGAAGAAGTTATTCTCATTATCGCTAAAAGGAAGAGCTGAGGAATGGTATAAGCTGCTGAAGAATGGTCAAGCTCTAGAATGGGAGGAAATAATGCCTCTTTTTTATTCAAAGTTTTATCCTCCTAGTGAGATTCATAAAGATCGGAATCAAATATACAACTTTTGGCCTCTTGATGGAGAGAGTACAGCTCAAGCTTGGGGTAGATTGAAGTTACTAATGCTCAAATGTCCCGTTCATGAGCTCCCCAACAATATTATTATCAATAAATTTTATGCAAGGCTCCCTCTACATGATAAAGATTTATTGGATGCTTGTTGTGTTGGATCATTCACTCATATGGAAGAAGAAGCTAAATGGGACCTTCTAGACCGTATTCAAGACAATGCTGAAGCTTGGGAGAATGAAAAAGGTAGAAAGTCAGGTATAAATTATGATTATGAATGCATAGAATCTTTTATGGGAACTGATGATTTTCAAAATATTAAAAATGCTTATGGTCTAGACTCTCAAGCTATTGCTTCTTATTTTAAGACTTTTGCTTCCTACATTGAAGTGCCTAAAAATAAGTGGAATAAGTATCATGAACCTTATAAAGATGTTGCTAAGAGTGTTCCTGCAAGAAATACTGAAGTTTATACTGCTAGTCATGTTTTACCTAAACCTTATATTGAGCTATGATGGCTAGTATGTTAGATGAAAGTATGAATAAATCTGTTGAACCTGATAAACAAATGGTTGATGAACCTATAATAGCAAATGTGAAAGACTTTGTCACTAAGTATGAGGAAGAGGGACACACTATCCTTTGTAAGGATACCTCTAATATTGTTTCACATAGTAGTGTTATGAGAGCTAGTATTCCTATGTTTTCTGTTAGAATAAGTGATCATTGCTATGATGGTCCTTGTGATAGCTATATTGTTAAGTTTATGCATGATACTGAAAGCTACTATGAGAGGGGGAAAAGTGTTCTTATGCATCTCAATAATATCAAGTTTCCCCGCTTTATGCTGAAAGCTTTTATGTTGCACTTCTTTTGCCTTCTTATGCAAGTTGCTTTTGGTTTCAATAACTTGTTTGTTTACAAAATCCCCTTGCATAGGAAGTGGGTTAGACTTTAAAGTGTGTGTGTTTTTGCTTCTTAATGCTCTCTTTCACTTCAATTCATATCCCTATGAGAGCTTCTTCAAAATTATCATGCCCATCTTAATGGCTATAAATAAAGAGCTTTATGGGAGACAACCCAACTTGTTTTTGCTTTTTGTTTGTTTTTGTTTCTTTCAGTTTTGGAAGTTATTACTTCGGTAATAACCGCTCCTTATCCGTTTTGTTTGGTTTTTGTGTCAAGATCAGCCTCTAATGAGAGAGAAGTAAGATTTGGGAAGTTGCTGTCCCGAAACAGATTTTTGTGCTTCACCGTAAAAATTCGTGAGAGATCTCTGTATGTCGGATTGAGCTGTAATTTTTTGTGCTTCTGCCCCAGGTTGTTATTTAACTTTCGTTAGTTTTGCACTTTTTTATTTGAGCAACAGAGGATTTTCTAAAAAAATGATCTTTACCTGCTGGTCTGTTTTCACAGATTTTGCCAATCTTGCATTTGCTTCTTTATTCGATTTCCTTTTTGAATTCTTTTTGGGCTTTCGGAAGGAGTTGTACAGTAGCTTTTGTTTTGATGGTTTTTAGTTGAAGTTGGACTCAAAAGGTTTTATCACTTCACTTATACTAATGTTGCTAATGAGAACTGTGTGAAGTTTTGTGTGAAAGAAATTTCCAGGAAGTGGAGATAATGGTGTAATAAGGAAGAGAAAGGTTTTATGACTCAAGTAATAAGTGTATAAATATGAAGATACTGATGATTCAAGTGATGACTCTGGAAGGATCCACTAAATACCAAATTCAGAGACCTGCAGAGTCCGTGTTTAAATAGGTAACAGTTCTGGTAAGAAAAGTTCCGCGAAAATACAATACAACTATATTTTTGCAGTTTTAAGTCGATAAGGAAAGCTACGAAGCAAAAAAAAAGGACGGAACCGGAGCCGGGGTGGCCCACACCACCCCATGGCGTGGGCCCACCCCTGGCCGCGCCACCAGGTGGTGAGGCCACCCAGGACTCCGCCTCCGACTCGTTCTCTCTCAGTACCTTCATTTTGATATGAAACTTCGTAATATATAACCCCCCGGATTCCCTGAGGTCCGTATATCGTGTTTTCGTCATGTTTTTGTTTCGATCTGTTTCTGTCAGGACATACTCTTTGAAAGCTTAGAAGCACAATGGTGTCTGCCAAGGATAAAGGGAAGGAGCCCATGGAGGAAGACCTCCAAGACCCTAGGAAGGAGAAGGAGATCAAGAGTGAAGGTGAAGAGGAGAAAGGCCAACGTCCGCACACCGGCATCACCATTGCAAGCATTGGAGTGGTGAAACCTACCAATATCAGAAGGACTGCACGAATGCAGACTGGGGGGAAAGCTCCTCGTCACAATTTGGCTCCACGATCTCATCCTCCACGCACTAGCTAAGCAGGAAAAGAAGACTCCAAGTGGGAAGAATGGAAAAAGAATCACAAGAGCTGGGATCCACAAACTGAAATGATTATGGGCCGTATTGAGCATAACTCGGAGTTGATTCGCACTCTCACCTTCGAGATTGAGGACCTTGGGAAACTGATCAAGGAGCTCATCAAGAGGATACCACCACCACCAAAGGAGTAATTCATCATCAGGTTTGGCATCCCCTTGGTTTGCTCCAAGCTTGGGGGAGTGTCACGGTATCACATCACTATCTTCTATCTTTTTACCTTATTAGTAGAGTCATATCATGAATAGAGGAGTTATTTTGTAGTATGGTTTGCATTATGGAAGTGTCCCCTCTCTCGTTAGATATGTATCCCTTGGTGTGAGTTGCCGTTATGGAATATTAATGAGAAGTTCTATCATTCACCCTTTTGCATAGCTTATGTTAGTTTTCAATTCGTGGTTATATGATTGATCTTGTTGTTAGTATTGGTAGCACTTTGGGATCATTGAGTTAATTTAGTTGGTTTTGGCAAACCTGGCTCGGTCAGTAGCAACACCCTTTTGAGAGTTGAAAAGAAAAAGATAGAAGTACTCTAGAGAAAAATAATTTCATCATCTTTCTTTCTTGATTTGCTCATAAGTCTAGTATTCTCTAGTTAAGATCTTTTGTGCTTCCAAGAAAGATTGCATGTTTGTCTTTATCACTTGTATGTTTGGTTGTTTCCTTCAACTCTTATACTTGCTACCCAGCCTTGCTAGCCAAAAACCTGTACTGAGAGGGTATTCTTCACGTGCATCCACTCCTTTAAACCAAAACATTTGCCATTTGTGTCCACCATACTTACCTAGTAGCATTATTGCTATTCCAAGTAAATTCCTGTTTTGTCTACCTCCCAAATTAAACTTGTTATGCGAAAATTAGTGATTAAAGCTCTCACGAACTTGATGGCACACTTTACTTTCTTGCATTTAATAAACTTGAACCATTGGGTCCTTCTTTGTTGCGTATATGCTTGCGCTTTATGAGTTGAAGTTAGCCGAACCATGTATCATGGGGACCGCTTTCAACACCTCATTGGTACTTGTACCTAGTTGATATCATGTTCTTTTGCTTATGGATCCCGACGGTGTGAAATAAAAGTGGAACTTGTAAGATCATGGAGTTTATACGTGTGTTAGAGAAACGCCTGGGCCGCTAGCCTAAGCCATGCCTAATCATGGTGGAAACTTGCAGCATAACTATAGTGAGCATTCTATGAAGCATCCTCAATAAAAACCTATGCAAATAGCAAATAAAAAGATCGCTGAGATGCTCACTGTCTGCTTGCCTTGTCATTTTGATTATGGGTAGCTCCTGTGTCATGTGCAAGGGGTACCCCGTTGGCCGTTCTCAATGATATGCATGTATTTACAATGACAAGAACTTGCTCGTGACTGAAGTTGAGTAGCATGAGGATCGGTACTCGTAAGTAAGGGGCATGAGATTTTAACTTATAACTTGTCAAGCATATCCTCTTAGTTGTGTCACTTTAACCTTAACCACCAAAAGATGCCTATGATAGGGGCAATGAGAGCTGAAAGCTAGAAAGTATCATAATTTTTGGGAGCTCTTTATGAGACTTGCAATCCCTGCTTCCCTCTGCGAAGGGCCTTTCTTTTACTTTGTAGTTGAGTAAGTAAACCTATTCCCTTCTATCTCAGCAAGTATTTTGAGTTGATGTGTTTCATTCATTTCATATGGTGATTTATTCAATCATGTTTCTTATGTTCCTTGTTTTGCACATTGCTCTTACCTTGATGTTTACTACTTTGAAAGCTTTCAATGAAAAACCAGCTATTTGTGAACTCCAGGAAATTATCAATTATTCTTCGACCAAGAGCTAAGTTTGCCATTACCAATTATGATTTACTCTATGTATCTTTATTGTGTTTCCTTTACTCATTGCTAGTTGAGTTATATAATAGTGAGTTGTCTTCTATTATGATCTTTGTATTTGATGAATGTGATGCTTCTTGTCCGTATTCTTTTATCGACTCTTCACTCCATAAACCTGAGGTCATGTTTATTGAGCTCAGTTTCGCTTGGGGACAAGCGAAGTCTAAGCTTGGGGGAGTTGATACGTCCATTTTGCATCACTATTCTATGTCTTAATTCACTATTATTTATTGATATATTTTGTATTGAGAGGTTATACTTATGTTATTTCATCTGTTTTTGCATGGTTGATGACTTTTGGAGGATGGACCGCTGCAGTTAGGATTCTGATGGAAAAGGTGCTGTTTGGAGGCAAAATTCGCGAAGATCAGAAAATCTGGGAAAATATACGGAAAATTCTATTTTTCCAGAAGACTCAGGATGCCAGAAGATGGAGTGGAGGTGGGCCACAGGAGGCCCACACCACCCCATGGCGCGGGCAAGCCTAGGCTGCGCCAAGGAGTGGTGTGGCCACCCTGGTCCACTCCAGCCTCTCCCCTCTGGCGTATACATCCTCCCGAAACCCTAAGACTCGGGGAGCGACCACAGAAAGATTCCGCCGCCTCTGCGGGGCGAAAAACACCGAGAGAGAAAGATCTCTCCGGCAGATAGATTTCTGCCAGGGGAATTCCTTCCCGGAGAGGGGAGATCGTAGCCATCAACACCACCATCAAGCTGGGCTTCATCGGGATCATCATCATCATCACCACCACCACCATCATCACCATCAGCACCCTCATCACCATCTCCATATTGCTGTAACAATTGTGTTGAATCTTGCATAGTTCATAGGGGAAACTTTCCCGGTGTTGATTACTCTTTGTAGTTGATGCTATTGAGTGAACCATTGAATTATTGTTTATGTTCATATTGTTATACATCATTATTCCATCTCTGATTATGATCCATATGATGTCTTGTGAGTAGTTCGTTTTGTTCTTGAGGACATGGGAGAAGTCTTGTTGTTAGTAGTGGAGTTGTGTTGAGAAAGACTCAATAGATTGTTATTTAAGTTGTGGTGTACTTCTTCAAGTGGTGTCATCTGAACGTCGACTACATGACACTTCACCTATATGGGCCTAGGGGAATGCATTGTGTATTTGGCTACTAATCGTAGGGGTTGTCGGAGTGACAGAAACCTGAACCCCCGTTAGGAAACCATTGCACAAGGGATGTAAGGGTCTTAGAGTTTAAAGCCGTGGTTAGGTTTCTACCTTAATTACTTTCTTGTACTTACGGATGTTTGTAAGGGGGTTTAATCACAAGTATGTATTTAGCTTGAATGGGGCGGTACATTAGCACAGGTTCACCCACACAACACTTAGCAAGCTAGAGAAGATTAATCGACTATATGAAGCGAAAGCACTTGACAGTCTTCCCATGTGTCCTCGAGAACGTTTGGTCATCTATAGAAATACAACCGGCTTGTCCTTTGCTGCATAAAGGATTGGGCCACTTGCTGCATTTATTTCTATTGTCTTTTATTTACTCGTACTTTGTTTACTTGCCTCATCGAAAACCCCTAAAAATCCGTTTGCTAAGTATTTGCAGAGAATTCCTGATCCATACCACTAGCCAGCACCTTCTGCTCCTCGTTGGGTTCGACACTCTTACTTATCGAAAATACTGCGATACACCCCCTATACTTGTGGGTCATCACTCCAGACCCTAACCTTAGTTTCAGGCAGGGGTCAGCGCGGCCAGGAGAGAGCCCCAGCGGCGAATCTGCTCGGATAGAAGGAAGTGGCGTCATTGACTTAGTCACCCTGCACCATGGCGGCGACAACGGCGGTTGGATTCGGCCGGAATCGTGCGCGGCGGAGGCAACAGACGGAGGGGATGACCGCGCGTGCGAGAGAACGAGAAAGGGGAGAGGAGTGTGCGTGCGTGGGGGTACTGGGCCTGTGGGCAGCCCAGTACTACCCTGGTAGGGGTAACCAGGCCAAGTGGGCCGGGTTAAGTTGGGTCGGGCCAGCCCAGTGGGCCAGGCTCGTATATTAATAAGGTTATTTAAAAAGGGAATAATTACAAATATACCCCTAAAATAAAAGCAACTCTAGATAAATATATAAAAATCTGAAAAATACAAATAATATCTCCATGAACTCACAAAGATATATTCTATTGAGTAAAAATAATCAATAGAATTTTTGGCAATTAAAATTTAAGGTTATTAGTAAAAGGATGCTAATTACTTTTGTGTTTTACAAAAATATAGGAAACACCTAAAATTTAATAAAATTCACTTTTAAGATCCTAAATGAATATATTATTATAGAAAAATACTCATTTGTATTTTTGAAAAGTGAATTTGGTGTGATGGAAATAAATCCTAATTCCTTAAAGGAATTTTAGAAAATATATAAATAAAATAGTAAACTTTTACTAAAAGGGTAAAGCATGCAAAAAAAGCAAATAATAAATCATTGCATGACATTACTATGCATTTCATATTGCTTCTTCAAATATCGTCCTTATCGAGCAATAATGGTTCTCTGTAGAAACTAGAGCTCAAGGTCAGGTGGAAGCATCCGACTTCACTACCTTGCAGTCACAAGGCAAGTTCATAACTTGCTCATGTCCTTTGAAGAGTCTTTATCAAAGATATTGCAAATGTTGTGTTGTCATCTATGATCTAGAAAAACAAAATGATATCTTCTCTAATAAATAAGATGTAGTATCATCCTAAGTGATGATAAAGATCAGCAATGAAACTTAGGGTTCCAATTGCATAAGTCACATAGGCTTAACAACCCATGACATCAGGGATTCTAGCGCCATATAATACGCGTTAGCCATGAGATTTGGAATGGGATAGAGAAGTCAGTTGTATCTTCTTCATTCCATATGGAGGCAAGATGACCTTATCGTGACGTTGAGATTCCTGGTATGGATCCAACATATGGGTGGGAACCCTTAGGCCCCACGATTTTGGTGTCTAGATTATTTATGAGTGGCTGCCGGAGGTATAGTCGGGCCTTTTATGGAGCTTACCAAGGGAATCACCACTTCATAGAGTCTTCGGGAACTCACCAGGGTTATAGTTTGCCCTAGTTGGAGGCTTAACGGAGGTGTAGTCAGCCCCGGAGGATCGTGCAGACCTATGGGGTCGCGGAGAGGGCAGTGATTGGCATGGATCACCTACTGGGCCCCACATCATGGAATTGTGGACGGGAAAGTACGCCCGGTTGTGCAACAAGGAGTTGGTCTCTCATGGTTAAAGCAACGCACCTCTGCAGAGTGTAAGAATTGTGACATGTTACTCCCTGTTCCGGGAAGGAGCTACGAACGCGGCAGGAAAGGAACTTCATGAAGTTCTGGTCAACCTGTGAAGGCTGGTGGGCATAGTTTTTGATAATAAAATCAATCTTTGAAGAAATGTTTACAAAAATTGCATAGTACCAATGACATATTGTCTGAGGTGGTAGATAGAGCATCAAACTTCCCACATTGCATATAATGAACTTGCTGGGTAACGATGTTACTCACTCTTTCCTTTCAACCCCTGCTCAGACTCTGAGAATCCAGAAGATACTTCGATGCACGTAGCTGATGGACAAGAGGATGTCTGCTACGAGGAACCCGACCTGTCTAGAGGATTTGAAGGGGTGGACTACGAGATACGCTGTGGAGTGGAGGGCAACGAGTCCAAGTAGTTGCCTTAGTTATTAGTAAACCCAATTGAGCCGAGTAGCAGGAACTATATAGAATAAGTTGTTGAGCTCAATTCGAAGTATGAGTTTGGATTTTATATCTTCCGCTGAAACTACTTAAGTTTGGTTTGTATTTTCATAATATTTGAAGTTTGAGAACTCTTGGTTTGTAATAATGAAGTGTGTATGTTTGTAATATGGACCGCAATGTTTCTGTTGTACCACTCTGAGGGGTGTGATATTTATGGAACGGTGTTTTGTGAATGTCATACCAACGACTATAGTGTACTACATATGCAGTGGTATGCTGGGTCACCGTAGGTCGCTAGAGATGTCCGTGGCTTCTGAGAAATTTCTAAAGACTTTTGGTGGCATTAATTATTTTTGCAGATCTTCCGGTGGGGGCACCAGACCTTTCACCAGAGTTTTGCTTAGCATGTTTTTCACTGTGTTGTGTGCTAGGGCTAGACCTATTAGTTCCGGTGGTCACCGCAGCTTTGGCACCAGAGCTTCGGTCACATCCAATGGTAACCTATCAGTGACCATTGGCTGGTGGGCCCAGGAGATCCCTGGTGGGGCACCGGAGGTCCTCTGTGCTGTTGATATTTGTGCAGTGCACTAGCAACGGCTAGTTAGGGTTGCTCCTCTATATATAGAGGGGTGGCCTGCCCATGGGAGCTCTCTTTGGACACTTGTGACCATATTTACATACTTGCGAGCTTCCATTTCACTGTCCACTCTCTCCTTTGCTTAGTTCTAACCTTTGAGGAGTGTGAGATCAATTCTAGTGCAGTATTCTTAAGAGACCACTTGTGTGGCACTTGAAGACTTTGTTGCAAGTGGTCGATTCTTATTACACTTGGTGGTTGCCTCCACCTAGACGGCTTGGTGCCTCCGTGAATGGTTGAGCACCGTTTGGTGATTGTGCAAGGGCTCCGATCGTGATTGTTGTGAGGGGCTTGGTGCTCATCCCCGCGGGAGTTTCGCAAAGAGTAACCTTAGTGGAATCATCGAGGCTTGAAGAGGTTCTTGGTGACCTAACTCACTAGTGCCCAAGTTGGAGGTCAATCTTTGTGCTCGTGACTAGTTTTTTTGCGTGAAAGAGAAGATGACATTAAAGCAGCGTTCTTACAGAAAAGCCCAGAAACAAAGGAAAAATTTATAGTAAAACCCTTATGGACCCCGACTTCACTAGCGACGAACAAGACGAGTCGATGGCGCGCCATGGCACTGCTGCTCCTGTGAAAACCTTGATTCGGAAGCAGTCCTCCTACTAGCGGGAAGTCGTCGATCAGTGACTCCGAAGAGCCTACACCTTGGGCCACCCACGTGAGTTGTGGATACAAGTTTTCCTTTGTTGCCTATTCCCCCTCAGATTTTTTGCGTTTGCCGTATGAGTTCTGGATAAGTCGTATGAACGCGAAAAATCAGAGCGACTACATCGTCGATCAGTGGCTTTGTTTTTTCGCGTTTGCCTTAAGAAGGCTATGATTAGGCACCTTCCGAAGCATCGGGAAGTGTTGTGTTGTCACTATAATCGCTACTATCTTTGGGTGGAACGATACCCTTTGTCTCGGGCTCGTATGCGTGTTAATATAGGCCGAACCTTGGCAGTGGATCGATACAAGGAAGGTTACAATGCACGCTTCAAGTTACGGGATAGGAAGATATCGATCTTATCTCATGATCGATCGTTTACAACAACTCCTATCATTATCTAGAGATTGTATCTTGTACGTTACAACAAGAGGCGTACGTGACACTAACACAGACACACATGTATCGCTAACACTCCTCCTCAATCACAACATTCTTAAGGTTGAGATTATGCTTGAATTCTTCAAGTTGCCGAGTTGGTAGTGCCTTGGTAAATTCATCTGCCACCTGATCTTGAGAAGGAATAAATCTGATCTCTAGTTGTTTGCTTGTTACTCTTTCTCGTACAAAGTGAAATCTATTTCAATATATTTAGTTCTTGCATGAAAAATGAGATTAGCTGAGAGATAAGTTGCAACCATATTATCACACCATAAACATGAGATTTGACTTCTTTGGATCCCAAGTTATCCTAGAAGGGACTCGATCCAAATAACTTATGCAGTAGCATTTGCTAGAGATTTGTATCCTGCTTCTGTACTTGATCTTGATACTGTTGCTTGTTTTCTAGCACTCCAAGAAATTAAGTTGGGCCCAAACTAAACAACAAAACCTCATGTGGATCTCCTGTCATCTACACATCCTTCCCAATCAGCATCTGAGAAGGCACTTACTAGAGTGGAAGATGATCTCCTAAAAGTGAGTCCAAGACTTACTATTCCACTGACATACCTCAGTATTCTTTTTACAGTTGTCCAGTGTATAGTAGTAGGTGCATGGAGAAATTGGCATACCTTGTTCACAGGAAAGGCAAATCTAGTCTAGTGAGCGTCAAGTATTGAAGTGCTCCAACTATACTCTTGTAGCTTGTGCTGTCTTCTGGTCCTAGGAGTTCTCCTTCTGTGACTAAGAGTTTTTTTATACTGGCAATGGTGTTGGCAAGGATTTGCATCCCCTTAATCGAACTTTGTTAAGTAAATTAGAAGCATATTTCTCTTGAGTTAATATAATACCTTGCCTGAATTGTTTTACCTCAATACCCAAGAAGAAATTCAAGTCACCAAGATCCTTCAGTGCGAATGCTGAACTGAGGTCTTGAAGGATTGAAGCAATCGCCTTGTTGGAGGAGCTAGTAACAATAATTTCATCAACATACACTAGCACATAAGTGATTATACCTGACTTGTTATATATGAACAAAGAAATATCTGCCTTAGATGCCACAAAGCCAAGTTCTTGTAATTCTGAGTATTTGAGCCCATACAGTGATTTATTCAGCTTGCACACATGATAAGGTACATATTGATTCACATAACCAGGTGGTTGCTTCATATAGACCTCTTCTTCTAGAATACCATAAAGAAACGCGTTCTTTACATCTAGCTGCCTCAAGCTCCATCCTTTGGAAACTGAAATGGCTAGAACAAGTCTGATAGTAGCAGATTTAAGAACGGGACTAAAGGTATCCTCTTAATCTATGCCATACCTTTGTTTGAATCCTTTAGCTACTAATCTAGCCTTATATCTATCAATAGTTCCACCAGCTTTCCTTTTAATTCTATATACCCATTTGCAATCTATAAGATTTGTGCCTTCCTTACGCGGTACTAAATGCCAAGTTTTATTTTGCACTAATGCCCTATACTCATCATTCATAGTTCCAGTTTTTATTTTTTAGAGTTACTTGCACACTCTTAGGTTCACTAGATTCACTAGTTATGCAAGAAAAAGTGTAACAGATGGTACCATATTTGCAGACCTTTTGATCTTATCATACGGGTTGTGGATGCAGGTTGACCTGCATGAGAGGAAGGCGCAGAAAATCCTTGAGAACTTGTCTCCGCTTCGTCATCAGGTTGCATGGATGTGCGTGAGTGAACAGAAGGGCATGTCTCACGCGAGGACGTCGCTTGGTCCTCAACTTCAGGGCATCTCCACCGGGCCGACCCAAACGAATGACCAAAATGGTCCGTTTGGGTCAGCCCATGGTCTAGCCTGTCCGGCTAATCACGCCCAGCGGCACGACCCAAATGTCCACCACAAAGCATACAATTCAGTGTATGAACAAGATCAACATCGGTAGATAAATTTGGGACGGCTTTCAACGACAAGGTTTTGCAATCGAAGAAATTAAACATAGCGGCAGACTAAATGAAACCGTAATCGACGATCTCGCTTATGCCGTCCTCTTTGTCGCCATCATCCTCGGACCCGGCGCCACCGGCCGCGTCCGCGCGTCGTCTTCCTCGGCCGCGGCGGCACCATTTTCCTCAGCCATGTCCTCGCTGTCGTTGTCGGAAATCTCGATGATTCCGGCACGGAGCACATCATTGATGGTGGAGGAGATGGTGCGTCCCGGAACCGCCCATAATTGCACCATCCCTTCGCAGTTGCGGTCGTCGGGGTGGACCTCGCGGAGGTGTTCGTGGCAGATGGCAAGCGCCACCGGAGCTCCAGTTTGAATATCCTCGGCCAATAGGAGCTCGAAGGCGCGTACCAGGGCATGGCCCTCTTCCACTCTGGGAGTTCTAGGCGACGCTCCTCGATTCGGCGTCCCAACTCGGCACCGTGTAGAACCGGCGCCACCGGGACCCCATAGTGGCTGACCTCGAAGCCTTCCGGGATCGTCGCGCGTGGCGGAGCGAGGATGCCATGGTGAGCAAACATCGACGCCTCCTAGTAGTTCAGGGTGAGTCTCGCCATGGCTGCGCCGAGGTGGGAGAGAGCGATGGGAGGAGAGTGCGGCACCGACGAGGGCTAGGGCATGTTTAAGTAGAGCGCGTGCGCAAGTTCTTGCGCCTTTGCCCATCAATGCCAGCGCGGGAACTCATGCAGCGTCTTGTTAGTCACAGGCTGACACGCCCGTCGGCATTGATGGCGAAGGCTGCCGTGTTTGCGTCTGAATCGGTGCCGCGGTTGCCTTTGAATCGGCATCGCTATTGCGTCTCTCGCTGGCGGGTGGGACTAGCGCGCGCGAGGGGACACGCCCTCGGCCAGCCCGTGTCCGGACCGACCCAGTGGTCACGCAAATAAGATGAACAGATGGATCGAGCCGGATGTGTCGGTATGCCCGTCGATGCACAGGTTCGAAGTGCTCGCCCGAACAAGGCCCCCGATTTTGTGCAGTTCCCTCTGTCACGGGCTAGGCCCAGCACTCCAGAAGAAATCGTTGGCGATCGTTCCCTGCTGCCTTCCTGGCGTGCCTCGCGTGATTGCATCGCGTCGCTTGGCGTCTGACCCCGACCTCCCTTCGCCTTCCCGAGATCGCCGCTCGCTGCCCGGCCGCCGCCAAGCCGATCACCGATCAGTGCAATCATCTCAGCGGCAGCGCGTCACGCCCTCAGCGAGTCAGCTGAGCCACGCACGGTAAGGATCATCTACTCACACTTCCGTAATAGTAGAAAATCAATGAATCAATCCGTAGAAAATCGATGAATCAATGAACCTGCTAGCCATCGCATGTAGAAAATCAATGAATCAATGAACCTGCTAGCTTCACATACAGTACCGCCTGACTATACTTAATTACTCATCTATTATTCCCTCCGACCCAAATTAGTTGCTTATTTTTGTCTAGATTCGGAGGTATCTGGCACTAAAACAGGTCTAGATACATTCGAATCTAGACAAATCTAAGTCAACTAATTTGGGTCGGACGGAGTATTAATTTTTAAATTTCCGAGACAGGCAAATCATGAGAAGGACAGAGTGTCAATCGGGTTACGAGAAGAAGAAGAAAAGACAGAGATTAGAAGCGGCAGCTTAGTCTCAAAAGGACGCTCTAGATAAATTTATTGTGAAAGAGTCTCAAATAAATTCTGAAAATCAAACTCCAGATGCTGATGTTGATCACGACCGTGGTGATAATGTGGTAGAAGTTGAGGCTTGTACTTCGGAATTTTATGAAGGTGACAATGGTAATATTGGTGATGAACATGATGATGCTAATACTGATAATGAAGATAATAATGCTAGTACTGGTGATGAAGGTCTACTGTTCACGATGACACCAATAGCTCTTCTCATTCTAATATGTTTGATCCAAGATATTGGTATAGTCTTGATCCTAAAATGATTGATATATTGCTGCAAAAGGGTCCTAAAGGATACTTGTCTATTAAGCATGGTCCTAGAGACAAAAATACTAGAAGGTTTTCTGCGTCAAGCTATTGCTTCACTTAACACCAGATTTGAACAGTACAAAGAGTATCAAGATATATTTGGTTTCTTGTTTACTTCTGATAGGCTACGATCCATGGATGATGACAGTTTGAAGGATTCTTGTCTCAAACTTGAGGCTGCGCTTAGGCATGGAAAACATAGGGATATTGATGAAGAAGTATTATGGGGGGAGTTAATTTTTATCCAAGATTTACTTGAGAAATCTATGGGTCCTCTTGATATTCTGAAGTTTTTGAGAAGCGTCCGTATTGCTAATATTGCATACAGAATTTTATTAACCATTCATGTTACTGTTGCATCTGCTGAAAGGAGCTTTTCTAAACTCAAGTTGCTGAAATCCTACATTCGGTTTACTATGACACAAGAAAGACTCAGTGGATTGGCGACTATAGCACTTGAGAGTGATATTTTGAAGAAGATCAACTATAATGCTATGATTGAAAATTTTATTTCAAGAAATACCCGGCGGACGATGCTTTTTGGTAGATCTGCTATATTTATTATTTTCGAATGAATACTTGATATTCTTTCGAACATTGTACGACATAGCACATTCGGAAGTTATACAATATAAATTAAACCCTAAACTCGATATACATGCGGTGAACATATATAGATCGGCGGCTACCTACCTGCTACTGGATCTCGCCTCCGGCCAGGCATAAGGATCGATCGATGACAAGAGTGCCATGATCTCCTCCTCCTCCTCCTTCTTGCCGCTTCCGCCACGCCCAAGCATAAATCGCTGATTATCAGGGAGAATTATAGTGTATTAAAAAATCACACCGTAAGACAAATGGATGAATGCAATCCCAGTGACAGCAAGTGAAGCACATGATCCCTTCACTATTTCATTCTCTTCCAGACTTACAATAACTCTTGCAGTAATACAAAGGAAGTATGATAAAACATTGGACATCAGTTTCTATAGAAAATGAAATGGGACAATATCGAGGATTCATAAGTTTGCATTGTTCATCCCCATAGTCTTACATTGCAGTGTTGATGCTGCTACATTTTTCCATAAAATGGCCATACCAGCGACTAGTGCTCTAGACAACAGGTTGATAACTAGAGAAAACGTTCTTGCACACAAGTCATTGTTTTGTGTTGTGCAGAGTATATACATCCACACTTGCCACAAAGCCAGAAAATTTTCCTAGCAAGATTTTCTTCCGACATAATTCCATAGTTAACCTATTCCTCGCATTCAATTCTCACATGTGTAGCAAACCATACATGCCAAACTAGCAGGGTTGGTGAGAGGGAGATTACCTCGACATGATGCAATCTATTGAAGGGAATATGCCCGAGAGGCAATAATAAAGTGGTTATTATCTTATTCCATGTTTATGATAAATGTTTATTTTTCATGCTATAATTGTATTAATTGGAAACGTTAATACATGTGCGTTTAATAAACAAAATACAAAGTTCCTAGTAATGCCCCTCATATAAACTAGCTCGTTGATTAACAAGATGATCAAGGTTTCCTAATCATGGACATTGGATGTTGTTAATAACGAGGTCACAAGATTGATGGAATGATGTGATGAACATTCATCCGAAGTATAGCATTACAATCAAAGTCATTATGTTTATATTGCTATAACATCATACGAAGTAATCTTAGTCCTTAAACCATGAGATCATGTTAATTGCTAATACCGGGAGAGTATCTTGATAACATCAAACGTCACACAGTAACAGGGTAACTATAAAGGTGGGTTCAGTGCTACGAAGGTGTTATGTTAAGGCTCATGGATCAAGAGTGGGATTTGTCCATCCCGATGACAGATAGATATACTCTAGGCCCTCTCGGTGATATTACATTGAAATAGCTTGCAAGCAAGTGATGTGATCACTAGAATGTTATATCACGGGAACGAGAAAAGAGTGCATGTCGGTAACGAGATCAAACTAGGTATTTGGACACCGATGATCGAATCTCGGACATGTAATATATCACGAGACAAAGGGATTTAGTTACTAGCGTTAAAGGTTCTCACGATCACAGAAGTCATCGTTGAATATGTAGGAGTCAGTATGGATCTCCAGATCCCGCTTCTGTTTATTGATCTGAGAGGGGTCTCGATCATGTCTGCATTATTCGTGAACCGTAGGGTGACACACTTAAGAGATGCCGACACCATTTGGAGCAAATATGTTTCAGATAAAGATTTAAGAAAGCGCTGGAATTATTTCCATAGACACTGAAACTGTTTCGGGTGAAATTGCTGAAATTGGTTCTGTATGTAATATTGATATGTTGCAGGGGGTTTTATGTGAATGTTTGTTAATTAAAGTAATTAACAAAATTCGGAATAAAATTAATAAAAGAGTTTTATTAAATGAGAGAGCATTAAATTTGGAGAAATTTAATGCATTTAAAGTGGAGACTTTAAAAGATAATGTGAAGGGGCAAATTTATGTGGAGGGAGTTACCACCACATGAATGAGGAGGTGAAGGGTCACCCCTTGAGGCGCCGGCCATGGGGAGGGGTACCCTCCCCTCCTCCTATAAAAGGCCCCCTCTCACACCTTCACACTCACACCTCCTCGTGAAGGATCTCTCTCCCCCTCTAGTATTATTTCCCATGGTCTCGGATTAGCGAGATACATGTTCCCAGTGGCTTTATCTGGAAAGGAGTTGCTGCTTCTGTTGCTTTACTGGAGCGAGGGACGGAGGTTGTCGGGATATCGGACGTGTGTGTGATCACGGATGCACCACTGCTTTGCGGTGCTGGACTTGGTGGTGCTGGACTTGCTAGAGCTGGATCTAAAGGACGTGCTGGAGCCGGACCTGCTGGACTTCATTACGATCTTGAAATCGGCAGGTGTACGACTACACCATCCATGAGTTTCATATCGTTAACAAAGCTTTTTTGTCTTCGAGGGTAAGTTCTCCATGGATGTATATCCACCCGTTGTTTGTATCTAGTAGATAGATCTTGACGTATAGTTCCCATCGTAGGAATTTTTTTGTTTTTTATGCTGCGAACCCTTCATCTATGTGATGCGAGCGAGCTTGTGTGTCCACCCTAGATGGACGCCAAACAGAGCTGCAGGACGCGAGGATGCTGACGTCCTCCTCTCTGGCAACACCAGTAGCACGCCATGCATCGGACAGATTGTGCGACCAGCGATGATAGCCCTTACTACCGGTGGTGATCAATCTGATATCATTTAAGTACCACATAAATAGAGCTACTTGGTGACTAGATTTAGCACGAGCTACAGCACAACATAAACTTGGGACTAATGGTGAGCACGTAAGGTACCTTGATGTGAGTGTATTCATGGTCGAGCACGAGCTCGTCGGGGTGGGGTTCGTCATGTCCAGGTCGTCTTGCTCCTCCTCCTTATCTATGTACACCGAGTCAGAGCACAAGTGGATGGAGATGCAACCTCTTGGAGGATAATCAAGCAAGGAGCAGCGAGGCTTTGGTGGCCGGCGACCCAAGCAGAGAAATTGGGAGCCCACAGTCACC
This sequence comes from Avena eriantha, assembly GCA_910589775.1. Taxonomy (NCBI): domain Eukaryota; kingdom Viridiplantae; phylum Streptophyta; class Magnoliopsida; order Poales; family Poaceae; genus Avena; species Avena eriantha. Next base: position 421,016,885 of record OU342740.1, read on the forward strand.
GCTTGGAGAAGTGTCGCTGGTTCGGGGAAGAGCTCACGGACAGGGGGTAGGGGCCGACTCACCGGCAGGACTTACAGCTCATGTCTCCATGGCCATGTGTTGTCACTTGTCAGCTCCCTTGCAATATCCCCATGTCACTGCCTGCATATAGCGAAACACTTCAAATTAAGAACATACTTAACAGATCATATACAATCATGGCTGGTTCTGAAATCTGACAAACTGATAGTATTACAAGAAGAGAATTCGCTCTGCAGATGTATGGTCTACAAGTGAACCAAGATAATACTGTAACTTACATAGGCATCACTTTTGCTCATCGCTGAATTTTCTAAAACCTAGACACTACATGATTAGAACTGGATAGTGGATTCCTTAGTTGCATACTAATAGGCTCATTAGATTATCAACACTTGCTTGTTGCTCCACATGATTCAAGCAGAATGAAGTGGAACAAAGGATAAATATAGTAATTAATTCTAGTAAACAACAAACAAAACCAATCTACAAAACCTCTCCCTTATGATAGTCAACTGCACCACTAGGGCAAAAAACGACTCCTTTCATTCACCATTTGGTGACCCATCTTTTAAAAAAACCCACAGCGGTAGTATCATATAAGCCAATAAATGAGGCCATGATTCCACCTTTTCAACGAATCTGCATACAAAAGAATGCCACTACTGCCTAAAGAAACCACGAAGGGGTCGGATCGAAACTGGGAAATCTTCCAGTGAGGACGCTGGATTCATTATCCTGAAAATCTCCATTTTTTCACGTCACAATGATGTTTAGAACAAGCCAATGAGGCTAGCTAGTTCATCTTAGCTAGGCAGGTTAACTAGTAGTCTATACTAGTGCGTTTCCTTGTGGCAGTAGTACACGTCTTGGAAAGTATTGAAGTCGAGTCCCGTTTCTAATCAGCCTAGTTAGTTTCCATGTTGTTCAGCACATGGTAGTGTGGTACTAGGTGTATGTCGGAGTCCTAGTTTGGCTGTGTGTGGGTTATCAGTTTGAGTAGTACTTGATGTCCCCTGGCTATGTGTCTATAAACATGCACATGACATATAGATTGTACCGTTGAAATTCAGAGAAATAAAGAGAAATAGACGGATTCAGAAAAATAAAGATAATAGTACCAAGATTGAACTCTTAAGATTGCTAATCCTGCACTCAATAGTTTTTGTTAGCTAGGTCGTGCCCAGTTCATAATGGTAGCAACTAAACCCCTTTGTGAATTTCAGGGATCGATTGAGTATGGGTTTTCTAAGATGATGAAGACCGAGGCAATGGACATTCTTGTCAGCCAGGTCGTGCCCTACGTCCAGAACTGGTTTCATGACTTGGCAGAGGTCAAAGCTATCTTACCATTTGTAACCATCGACCATTCACCTGGAAAATGTAGATTAATGATGTTAGATTCAACAACACTAACCCTTGTTTTAGCTGTAACTTCGTGCCTTTTTTGTAATTCTGTAGCTTGTAATTTCTCCTTGATGTGGATGAACCTTGTAGATATTAGTTCTGTTCGTAGCTTGCTAGGTAGCATAGATGCATGTATGCTATAAAATGTGTGTATGAGCTGGCATTTTTTTGAATTAATTCTTTATCTTAATTACAAGAGCCAATAAATTATTCGTAGCTTTTGTTGCTGAGATCCATTTTTTTTTGGCAAAGCACCTACATAATGGACCCGATCTTGTTTATAGTAGTATATTGTATGTGTTGCACTTTCTTCCCAATCTTATTATCTTTCCCTTTCGAAGTAAAGTAGATACAGGGTGTCAAACCTTGCTATGGAGTTTTTGCTTGAAAGAAAAAGAAATATCATATCGAGTCTGGAAATGAAATAGGGTCAGTGAATGGAGCGGGTTCATTAACAACTCAATTTACATATCAAAAAAGAAAAAAAGAAATCGTGTCTTGTTAATGTCAAAGATATTAAAAGCATTATTCACCCATGTGTAGGTATGGTGCAATGTGTTCATGCATAATGTCAGATGTTCTACTGGTTCCCTTCTACAATGTACATGTGATGGTAAGGTGATCTCATTGATCATTTCTATTTAGACTAAACGATTTCTCTTCAATCGTAGTGTTGATAATGCCCATCTTAATAATTTCATGTTTGTTATCCGTAGGTTCCTTTTGGTCTGGTGCTTGGTGGGGTGACACGGCTTAGTGTCTAGGATGTATTATATTTTATAGATCACCACACTGCAACTGCCGTGGTGGTGGTGATGTTGACCTTGGCTACACCCCCTCCGGTGAGCTCCTAGGTTCCCTTCTTACCCCTTCTATGTGCTATGTGTGGTACCACGACCATCCATCCATGGCGATTTATGCTATGCTTTCATGTGTGTAACTCCTAGCTAGCTTAATTCATTTCTAATTTGTGTCTTATTTTATATTCCATTGGACGGAGTCTGCAGTGGATCCTGGATGAATTTAGATTCTTGTATATGTTATTAGTGTTTTTCCTAATTGTTTGATTAACAGTAGGTGCCATTGTTGCTTATATGTATGTAGTTTGTTGTGCACCATGAGAAGTAGTGGATACCAATTAATCAACAGGCCTTCTCTCTCTACAGAAAAAAATGAATGTCACGCACTAGCTAGTTAGCTATACTCAAGTGAGATCCGTAATAGCGGGAAGCCTTTTGCTACAAAATCTCATCGCTTTTTGATGTGTACCTAAATGTTCAAACCTGATGTGCACTATAAGACTTCAATTACTATTTTCTTGAACTAATGTGTTCAGGTACACCATCAGCAGGTCTCGCTTGAAATAGCCGTGCCCGTCGCTTGACTGCCTGCACTATGAGTTATTACTTGATTTGCACGATTACAGCTTGCTTTCCTCACTTGAAAGCAGGATTTTCAGTTTCAACGATTCATGGGCTCTAGGGTGTATGCTCTCCACGCCTAAGGAATCTTAGTTGGCTATAACAGATCAAAACTACTCGTAAAAGATCACAAATTAGTATCAGAGATTTGGTATCCTGACCAATTTTCGACAATATGGACAAACCTTTCCATCTTTATGTCACATTAATCATGCTGAGCCTGTAATACCTACTTTCTTTTCTTGCCTGAAAATAAATACTAATTAAGTTTATTGTACCAATATCATATATTGTTTCCAAGTTATTTGTGTTGTTTGTTTCAATTTTCATCAATTTAATTGCCTGCAGGAGAGCTCACAGTCTCCCTTTTTTGGAACTTTGTAGATGAATTTTAATCCTGACTTCTTCCTGATATGTACGTGATGTATAGATTATATCGTGCATAGTGTTTCGAAATGCTTGGCCACATGTTTTTCCATCTACTCTACATCCATTCTGTAGAAGGTAGAGGTACATTCTACAATTTGTCCTCATTCACTGGTTAAGCTCTTGAAGGAATAATCCTCTTTAAAAGCTTATAAATTTGATTCATTCCCTAGTTGTTGTCGCCAATCATGGCTGCTGCGGAAACTCTGGTTGCCACTGGCTTTGTGTTTGGCTAGCGCCATTGATAATAGGTGGGTGTTTGATTAAGATCTGACTCATGTCTTTTCTAGAAAAAAGACATTGTTCTTAAGCACTCTACTGACTTTTTTTATTTTCGAATTATTGTAGCCAATACTTACCCGCGGTTTCACTTGCAGAATGCAATTCCATATGCTCGTCTAGCTATTCACTTCAGTACCTGTGGATTTTGTTTTATTTCATTTTGGTCGCTAATCACATTATCTGTCCTCTTCTAAAATACAAGGAAAAAACCTAATAGCATGGAGTCTTTCTATTTTTGCTGCATACACTATCTCACACTAGTAGAAAACAGACCTTTGGTCCAGGGATATTAGCCCCGGTTTTGCTACAAACCAGGACTAATGCCCCGGTCCAACGGCTAGAACTGGCCCTAGGGGGTCGCAGACACTAGCCCCGGTTCGAACGAGACCTTTAGCCCCGGGTCGTGTAACAAACTGGGGCTAAAGGGTTTCAGGCAGGCCAGGTCGGGCGCCAGACCCTTTAGTCCCAGTTTGTTATACAACCCGGGGCTAAAGGTTGACCTTTAGCCCCGGTTGTAGACACGAACCAGGGCTAAAGGTCTGGCTATATCTTCTTCCCCTGCCCGAGCCACCATTCAAGCTGGTGGCTCTCCCCTCTCTCTCTCTTTCTTGCTTCAAGCTCGAGTTCATGCCCTTTTTTTCCTCAAGATTTTTCTATATTTTGTGGTGCCCCATCTATCCAAAGGTTCTAAAAGGTGAGCAACTTCATCGTTTGAACTCTCATTGCTATATTACCTCATTTCATGCTCTATCTTATAGATGGATTTGTGGATTTAGTTTGGTAGTAATTTTTGCAACGATAGCATGAGATCGATGTTTAGATTCTATCTATCTTGTATTAATGTAAGGAACTCTAAGGTAAATATCACAATATGTGGATTCTATCTATATATATCTTGTTTTGGCACATAGTCTCGAAATTTGATTTTAGAAGCACACACATGCGTGAGTTCATCATTCTAACTAGATAGCTGGGCAAAATATCCTTCTTCGTCTACCTGCGTTCAACAAACTGAAAAAAATTGTAATAAAGATAGGGTTAATTCATAAAAGCTTGATAAGAAGACATCACAATTCACATATTAGGGAGTGCCTCTATGGCGAGCTCCTCGAAGATGTCTGAGGACGGGATCCTAAGACATCTTCGAGAAGCTCTTCCGTAGTGGTGTCCCTGCTCTCCCACACCATCTTTCGGTTTATATCTTCTCTATCTAAATCAGTATGCTGGTGGAGCTAACTAATTTCACATATTAGAGAGTGCCTCTACGGCGAGCTCCTCGAAGATGTCTGAGGACGAGATCCTAAGACATCTTCGAGAAGCTCCGCCGTAGTGGTGTCCCTGGTCTTGCACACCATCTTGCAGTTCTTCACAAGAATGCATACCTATTTATAGATTAAGTAGCACAACATAGTGTCGGGCACTGATGACATAATGTCGACACACTCACGCTGGCATAGTGCTGCCACCCACCCAAAATAGTGTCGGCATTTAATTTACTGCCTTAGTGCTGCCCACTGAGGACATAGTGTCGACATGTTGTCTCCACATCCACATTTAGTCCCGGTTGGTGCCTCCAACCGGGACTAAAGGTTCATCATATCTTTAGTCCCGGTTGCTGGTTTTAGATTAGTACTAATTAATTATGATTATGTTTGATGTACTTAATTAATTATATATTGCAGATGAGCTAGCAATGGATGTACGTTGACCGACTCTCTAACGAGTTCATTAAAGGCGTGCATTCTTTTCTTCTTGTGGCCGAGGCAAACAAGCGGAATGGTTTTATGTCTTATCCATGTGGTGTCTGTCGGAATCATAAAGAATACTCTTCCTCAAGAGTCCTTCACAGCCACCTGTTTCGGTCCGGTTTCATGACCGGCTATAATTGTTGGACCAAGCATGGAGAAAGAGGGGTTATGATGGAAGACAACGAAGAAGAATAGAATGACAACGACTACCCTGAATACGATGGTACTACAATGGAAGACATTGATGAAGAAAAAGATGAAGAACGGGCATCAGATCTGCCCGATGATGATCTTAGTCGGGCCATTGCTGATGCCCAGGAAGAATGCATAACTGAAAGGGAGAGGTTGAAGTTCAAGAAGATGTTAGAGGATCACAACAAATTGTTGTACCCAAATTTTGAAGATGGGCACAAAAAACTGGGTAGCACACTGAAATTGCTGCAATGGAAGGCAGAGAACGGTGTGACTGACAAAGGATTTGAAAAGTTGCTGAGAATAATGAAGAAGTTGCTTCCAAAGTATAACGAACTGCCCGCCAGTACCTACGAAGCAAAGAAGGTTGTCTGCCCTCTAGGATTAGAGGTGCAGAAGATACATGCATACATTAATGACTGCATCCTCTACCGCGGCGAGGAGTACGAGAATTTGGATGCATGCCCAGTATGCACTGCATTGCGGTATAAGATAAGACGAGATGACCCTGGTGATGTTGAGGGCGAGCGCCGCATGAAGAGGGTTCCTGCCAAGGTAATGTGGTATGCTCCTATAATACCACGGTTGAAACGTTTATTCAGGAATAAAGAGCATGCCAAGTTGTTGTGATGGCACATGGAAGACTGTAAGAAAGACGAGATGTTGAGACACCCCGCTGATGGATCGCAGTGGAGAAAAATTAAGAGAGGGTTTCCGGACTTTGCAGGTGATGCGAGGAACTTATGGTTTAGTCTAAGTAAAGATGGCATGAATCCTTTTGGGGAGCAGAGCTGCAGTCATAGCACCTGGCCTGTGACTCTGTGTATCTATAACCTTCCTCCTTGGTTGTGCATGAAGCGGAAGTTTATTATGATGTCAGTGCTCATCCAAGGCCCGAAGCAACCCGGCAACGAGATTGATGTGTACCTAAGGCCATTAGTTGAAGAACTCTTACAGTTGTGGCACGGACAAGGTGTACGTATGTGGGATGAGAACAAGCAGGAGGAATTTGACCTGCGAGCGTTGTTGTTCATAGCAATCAATGATTGGCCTGCTCTTAGTAACATTTCAGGACAGATAAACAAGAGATACAATGCATGCACACATTGTATAAACGATACTGAAATTATATATTTGGATAAATGTAAGAAGAATGTGTACCCGGGGAATCGTCGTTTTCTTCCGCCCTCGCACATCCTAAGAAAGAAAGGTAAGCATTTCAATGGTGAGGCAGACAGCCGGTGTAAGCCTATCCGCCGTACTGGTGATGATGTATTTGACATGGTGAAGGATTTAAAAGTAATCTTTGGAAAGAGTCCTGGTAGACAATTTGTTCCGAAGGACGATTTCGGACATGCACCCATGTGGAAAAAGAAATCTATATTTTGGGAGCTACCCTATTGGAAAGTCCTAGAGGTCCGCTCTACAATTGACGTGATGCACCTGACGAAGAATCTTTGCGTGACGCTGCTAGGCTTCTTGGGCGTGTATGGGAAGAGCAAAGATACACCTGAAGCCCGGCAGGACCAACAACGTATAAAAGACCGAGACGGCATGCATCCAGAGCTGATTGAAGGTACTGCTAGCTACGCTCTTACCAAAGAAGAGAATAATTTTTTTTTGAAGTCCTTTACAGTATCAAGGTCCCGTCTGGTTTCTCGTCGAACATAAAGGGAATAATAAATATGGCAGAGAAAAAATTTCAAAACCTAAAGTCTTATGACTGCCACATGCTTATGACCCAGCTGCTTTCGATTGCATTGAGGGGACTCCTGCCAGAAAATATTCGAGTACCCATTGTGAAGCTATGTGCGTTTCTCAATGAAATTTCTCAGAAGGTAATCAGTCTAGATAGTCTACTAAGGTTACAGAAAGATGTGGTCCAATGTCTTGACAGCTTCGAGTTGGTGTTCCCACCATCCTTCTTCAATATTATGACTCACCTCCTAGTTCACCTAGTCGATGAGATTAACATTCTTGGTCCTGTATTTCTACACAATATGTTCCCCTTTGAGAGGTTCATGGGAGTGTTAAAGAAATATGTTCATAACCGTGCTAGGCTATAAGGAAGCATCTCAAAGGGATATGGAACAGAGGAGGTCATTGAGTTTTGTGTTGACTTTATTCCTGACCTTAAGCCCATCGGTGTTCCTGAATCACGGCATGAGGGTAGAATTAGTGGAAAAGGCACGCTAGGAAAGAAAGAAAGGATATGTATGGACGGACATTCTCTCACTAAAGCACACTACACAGTTCTGCAAAGTTTCACCTTGGTGGCTCCGTATATGGAGGAACACAAGAATATTGTACACTCCAACAACACGGGGAAGCCTGGCTCCTGGATTAGAGATGAACATATGAGGACTTTTGGCGGTTGGTTGCAGACACATCTCATGAATGACATAAATGTTGGAGAGCAGTTGTACTTGTTGGCCAGGTCACCATCTTTGACTACATTGACTTTCCAAGGGTACGAGATAAATGGGAATACATTTTACACGATTGCCCAAGATAAGAAGAGCACCAATCAAAACAGTGGTGTCCGATTTGATGCAACAGACGAGAATGGGTAAAAGGATACATATTATGGTTACATAGAGGAGATATGGGAACTTGACTATGGACCTTTTTTTAAGGTTCCTTTGTTTCGGTGGAAATGGGTCAAGCTGACAGGAGGCGGGGTTGAGGTAGACAAGAAATACGGAATGACAACAGTGGATCTCAACAACCTTGCGTATAGAGATGAACCATTTGTCCTAGACAATGATGTGGCTCAGGTTTTTTATGTGAAGGACATGTCTACCAAACCGAGAAAAAGGAAAGATAAGCAAAAGAATACAGCATCCGATGAGCTAAAGCGCCACATAGTTCTTTCAGGAAAAAAAACATCGTGGGGGTGGAGGATAAGACAGACATGTCAGACGATTATGATAAGTTTCATGAAATTCCGCCCTTCACTGTGAAGGATGACACAAGCATCCCGTTAAGTAAGGAAGATGTTCCATGGTTACGGATTAGAAGAAAACCCTAACATGTGGGGATGTTGGTGATGTACAATATTATTAAACCTTTATTTTTAATGATCTTCTTATATGTATATGGATATGAACTATCTCGATCTCAATAGGTAGTATTGCAACTTGTTGTGGCCAGACATTTATTAATATTAAAACGTAAAAATTAGTCATAATCATATCTAGCCCTGTAGTACACAGCTTCTGGGTCGTCTTCGAAATCGTCATCGTCATCGTCGTCGCTCGTAGCACGCGGATGGATCCTCAGCCCTTCCTTGTAGCACGCGGATGGATCCTCCGGTCTCGGATTCACGACGCGCGGGGGAGGGGGCTCCCGGATGACGACCCCAGTATGCCCTAGGCCTTCACCACCACCACCATTCTTGTGGCTATGCTGCTAGTGAAAGTGCGGGTATCTCAGGCGAGGATGGTCTCCCATGGCGATGTAGCGCATCACACCGGCGATAGTCCGGTTCGCCCACCACAGGCGGCGACCACCCTCGTACCTGGCGAGCTCCCTTTCCCGCCGGTTTGCGAAGAAGGCATTCCAGGTGTCGAGGTTGTCGGGATCCCAATGGGGATCCATCCGCTGCTCCGGCGTGAGCTCGAGGTAGAAGTGGTTGGTGATGACCGGCTGGCCGGCTGAACCTTGAGACATAGGAGGAACAGGAACCCCTCCAGCGCTCAGCATCCAGCCAGCGGGTAGCCCGTACCCCAGCGGGCATGGGTAGCTGGAGGCGCACAGCGCCTCGGTCTCCTTGAGCGTCAGAAAAGCCCAGTAAGCGGTGTCCATTATTGTGAGAGAGAAGGTGTGGATGTGTCGATGGACATGGCGGTCGGCCTAGATATAGAGGGACATGGCGGGAGAACATGGCGGGAAGCGGGGGAAATGGCGGGAGAACATTTTCTACTATATTTTTGTGAATATTTTGGTATATTATATGTATTTTTCCATTTTTAAATAATATACTATATTTTTATTATTTTTTGTGAACATTTCTACTAAATATAATACTTGTTAAATAATAGATAATTTCATTTAAGTTGTATAATAAAGTATGATAATAGATTTAAATTATAGATCTTCTTTTTCTGAAAATTTTGATATATAATACATAATTTTCTAAAAACTATAAACCATTTTGGTTTTGGCGCCAAAAATAACCTTTAGCCCCGGTTTGTAATACAAACCGGGGCTAAAGCCCCGGTTTGTATTACAAACCAGGGCTAAAGGGTTGTGGCGCGCGGGAAGTGCGGCAGGCCGAAAACACCTTTAGCCCCGGGTTGTAATACGAACCGGGGCTAAAGGTTTAGCCCCGGTTCGGACAGAGAGAACGATGAGCTGACAAAGGCTCTCGGGAATCCTGAAAAGGCTGAACGAACAAGAGGGTTCGGACCTTCTTATCCATGGGTTATCGGGTTTCCCGAGCACCGTAACACGCACAGAAGCCGATCGAGAAGAACAAAGCGGCAAAAAGAGGAGGATACGGAGCGGTTCGCGAGGTTTGAAGCCATGTTATAGGAGCATCGTCAGGAGCTTAATGAACTTAAAGGACTCTGACAGCAAGATCCTACACCGGACAGTACGATCGGCCCATCGCAACAGAAAAGCAGCATGGCTTCCACGGAGGGCCACGGTAATGATGCAACAATGGATATGTACCCCGTGGATGCAATTAAGGAGAAGACTAGTTGTGAGCTGCATGTTGAACTGAAGAATATTTCCATGAAGGTGGTGGTCGGCTTTGCTTTACCTTCTGCATCGGGAGCGACCTACCATTGCAATCCGATTCCAGTTGGCTATGCTCGTGTCGGTGTGGATGAAATTCTACCTATGTGTCAGTCACTACAGCTTGACATCCCTGGAGGTGAAGGGGAGACGACACTGGGAGAAGTCACGGGTGGCTTCATTCTTTGGAAAAAAGAATACATCAAGTTTCTAGGCTCGACACCAAGGCCACCTTCTCCACCGAGAAACAATCCATCACCTCCAAGGCAACCGTCTCCTCCCAGTGCACCGTCTCCTCCAAGTCCACCTCCAAGTGCACCGTCTCCTCCCAGTAATAGTCCAATCCATGACCTCAACACGAGTCCATCTCAATCTACGTAGCCGCCTCCATCCACTAAGGGCCAAAAGCGAAAGAATACCACCGCTCCGTCGAGCGATAACCAACGCCCGAAGCGACAGTTGTCGCCCCTCCCAAGAGTACCGCCGGTTCCTCCCAAGAGGGCTTACGACCTGACCGATGAGGAGACCAATGCGGTCGTACGGGCCGAAGTGGATGCTCATTTTAAAAAGAAACAACCTAAGCCAGAGGTCCAAATAAAAACGGAAACCAAGGAGCACTTTAGGAAATTACTGACGCAGCCATCCCAAGCTCGGTTAAATGCGCCAGGTGACTATACACGATGTCTTCAGAAGACACTGAAACATAAGAGATCAAGCGGTAGAGGAAGCATCACAAAAGAGGTTCCCCAGCAGGGGGAAGAAGCAAAACAATCGAGTGGTAGCGGAAGCATCAGAACAGACGTCCCCCAGCTGGGGAAACAAGCAAAACAATCGAGTGGTAGCCGAAGAACCAAAAGAGATGTTCCCCAGCTGGGAAAACAAGCAAACCAATCGCTCCCCCTACTCCAGGTGAACATACCCGAACCTCAACTATATGAGGAAGAACCTATGGATTCGGAAACGGCTAGGATATTGGCCGAGCAATGTGGTATGCCTATTCATGAAATTATTCACGGCGATATGCCCAAGGCTGAGGTAGCACCCAAATTTGTTAACGGGGAGCCTCTGGTCAGTTCTAAGAGGCTTCGGGATATGCCAACACAAATGCGACGATTCCATGAATGGTACATGAAAGCATCAAAAGAACAGCGAAATTAGCTCTTACTGAAAGTTCGAAAATCGCATTACTTCACTGAAGACGAGGTCCCTATTGAATTTATAGAATTATTTCAGTTATTCAATCTAAAGGAACTCGACAAAACTATCCTCAGTTCGTATTGTCTGTAAGTGATTACTTTATTTATGTAATTAGGTCTCTATCTCAGCTTGTTCAATTCATTGCCGGTAAGTATACTCACTATATTCTTTTGTACGTTATATATAATATATATAATGATGCAGAATGAAGATGCTCGATTGTAAAAGAAAGGCTATCAATGGATTTGAGTTCATTGACCCACATCGAGTTCATGGAGCTATACTAAAGGATAAACCACTGGAGACCGAGCACAACTTGTTGCGATTTTTCACGAAACAACATTTCTGTAATGAAATACTATTTCCTTACCATGACGGCAAGTGAGTTTTTGTACACATTAACTTTTGCTTACTCGATGTTCAGTGTAAATGATGAGTTACTGACGTATGTAAACCTTGCGTAGGTACCACTGGATTCTTCTAAGCATTTCACTTGACTTGGGAAGAGTTCACATCATGGACTCACTAAACAAAGACATTGAAAACTACCGCAGCATTATCGATGCGCTCCAGAGGTAATTTCAACCATTATCGCACTATATCGGTTTCTTTCGTTCATTTTCTGGGATATCAAGTAGTTATTAACTCATACATTAATTTTCTTTGTCGGGTAGGGTTTGGACACAGTTCAAGAAACATGCCCGCGGTCAATGGCGTGAGGAGCTATTTTTTAAATCACTCTCGGTAAGTAGTACGAGCTAAGTCCGCGCATCTATTTAATTCTAGTTTATGTGCATTTATCATGCTAGCGTTATTATTTGATTGAATTATATTCTTGTAAAGTGCGCGAGGCAGCCACAGGGAACTAATCTATGTGGATTCTACGTGTGCGAGTTCATTCGCATCAGTATTGAGAAGCCCTCGGAAAATGTTCGAGTAAGTAAACAATATATTCACCCTTTATTTTTATTACAAAAAGTTATGTTGAGTCTAATTCATACGATCTCCTTTTTATATAGTTGGACGTGATGCGGGACAAGCTCCTACCAGAGAACCGCCTAATAGCAATCCAAGAGGAATTTGCTGCATTTTTTGTCGACGAGGTCATAGACCCACGCGGAGAATACTCTATACGTAGACCATAAAGCATCCATGTAATCAAATAGACATGCTCTGGACCCGGTTGGGACTCCATATATGCTTGTAAGAGAAATTATATTATATATTGCGTCAATGTGTACAAGTACTGTGTAGTAGCGTTCTGTATGTGTACGAAAACTTGTTTTTAATAAAAACACAGAATGAAAAATAATTGAACACAAAACACAAAATGAAAAGAAAAACACAAAACCCTAAAACCCCATCCCCTGCCGCAGCAGCCAAATGGCCCAAAATGCTGCCGCGGTAGGGAACCTTTAGTCCCGGTTCGTAACACGACCCGGGGCTAAATGTCCTGCCGCCCAGCGCGCCTAGCAGGCCACGTGGTTGGACCTCTAGCCCCGGTTCGTAACAGAACCGGGGCTAAAGCTTGGACCTTTAGTCCCGCTTTCGCAGTCCCGGTTCGCAATCCGGGGCTAAAGGCCCTTACGAACCGGGGCAAATGGCCTGGTTTCTACTAGTGTCATGTTGCATCTGGATATTCAACACTTAAATTTGGTATAGTTTCGAGTATAAAAGTACATCCATTGACTTTGTTCATTTGTGTGAGAACTTGGCTTGATCCATTGACCTGCTTTCAGCGTTTCTTGTTATGATTGAAGCTATTGGTCAAATGACAAACTAGTAGAGATTACTCAACTCTAGATTTCTAAAGCACGACAACGCAACCAATTATGAATATTGTTTTCTTCAGATGTCGAAGAAGTCCAAACAGAGATATTATTGTAAATGTGAAGATAATGATTCTAATAGTTAAACTGTGATTGTTCCTTGACCACTCAGTTCCTAAGTGTTGGTTCTGCTTACTTGAGAAAGCACTTTGTCAAAACGTTGATGCCCTCTCCAGAGAGTGATCCACAAAAATGAAGTTGTGACATGGTGAGGTCCACCTGTTATAATCCTTAGCAATCTTGTTTCAATTTAATAAACAGATTAGGACATTTAACTGTTAATGATGGTTGATTGTTTGAAAACCTGAATAGATAGGTTTGGCACCTCGTCATCCTTTTCATTGTGGGATACATGACATATAATTCATTGAAATGTTAAATATTGTCGTAAAGGACGAATGAGAAATATTACAAATAGATACAACATCATGTATTGTGTTTTTCCAATTTTGGGACTTGCTTAATGTATTGGACTGCAATCCTTCATAATATTCTGCATGAATCAATATTCATTTACATCTCTTGCTACATCCGTTACCTGAGTATGAACTAATAACTAGCTCTGTTTATAGGAGGCGGCACACCACTTGTTCATTGTGCTCCTAACACAACTCCACGAACAGGTAATATTTCAGCACTCAGCGTCTTTGTCTCTATCTCTTAATGTCCCCTCATTATCTATTTTATTTCTGCCATCATCTTTTCTTATGCTTCTCCCTGTAATTGTTTTGGTTATTAGCAGAAGTCTGTGTTCATCTACATTTTTAGATGGATATGTTTCATCAAGTCATTGGAATGATGAAAGAGAGCATTTTGAGAGAGTTAAAGAGTGACCCTCTATTCTATTTTTTGAGACCAATCTTTGTTCGGAAGTTTGCCTCGAGTCGCCTATTCCAACTTGCTATCTGAACTGTTTCTCTTCTCTGAAGTTGCAGTTTTGCTGAAATACCGAGTTTCTTGTAGGCAATCTTAATTGTGTACAGGAAATCTGTTGGTAATGTTTAATTTGAACAGAAGAAGCTAAATACTTCATGCGAAGACATGATTCAGGGAGTTCTTCCTTTGTTTCAGTTTGACAAAAGAAATAACTAACAACTTTGACAAGAACTGAATATTCAGATCAATACATAGGAGTATAATGGCACCCTCCATCATCTGAATAGTTGGTTTGGAATGCCAAATCATATAGATGGTCAAATTTTAGCGCAGCATTTGCACAAAGTTCCATGGAACTATACAGATCAGTATAGTTCAGTTACAGGACAGAGAAATACAAAATGTAATCCTTGGTTTTGTGAGGTTAAGAGCCACCATTCTCTGGCCGCTGAGTTGCAGCCGAGTTGTGCAACACCATTGTTTGTAGTCCCCGCGCTGGATTATGGGGATGGAGACATATCACATCTACGACGAGTGGACTGTCTCGAATGGTTAGTGCCTTGCATCTTGGCTTGCCATTGATGAGGACCGGACCTTAGCAGCTGCGGACACATCTCTTTGGACTCGATTTGAGGACCAAGGTCATGCTTTCAGCAAATTTTTCTAAAAAGTGAGAATCGTAAATGACATAGTTAGGTTCTCTATAAAATGCACCTTTGATTATAGAAGATTTCCTTGAATGTCGGTGCAACCAATTTTGTTCATAGTATACCTATTAGGTGAATTAGACGCATGTGATTATACTTTCAAGCTTTATAAAAGGCTTACTCCATGTTTTCCCTAAAAGGACATGTTAAAGTTCTAAGCATGACCTAGTTGAGTCTAGCGTGTTTGAATTGACATCATGTTGTATTCATTTGATGCAAAAATCCTACTATGTCTAGGAGATGGGCAGGTTGATAATTGGTATGATTGCTTGCTTGTCATGTAAGCACATTCCGAAGTTATTATGTGGTTGTCTATAATATCCTTTGCGTGAGAACAATGTTGTGGCCAATGCCATTAAAATGTTGTTACCATTTTTCACTGATTTATTTTTTAGGATGGATTAATACAAGCTTAGATAAGGAAGCATTTACCTATGAATAATCATTAAGTAAATCATTCAATCTTTTTTCCCAGTTCTGCCGATGGAGTCTTGTGATAGTTCATTTTTATCTAATGTCTTCTCCTTTTTCTATATCATTTCTTCCTGCCTTGTTCGGTTGATGACTTCATGGGACAGTTCATTGTAACAAAATTTGCATACTCTTATTGGGATGGGTTTCAAAGGCATGAAAATAATGAGGGTCAAAAACTTGAATCTATATGCTTTTGGTTTATGTGTGCAAAATATTGTTTCTATTTGCTAGAAAAAATGTCTAACTTATTCATCCATTTGTTATTGATGCCATGTCCTCTTAGATATGCATCTGAATTCTATTTGTTAGAAGCTGGGCCTAAGTATTCTTAAGTTTCAACCACCAAGTATTCTTGATGTATGCTCCACGATGATGCCCTGCAAATAGTTGCCTCTTGCTATTCAATGCTTCAGCTAGCTCTGTGGAAAAGAAGACAGAGGCTGATTTCCTTCTTTCTTTCAGTCCATTATGGTTGTGTTTGTTAGCTCGGTCCAACCTAGAAAATCTCATCTCAGCCGAGTTTTAGGTGTTTGTTAGCCCGGTTTTCCTCCCTCAGCACTGCCCACCTTGCACGAATATGCCCCCTCAGCCCTGCCCGGTTGTTTTGAAGCTGAAAACGAGCTTCGTGTGTGGGCAGGGCTGACCTCGCCCAGAAAATCCCCCATGCGCCCCGCACCTGGACCGAATCCAGCAGGGGTCAATCGCTCCACTCCCTATTACCTCGAAACCGCTCTCTATCGCAACCACCAGCCCCCGTGCCTCCTCAATTCCTCCATGACGGCCACCCTCTTGTCTCTCCTCTTCCCCGTGCCAGCCTAGTAGGAGCAAGGGACGCCGGGCCCTGCCACCGCCGAAGCTCCTCCTCCCACGCTGGCCCTCCTGTCTCTCCTTTCCCGTGTCGCCGCGAGCAGCAGCACATCACGCCACTGCCCACTGCCGCGTCAACCACCTACCACCGTGTCGCCCCACCGCTCAGCACCCACCGCCGACGCCCACCGCTCGTCCACTGCCCACTGCCGCGTCAACCACCTACCACCGTGTCGCCCCACCGCTCAGCACCCACCGCCGACGCCCACCGCTCGTCATCGGTGACAAACAGGCTCCTAGCACACGATTTGGTGGAGACAAGGGCCTGATTTTTTTTTGTTTTTTTAGGGGCCTTTGTGTAAAAGTTTGTGTTGTTCTGTAATTCCTCAGTTTTTGGGCCAATCTCAGCTTATACGGGCTACCAAACAGAGTATCAGTGCAACTTTTCTCAACACGCCTGGTCTACCAAACACACCACAAGATCTGAGGCCAGCTTGTACGAGGTCAGATATCTCAAGTGGAAGTGGGAGAGTGAATTCGAAATGGCCCGGTCTAGCAAACACACCCTATAGCTCAAGTGTTGCGATGATTGCAAAGCTTCTGTAATTACCCAGCCCAAGTCAAGTGCTTGTCTGATCTTAACATGCTGAGAAAACGTGCCAACTTGTAGCTTCATTTTATTATAATTGCTTCATAAAACAACAGCCATACGATTTTAATTATCAAATTCTGATTGAGATGCTCTCTTGTACTTTTATACTACATGTCTGTGAGCTTCTGATTCACATACATGCAAGTGCTATTTCTTTCAATACTACTCTGCATATGTGAACGTGTGTGTTCTCATTCTTTCTTTCTGTACAAATACTAAAAGTTGCTAGCTGACTATCTTGTGATTTACGTAGAGCCTAGACTTCGGATAGTGTCGACATTGCATTGTAATCTTTCTACTGCCTGTAGATCTCACTGTTCCTAGACAGTGATTTAGTTTATTAGTCATCCAATCATTATGCTTCTTGGTAGGGGGACATGTGGTCTTGTTTCTCTACATCGTCTTTTCTCTTTGTTTTGAAGGTCTTCGTTGAACTAATCAGTCACTATCCGTTAGTTTTATACCTCCGTATATCACTGATATTACATTGTTTAATGAGTATAGATATCTCAGTTAAAGAAAATAAATAATGTGATACGTAGCTGAATAGCTTACACTATCGACTCCTTCAAGTTAGAAAATATATTTTGACTAACGCTAAAATGGTTCCAGACTAATTTACTAAAATATAACATATAGTATATATACTTGTCCATATGCCAATGAAAACAGGAAACATCTCTTCTAATATCTTGTTGGGTGAATATGCAAATTCTCTTTTTGCTCGTCCCAGACCAGAACACGTAACCTTTTCCACGGATACAGATTGCGGCCTGTCGGAGGGGCTTGCCGTGGCGGACGGATGGGGGTGGGGGAGGCACGGATGAAGAGATTGTGGTCGATTGCCCCGACTACTGGTGCTGGCAGTCCAGACAGACCTGCTGTCAGGGCAACAATGCCTCCGAGCTTCTGCTGCTGACCATAACTCCAACCACCTGCTACTGCGGCCAGTCACGTCCTCGAGCTCCTGCTGCCGGTGAGATCTCTCTCCTTCATCTATTCTTGCTAAAAATTGTATCTTTTCTCCTATTGCATTTAGATTTTCCTGATTGTTTGATTAAGAGTAGGTGACATTGTTACTTATATATACCTCTAGGATCTGTATATAGTTGGAGTGTGCACTACGAGAAGTAGTGGGTTGTCTCTCTACAAAAAAGATTCATGTCATGCACTAGCTAGCGGTATCTATCCTTATCTGAGATTTGTAATATCAGGAAGCCTTTCCTGCTAAATCTCATTGGTTTTGTATGTGTATGTAAATGTTCAAACCTGATGTGCACTACTATTTTTCTTGAACTGATGTGTACTATAAGACTGCAAGTACCATCAGCAGGTCTCACTTGAAATAACTGCGATTTCCTACACCATGAGTCATCACTTGATCTGCACAATTACTTAAAATAAAGATTTTGGAATTTAATGATTCGGGCCCACCGCTGTGTATGTTCTCCTTGCAAAGGAATATTAGTTTGCTACTGTATGACAGATCAGAACTAGTTGTAAAGATCACAAGATAGTATCAGAGATTTGGTATCCTAACTAATTTTCGACAATGAGGATAGACCTTCCCATCTTTATCAGGTTGATCATCCTGAGCTGGTTATATGCTTACTTCCTTTTCCTGCTTGAGCCCATAAACAAATGCTAATTAAGTTTATTAGTGTTAATTATCGTCAAGGTTATTGTATGCAGGGCACGTCATGGTCTCCCTGTTTGGAACTTTGGTAGAGGAATTTTAATCTTGACTTCTTCCTGATAGGAACATAATGCATAGATTATGTTACGTATATTTTCTTGAAATGCTTGGCCACAAGTTTTGCTATATGCTCTGAATCCATTCTATGGAAGGTAGAGATACATTCACTTGTTATGCTCTTGAAGCACTGATCATATTTTAAGCTTAAAATATTAATTCAATCCCTTGGTGATGTCACCAATTGTGGCTAAATTCCTAGAGTTAAGAATCGTGACCAGTTCATTCAGAACATGCAAACAAGGCTCAATGTTTTGTGTCCGGGGCGTGATCACTATTGATTATATATTAGTTGCTGTAGACATAATACACAATTTAAACTACTGAAATGCAAAGATAGTCTTGTATCATATAACAAAGATCATCTACCCCAAGAATGAAAATGGGTCTTCTCCTCATAATATATCATTGTCGTCAGCAGTTACAACAGATGTGAGCGTTGCATGCTTCGTTACTGTTTTAGCAGAATGACATCATGGTTAGAAACTAGCTATGCTCATGTCTTAACAATACTTGATGATTGACATGCTTATCGTTACAGGGAGCTGAACTGCATTTGGATTACCATGACAGGGAACTTGACTACATTCTGATCACCACATCGTAGGTGGAGGCTGGTCATACTCTTGGTACACGCCGCCTTCTGGTTGAGACGTGGAGTCGGATTGTTGCTTGCCAAGTGAAGCAACACCAAAACTTGCCAAGGACTAAAGTGCGTGAATTTGGATGGTCCTAGTTCACTAATACAATGTTTTGGCACCTGCAACGTTATGGCTACTATGCAGCGTTATGGCTAGCAGCACTAGCTGAGTTGCAGAAACCATTTTGTTTTTATGCAGTATCTTTGTTCATTAACATAAAGAAACCTGCTGCTCCCATCCGTCACGAGTACATGTTGTTCGCCATCCTGGAGAGCCATCTCTTTTGGTGAGTTTTCTCACAAGTTAGAGACTTGCAGTTTGGGCTAGTTCATCCATCCACAATACAGTCTGTTTATGGAATAGATAATTTGATATGAATCTGTCTCGAAGTGTTAAGCATCCCTGTTGAAATGTTTTGGCTTTTACTGAAAATCATGCCTGTGATAGCACTTGATGCCAGAATGCATTCTCTTGGGTGCTTAAAAGGGCTACGTTTTGTGAAGTTCTTTCCTCTTTTCTTTCCGTGAGTAATAAATATTCTTGTAGAAAATAAAATTGGAAAAGAAATATGAGCTCAATATGACATAGTATAAATTGATAACATAACATGGAGTGGATTGCAGAATTCTCAGTCTTATCCAAGAAACAACAAATAGGTCTATGTTTGTCTCCTTTAACGGTTTTAGCAAAGAGATGTCTTCCTGAGAATCCACTGTTTTTTCATTGCCTTTTTGGCAACCATTTATGATATTGTTGTTGTTTACTACATTTCTAGGTTTCTGAGGCCTTTGTAGCAATATTAAGACATTACTTTCTGCTATAACATTATATCAATATAGAGTGCAGTATGAACACATATTTTGTGCATTTTGACAATTGTTCTTTGTTGCGATTCTATTGAACTTCTCAGGAACTTGTTTGAGCTCATTTGATGGCTGACAAGATAATTCTCGGTCTAGGTTCTAGCCCAGACATTTTGAGTGGCAGCTAGCCTCCATCTTTGGTGCTCTCTAATTTATGGTTTTGCTATCCTTCAAGTTGTAAAAGTTTCTTTACTCCCAGTTGTTGATTCAGCTGGAGATCAAGGTTCGGGACCTCTACATGAACATTTATTGTTCGTATATAGCATATCGATATATGAGCAATGGAAGGTAAATTCTGGTACTTTTCTTATTTTAAATGATATTGAAATTTGAGATTTTAACTTGATGAGTATGAGCATGGGAGTCTTGGCACGCATGGGGGTTTGACTTAGTTTTATTTTCTTGTGGCCGTCAATTTCTCTCAATTTTTTTGGCCTATCTGAAATTTAGCCTCACTTTCAACCTAGTTAATGATTTTCAAATGCCACTATGTACTATAATTTATTTCAGTTATTTTGCTTGCCAAATGTTTGAGTTGACGCTAGAGAGGGGACTGGGGGTCTCGCATCTAATCGATTGACTATTAGTGAAAGTTGCTTGCATGCCATACAAGTGTTTGTCTTAATCCTAATAGTGATATGTTGTTCTGAGTTCCAACGTGCATTGATGCATGTGAGGAGACAAATAACCCAAGTTACATAAATCAGTAGCTCTTCCATTTCTTACTTATTCTTAGGTGTTAATCCTTAAGTTTGGTAGAAGCTAGCTAGCTACCTAGCTATGCAACTACAGTTCAGATTAGTTTCTAATGTTATATTAGATTCTATATCAGCACGATTTGTTTCTTCAATCTGTATCTTTGTCGTGGTCTTGCTGCCTAGCAGAACAATAATAGGTTTCATTTGGTGCTGATTTCTGCGCATGGATTGTGTTAATTTTAATGCACATTTCTCTCTTTTCTTCCATGCTATTTTGGTTGACTATGACAATACTAGGTTGCAACTATGATGTTTCTTTTACCCTCAAGTTGTTCTAGTGGAGAGACTATGTATTTCCTCTTCCATGAGTCCATGTTGAGTGTAGAGCATGTCAAAGTTCCTTTAATTCCGTGACAAGTTGTGTGTAGATGTTTGCATAGCAGTATTGTTGTGACCTATAACCGATCGTGTGATTACTGGACATGTTGTGCATAGTGACCATGGTTCATTCAATTGATATAGTGTGTATTTTTTGCATCATATTAGCTTGATTATCCTGCTTTCTTCCTAATATGCCAACTTCTTCCAATATGTGAGGTGCAGTGTAAGCGGTGGTATATGCGCCCTCCGGGTGATCCCACTTGTCAGTGGTTTGGTGCAGCGTTACTCGGTCATTCTGGCTCCGTGTGTGCTGTTGTTGCTGGTTGCTTGGTTGTGGCCTCTGATCCCTTGCCCCGCGCGAGGTGGTAGGCTCGGATGGCCCTCGGCTTTGACTACATCAACTGCCTTCCGCCGCCCGTGAGATGGTGGTGCTCTGCCTCTGCTACATCTTCAGGTGAGTTCCTGGTTCACAAAGGTGTCTTTGTTTGTGTCTTACCTGTCTCCGTTCCCTATTTTTCCATGCCTCCTATTTGCAAATTGTAGCGTTCTGGTTTTAAGTTTCTTGCTCGAAATATTCAATGTGGTAGTATGCGTGTTGCATTGGTTTAGGTCCAAAGTTGAGGTAATTACATGGGGCGTGAGCATTTTGTGCATTATTCCTGGTCTACTATGTTCAAAAGTTTTAGCGCTGCCCATTATAGCTCTATTGGGTATTTTGCTTATTTGCGTTCTAGAGAAATAGAACACACCAGAAACTAGCTTTTGATATTCATGTGTTTCAGTTTGATAACAAGAATGTACATTGATAGATAATTTTTTATGAAGTGCTCCACGTGTTCTTCCTGTAGCTTTACATCTGGAGTAGTTGCTTATTTGTGTAAAGGCTTATCATTGTATTTGCGATTTTCAGGTAAACAAGAAACGGCCAAGACAACCTGAATTAACTAGTTTAGGAATCTTCGTTCAGGCCGCCGTGTCTCGCCCTCGGCCACTTTGGACTTGGTCGCGGCGGGGAAAGCCGTCTTAGCCCCAGCGGTGCCGCTGCTGCCGGTGTATTGGCAGTGGCCTATGCGTGATATTTCCTTGCCATGTCAGGTTGTGTCCGATGTCGTTTTTGTAAGCTACAAGCCATGAGTTGTAAACTGTTTCCTTTGGCATGTTCGTTACTTGGCTTGCGTTTGTGTTTGGTTAGACTTGTGAGTGGAGTTTGATTGTGTATTTGAATGTCATATGATAGGTGCTGTGTGCACATTACTGCATGGTGTTTATTGTGTGTCGTGAATATCCAAGAAAAGAGGAGAGTTCGTGCCGAAATTTCGAACACACTTGCAAGTTTCTACTGATATTATTTCTAGTAGCAGTGGTGCTAGCTTATACTATATGGGTACACACTACTCATAGTGGGTCTCCTATACGACGTGATGCCAAGCGAGTATTCCCAAAAGAAACCGATCGAGACCACACACCATATCATGCCATCAACCATTGAGATCTAAAACTCACAGTTTCAATGGGAAGCTTTCTTAAACAGGGTGTGACACCCTCAAAGGAAGAAAGAAAAATGCTTTTGTCTATCCCGGTGAAAAATATCCCCCTTTTTTGGCTAAAACAACCAACCAATGAGGCTCTTTAATAATACGTAAAAGCCTAATTTATAGGATTTGAAGCGTCTATTTTCTTGGATCCATCCAGGGAATAGGTCAAGACCATAATGGAACTGCCCTTGAGAAGAATGATGTAATTACTACCGAGGTGTGTGACACCCTCAAAGAAACAAAGAATGACAAAAAAAATGCTTGGATCTATCCCGGTGAAAAATATCCTCTTATTTGACTGAAACAACCGAGGAGACTCTTTAGCAATAAAATCCCTGATTTACAGGATCCATAACTAGACTGCCCTTGAGAAGAATCAGGTAATTACTAGTGCAATTATATTGCCAAATTGACGGACGGGTTCTTAATGGTTTTCCCCTTATTTGATTGAAACAACCGAGGAGACTCTTAAACACCCAAATCCCTGATTTACAGGATCCATAGCTAGACTCTGCCCCTAAGAAGAATCGGGCAATTACTACTGCAATTATATTGCCTAATTGACGGACGGGTACTTAATGTTTTTCCCTAAACAATCGGCCACGTCATCGATCCATGATACAGTCGCATCTCGGCTGTCCATCTTTTCCGTGATCAAAGAGCAAGAAAGAGGAGGCTTAGCTTTTCCCGCCCGGCATCTCTCAGATTTTCGTTCCCTGGTCAAAATTTAAACCTAGCAGCCAGTCTACAAATAGGAGGCGACGGTGGAGCACCGCGTGCGGATATCGCGTGCGACTTAGGACTTAACGGAGGTGTAGTCAGCCCCGGAAGATGGTGCAGACCTATGGGGTCACGGAGAGGGCAGTGATTTGCTTGGATCACCTACTGGGCCCACATCATAGAATTGTGAATAGGAAAGTACGTCCGGTTGTGCAACAAGGAGTTGGTCTCTCATGGATAAAGCAACGCACCTCTGCAGAGTGTAAGAATTGTGACATGTTCTTTCTGTTCCGGGAAGGAGCTACGAACGTGGTAGGAAGAAACTCCATGAAGTTCTGGTCAACCTGTGAGAGGCATAGTTTTTGATAATAAAATCAATTTTTGAAGAAATATTTACGAAAATTGCATAGTACCAAGGACATATTGTCCGAGTTGGTAGATAGAGCATCAAACTTCCCACATTGCATATAATGAACTTGCTGGGAACACTGTTATTCACTCTTTCCTTTGAATCCCTGCTCAGACTCTGAGAATCCAGAAGACACTTCGATGTACGTAGCTGGTGGACAAGAGGACTTCTGCTACGAGGAACCCGACCTGTCCAGGGGAGTTGAAGGGGTGGACTACGAGATACGCTATGGAGTGAAGGGCAACGAGTTCGAGTAGTTGCCTTAGTTATTAGTAAACCCAATTGAGCCGAGCAGCAGGAACTATATAGAATAAGTTGTTGAGCTCAATTCGAAGTATGAGTTTGGATTTTTTATCTTCCGCTGAAACTACTTAAGTTTGGTTTGTATTTTCATAATATTTGAAGCTTGAGAAATCTTGGTTTGTAATGATGAAGTGTTTATTATTGGGTCCGCAGCATAGAAAACAAAAAAATTCATACGACGTGAACTACACGTCAAGATCTATCTACTAGGTACAAAGCAACGGGTGGACATACATTCAACGAGAACTTACCCTCGAAGACAACGAGTTTTGTTAACGAGTAGGAACTCGTGGTTGATGTAGTCGTATACTTGCCGATCTCAAGATCATGAGGAAGTCCGAGCGCCGCAACTTAGCAGTTCATCCGTACTCGCACACACGTTCAAGCCACCGGACAACCTCCACCTCCTCGCTCCAGCGATCCAGCGGAAGCAGCAACTCCTTCCGGACGAAATGCCACCAGGAACATGTATCTCCCTAATCCGAGACCATGGGGGAATAATTCTAGAGGGGGGGAGAGATCCTTCACAAGGAGGTGTGAGGAAGAAGGAGGAAGAGGGTAGCCTTTATAGAAGGAGGGGGTACCCCCTCTCTCCATGGCCGGCGCATGGGGGGGTGACCCCTCACCTCCCCCATTCATGTGGTGGTAACCCCTCCACATTAAAATGCCTCTTCACATTCCCCTTTAAAGTCTCCAATTTAAATGCATTAAAATTCTCTAAGTTTAATGCTCTCTCATTTAATAAAACTCTTTTATTAAATTTATTCAGAATTTTGTTAATTACTTTAATTAACAAACATTCACATATATCCCCTTGCAATATTTCAATATCACATGCAGAACCACTTTCTGTAATGTCACACGAAACAATTTCCGGTTTCTATCGAAACAATTCCTGCGCTTTGCAATTCTTTCATCTGAAACATATGTGCTCCAAAATGGTGCCTGGTAACTCTTAAGTGTGTCACCCTACGGTTCGCGAATAATGCAGACATGATTGAGACTCCTCTCAGATCAATAGTCAGAAGCGGGACCTGGAGATCCATACTGACTCCTGCATATTCAACGATGACTTCTATGATCGTGAGAACCTTTAACGCTTGTAACTAAATCCCTTTGTCTCGCGATATATTACATGTACGAGATTCGATCATCGGTATCTCCATACCTAGTTTGATCTCGTTTCCGACATGCACTCTTTTCTCTTTCCCGTGATATAACATTCTAGTGATCACATCACTTGCTTGCAAGCTATCTCAATGTGATATCACCGAGAGGGCCAAGAGTATATCTATCCATCATCGGGATTGATAAATTCCACTCTTGATACATGAGCCTCAACATAACACTTCGTAGTACTGAACCCATCTTTATAGTCACCCTGTTATGGTGTGACGTTTGATGTTATCAAGACACTCTTCAGGTGTTAGCAATTAATATGATCTCATGGTCTAAGGATAAAGATTACTTCGTATGATGTTATAGCAATATAAACATAATGACTTGATCGTAATGCTATACTTCGGATGAATGTTCATCACACCATTCCACCAATGGTGTGACCTTGTTATTAACAACATCCAATGTCCATGATCAGGAAACCTTGATCATCTTATTAATCAACAAGCTAGTCTATAAGAGAGGCATAACTAGGAACCCTTTTTGTTTATTAAACACACATGTATTGATGTTTCTGATCGATACAATTCTAGCATGTAAAATAAACATCTATCATATATAAGGAATACATAATAACAACTTTATTACTGCCTCTCAGGGCATATTTCCTTCAGTCTCCCACTTGCACCAGAGACAATAATCTAGTCCACATAGTGATAAATCTAACACCCATGGAGTTCTGGTGTTGATCATGTTTTTCCCTAGGGAGAGCTTTAGTCAACGGATCTGCTACATTTAGGTCCGTGTGTACTTTACAAATCTTTATATCTCCATCCTTGACATGCTCACGGATGGAGTGAAACCGGCGCTTAATATGCTTGGAATTCTTGTGAGACCTCGGTTCCTTTGCGTTGGCTATGGCTCCATTGTTGTCACAATAGATCACCATTGGGTCCAATGCACTAGGAACCACACCCAGTTCCGTAATGAACTCTTTCATCCAAACCGCTTCCTACGCCGCTTTTGAAGCAGCAACATATTCCGCCTCCGTCGTTGATCCAGCCACCACAGGTTGTTTGAAACTCCTCCAACTAACTGCTGCTCCATTCAAGAGAAATACATATCCGGATTGAGACTTAGAGTCATCCGGATCGGTGTCAAAGCTAGCATCAACATAACACTTAGCGACTAGCTCCTCTTCACCTTCGTATATAAGAAACATATCCCTAGTACTTCTCAAGTACTTGAGGATGTTCTTGACCGCTATCCAGTGTTCTGAACCTGGATCAGATTGGTACCTACTAGTCAAACTAATAGCATGTGCCACATCCGGTCTTGTACATAGCATGGCATACATAATAGAGCCTATGGCCGAGGCATACGGGATCTTATCCATCATCTCTCTTTCTTCCGCCGTAGCCGGACTTTGAGTCTTACTCAATGTCTTGCCTTGCAACATAGGTAAGAACCCCTTCTTACTTTCATCCATATTAAACTTCTTTAATATCTTATCAAGGTATGTACTCTGCGATATCCCAATTAGGCGCCATGATCTATCTCTATAGATTTTAATGCCTAATATATATGACGCTTCACCAAGGTCTTTCATCGAAAATTTGCTGTTTAGATAACTTTTAACACTGTTTAAAAGATCTATATCATTTCCAATCAATAATATGTCATCCACATATAATATCAGAAATACCTCATTGCTCCCACTCTCTTCCTTGTAAATACAAGCCTCTCCATAAGTTTGGACAAATCCAAACTCTTTGATCACCTCATCAAAGCGGAGATTCCAACTCCGGGATGCTTGCTTCAGTCCATAGATGGATCGCTGAAGTTTGCACACCTTATTAGCATCCTTAGGATCGACAAAACCCTTAGGTTGTATCATATACAACTCTTCTTCAATATTACCATTGAGGAACGCAGTTTTGACATCCATCTGCCATATTTCATAATCGAAATATGCAGCAATTGCTAACATAATCCTAACTGACTTAAGCATCGCTACGGGAGAGAATGTCTCATCGTAGTCAACTCCTTGAATTTGTCAAAACCCCTTTGCGACAAGTCGAGCCTTATAGATGGTCACATTACCATCAACATCAGTTTTTCTTTTGAAAATCCATTTATTCTCAACGGCCTTTCGATCATGAGGTAAGTCCACCAAGGTCCAAACTTGGTTCTCGTACATGGATTCCATCTCGGATTTCATGGCTTCTAGCCATTTGTTGGAATCCGGGCTCATCATCGCTTCTTCATACGTCGCAGGGTCATCCATTTCATCAACCATGAAATTCACAACAGGATTGCCGTACAGTTCAGGAGCTGCACGTGTCCTGCTTTACTTGCGAGGTTCGGTAGTGTCCTCTTTCGGAGTTTCATGATCAATATCATTAGCTCTCTCTTTATTAGGTGAAGTCAACTCCGAAACAACTTCCGGTGCTGTGCTACTCGCCATTTCATGAAGAGAAGGTTCAATAACCTCTTCGAGTTCTACCTTCCGACTACTGACACCTTTCGCGAGAAACTCCTTCTCAAGAAAGGATCCATTCTTGGCAACAAAAACCTTGCCCTCGGATCTGTGATAGAAGGTATACCCAATCTTTTCCTTAGGGTATCCTACGAAGACGCATTTTTCCACTTTGGGTTCGAGTTTATCCGGCTGAAGTTTCTTCACATAAACATCGCATCCCCAAACTTCAAGAAATGAAAACTTAGGTTTGTTTCCAAACCATAATTCATATGGTGTCATTTCAACGGATTTAGATGGTGCCCGATTTAAAGTGAATGCAGCTGTTTCCAGTGCATAACCCCAAAATGACAGTGGCAAGTCAGTCAGAGACATCATAGATCGAACCATATCCAATAAGGTACGATTACGACGTTCCGACACACCATTATGTTGTGGTGTTCCGGCAGGCGTGAGTTGTGAAACTATTCCACACTCTTTCATGTGTGTGCTAAACTCATAACTTAGATACTCACCTCCACGGTCGGACCGCAGAAATTTGATCTTTCTATTACGATGATTTTCCACTTCATTCTGAAATTCCTTGAACTTTTCAAAGGTTTCAGACTTGTGTTTCATCAAATAGATATACCCGTATCTACTCAAATCATATGTGAAAGTAACAAAATAACGATATCCACCTCGCGCCGACACACTCATTGGTCCACACACATTAGTATGTATGATTTCCAATAGATCTGTCGCCCGTTCCATTGAACCGGAAAACGGAGTTCTAGTCATCTTGCCCATAAGGCATGGCTCACATGTATCAAATGATTTAAAATCAAGTGATTCCAAAAGTCCATCATAATGGAGTTTCTTCATGTGTTTAACGCCAATATGACCTAGAAGGCAGTGCCACCTATATGCAGAAATATCATTATCAAGTTTAATCTTTTTAGCATTAACATTATGAATATGCGTAATATTACTATCGAGATCCAACAGAAATAAACCATTCAACATAGGTGCATGACCATAAAAGATATCATTCTTATAAATCGAACAACCATTGTTTTCAGATTTAAAGGAATAACCACTTTGCATCAAACATGATCCGGATACAATGTTCATGCTCAGTGCAGGCACCAAATAACAATTATTTAGGTTTATAACTAATCCCGATGGCATATGGAGAGGTAGCGTCCCGACGGCGATCACATCAAATTTTGATCCATTGCCGACCCGCATCCTGACCTCATCCCTTGCTAGTTGTCGCTTGTTCCGTAGCCCCTGAACCGAGTTACATATATTAGCAATCGATCCCGTATCAAATACCCAGGTGCTACTGCGAGTACTAGTCAAGTACACATCAATAACATGTATATCACATATACCTTTGTTTGCCTTGCCAGACTTCTTGTCCGCCAAATACTTGGGGCAATTGCGCTTCCAATGGCCAGTCCCCTTGCAATAGTAACACTCGGTGTCAGACTTAGGGCCAACTCGAGGTTTCTTTTCAGGCATGGCAACAGATTTTCCACCCTTCTTTCCCTTGTGCTTGCCTTTCTTGTCCTTCTTGAAACTGGTGGTCCTATTGATCATCAACACTTGATGTTCTTTCCTAGTCTCCACTTCTATAGTCTTAAGCATTGACAGAAGCTCGGGAAGAGTCTTCTTCATGCCCTGCATATTATAGTTCATCACAAAGCTCTTGTAGCTAGGTGGCAGGGATTGGAGAACACGATGTATGCCCAAGTCAATGGGAATCGTTATTCCCAAGGACACAAGCTTATCGGCGTACATGCTCACTAACGGAGCTGTTCTCCTCCATCATGCAGCTAAAGAACTTTTCTGTAGCATTATAACTCTCTACGGCAGCATGGGTATCGAAAATCATTTTCAATTCTCCCATGGTATCAAAGGCATTGCCATTTTAGAAACGCTTTCGAAGTTCTGGCTCTAGCCCATACAGTATGCCGCAATGAACTAAGTTGTGGTCCTCCTGACGAGTCACATAGATAGTCTTTTCCTTGTCAGGGGCATCAGGAGCTGGTGGGGGGCCTAGCGGCCCATCTAGCACATATTGCTTTTGTGCAGCAATGAGGAGAATCCTCAAATTCATAGCCTAGTTGGTGAAGTTGCTACCATTCGCAGCAAGTTTCTCTTTCTCCATGAACACATTGAAATTAAAAGCAGGTGGTGCCATCTACAACAGAATTTGTCAAGTTTACTTAGACTAAGTTTATGATAGAGTGAGCTCAACTAATCCAAATTACTAATGAACTCCCACTCAAAAACAACATCCCCCGTGTCCTTTTGGTGATTACATGAACCAAATCCACTACACCAAGTCCGATCATCACGTGAGTTGATGTAGCTTCAAAGGCGAGCATCTATATGGGCATCATATCAACTATATGACTCATGCTTAACCTTTCGGTCCGTGTTCCGAGGCCATGTCTGTACATGCTAGGCTCGCCAAGTAAGAACCTTAGTATTCGCGTGTGTAAAACTGTCTTACACCCGTTCCCATGAAAGCGTAGATTCGAGTACACCCGATCATCATGTGATGTCTCGAAACACGATCCACAGAACGGTGCATACTTAAGGAAGAACACATTTTTATCTTGATATCTAAATGAGGGGTCATCTTACAATGCTACAGAAAGCTCCAAACTAGCAGTATAAGATGCTAACATCTAATGTGTAAAGTGAGATGATATGGTCCATGCATTTGATCTCTATCACTTGCACCGTGGTATGATCTCTATCATTCCTTTGTGTGTAAGGCCAAGGTCTATGGAACTTACACGTTGAGTGTGTTGTAAGAGTATCTATCATACATCTACTTACAACAATACCATATCAACACACTAGCCCAGCAATGATCTAAACTAGACGCCTCTAATTTATCAATTGCAAGTTTTACATGGCTTAGGGCTTTCGGAGATAGAACCGTTCTCACCTATGAACATGAACCACAACGAGGATAACTAAGTTATTAGCAACTCGTTGTAAATCAGATATTGACTATAGTAGGAGAGACAGACACCCGCCAGCCACTTATGCAAAACAAGTTGCATGTCAGTCGTGGAACCGGTCTCATGTACGTAAGGTTGGTCCGGGCCGCTTCATCCCACTATGCCACCAATATCCAAAATACATAGAAGATGCAATAACATGATCATCATCGCCCACATATAAACATATGTGTACTACCCGTGCAAAGCACCTACGCATAGATCAGGCTCTGATACCACTGTTGGGTCCGCAGCATAGAAAACAAAAAAATTCCTACGATGTGAACTACACGCCAAGATCTATCTACTAGCTACAAAGCAACGGGTGGACATACATCCAACGAGAACTTACCCTCGAAGACAACGAGTTTTGTTAATGAGTAGGAACTCGTGGTTGATGTAGTCGTACACTTGCCGATCTCAAGATCGTGAGGAAGTCCGAGCGCCGCAACTCAACAGTGCATCCGTACTCGCACTATCGTTCAAGCCACCGGACAACCTCCACCTCCTCGCTCCAGCGATCCAGCGAAAGCAGCAACTCCTTCCAGACGAAATGCCACCAGGAACATGTATCTCGCTAATCCGAGACCATGGGGGAATAATTCTAGAGGGGGAGAGAGATCCTTCACAAGGAGGTCTGAGGAAGAAGGAGCAAGAGGGTGGCCTTTTATAGGAGGAGGGGGTACCCCCTCTCTCCATGGCCGGCGCATGGGGGTGACCCCTCACCTCCCCCATTCATGTGGTGGTAACCGCTCCATTGTTGTCACAATAGATCACCATTGGGTCCAATGCACTAGGAACCACACCCAGTTCCGTAATGAACTCTTTCATCCAAACCGCTTCCTGCGCCGCTTTTGAAGCAGCAACATATTCCGCCTCCGTCGTTGATCCAGCCACCACAGGTTGTTTGAAACTCCTCCAACTAACTGCTGCTCCATTCAAGAGAAATACATATCCGGATTGAGACTTAGAGTCATCCGGATCGGTGTCAAAGCTAGAATCAACATAACACTTAGCGACTAGCTCCTCTTCACCTTCGTATATAAGAAACATATCCCTAGTTCTTCTCAAGTACTTGAGGATGTTCTTGACCGCTATCCAGTGTTCTGAACCTGGATCAGATTGGTACCTACCAGTCAAACTAATAGCATGTGCCACATCCGGTCTTGTACATAGTATGGCATACATAATAGAGCCTATGGCCGAGGCATACGGGATCTTATCCATCATCTCTCTTTCTTCCGCCGTAGCCGGACTTTGAGTCTTACTCAATGTCTTGCCTTGCAACATAGGTAAGAACCCCTTCTTACTTTCATCCATATTAAACTTCTTTAATATCTTATCAAGGTATGTACTCTGCGATATCCCAATTAGGCGCCATGATCTATCTCTATAGATTTTAATGCCTAATATATATGACGCTTCACCAAGGTCTTTCATCGAAAATTTGATGTTTAGATAACTTTTAACACTGTTTAAAAGATCTATATCATTTCCAATCAATAATATGTCATCCACATATAATATCAGAAATGCCACATTGCTCCCACTCTCTTCCTTGTAAATACAAGCCTCTCCATAAGTTTGGACAAATCCAAACTCTTTGATCACCTCATCAAAGCGGAGATTCCAACTCCGGGATGCTTGCTTCAGTCCATAGATGGATCGCTGAAGTTTGCATACCTTATTAGCATCCTTAGGATCGACAAAACCGTTAGGTTGTATCATATACAACTCTTCTTCAATATTGCCATTGAGGAACGCACTTTTGACATACATCTGCCATATTTCATAATCAAAATATGCACCAATTGCTAACATAATCCTAACTGACTTAAGCATCGCTACGGGAGAGAATGTCTCATCGTAGTCAACTCCTTGAATTTTTCGAAACCCCTTTGCGATAAGTCGAGCCTTATAGATGGTCACATTACCATCAGCATCAGTTTTTCTTTTGAAAATCCATTTATTCTCAACGGCCTTTCGATCGTGAGGTAAGTCCACCAAGATCCAAACGCTTGTAACACTTGTAACTAAATCCCTTTGTCTCGCGATATATTACATGTACGAGATTCGATCATCGGTATCTCCATACCTAGTTTGATCTCGTTTCTGACATGCACTCTTTTCTCGTTCCCGTGATATAAAATTCTAGTGATCACATCACTTGCTTGCAAGCTATCTCAATGTGATATCACCGAGAGGGCCCAAAGTATATCTATCCGTCATCGGGATTGACAAATTCCACTCTTGATCCATGAGCCTCAACATAACACCTTCGTAGTACTGAACCCATGTTTATAGTCACCCTGTTACGGTGTGACGTTTGATGTTATCAAGACACTCTTCAGGTGTTAGCAATTAATATGATCTCATGGTCCAAGGATAAAGATTACTTCGGATGATGTTATAGCAATATAAACATAATGACTTGATCGTAATGCTATACTTCGGATGAATGTTCATCACATCATTCCACCAATGGTGTGACCTTGTTATTAACAACATCTAATGTCCATGATCAGGAAACCTTGATCATCTTGTTAATCAACAAGCTAGTCTATAAGAGAGGCATAACTAGGAACCCTTTTTTGTTTATTAAACACACATGTATTGATGTTTCCGATCAATAAAATTCTAGCATGTAAAATAAACATATATCATATATAAGGAATACATAATAACAACTTTATTATTACCTCTCAAGGCATATTTCCTTCATGTATGTTTGTAATATGGACCCGCAATGTTTCTGTTGTACCACTCTGAGGGGTGTGATATTTACGGAACGGTGTTTTGTGAATGTCATACCAACGACTATAGTGTACTACATATGCAGTGGTATGCTGGGTCACCACAGCTGGTATCAGAGCGATTGCTTTGACCTTAGGTTGGAAACCTAGTAAAGGGAAATAACTGTAGGAGTCTAGGAGCAATGGTAAGGAGTTCTCTAGATCATATGATGAATATTCAATTGGGAATATTTCGTTATATTTTTTTGTGCGATAATTCTTTATTATGATGCATCATTATAATTAATGTATACTAATTATATTTATATCTATACAGTGGAAATGGCACCAAAGTTTCCAAAACAGAATTTTGGCAAGGAAAGAAGAGACTATCGATGATTATCAGGGGGCTTTAACTGAACAGCTTCGAGAGCTTCTGAAGGTTTTTGGTTGCACAACTAATATCCCAGTCAATACCATTACCTACCATGATGGGCGAATGTTAGCCAAATATCGTGTTAGCATCCAACTACCAAAGTAGCTTGGTTTATATCACAACTTACCTATGGGAGAAGGTATAATTTACCTAGCAGCATATCCTGTTGCTATTGTGGAGGCGATAACCAATGTTCAGGAACATAAGGCAGAAGAGTTAGCTGAAAGCACATATTCTGTGATTTCTCATGACTCTATAGACGAGGAACTGGAACTGGATCATCTTACTTTAGTAAGGAAACATCCAAAACTAGCCTCTAAGTTTATGGATCTGTATCGACTGATGGTTGGGTCTTTGTATAAGACACATCAGGTTATCGTAGAAGATCTGTTTGATATGCTAGAGGATCTAAGGAATCCTGAAACAAGGGAGAAGTTAGCATCTAAACTGGAAAATGAAGCAGTGGATAGGGTTAACCTAGTTTTCAAGGATATACCTATAGATCCAGCATCTTTTACACCATATCCCTATTCACCGATACCAGAACCTATTAGATATCTTGATGAGGGCACTAGTTATCCAGTACCACAGAGTTCTTGGGGAACTGAAGACTCGGAATTACCTATTGGGAATTCTGAAGGATGGAGGTACGGATCAATGGATGGATCTGTCGGGAATCCTATTCATGTGGAAGATTCAGTTGGAAATATCGGGCAGACTAGTCGCATGGGCGTAAGATCTTATTCCGTTGATGGAAGAGATGTCCATGTGGAAGATGTATAGTCCGAGGAGGAAGATCCTAAAGAAAGGGTGTTTGAGCCAATAGAAAATTATCCTACTCGAGATAATGTGCACTATCCAATCATAGCTGAGGACTATCGTACCCAGCAGAGAACTTGGGGGGCACCGGAAGGGGAATATTCTGTAGATTCCCCTAGAATCGGGATGTAGGAGATGGATGAAGAAGAAAGTGATGAGGATGATTCGGTAGATACTTCAGATGAGTTGGAAGGTATGGATACACTTTAGTTGAATGATGTGTCAAGTCCGAAGACTTCTTATACTGAATATCGTTCGTCGAAGATGCAAGTCGTTTCACCGTTGGTGCGTGATGTCTACGCACTTCTATTCTTGTAGACAGTTGTTGGGCCTCCAAGTGCAGAGGTTTGTAGAACAGCAGCAAGTTTTCCCTTAAGTGGATTACCCAAGGTTTATCGAACTCAGGGAGGAAGTGGTCGAAGGTATCCCCTCTCAAGCAATCCTGCAATCAAGATACAAGAAGTCTCTTGTGTCCCCAACACACCCAATACACTTGTCAGGTGTATAGGTGCACTAGTTTGGCGAAGAGATAGTGAAATACAAGTGGTATGGATAATTATAAGTGGTAACGGTGATAGAAGATAGCTTGATGGCGTGGAAGAGACTAAAAGCAAACTGAAATAAAGATGGAAGCAAGCAAACATGTAACAGATCTAGTAGCAAACGGTGTTTCAGTGTTAAGAAACAAGGCCTAGGGATCATACTTTCACTAGTGAACACTCTCTCATAAATATATCCTCTTTTTATGATGCTACTCTTAACTACTCTCCGGTTGAACACTCTAATCGTTGGTAGAGCTATAACAGCACTCCTCAAAGTAAGCCTTTCCCATCTAGAAAACCCCACACTGTCACCTTAAGTACTAGATGAGTCCAACAAACACCATAATGTCATAGAAACATCCAACTCCAAATATAACTCATAACAAGTATTTGTAATCTCTAGCCTAAGTGCCACCATGGTGAGCACGCTGTCACTTTCACACACATGGGGAGAGCAGAGATTCATTAAAGCACTTGAGCAGCAAGGTAGATCTATAGATTACAAGCTCATGATCTCAATAAGATTATGCATAGAGAGAGAGATGAACACATAGCTACCGGTAGAACCCTTAGCCTCGAGAGAGAACTACTCCCTCCTCATCATGGGAATCAGCAATGGTGATGGAGATGGTGGTGGAGATCGATGGAGATGGCTCCGGGGCACTTCCCCGTCCCGGCAGGGTGCCGGAACAGAGACTTTCTGTCCCCCGAATCTCCCCTTCAGTGGCGGCGGCGCTGCAGAACTTTTCGTGGCTGGAGGCTTGATGATTTAGGGTTTTCGTATCGGGAGGCATCTTATAGGCGATGAGGCAAGGTCGGTGGAGTGCCAGGGGGGCCCACACCACCTGGTGGCGCGGCCAGGGCTAGCCCGCGCCACCATATGGTGTGGCCAGGCCCTGGCCCTCCTCTGTCTCTACTTCGGGCTCCGTGAGTCTTCCGGTAAAATAGGAACTTTGGCTTTTGTCCCGTCCAATTCCGAGAATATTGATTTTCTGACTTTCCTGGAACCAAAAACAGCAGAAAACAGGCAACTGGCACTGTGGCTCTTGTTAATAGGTTAGTCCAAGAAATCATATGAAAAGTACTCTAAAGTTGGAACAAAACACAAGAAAGTGGATAAAACCAAGCATGGAACATCAAAAATTATAGATACATTTGCAATGTATCAACATCCCCAAGCTTAACTCCTGCTCGTCCTCGAGTAGGTAAGTGATAAAAAGAAAGAATAATTTTTGAGGTGACATGCACCATCAAAGACTTGATCCAAGTATTTGCAAAACATTCAAAGCTGGGATCATAGTACTTCAATCATAACATGAAAGACAAAGTTCTAGCAATAAGCAAAGAAACTATGATGCAACATGAAAAGGCACAAACAAAAGATTCATGAATAACAATGCTTTGCAAGACGTTTGTTTGTTTCACATAAAGAAAACATAGCATAAAAGTATTCAGCTTG
The DNA here is from genome assembly GCA_910589775.1 of Avena eriantha. Classification (NCBI taxonomy): domain Eukaryota; kingdom Viridiplantae; phylum Streptophyta; class Magnoliopsida; order Poales; family Poaceae; genus Avena; species Avena eriantha. Next base: position 421,053,555 of record OU342740.1, read on the forward strand.
TCCCTCAATAGAGTAGCAAATATAAATGCATAGGACACCTTCAAAGTTCATAAGAGTGACTAGATACAATAGTTTAAAACAAGCAATAACAAGTTATGCATCAATCAACTAGTCTTGGGACAATGCACATAGAACTAAGAATGGCCACTATGCTCTCAAAGTAGGTGCATAAAGGTATAAGGTGGAGACTCAATGTAATGGTGGAAGAAAGGCCTTTATATAAGGAAGCAGAGATTCAAGTTTCATAAAGAGCTTCCAAAAATTATAGTACTTATAGCTTTCAGCTCTCATTGCCCCTATCATAAGCATCTTGAAGTGATTAAGGTTAAAGTGAACAAACTATGGTGTACATGCTTGACCAAGTACAAGTTTGAAATCTCATGTCCCTTGTATACGAGGGCCGCTCCTCATGCTACTCAAGTTTAGTCACCTGTAAGTTCTTGTCATCGTAAGTATATGTGTATCATAGAGAACCGCCAACGGGGTACCCCTTGCCCAATGATACAGAAGAATCCCCATATCAAAATGACAAGGCAAGCAGACAACAAGCATCTCAGCATTCTTCTTATTTACCATGGGAATATGGTGCTTTTTTCTCTCTTTCCTCTTTTCATAATCTCTTTTTTTTTCTTTTCTCTTTTTTCTCAATATAGGACTCTTTTTTTATAAGAAGAATGCTTCATAGACAGCTCATTATGGTTACGCTGCAGGTTTCCACCATGTCAGCATGGATTAGACCAGCGGCCCAGGCGTTTCTCTAACACATATACATAACTCCATGGACTTACAAGCTCCCGTTTCATTTCACACCGACGACATCCATATACAAAAGAGCATGATATCAACTAGGTATAAGTACCAAGTGCAATGTTGAAAGCGTTCCCCATGGAAGCATGGTTCTGCTAATTTCCAACAAATAAGTGCAAGCATATACAACATAGAAGACATAATGGTTCAAGTTTATTAAGGGCAAGTAAAGTAAAGTGTGCCATCAAGTTCGTGAGAGCTTTAATCACTAGTTTTCTCATAACAAGTGGAAGGTAAACATAATCATGAATATACTTGGAATAGCATAAGCTAGTAGGTAGGTATGGTGGACTCTTTGGAATAACTTGGTTTAGGGAGTTGGATGCATGAGTGGAACTCACACTTGGTTGTGGAGGCTAGCAAAAGACTGGGAGCGACAAACTAAGAGAGCAATAATGGCCATAATCATGCAGAGCGACAAAACATCATTGATCAAAGCATAAAGTGATACTACAAGTTGAAAACTAAAGGATCATAAAGGCTATGGTGACTTGAGATAGTGAGCATGTGCGAAGTCAACCCAAATAAAGCATCAAAGGAGAATACCACTATACTATGCTTTAATATGCTAAAACAACGCATGATTCATCCAAGGCACATTAAGCAATCTCAATTGTTTATAACAAGTCATGCTACAGCAAAAAATACTAAGCATAAAGCCAAAACAATATCAAGCATGGCATGACAAAGCATAGGCCACAGTCAAAAACGAGCTCTTTTTACCACATAAGCATGAACTTTCCTACTCTTATCCAAACCAAACCAAACTATTTGCAAACCAATGTATGAAAGAGGGGGTCCAACCAATTTATTCAGAAAAAAGCAAACAAAAGCAAACAAAAAACCAAAACGAAAAAGAAAAAGAAGACGCTCCAAGAAAAACACAACTGTGCATGAAACAATAAAAATGAAGCGTTTGGAAGAAACCTGGAATTTTTATTGATGAAGAAGGGGATGCCTTGGGCATCCCCAAGCTTTGACGCTTGTACTTCTTGGATATTTCTTGGGGTGACACGCGTGGCATCCCCAAGCTTGAGCTTTAGTCCATCCTTCATCTCATTACTCATTCCTTCCATACGCCTGAAAATTTTCCTTCATACAAAACTTCACACAATCTCATTAGCAACATTAGTGCACTTAAGATAAATAAGTCTCAAGGTTCAGTTATAACACCAAATAAACTTCCATTAGAACACTATCTACTGAAGTACTTTCTTCAAAAAGCTCAGTTCTCCAAAAGAACTCAAGAAGGAACCAACAAGAAGCAAATGCAGAAAATGGCAGAAATCAGTCAAAACAGACCAGCAGGTAAAGAAGAATTGTTTAGAAGACCTTCTGATGCTCAAATCAAAAAGTGTTGAACTGACGAAAGTTAGATAACAACCTGGGGCAGAAGCATAAAATATTACAGCCCAATCCGATGTACAGAGCTCTCTCAGAAATTTTTACGGTGAAGCACAAAAATCTGTTTTGGGACAACAACTTTCCCAATCATTACTTCACTCTCATTAGAGGTTATTCTTGGCGCAAAGAGCAAATAAAAAGGATAAGTAGAGGTTATTACAGAAGTAATAACTTCCAAGACTCAACTAAAACTCTTGGGTTATCTCCCAACAAGTACTTTTCTTTAACCCCTTTAAGTTAGGCATGATAGTTTAAGAAGATGCTCACATAAGAAATATGAATTGAAGTAAAAGAGAGCATCAAGAAGCAAATTCAAAACACATTTAAGTCTAACCCACTTCCTATGCATAGGAATCTTGTAAATAAACAAGTCATGAAAGCACAAAGCAACAAGCATAGGAAAGCAAAACAAGTGCAACTTCAAGACTTTCAACATAAAGAGGGGAAACTTGATATTATTGAGATACATAAGACCATGTTTCCCTCTCTCATAATAACTTTCAGTAGCATCATGAATAAAATTAACAATATAACTAGCACATAAAACAGTCTTATCATGAGCCACATGCATAAAAAGAATTAATACTCTCCACATAAACATAGTCATTCTTATTGATTGTAGTGGGAGCAAATTCAACAAAATAGCTATCATTATTATTCTCATCACCATAATCATCAAATATAGGAGGCATATTGTAGTCATAATTAATTACCTCCTCAATAGTAGGTGGACTGAAAATGACATACTCATCATTGTAATCATCATATATTGGAGGCATAGTATCATCAAAGTAAATTTTCTCCTTCGTGCTTGGGGGACTAAAAATATCATGCTCATCAAAACCAGCTTCCCCAAGCTTAGACTTTTCCATAGCATTAGCAATAATGGTGTCCAAAGAATTCATACTAACAACATTGCTATTAGCATGCAAATAAAGTTCCATAGGTTTTTTAATTTTCTTTTCAAACACTTCATGTCCTAACTCAAGATAAATACTATAAAGCTCTCTAATTTTGTTGTTGTCTTCCATTAAGCCTAACTAGTGAAAACAAGAAACAAAAAGACAAAATTGCAGAATCTAAAGGAAATAACTTCGAGTACTCACACCATAAAATAGGTGTTTGTCGTGGGAGGTTCTTCTTCTTTAATCCTCCGGTGTGAATACCTTTTACCTTACCTCCCCGGCAACGGCGCCACAAAATACCTTGATGTCTACGCACTTCTATTCTTGTAGACAGTTGTTGGGCCTCCAAGTGCAGAGGTTTGTAGAACAGCAGCAAGTTTTCCCTTAAGTGGATTACCCAAGGTTTATCGAACTCAGGGAGGAAGTGGTCGAAGGTATCCCCTCTCAAGCAATCCTGCAATCAAGATACAAGAAGTCTCTTGTGTCCCCAACACACCCAATACACTTGTCAGGTGTATAGGTGCACTAGTTCGGTGAAGAGATAGTGAAATACAAGTGGTATGGATAATTATAAGTGGTAACGGTGATAGAAGATAGCTTGATGGCGTGGAAGAGACTAAAAGCAAACTGAAATAAAGATGGAAGCAAGCAAACATGTAACAGATCTAGTAGCAAACGGTGTTTCAGTGTTAAGAAACAAGGCCTAGGGATCATACTTTCACTAGTGAACACTCTCTCATAAATATATCCTCTTTTTATGATGCTACTCTTAACTACTCTCCGGTTGAACACTCTAATCGTTGGTAGGGCTATAACAGCACTCCTCAAAGTAAGCCTTTCCCATCTAGAAAACCCCACACTGTCACCTTAAGTACTAGATGAGTCCAACAAACACCATAATGCCATAGAAACATCCAACTCCAAATATAACTCATAACAAGTATTTGTAATCTCTAGCCTAAGTGCCACCATGGTGAGCACGCTGTCACTTTCACACACATGGGGAGAGCAGAGATTCATTAAAGCACTTGAGCAGCAAGGTAGATCTATAGATTACAAGCTCATGATCTCAATAAGATCATGCATAGAGAGAGAGATGAACACATAGCTACCGGTAGAACCCTTAGCCTCGAGAGAGAACTACTCCCTCCTCATCATGGGAATCAGCAATGGTGATGGAGATGGTGGTGGAGATCGATGGAGATGGCTCCGGGGGCACTTCCCCGTCCCGGCAGGGTGCCGGAACAGAGACTTTCTGTCCCCCGAATCTCCCCTTCAGTGGCGGCGGCGCTGCAGAACTTTTCGTGGCTGGAGGCTTGATGATTTAGGGTTTTCGTATCGGGAGGCATCTTATAGGCGATGAGGCAAGGTCGGTGGAGTGCCAGGGGGGCCCACACCACCTGGTGGCGCGGCCAGGGCTAGCCCGCGCCACCATATGGTGTGGCCAGGCCCTGGCCCTCCTCTGTCTCTACTTCGGGCTCCGTGAGTCTTCCGGTAAAATAGGAACTTTGGCTTTTGTCCCGTCCAATTCCGAGAATATTGATTTTCTGACTTTCCTGGAACCAAAAACAGCAGAAAACAGGCAACTGGCACTGTGGCTCTTGTTAATAGGTTAGTCCAAGAAATCATATGAAAAGTACTCTAAAGTTGGAACAAAACACAAGAAAGTGGATAAAACCAAGCATGGAACACCAAAAATTATAGATACATTTGCAATGTATCAGTGTGTCGTACTTCACGTCAGCACGGTTGTACTCCAGGTATGTACGACGAACGACACAACTTCTGGGGAGTGTGACTCTGATTAGGAGCATCTCCGCAGGAGATGAGAGTTGGAGTTGGAAGACTTGATGTAAATAAATAAGTGAGATAGTACCACATGAGTTTGTAATGTTTAATGTGTAAGGGCTTGTAATCACGTTGTATAAATTGTATTGCTTGTAATGTAGAATATGTGTGTAATGCATATTTGGTTCTTATTTTGATGTTGTTTTCCATTGTGTGACTAGTTATGTGCATGAAGTTGAGCTCATAACACATATGCATAATGTAATTATGAGTATTCGCTTATGTTATAGGACTAGGGGGTATGGAAATGGGTGTAGAAAACGAGACTGAGCAGCAGCGCATGGAGCGCGAAGTGAAAGAAAAGGCGGATGAAGACACCAGAATGCAAGCGAATTTACCACCACCAATGATGCCACTGATGGAGCAGAACTTTATGTAGTACATGCAAATGATGCAAGAGTCACAGAACAAATTCATGGAGGGGTTAGTAGACCGCGTGGGATAGCCGAGGGCACCTTAAGGACGTGGTGTTAGTCATTCAGATTTCTAGGATACCGGACCTTTACCTTTCGCATCCGCTCCAGAACCAATGGATGCAGAGGATTGGTTATCAGATACCGAAAGAAAGTTGAGAACTGTAGGATGCAATGAGGAAGATAAGTTGAGGTATGCAACGCGTTTATTGACCAGACCTGCCACGTCATGCTGGGAGAGTCAGCTCGCAATGCAACCTCTAGGAAGAGAGTATAATTGGGAGGAGTTCAAACAAAGATTCTATGAATATCATGTTCCGGAAAGTATCATAGAGTTGAAGCGTAGGGAATTTGAAGAACTGCAACAAGGATACTCTAGTGTCATGAAGTATATTCGGGAGTTTAGTGATTTATCTCGTTATGCTTCTGAAGAAGTTAGCACAGAGGCGAGTAGGAAGAAGAGGTTCATGCTTGGACTAAATCCATTTGTGAAGATGTAGTTGAGGCTTGCCAACACTCAAACTTTTTAGCAGTTGCTTGATGCAGCTATCACCTTTGAAGATGATTACAAAAATGTGCAAGAGGACCGTAGGAAGAGGGCAAAGAAGGAGACAAAGAGGATTCAGGCAAGTTAACCCAAAACCAATCTGGAGTTTCAACCCAGAAACCGACCCTACAACAACAACAGGAGTATCAACAACATTGGAGGACAATTCAACCCCAGAAGGAATGTCATTTGTCATAATTGCAAACTTCCAGGACATATCAGCAAGGATTGTCAGAAACCAGTGATAATTTGTTATGGATGTGGATTAAAGGGTCATATCAAGCCTGATTGCCCAAACAAACCACCCGGTGGTTGGCCCACAAAAGGTGGAGGACAAGCTAGTGGAGGCGGAGGTGGACAGTCTAACAGAGGTGGAAGCTATGCCAAAAATAATAATAGCAAGAGGGGTAGACCTACGGGAATGCTGAATTGTGCAACCTTGGAGGAGGTGGATAACTCAAATTAGGCGGTGATAGGTACACTCAATATTCTCACAAATCCCGGAAAGGTTTTATTTGATACTGGTGCAACTACTTCTTTCATATCTGAAGAGTTTTGTGATAAATTCGGGATTAGAAGGGCACCGTTAGAAAAACCTATGACCGTAGTTACTGCCGGAGGGATCGTGGTAGTTAGACATATTAAACTAAACTAAGTTATCTCAATCTGTGGTCAAACCTATTATGCAGATGTTTATGTGATCCCATTAAAAGGAATAGCAGTAGTGCTGGGAATGGATTGGATGATAGACTATGGAGCTCAGATCAATTGTGAAGAGAAAACCGTTTCAATCAGGTCTCCCAATGGAGGAAGAATCGTCTATCAGGAGGATAAACATAGTCATGTCATGGTAGATCTGCAGTTGAACTCAATGAAGGGGTCAAATTAGAAGATATTCTAGTGGTGAAGGAGTTTCAAGATGTTTTTCCAACAGAGTTACCAGGAATGCCACCTGATCGGGAGATAGAGTTCACTATTGACCTGATACCTGGTACAACACCAACAGCTCAAGCACCATATAAGATGCCCCCCAAGGAATTAAAAGAGCTTAAGGAGCAAATTAATGAATTAGCCCGGAAAGGATTCATACAGGAAAGTGTATCTCCGTGGGGAACTCTGGTGATCTTTGTGGATAAACGAGATGGTGGATGGAGAATGTGTGGGGATTATAGAAATCTCAACAATGTCACTATCAAGAACAAGTATCCATTACCAAGGATACAAGATTTATTTGACCAAGTCAAGGGAGCAGGAGTATTCCCCAAAATTGATCTAAGATCAGGATACCACCAGATAAAAATTAAACGTGAAGATGTTCCTAAAACAGTATTTGTGTCAAGGTCTGGACATCATGAGTATTTAGTCGTACCTTTTGGTCTGACTAATGCACCAACAATATTCATGAATTTGATGAACAAAATCTTCATGCCATATTTGGACAAGTTTTTCATAGTATTCATCGATGATATTCTGATATACTCCAGAGATACAGAAGAGCATGCAGAACATTTGAGAGTAGCATTACAAATCTTAAGAGAACATAAGCTTTATGCTAAGTTCAGTAAGTGTGAAAATTGGTTGGACGAAGTAGAGTTTCTTGGTCATGTGATCAGTAAGGATGGAATTGTTGTAAATCCATCCAAGGTTCAATCAGTACTGGATTGGAAGGCACCAACCAATGTGAAGCAAATCCGAGGTTTCCTAGGTATGGCCGGATATTATCGGAGGTTCATTGAAGGTTTTTCCAAGATAGCTGGAGCAATGACCAAATTGTTAAGAAAGAACACATCGTTCATATGGGATGAGAAGTGTGAGGCAAGTTTTTAGGAGTTGAAAACCAGATTAAATACCGCACCAATCCTAGCCATTCCAGAACCGGGAAAAGATTACACAGTATATTGTGATGCATCCAAAGAAGGATTAGGTTGTGTGCTTATGCAAGATCGTAAGGTAATTGCTTATGGATCTAGGCAATTGAAACCCCATGAAGTGAACTATCGAACCCATGATTTAGAATTAGCAGCAGTAGTGTTTGCTTTAAAAGGATGGATACATTTTCTCTATGGGCAAGATTTGAGTTATATACTGACCACAAAAGTCTCAAATATTTCTTCGGTGGCTGGAGTTGATTAAAGATTATGATCTAGCAATCAATTATACCCCTGGAAAAGAAAATGTTGTGGCAGATGCTCTAAGTCAGAAAAGCACAGATATACAACCTGTGAATAGAGAACTGCCAAAAGAATTACAAATGGATTTGGAAAGGATGGATATACAATTTATAAGCACAGCAGTTCTTGGAGGAGTAGCTACCATATAGATAACCGAAGAGCAAAGTAGTGATCTTCGAAATGAAATCTTTAGACATCAAGATGAAGATCCTTTTATTGCTGAAGAACTTTGAAGAATCTCTCAAGGTCAAACATCAGTTTTTCATCTAGGAGATTATGGATCTTTACGGTTTCAAACCCGTCTTTGTGTACCCGATGTGCCAGAGATTCGAGAAGTGATACTTCAAGAAGCCCATGAAACACCATATTCCATACATCCGGGTAGTACAAAGATGTATACGGATTTAAAGGAATTGTTCTGGTGGAATAATATGAAAAGAGATATTGCAAAATATGTATCGGAATGCCATACTTTCCAAAGGGTTAAGGCAGAACATCAAAGTCCAGGCGGACCATTACAGCCTTTGGAAATTCTAGAATGAAAGTGGGAAGAAATTGGTATGGATTTTATCACAGGACTACCCATGACATCAAAGCGAAAAGATATGATATGGGTAATCGTGGATAGACTCACAAAACATGCACATTTTATTCCAGTGAACCAAAAGGATAATGCTGAGAAATTAGTGGAAATTTATGTCAAAGAGATTGTAAGTAAGCACGGTGTACCCAAGAAAATTGTGTCTGACATAGGATCTGTGTTTACATCAGCATTTTGAAAACAATTACATGCAGCACTAGGTTCAAAGTTGGATTTCAGCACAGCTTATCATCTAGAAACTGGAGGTTAGACAGAGAGGACCAATCAAATCTTAGAAGACATGCTTATAGCTTGTGCATTAGATTTTGGAGGTTCGTGGGAAGATCATCTACCATTGGCAGAATTTTCATGTAACAATAGCTATCTGAGTAGTCTGAAGGCAGCACCGTATCAAGTACTATATGGAAGAAGGTGTAGATCACCTATATGCTAGTATGAGCCTGGTAGTAGCAAAGAATTTGCACTAGATTATATCAAGGAAAGACAATATATCATCAATATCATTAGAGATCGGTTGAAGATAGCTTAGAGTCGACAAAAGAGTTATGCTGATCAAAGTCGTAGATCATGGCATCCCTAAGTAGGAGATATGGTATATCTCAAAGTAAGTCCGATGAAGGGAGTGAAGAGGTTCAGAGTCAAAGGAAAATTAAGTCCAAGGTACATTGGACCATTCAAGATATTAAGTCAGAACAGAACAATAGCTTATGCTCTGGAGTTGCCAAAGAGGTTAGCTCAGGTTCACAATGTGTTCCATGTTTCACAACTGCCGAAATGTCTGAAAGTTCCCGACGATGCTATCACTTATCAAGTGATTGAGTTACAAGCAGATTTGACTTATGTTGAGAAACCCTGTAAGATTCTGGAGGAAAACTGGAAAAGGTTGAGTAACAGAGCAATCAAATATTGCAAGGTATAATGGGAACATCACCTAGAACGAGAATCTACCTGGGAGAAAGAAGATGACTTGAGGGAAGCATATCCGGAATTATTCAGGTACCATCTGCAAACTTCGGGACGAAGTTTAATCTAAGGGGGGAAGTCTGTAACATCCCAGCATTAGGATCTAACGAAGGGTAGAAATAGGAATATAAGTTTGTGCATGCATGCATCTGTAAAATTAGGGTAAATTTTTCGCCAAACAAAATACTAAAGGGATCAGAGTTTCTTTCACTAACGGGAGGTAGGAATCGCTCTTGTTAGTGATTGCTATGAATATTGACATGACCTTTAGGCAGTATTAAGAATTTGGGGAAATTGCTTTGAATTAAAATTTGAAATTTAGAGCAAATTGAAAGTATCTAAATATTAAAAGTTATAAGTGTTAAAGGGTTTTCCAAAAGAAAACCTTATTAACATTGTTGGTTTTAATACAGAAATAGAATCAACAATAAGAATTAATGACAAATAAAATTAAATAAGAAGTAATTCTTATTTCTCTATTTTATAATAAGGTCACAACTGATGACAAATACATCAAAGGTATAAGGTTACAAAGCACGGAAATTTAACTTTATTAACTTGTAATAATATCTTTACAAGATCCTTTACAAAAAGATTACAAAGAAGGTTACAAGAAGAACCTATACTAACTATCTACTCCTATACTAGTCTTGTGAGTCCAGATCTTGTTCCTGCAAATAAGATAAACAACTAGAAAGGAAATTAAGGGTTAGTTAGATAATTTTTACTCTCAGTGTTGAACAGTGAAGTGCACTGTTCATGGTACATCATTGAGTAAATAAAAGGGTAAGTTTCACCAAAAGTGAAGTATCTGTTCTTCTTAGTAAATAGTTAAGATTACAGTAAAAGCCAAGTGGATAAAAGTAAGTTTCACCAAGCTGTCAATCAGTAAACAGGTAAGAGTAAAAGCCAAGTTACTTGAGCTGATCCACATGCACAGCAAACACACACATACAGCTTAGTCGACTAACTGCATGGTGTGTGCTGTTAAGCTAACAACAGCAATACAAGCTACCATACAGAGCACCAGTCGAAGGAGAACAAAGGAGCTCATCTCTCCTTCTCAGGCACACACTCACAGCTATAGAGCTTGCTGAAACCATAGCCAAATACTCCACCAAATCAACCATCAAATCTCCACTTGATGGTAACATAAGGAGGGGGTGGAGCAGGTGGAAAGAAAGGTCAAGCACAAAGTCACAAGAGCACCACCAGGTGATGCAGAGCTAGAGCAGGCAGAAAGCAACACCACAACATCATCAACCAACAAATAATCTTGTGAGTTCAAATAACATCACCACATGATCAAATTATCATAGAGTCAAATAAGCATATGTTGTTTACCTAATATTCTCAAAAAAACACCCAAGTGGGGTGTATATTCATCCCAGGAGCATTTAGATGAAAGCCAATGACACATCCTTACAAACAAATCCAAGATCTTAGCCTATGCATCATAGATCTTGGATATAAACTTAAATCTCCACATTCATATATAACAGCGGCCTTAGAACAAGATTCAGGGCACATGTCTTATGGAGTAGCACCTCTGAAATCTATTGATCTTAAGGATCTATATTTAAAAGTGAAGATGACAATCATTTTCTTCAAGAATTTAAGAACCATTAGCTGATATCATGCATCAGAGCACATCTATGAGGGACAGCTAGTAACAACTTAATTTTACCTATCTATGCCTTAGACTAGCATCATAGGCTAATAGACTGTAGCATCTTAGGATAATAAAGCCAGCAGAAGCTTTCCAATCATTTAGCCAGCCATACTTGGACATAGGTAGAATTTAGACAATAGAAGTATGAACACTTGTGTACCATTCTAAAGAAGGTGTCACAAGTATAACTTCTAAAACCAAGCAAATGCTTTACTTATATTCCATCAGTAAACTTGTAGTTAGCTAACTAATCATTTTCCTGAAATAAACACTCAGGAATCATAACCATGGTTGTTTTTACACAATCAGAGAATCAGAGGAGTATCATATTAACTCCAATCTGAAAGATCAACACAAACTAGTGTATAAAGATCAAGTGAACATTCCTGACAGAACCATTGTCAGTATTAAGATCATGAAACAACAGTTAAATCCACATCACTAGCATCAGTGGGAAAACATCCAGGACAGTATAACCACTACAACCAGTTCTAACAGAGTCATCATAATCAAACCAGAGGGTTGAACCTAATAAACCTTGAACCCCAATTAGGGATTGATCACTAGAGGCACACAGAGGTTATCGAGCAAGGTAGAGAGGAGCACAGAAGGGGAATAGTCAAACTTACACAAAGTCCTCGCAAAAAGAACAGAAGAGGAAGTAGAGGATGGCCAGCGGCGAAGCAGAAACGGTGGCACGGGAAGCACCCCGACGGGGCGCTGCAACCCACACTGACCGCACGTCAGATCCACCGGAGAAGGGAGGCGTACGCCGTGCAAAACCCGGCGCACCATCGCCGATGCTCCAGGGCGGCTAACCCTAACCCTAGTTTCAGGCAGGGGTCAGTGATGGGTTCGTATCATGGAAAACAAAAAATTTCTACCGCAAGAACGAACAAAACCCAGATCTAATCTAGATAAAAGCCAAGATCTAATCTATTAGACATGTGCAACGAGATAGATCTGTACTAACCCTTGTAGACACGAAAGCGTTACAAGATTAGATCTCGTGGTTGATGTAGTCGATCACTTGCCGATCTCAAGATCGAGTGGACGATCCTTCCGGCGCCGCGTTCCGGCAGCGCTTCCGCAGTCGGTCACACGTGCGGAGTCGAAGCAGACCATCCTCTCCTCATTCCAACGAGCAGCGGAGGTAGTAGATCTCTCCACGGAATTCCAGCTGCACGACGACGTGGTGGTGGTGGTGGAGTGGAGAATGCTGCAGGGCTTCGCCTAAGCCTGAGCAGAAAGAAGGAGGAGGAGAGAGGCGGCTTGGGGCAAGAGTGGAGTATCAAAGGGGGGTGGCGCCTCCACCCCTCTATATATAGAGGGAGGGGTGCGGCCTAGGGTTCCCACCCCTAGGCCCACCCCTTAGGGCCGGCGCACCAAGGAGGTGGGGGGAGGAGTCCTCCCCCCCCCAAGTCTCCTCTTTAAATTTCCCTTATCTTATCTTATCTTATCTTGGTTTTCAAATAAACTCCAAAATATCTTCTAGAACCTTCCGGAACATTCCGAAACCTTCTAGAATCCCCATACAAACACTCCGGAACATTTCCTAACTCAGAAAAAGATCCCCATTATATGAATCTTACTCCCCGGACAATTCCGGAGCTCCTCGTGATGTCCCGAATTCAATCCGAGACTCCGAACAACATTCGGTCTCCAACGCACATTCCATATCTACTTAAAACAACTTCGAACCTTAAGTGTGTCACCCTACGGTTCGTGAATATGTAGACATGACGGAGACACCTCTCCGATCAATAACCATCAGCGGGATCTGGAGATCCATAACGGCTCCCACATACTCAACGACGACTTCGTGATCGATTGAACCATTAACATACGAAACCAATTCCCTTTGTCTCGCGATACTCTAGTTATCCGAGGTTTGATCATCGGTATCTCCATACCTAGTTCTACCTCGTTACTGACAAGTACTCTTTACTCGTTCCGTGATATGTCATCCCTTGTGACCTAGTCACATGCTTGCAAGCTAACTAGATGACATTCCACCGAGAGGGCCCAGAGCATATCTATCCATCATATGGATGGACAAATCCCAATCTTGGTCCATGCGCTTCAACACATACTTTCAGAATACCCAATGACACCTTTATAACCACCTAGTTACGAAGCGGCATTTGATGTCATCAAAGTACCCATCCGGTGATGGTGATTAACACAACCTCATGGTCGAAGGATTAGGTTACTATGCATTTGAAAGCTTATAGCAATACGAACTTAATGACTTGATCTTTATGCTACGCTTACTATGGGTGTGTGTCCATCACATCATTCTCCTAATGATATAACCTTGTTATTAATCACATCTAATGTCTATGATCAGGAAACCATGATCATCAATCAATCAACAAGCTAGTTCAACAAGAGGCTTACTAGGGACTCTTTTATGTTTACAAAACACACATGTATTAGTGTTTCCTAATAATACAATTATAGCATGGGATGTAAACATTCATCATAAACACAAAGATATAACAATAACCACTTTTATTATTGCCTCTTGGGCATATCTCCAACAGTCTCCCACTTGCACTAGAGTCAATAATCTAGATTACATGGTAATATACCTAACACCCATGGCGTTCTGGTGTTGGTCATGCTTTGCCCTAGGGAGAGGTTTAGTCAACGGATCTGCCACATTAAGATTAGTGTGTACTTTGCAAATCTTTATGTCACCATCTCGGACATACTCGCGAATAGCGTGGAAACGTAGCTTGATATGCTTCAGCTTGCTATGTGACCTTGGCTCCTGTGCATTAGCTATGGCACCTGTGTTGTCACAGTAGATGGCCATCGGGTCCAACGCACTGGGAACCACGCCAAGTTCAGTAATGAATTCCTTCATCCATATGGCTTCTTGTGTAGCCTCCGAAGCAGCTATGTATTCCGATTCAGTTGAAGATTTCGCCACAACGCTTTGCTTTGCACTCCTCCAGCTTACTGCAGCACCATTCAAAATAAATACGTATCCCGACTGTGACTTAGAGTCATCCGGATCAGTGTTCCAACTAGCATCGGTGTAACCGTTTACAACAAGCTGTTCATCACCTCCATAAGAAAGAACCATATCCTTAGTCCTCTTTAGGTACTTTAGGATATTCTTGACCGCCGTCCAGTGCTCCATTCCAGGATCACTTTGATATCTGCTAGTCAAACTAACAGCATGTGCTATATCCGGTCTTGTACACAGCATGGCATACATGATAGAACCTATGGCCGAGGCATAGGGAATATTATTCATCTTCTCTCTATCTTCTGCCGTAGCTGGACTTTGAGTCTTACTCAAGGTCTTACCTGACAACAGGGGCACGAACCCTTTCTTGCTATCTTCCATTCTAAACTTCTTTAGAACTTTGTCAAGACATGTACTTTGTGAAAGCGCTATTAGGCGTTTTGATCTATCTCTATCAATCTTGATGCCTAGAATATATGCCGCTTCGCCAAGATCCTTCATTGAAAAACTATTATTCAAATAGGTTTTGAAGCTATTAAGAAGTTCTATATCATTCCCAATCAACAATATGTCATCTACATATAGTACTAGGAATGCTACAGAGCTCCCACTCACTTTCTTGTAAATACAAGCTTCTCCATAAGTTTGTATAAACCCAATTTTTTTGATTACTTTATCAAAACGTTGATTCCAACTCCGGGATGCTTGCTTCAGTCCATAAATGGAGCACTGAAGTTTGCATACCTTGTCAGCATCTTTAGGATCGACAAAACCCTTGGGTTGTACCATATACAACTCTTCCTCAATGTCACCATTAAGGAACGCCGTTTTGACATCCATCTGCCAAATCTCATAATCGAAATGTGCAGCAATTGCTAACAAAATCCTCACAAACTTTAGCTTCGCTACTGGTGAGAATGTCTCATCATAGTCAACTCCTTGAATTTGTCGGAACCCTTTCGCGACAAGTCAAGCTTTATAGACGGTAACATTACCATCATCATCTTTTTTTCTCTTGAAAATCCATTTGTTCTCGACAGCCTTACGGCCATCCGGTAAGTCCACCAAAGTCCATACTTGGTTTTCGTACATAGATCCCATTTCAGATTTCATGGCTTCTAGCCATTTGTCGGAATCTGGGCTCACCATAGCTTCTTCATACGTCGCAGGGTCATTAGCGTTGTCCACCAACATGACGTTCAAGGCAGAGTCATACCAATCAGGAGTGGTACGAACCATCGTTGACCTGCGAGGTTCAGCAGCAACTTCGACTGAAGTTTCATGATCTTTATCATTAGCTTCCTCTCCAATTGGTGCAGGCGGCACAAAAACATCTTCCGGTGCTGCGCTACTCTCAAATCCGAGAGAAGGTTCAGTAACCTCGTCGAGTTCTACTTTCCTTCCAGTCACCACCTTCGAGAGAAACTCCTTCTCAAGAAAGGATCCATTCTTGGCAACGAAAACTTTGCCTTCGGATCTATGATAGAAGGTATACCCAATTGTTTCTTTAGGGTATCCTATGAAGACGCATTTCTCCGCTTTGGGTTCAAGCTTTTCAGGTTGTAACTTCTTTACATATGCTTCGCAACCCCAGACTTTAAGGAACGACAACTTAGGTTTCTTACCAAACCACAATTCGTACGGTGTCGTTTCAACGGATTTAGACGGTGCCCTATTTAAAGTGAATGCGACTGTCTCTAATGCATCGCCCCAAAACGATAGCGGTAAATCTGTAAGAGACATCATAGACCGAACCATATCTAAGAGAGTTCGATTATGACGTTCGGACACACCATTATGTTGTGGTGTTCCCGGCGGTGTCAATTGCGAAAGTATTCCACATTTCTTTAAATGCATGCCAAACTCGTAACTTAGATATTCACCTCCGCGGTCAGAACGCAGAAACTTAATCTTCTTGTTACGATGATTTTCCACTTCACTTTGAAATTCCTTAAACTTCTCGAAAGTTTCGGACTTATGTTTCATAAAGTAGACATACCCATATCTCCTTAAGTCATCCGTGAAAGTGAGAACGTAACGATATCCACCACGCGATGCTACACTCATTGGACCGCACACATCGGTATGTATTATTTCCAATAAGTCTGTAGCTCGCTCCATTGTACCAGAGAATGGAGTCTTAGTCATTTTTCCCATTAGACATGCTTCGCATCTTTCAAGTGATTCAAAATCAAGTGATTCAAGAAGTCCATCAGAATGGAGTTTCTTCATACGCTTCACTCCAATGTGACCAAGACGAAAGTGCCACATGTATGTAGAATTATCGTTCAATTTTGTTCGTTTAGCATCTATGTTGTGAACATGTGTATCACTACTATCGAGATTCAGTAAGAATAAACCATTCATCTCAGGTGCATTACCATAAAAGATATTACTCATATAAATTGAACAACTTTTATTCTAAGACTTAAAAGAGTAACCGCCTCGCAATAAACAAGATCCAGATATAATGTTCATGCTTAACGCAGGCACCAAATAACAATTATTCAAATTTAAAACTAATCCCGAAGGCAGATGTAGAGGGAGCATGCCGACAGCGATCACATCAACCTTGGAGCCATTTCCAACGCGCATCGTCACCTCGTCTCTTGGCAGTCTTCGTTTATTCCGCAGTTCCTGTTTTGAGTTATAAATATGAGCAACCGAACCAGTATCAAATACCCAGGCACTACTACGATTACTAGTAAGATACACATCAATAACATATATATCAAATATACCTTTCTTCTTGATGTTGCCGTTCTTCAGATCCTCGAGGTACTTGGGGCAGTTACGCTTTCAGTGACCAGCACCCTTGCAGTAGAAGCACTCAGTTTCAGGCTTAGGACCAGCCTTGGGCTTCTTAGCAGGTGCGGCAGCTTTCTTGCCGTCCTTCTTGAAGTTGTCCTTGTTCTTAGGCTTGCCCTGTCTCTTGAAATTGGTGGTCTTATTGACCATCAACACTTGGTGCTCCTTCTTGATCTCCACTTCAGCAGTTTTCAGCATGGACGATAGTTCAGGCAACGTCTTGTTCATGCAGTGCATATTGTAGTTCATTACAAAGTTCTTGTAACTTGGTGGCAGTGATTGGAGGAGACGGTGGATCCCCAACTCATTAGGAATCGAAATCCCCAACTCTTGGAGCTTGTTTGCGTACCCAGACATGGTGAGCATGTGCTCGCTAACGGAGCTTCCCTCTTCCATCTTACAGTTAAAGAACTTTTCGGAGGCCTCATAGCTCTCCATGGCCGCCGAGTCTCAAAAATTAGCCTGAGCTCCTTAATGATCTCGAACGGGTCGTGGTGCTCAAAACGCTGTTGGAGCTCCGCTTCTAAACCGTACAGGATGGCACACTGAACTGTGGAGTAATGATTCTTTTGAGTGGCGAAAACATTCTTTTCGTCATCGGTGGCATTATCTGCAGGTGGGTCACCTAGCGGTGCATCGAGCACATAGGTCAACTGACCAGCCCTGAGGACGATCTTCAGTCCACGGAACTAGTCCGTGAAATTGCTTCCATTGTTCTTAAGCTTTTCTTTCTCTAGGAACGCATTGAAATTGATGGAGGGGGTCGCCATAATCTACAACAAATTTGCAAGTAGTTTAGACTAAGTTTATGATAAATTGAGTTCAATTTAATTCTTAAATTAACTAGGTGAACTCCCACTCAAAACAACATCCCTCACATTGTCTTAGTGATTACACGAACCAAGTCCACTACACCAAGTCCGATCTTCACGAGAGAAGATGTAGTTTCATCGGCGAACAATCTTCATGTTCATCATATCATTTATATGACTCATGCTCTACCTTTCGGTATTCCGTGTTCCGAGACCATGTATGTACATGCTAGGCTCGTCAAGATGACCTTAGTTTCCGCATGTGCAAATCTGGCTTGCACCCGTTGTATGCACACGTAGAATCTATCACATCCGATCATCACGAGATGCTTCGAAACGACGAGTCTTAGCAACGGTGCCAACTAAGGGTGAACACTTTATTACTTGATATTTAGTGAGAGGGATCATCTTATAATGCTACCGTCGCGATCTTAAGCAATACAAGATGCATAAAGGATTAACATCACAAGCAATTCATAATAAGTGTGATATGATATGGCCCTTTCTTTTTGCGCCTTTGATCTCCATCTCCAAAGCACGGACATGATCTCCATCATCACCAGCATTGCGTCAAGGTCAGTGGCGCCGCTTCATGGTTGTCCATCATCACTAGCAACTATTACAACTACTTGGAATAAAGCTATTACAAGATGAATAGACACGCAGGTCTTAATAGAATTAAAGACAATCATTAGGCTCCTGCCGGTTGCCATATTACAACAAGGATCATTGCATACATCAAATATAATCACAATCACATGATGGCCATATCACATCACAAAACCCCTGCAAAAACAAGTTAGACGCCTCTAATTTTCTTTGCATGTTTTACGTGGTTTGGGGCTTTCGAATAAGAACGGATCTTACCTACGAAACTGAACCACAACGTTGATACAAGTGCTATCAAAATTTGCAAAGTGTAAATTGGATCTATACTATGGTGGGAGAGACAGACAGCCGCAAAGCCACTTGTGCAAAGCAAGTTACACGTCAAGCGTGGAGCAAGTCTCATGTGCGATGACATGTAAGGTTAGCCCAAGCCGCTTCATCCCACCATGCCGCAAGATGCAAAGTACACAAAGCAAAAGACGGCACGAGCACCAACGCCCACAACACCATTGTGTTCTACTCGTGCAACAGATCTACGCATAGACACGGCTCTGATACCACTGATGGGTTCGTAGCATGGAAAACAAAAAATTTCTACCGCAAGAACGAACAAAACCCAGATCTAATCTAGATAAAAGCCAAGATCTAATCTATTAGACATGTGCAACGAGATAGATCTGTACTAACCCTTGTAGACACGAAAGCGTTACAAGATTAGATCTCGTGGTTGATGTAGTCGATCACTTGCCGATCTCAAGATCGAGTGGACGATCCTTCCGGCGCCGCGTTCCGGCAGCGCTTCCACAGTCGGTCACACGTGCGGAGTCGAAGTAGACCTTCCTCTCCTCGTTCCAACGAGCAGCGGAGGTAGTAGATCTCTCCACGGAATTCCAGCTGCACGACGACGTGGTGGTGGTGGTGGAGTGGAGAATTCTGCAGGGCTTCGCCTAAGCCTGAGCAGAAAGAAGGAGGAGGAGAGAGGCGGCTTGGGGCAAGAGTGGAGTATCAAAGGGGGGTGGCGCCTCCACCCCTCTATATATAGAGGGAGGGGTGCGGCCTAGGGTTCCCACCCCTAGGCCCACCCCTTAGGGCCGGTGCACCAAGGAGGTGGGGGAGGAGTCCTCCCCCCCCCCAAGTCTCCTCTTTAAATTTCCCTTATCTTATCTTATCTTATCTTATCTTGGTTTTCAAATAAACTCCAAAATATCTTCTAGAACCTTCCGGAACATTCCGAAACCTTCTAGAATCCCCATACAAACACTCCGGAACATTTCCTAACTCAGAAAAAGATCCCCATTATATGAATCTTACTCCCCGGACAATTCCGGAGCTCCTCGTGATGTCCCGAATTCAATCCGAGACTCCGAACAACATTCGGTCTCCAACACACATTCCATATCTACTTAAAACAACTTCGAACCTTAAGTGTGTCACCCTACGGTTCGTGAATATGTAGACATGACGGAGACACCTCTCCGATCAATAACCATCAGCGGGATCTGGAGATCCATAACGGCTCCCACATACTCAACGATGACTTCGTGATCGATTGAACCATTAACATACGAAACCAATTCCCTTTGTCTCGCGATACTCTAGTTATCCGAGGTTTGATCATCGGTATCTCCATACCTAGTTCTACCTCGTTACTGACAAGTACTCTTTACTCGTTCCGTGATATGTCATCCCTTGTGACCTAGTCACATGCTTGCAAGCTAACTAGATGACATTCCACCGAGAGGGCCCATAGCATATCTATCCATCATATGGATGGACAAATCCCAATCTTGGTCCATGCGCTTCAACACATACTTTCAGAATACCCAATGACACCTTTATAACCACCTAGTTACGAAGCGGCGTTTGATGTCATCAAAGTACCCATCCGGTGATGGTGATTAACACAACCTCATGGTCGAAGGATTAGGTTACTATGCATTTGAAAGCTTATAGCAATACGAACTTAATGACTTGATCTTTATGCTACGCTTACTATGGGTGTGTGTCCATCATATCATTCTCCTAATGATATAACCTTGTTATTAATCACATCTAATGTCTATGATCAGGAAACCATGATCATCAATCAATCAACAAGCTAGTTCAACAAGAGGCTTACTAGGGACTCTTTTATGTTTACAAAACACACATGTATTAGTGTTTCCTAATAATACAATTATAGCATGGGATGTAAACATTCATCATAAACACAAAGATATAACAATAACCACTTTTATTATTGCCTCTTGGGCATATCTCCAATAGTCAGCGCGGCCAGGAGAGAGCCCTAGCAGCGAATCTACTCGGATAGAAGGAAGCGGCGTCATCGACTTAGTCACCCTGCACCATGGCGGCGACAACGGCGGTCGGATTCGGCCGGAATCGTGCGCGACGGAGGCAACAGACGGAGGGGGTGACCGCGCGCGAGAGAGAGCGAGAAAGGGGAGAGGAGTGTGCGTGCGTGGGGGTAGTGGGCCTATGGGCAGCCCAGTACTACCCTGGTGGGCGTAACCAGGCCAAGTGGGCCGGGCCAGCCCAGTGGGCCAGGCTCGTATATTAATAAGGTTATTTAAAAAGGGAATAATTACAAATATACCCCTGAAATAAAAGCAACTCTAGATAAATATATAAAAATCTTAAAAATACAAATAATATCTCCATGAACTCACAAAGATATATTCTATTTAGTAAAAATAATCAATAGAATTTTTGAAAAGTGAATTTGGTGTGATGGAAATAAATCCTAATTCCTTAAAGGAATTTCAGAAAATATATAAATAAAATAGTAAACTTTTACTAAAAGGATAAAGCATGCAAAAAAGCAAATAATAAATCATTGCATGACATTACTATGCATTTCATATTGCTTCTTTAAATATTGTCCTTATCAGGCAGTAATGGTTCTTTGTAGAAATTGGAGCTCAAGGTCAGGTGGAAGCATCCGACTTCACTACCTTGCAGTCACAAGGCAAGTTCATAACTTGCTCATGTCCTTTGAAGAGTCTTTATCAAAGATATTGCAAATGTTGTGTTATCATCTGTGATCTGGAAAAAGAAAATGATATCTTCTCTAATAAATAAGATGTAGTATCATCCTAAGTGATGATAAAGATCAGCAATGAAACTTAGGGTTCCAATTGCATAAGTCACATAGGCTTAACAACCCATGACATCAGTGATTCTAGCGTCGTATAATACGCGTTAACCATGAGATTTGGAATGGGACAGAGAAGTCAGCTGTATCTTCTTCATTCCATATGGAGGCAAGATGACCTTATCGTGACGTTGAGATTCTTGGTATAGATCTAACATATGGGTGGGCACCTTTAGGCCCCACGATTTTGGTGTCTAGATTATTTATGAGTGGCTGCCGGAGGTATAGTCGGGCTTTTATGGAGCTTACCAGGGGAATCACCACTTCATAGAGTCTTCGGGAACTCACCAGGGTTATAGCTTGTCCTAGTTGGAGGCTTAACAGAGGTGTAGTCAGCCCCGGAGGATCGTGCAGACCTATGGGGTCGTATCACCTACTGGGCCCCATATCATGGAATTGTGGACGGGAAAGTACGCCCGGTTGTGCAACAAGGAGTTGGTCTCTCATGGGTAAAGCAACGCACCTCTGTAGAGTGTAAGAATTGTGACATGTTACTCCCTGTTCCGGGAAGGAGCTACGAATGCGGCAGGAAAGGAACTCTATGAAGTTCTGGTCAACCTGTGAAGGCTGGTGGGCATAGTTTTTGATAATAAAATCAATCTTTGAAGAAATGTTTACGAAAATTGCATAGTACCAAGGACATATTGTCCGAGGTGGTAGATAGAGCATCAAACTTCCCACATTGCATATAATGAACTTGCTGGGTAACGCTATTACTCACTCTTTCCTTTCAACCCCTGCTCAAACTCTGAGAATCCAGAAGACACTTCAATGTACGTAGCTGATGGACAAGAGGACGTCTGCTACGAGGAACCCGACCTGTCTAGAGGAGTTGAAGGGGTGGACTACGAGATACGCTATGGAGTGGAAGGAAACGAGTCCGAGTAGTTGCCTTAGTTATTAGTAAACCCAATTGAGCCGAGCAACAGGAACTATATAGAATAAGTTGTTGAGCTCAATTCGAAGTATGAGTTTGGATTTTATATCTTCCGCTGAAACTACTTAAGTTTGGTTTGTATTTTCATAATATTTGAAGTTTGAGAACTCTTGGTTTGTAATAATGAAGTGTGTATGTTTGTAATATGGACCCGCAATGTTTCTGTTGTACCACTCTAAGGGGTGTGATATTTACGGAACGGTGTTTTGTGAATGTCATACCAACGACTATAGTGTACTACATATGCAGTGGTATGCTTGGTCACCGTAGGTCGCTAGAGATGTCCGTGGCTTCTGAGAAATTTCTAAAGACTTTTGGTGGCATTAATTATTTCTGCAGATCTTCCGGTGGGGGCACCAGAGCTTTCACCAGAGTTTTGCTTAGCATGTTTTTCACTGTGTTATGTGCTAGGGCTAGACCTGTTAGTTCTGGTGGTCACCGGAGCTTTGGCACCAGAGCTTTGGCCACATCCAATGGTAACCTGTCAGTGACCATTGGCTGGTGGGCCCAGGAGATCCCTGGTGGGGCACCGGAGGTCCTCTGCGCTATTGATATTTGTGCAGTGAACTAGCAACGGCTAGTTAGGGTTGCTCCTCTATATATGGAGGGGTGGCCTGCCCATGGGAGCTCTCTTTGGACATTTGTGACCATATTTACATACATGCGAGCTTCCATTTCACTGTCCACTCTCTCCTTTGCTTAGTTCTAACCTTTGAGGAGTGTGAGATCGATTCTAGTGCAGTATTCTTAAGAGATCACTTGTGTGGCACTTGAAGACTTTGTTGCAAGTGGTTGATTCTTATTACTCTTGGTGTTTGCCTCCACCTAGACGGCTTGGTGCCTCCGTGAATGGTTGAGCACCGTTTGGTGATTGTGCAAGGGCTCCGATCAGGATTGTTGTGAGGGGCTTGGTGCTCATCCCCGCGGGAGTTTCGCAAAGAGTAACCTTAGTGGAATCATCGAGGCTTGAAGAGGTTCTTGGTGACCTAACTCACTAGTGCCCAAGTTGGAGGTCAAGCTTTGTGCTCATGACTAGTTTTTTTGCGTGAAAGAGAAGATGACATTAAAGCAATGTTCTTACAGAAAAGCCTAGAAACAAAGGAAAATTTATAGTAAAACCCTTATGGACCCCGACTCCACTAGCGACGAACAAGACGAGTCGATGGCGCGCCGTGGCACTACTGCTTCTGTGAAAACCTTGATTCGGAAGTAGTCCTACTGCTAGCGGGAAGTCGTCGATCAATGGCTCCGAAGAGCCTACACCTTGGGCCACCCACGTGAGTTGTGGATACAAGTTTTCCTTTGTTGCCTGTTCCCCCTCGGATTTTTTGCGTTTGACGTATGAGTTGTGGATAAGTCGTATGAACGTGAAAAATCAGAGCGACTACGTCGTCGATCAGTGGCTCTGATTTTTCGCGTTTGCCTTAAGAAGGCTGTGATTAGGCACCTTCCGAAGCATCGTGAAGTGTTGTGTTGTCACTATAATCTCTACTATCTTTGGGTGGAACGATACCCTTTGTCTCGGGCTCGTATATGTGTTAATACAGGCCGAACCTTGTGGATCGATACAAGGAAGGTTACAATGCACGCTTCAAGTTACGGGATAGGAAGATATCGATCTTATCTCAAGATCGATCGTTTACAACAACTCCTATCATTATCTAGAGATTGTATCGTGTACGTTACAACAAGAGGCGTACGTACACTAACACAAACACACATGTATCGCTAACACTCCTCCTCAATCACAACCTTCTTAAGGTTGAGATTATGCTTGAATTCTTCAAGTTACCGAGTTGGTAGTGCCTTGGTAAATCCATCTGCCACCTGATCTTGAGAAGGAATAAATCCGATCTCTAGTTGTTTGCTTGCTACTCTTTCTCGTACAAAGTGAAATCTATTTCAATATATTTAGTTCTTACATGAAAAATGAGATTAGCTGAGAGATAAGTTGCACCCATATTATCACACTATAAACATGAGATTTGACTTCTTTGGATCCCAAGTTCTCCTAGAAGGGACTCGATCCAAATAACTTCTGCAGTAGCATTTGCTAGAGATTTGTATCCTGCTTCTGTACTTGATCTTGACACTGTTGCTTGTTTTCTAGCACTCAAAGAAATTAAGTTAGGCCCAAAATAAACAACAAAACCTCATATGGATCTCGTGTCATCTACACATCCTGCCCAATCAGCATCTGAGAAGGCACTTACTAGAGTGGAAGATGATCTCCTAAAGGTGAGTCCAAGACTTACTGTTCCACTGACATACCTCAGTATTCTTTTTACAGCTGTCCAGTGTATAGTAGTAGGTGCATGGAGAAACTGGCATACCTTGTTCACAGGAAAGGCAAATCTGGTCTAGTGAGCGTCAGGTATTGAAGTGCTCCAACTATACTCTTGTACCTTGTGCTGTCTTCTGGTCCTAGGAGTTCTCCTTCTGTGACTAAGAGTTTTTTTGATGCTGACAATGGTGTTGGAAAGGATTTGCATCCCCTTACTCGAACTTTGTTAAGTAAATTAGAAGCATATTTCTCTTGAGTTAATATAATACCTTGCCTGAATTGTTTTACCTAAATACCCAAGAAGAAATTCAAGTCACCAAGATCCTTCAGTGCGAATGCTGAACTGAGGTCTTGAAGGATTGGAGCAATCGCCTTGTTGGAGGAGCTAGTAACAACAATGTCATCAACATACACTAGCACATAAGTGATTATACCTGACTTGTTATATATGAACAGAGAAATATCTGCCTTGGATGCCACAAAGCCAAGTTCTTGTAATTTTGAGTATTTGAGCCCATACAGTGATTTATTCAGCTTGCACACATGATAAGGTACATCTTGATTCACATAACCAGGTGGTTGCTTCATATAGACCTCTTCTTCTAGAATACCATAAAGAAACGCGTTCTTTACATCTAGCTGCCTCAAGCTCCATCCTTTGGAAACTGAAATGGCTAGAACAAGTCTGATAGTAACAGTTTTAACAACAGGACTAAAGGTATCCTCTTAATCTATGCCATACCTTTGTTTGAATCCTTTAGCTACTAATCTAGCCTTATATCTATCAATAGTTCCACCAGCTTTCCTTTTAATTCTATATACCCATTTGCAATCTATAAGATTTGTGCCTTCCTTATGCGGTACTAAATGCCAAGTTTTATTTTGCACTAATGCCCTATAGTCATCATCCATAGTTCCAGTTTTTATTGTTTAGAGTTACTTGCACACTCTTAGGTTCACTAGATTCACTAGTTATGCAAGAAAAAGTGTAACAGATGGTACCATCTTTGTAGACCTTTTGATCTTATCATACGGGTTGTGGATGCAGGTTGAGCTGCATGAGAGGAAGGCGCAGAAAATCCTTGAGAACCTGTCTCCACTACATCATCAGGTTGCATGGATGTGCGTGAGTGAACAGAAGGGCCCGTCTCACGCGAGGACGTCGCTTGGTCCTCAACTTCAGGGCATCTCCACCGGGCCGACCCAAACGCATGACCAAAATGGTCCGTTTGGGTCAGCCCACGGTCTAGCCTGTCCGGCCAACCGCGCCCAGCGACACGACCCAAATGTCCACCACAAAGCATACAATTCAGTGTATGAACAAGAACAACATCGGTAGATAAATTTGAGACGGCTTTCAACGACAAGGTTTTGCAATCGAAGAAATTAAACATAGCGGCAGACTAAATGAAACCGTAATCGACGATCTCGCTTCTGCTGTCCTCTTTGTCGCCATCATCCTCGGCCCCGGCGCGACCGGCCGCGTCCGCGCCGTCTTCCTCGGCCGCGGCAGCACCATCTTCCTCGGCCATGTCCTCGCTGCCGTTGTCGGAAATCTCGATGATTCCGGCACGGAGCGCATCATTGATGGTGGAGGAGATGGTGCATCCTGGAACCGCCCATAATTGCACCATCCCTTCGCAGTTGCGGTCATCGGGGTGGACCTCGCGGAGGTGTTCGTGGCAGATGGCAAGCGCCACCGGAGCTCCAGTTTGAATATCCTTGGCCAATAGGAGCTCGAAGGCGCATACCAGGGCATGGCCCTCTTCCACTCTAGGAGTTCTAGGCGACGCTCCTCGATTCGGCGTCCTAACTCGGCACCGCGTAGAACCGGCGCCACCAGGACCCCGTAGTGGCTGAGCTCGAAGCCTTCCGGGATCGTCGTGCGTGGCGGAGCGAGGATGCCATGGTGAGCAAACATCGACGCATCCTAGTAGTTCAGGGTGAGTCTCGCCATGGCTGCGCCGAGGTGGGAGAGAGCGGTGGGAGGAGAGTGCGGCACCGACGAGGGCTAGGGCCTGTTTAAGTAGAGCGCGGGCGCAAGTTCTTGCGCCTTCGCCCATCAATGCTGGCGCGGGAACTCATGCGGCGTCCTGTCAGTCACAGGTTGACGCGCCCATCGGCATTGATGGCGAAGGCTGCCGTGTTTGTGTCTGAATCGGTGCCGCGGTTGCCTTTGAATCGGCATCGCTGTTGTGTCTCTCGCTGGCGGGTGGGACTAGCGCGCGCGAGGGGACACGCCCTCGGCCAGCCCGTGTCCGAGCCGATCCAGTGGTCACGCAAATTAGATACATAGATGGATCGAGCCGGATGCGTCGGTAGGCCCGTCGATGCACAGGTTCGAAGTGCTCGACCGAACAGGCCCCCAATTTTGTGCAGCTCCCTCTGTCGCGGGCTAGGCCCAGCACTCCAGCAGAAATCGTTGGCGATCGTTCCCTGCTGTCTTCGTCTGACCCTGACCTCCCTTCGCCTTCTCGAGATCGCCGCTCGCTGTCCGGCCGCCGCAAAGCCGATCACCGATCAGTGCAATCATCTCAGCGGCAGCGCGTCACGCCCTCAGCGAGTTAGCTGAGCTACGCACGGTAAGGATCATCTACTCACACTTCCGTAATAGTAGAAAATCAATGAATCAATCCGTAGAAAATCGATGAATCAATGAACCTACTAGCCATTGCATGTAGAAAATCAATGAATCAATGAACCCGCTAGCTTCACAAACAGTACCGCCTGACTATACTCAATTACTCATCTATTACTCCCTCCGATCCAAATTAGTTGCTTATTTTTGTTTAGATTCGGAGGTATCTAGCACTAAAACAAGTTTAGATACATTCGAATCTAGACAAATCTAAGTCAACTAATTTGGGTCGGACGGAGTATTAATTTTTAAATTTCTGAGATAGCCAAATCATGAGAAGGACAGAGTGTCAATCGGGTTACGAGAAGAAGAAGAAAAGACATAGATTAGAAGCGGTAGCTCAGTCTCAAAAGGGCGCTCTAGATAAATTTATTGTGAAAGAGTCTCAAATAAATTCTGAAAATCAAACTCCAGATGCTGATGTTGATCACGACCGTGGTGATAATGTGGTAGAAGTTGAGGCTTGTACTTCAGAATTTGATGAAGGTGACGATGGTAATATTGGTGATGAACATGATGATGCTAATACTGATAATGAAGATAATAATGCTAGTACTGGTGATGAAGGTCTACTATTCACGATGACACCAATAGCTCTTCTCATCCTGATATGTTTAATCCAAGATATTGGTATAGTCTTGATCCTAAAATGATTGATATATTGCTGCAAAAGGGTCCTAAAAGAGACTTGTCTATTAAGCATGGTCCTAGAGACAAAAACACTAGAAGGTTTTCTGTATCAAGCTATTGCTTCACTTAACACCAGATTTGAACAGTACAAAGAGTATGAAGATATATTTGGTTTCTTGTTTACTTCTGATAAGCTACGATCCATGGATGATGACAGTTTGAAGGATTCTTGTCTCAAACTTGAGGCTGCGCTTAAGTATGGAAAACATAGGGATATTGATGGAGAAGTATTATGGGGAGAGTTAATTTTTATCCAAGATTTACTTGAGAAATCTATGGGTCCTCTTGATATTCTGAAGTTTTTGGAGAAGCGTCCGTATTGGCTGTTGCTAATATTGCATATATAATTTAATTAACCATTCCTGTTCCTGTTGCATCTGCTGAAAGGAGCTTTTCTAAACTCAAGTTGCTAAAATCCTACGTACGTTCTACTATGACACAAGAAAGACTCACTGGATTGGCGACTATAGCATTTGAGAGTGATATTTTGGAGAAGATCAACTATAATGCTATGATTGAAGATTTTATTTCAAGAAGTACACGGCGGATGATGCTTTTTGGTAGATTATGAGGTTTGTTTTATTTCTTTGATGCTATATTTATTATTTTCGAATGAATATTTGATATTTTTTCGAACACTGCGGAAGTTATACAATATAAATTAAACTACTAGTTCTTGAGTGTGTACAAAAATTAAGGCCCCACTTTTATAAGTCGCACCAGGTCCCCAAATCTTAGAGACAGGCCTGCGTGTCGGGACGGATGAGTCGTGCCGCTGCGATGCCGCACACGTCGCGCATGTCCGTGAGGACAAGTTCGGACACGTCTAGACTGGTTGGGTCGATCCGGCGAAGATGCCTTGAGTGGTGGTCTAAAGAATCCGCCTCAACAAAGACGTTGGTTGCCGGCAAGCAACCGAACCTTGGGGATAAT
The DNA here is from genome assembly GCA_910589775.1 of Avena eriantha. NCBI lineage: Eukaryota > Viridiplantae > Streptophyta > Magnoliopsida > Poales > Poaceae > Avena > Avena eriantha. The sequence goes on from OU342740.1 coordinate 421,082,731, forward strand.
TCATTGTGTAACTTGTCCTATGTGGTTTTATTTTTCATAGGAGTAGTCTTATTACGACCCACTGGAGGGTCCCACCTTGGCACGTGCAGGTGAGAAAGCGAGGGGAGGCGTCCTGGTCTGTCTCTCCATTCCTCCTCCCCCACTGCTCTCCAGGCTTTCAGGGAGGGGAGCTCGTCCTCGTCCGCAGAGAGTGAGAGGCACGCGGGTGCTGAGCTCGTCGTCGTCGGAGAGCTAGCCACGCGCGAGGCGGCAGGAGTTCGTCGGCGGAGAGCGAGCAGCGCGGGAGTGCGCAAAGCTCGTGCTCGTCAAGGGAGAGCGACCGGTGGACGAGTGTGGGGGAGCTCGGCGACGAAGAGCAACGAGTGAAGGAGGGCGTTGAGCTCGGCTTCGGAGGGTGAGGCGCGCTCAAGGGGGCGGAGGAGCTCTCGGAAGGGATGTCGGTGTCGGTGATTTACCAGATCGAGCCCCCCGAGGTAAATCCCTGTGCACAAATCCCCCAGATACGACCGATAGAAACGCGAATCTACTCCATCTATGTCTATTTCGCCCGATTTGTACTATGAATTTCATCTCTACATGCGATTCCCCGATGGATTTCATCTCACCTGTTGGGTTTCCGGGGGAGATTTTTGTCTGCACGTCACACTTAGTAGGAGTACTTCAAAATCAGATTGGGGTTAGAGCAGGGATGCATCAGACGGATGTAGATCCCCACATTCTAAGGGTCTTGGGCTCCGTAGGTTGTGGATTTTGCTCATTCCTAGATTATCTATGTTGTTTGCTTGCTTTTTCCATGTTCAATCATCAAGTAGTTTCCGTAGATCAGTATCCTTTTCGCCAAATTCAAGGAGGATTAGTAAGGAATCGGTATCATCTCATGTGTTTTGTGTTGCCTATTTTCTTATCTCAGCAAGTTGTTGTAGCAATTAGTCAGGTGTCAACTTTTACCCCGTAGCTCTATATTGAGCCAATCCTTCAGTGAATTACACGTGCATAGGAAGTTGTATTATACACATCACCTTTTTTGCTTCAGCATGTTATATTAGTTCTTTTTTGTATGATTATTAGTTGCTTTTTTGTTTATGCATGTTTGGGCTGGCTTATGAACTCAATCCTTTTCGAAGTTGTATCAAACGATTTATTTTGAGAAAGCAGGATGTTCATGTGCTCCGTTTATATCAGATATTTCCTGGAAAAATAGATCATGTTTGAGTTCCTCATTATTTACTTTCATGCACTCGATGCGAGCGACAACAATGATCTGTTTTCCAACACCGTTTACACTCTGTTCTGTGATGTGCTGATCAGAGCCATGCTAACAATGTGGTTCCAGGTTGCCACTGCAAGAAGGCCCATCCCTGAGACGCCCCACATCTGCGCTGAATAATTCTCTCCCTTGTGTTTGTGGTACTTACAACTGCTGCACGATTATAGAAGATTTTTCTGATGTGTACCGAAATGACCAGCTACTAAGGTTCACATACATTAACAGGGAATTCTTGTTTGCTCGGTGTGCATCATGTTCAAGACGTGGGGCGCTGGAGAAGAAGGGGAATCTGGTTGTCTCTATTCAACCCAACACAAACTATTGGTACGGCAATATTCTTGGCGTTGTCCTTCAGATGGGTGGCGCAATTAGCATGGTAACATTCATTCTCGGATCAGACCTCACATCTTGAATAAAAATGATCATGCATGCATGCATAGGGAGTTCTTCGTGGATTTATTTCCATGATGTGCACCTACTTGCTTTGTAGCATGTTATATTAGTCGTACTTGTGCAATGTCTGTCCAGGGAGGGGGAGGGTGGAGTTGTTTTTGATCTCATCATGCTCTAAATTAATTAAGTTTTTTCTTTTCACAACATACTTATGTTGCTGTTATGATGTGACTAAGCTGATTTCTTATCATGTAAACTAAGTTGATTACAAGCAATGGGCATAGTTGCATATTAAGTTGCTTAAGTTGCCAGCAGGCTTAAGTTTGTGTTATGATTTAACTAAGTTGACGTCATGCTTAAGTTGACCACAAATTCAATCAAGTTGCTATTGGCATTATGCTTAAATTGTTTTGGTTATCTAGGTAAGTTTTCTTTTAGTAACATCAATTTCGTAGCTGGCTACTGACAGGACCATCGCACAACTTACGTTTAATATGACCACGGATGAATGTACTGCAAAGGCGTGTAGACCCCCTCTCTTTCTAGTGTTTTCTAGGTGCCATAGGTAGTTGCAATTTACTGCAAGCTCTTTTACCTAAATTGTTACTGAACACTACCTTTGGTGGCTGTTTTCTTTTTGATTGTAGTCAATTAGACAGATCACAGTTGCTTCCCTATATGTATACAGGGAAGTTTGTCTAATGTTATAACTAAGTTGCTTTTCTCAGCATACTTGAGTTTACTAATATTTTAACTAAGTTGCTTTTGTTGTTGTTTGTCTAAGTTACTTTACCATCATCTAACCAAAGTTTTTGAGTTTACCATGCAACTAAATTCCCATCAGCAGTGTTGTGTTTTAGTTAAGTTTATTTTTCTCAAGAACGTACCCATCAGTAGGTGAATCCTGAAGGAACGAAGGGTGGTGACGATGTGACAACATGAGCTGGAGCATTTGAATAGATTAGCCAGAACCGTTGGTTACCTTCGCGCTCTCCTGTGGAAGCTGGTCCTCTCCTATTTTTGTAAGATCTACCGGTTCCAACATTTTTTTATCGGTGCATTCTGCTATTCTTGTACTGGCAATGATGGCAATGGTTATGCCTTTGTCTTCTTTATTTTCTCTCTGAAGGTGAGGGTGTAGGAGCTGGAGCAGGCCACTGTGGCTGTCTCGGCGCCTGAGAGGCTCGTGATCCTGAAGCTCGTGCACTGGTACCTCCTGGTGTTCGTCACAGATGTGGACTCACTCATGGACTGGGTGTGCCTGGATCTGCCGATCGAGTTGTGGCAGAGCGCGATGCAGGGTGTGGATGAAGGCTGGCATCAGGGAAGCGGGGCCCGTCGACACGCGGTGCATCCAGATGCTGCCCTGCGAGTTTAGGTTCATGTACACCCTTTGCCTCGTGAGGTAGCAGCTTTGATCTAATCACCATGATGATATGTTCCATGGAATTAAGTTACTTATGCCACTTAACTAAGTTGATTAGACATATTAGTCTAAGTTGCATACTCATTCTCTTTTAATTTTGTTTTTTCACACTTTTCTGTTTATTCCATCTTTTTCCTCAATTAAGTTGTTTTGCCAACATTCTGAAGTTGTTTCTACCACTTATTAAGTTGATTAGACATCCTAGCCTAACTTGCATAATGATCCTTATGTAAGTTTTTCATTACTACTTTATGCAAATACCATTACGATTACCCAATTAAAGTTGCCTCAAATCTTTTTCCTGTTACATATGATCATTTCCCAATTGAAATGTTGATATGCCAAGTTTCAGAGGGAGGGGTGGGGTACTGTTATGGTGGGTAAAGAATGATGAAACAAAGATTAGTAATACATACTACTAGCATATGTTAAGTTGCCTTTACACTTCCGTAAAAATAGCCTGACAATACTGATAAGTTGCCTTTACACTTGTATAGATTTGTATGATGTTGTGATTAGTTGGTTTTTGAATCCCTCCAACTAAGTTGTTTCAGTGATTTTTATCCAGTTATTCTTAGTCTATCCTAAGTTGCAGTAAGGATTGTGTAGATTTGTACGATGGTGTCTGGATAATTGCTCTTTGAATCCATACAACCTAGTTGTTTACATGAATATTATCCAGTTGGTCTTACTCTAGCCTAAGTTGAAGTATGGATCGTGTAGAGTTGTATGATGGTTGTTTGATTGATTAGTTCCTTTTTGAATCCCTGCAACAAAATTGAGTGCAAAACTGTGGCTCTATGTCATTGACATCAGCTTCATTGTCCACGTCCATAGGGACTATTAGTGTTAGGGATTTAATTTTCCTTGCAACCTTGGTAATTCAAGCAACATGAAAGTAACTTCATGCATTCACTGGACACAAAACACTTTATACCCATCTTATATCTTGTGTGGAACTTTTCAGGTGTTTCGACCAAAAAGTAATACCAGTGTGTGCACCAGCGAACGATAGTAACGAAGAATGTAAACGCATGTTTGGTGTTAGTTGCTGATCTGGTGAGGTCTCCCAGTTGTTTTTGCTAGGAAAAAGATGGATTGCACTATCAACTGGTAGTATATCCTTACAGAACTGCCTATCTATATTGTCAAGTTGGGGATATGTACTTGCTGTAGGATTTCTTACTATTTAGTTGTACCTACCATACAACTAAGTTGCTTTCAACATCTGATCCAATGTTTTCTTCCTACCCTAGAAACTGGGATTTGGATATATGTACGAGAGCACCTAAGGGTTTTTGTACGTGTTGCTCGTTTCTCAGTCCTGCATATTGTGTTGCAAAAAAATCTTCCATAGTTTTATTCCTAGGATGTTTTTTCTAGTTGTTTTGCTCACAAGATAGATAATAGAAGGACATGTAGATTACATTGACCTCTCTGGAAAACACCCCGGAAGAAATTGAGAGAGGATCAAAAGAAGGCAATCATTGGTATGTGTTGGGCCTGAATTTTGTGGCCCGGAAGTCGAAGCTCTTGACTCTCCACATGGTGAAGACAACGAAGCTCTTAAGTTCCACACAAATGCACTCGTCAATAGTATTAAGGCAGTTCAGGAAATTTGTTATGCTAACTCGCAGGTGCAAATCCGAGATTACAATCTTCAAATAATCAACGTCCCAAAACAAGCCACAAAGTGCGTCTTCTTCCTTTTGCATGTGTTTATTAATTTGACTTCTCTGTTTTCTTTTCATGTTCCTTGCTTCATACGTGCTAACACATACTAACCATCTGCACCTTTTCCGTTATTTATGCGCCAGCTTTGATTGCGGGTACTATGCACTGTACAACATTGAAAAGCGGGATGGGCAAAATATCTCTCCAATCAACAAATCAGACATGCCCACAATCAAGAAGGTGCTTCCATACAAGTGGATTACTACAAATATCAACGAATCAAAGGACTGGAGGTGGCGTCTAGATAATAACAAGTAAAGGTAATTTGAACCTTGCTAAAAAAGATGTCTCGTTTGTGTAATTTTCTTCACATCAAGTCATAAATATTACATCACTTCTTAGTTGATTCAGAAATTCTTGATACAAATATGTAGAAAAATAGTAAGTAGTAGTTGAGGCAATGTCCACTACTCTTCGGGCAGTTCTCTTTGCAAACATGTACGGTAGTCCGCATTGCTTGCAAGTACGAATTTCTTTTCTACCTATGTTCAACTCGCATTTCGAATGCATGCTTCCGCTTTCTTCCTTTAGTTGCTGGTCTGTGTGGATCAAGTATGTTAGTTGCTTGTGATATTTCTGAGGATGCTGTCATAGGTTTAGCTACACATGTGTGTGAGCTTTTGGGCTGAGTGGCATTACTCGGCCCAGAATCACGTGCAGGGTTGATGTAGTTCCAGCTGCTTTTTTGCGCTTGGCCGTGCGTGCTTGTGGATCTGAGCTTTGCACGCTGTGTAGGCACATCTGGCATAGGACCCTCCACACGAGCTGTTACATTTCGTGCAGATGGCGAAGGATTTGTAGGAGGAGCAGACAAAGCAACAGCTCTTTTAGTTCTTTTTCCCTTTTTAGAGAATCCAAGTCTTTCTTCATAGCTTTCGTATGTGTGCGAGTTATCTTACTGCCATCATCTGTTTGGTTCACATGGTTAGCTAGACCTTTGAACTCATTGCATGTTACTGCCAGCCACATCTTCGTAGACTCCTATGGCATGACAGCCGGCTGTCCTGGTAGTTCCTCCACTATATCCTCCAGAAATATTTTTACTTGTGACCAAGATGCAGGCGGCATCTTGGTCACTCCAAGCTGGACCATGGACTGTATTCAAAATCAAATAGCACTTAATAAAGTTAAATAAACAATCATTCTCAACTTATACCGGCAACTACACACAGTTAACATGGTAATCATGCCTAATTAACCTAGTATCCGTGCTCACTAAACATGGTAGCCATGCTCTCTTTATTTACACAGTTACTAGCACACACACAAAAACCCGGCACATAATCTGGCAATAAGATTTTTCTTTACCTTTAGAATGTGGCAGCAAACAATACCATCCCTGACTTCTTCCTGTAGTCGTATGCCGAATCCCTTCCTGCACACATACATCTTGTAATGCCTCTCACCTTCCTCCATAGTATCAAACCTCATTTATGCACAAGGTGGCTGTGGTGTGAAAACAACATCTGTCTGGAGGCGTGTGAGGAGCACTCAATTGCGCTAGTGTCATATCTGTCCAAGCAACCTCCACTGCCACATTGTGTTGGCCTGAAACAACATATGCTTATATCATATGCTAGCTTGCTGTTAGGCATTTGTAGGACAAAATTGCGTAATTTTTGCTGTACTACACTCCCCTGGCAATTTAAGTAGTAAATATTCTGTCAGTCACATGTAATAATATGACAGTCACACTTAGTAAAAAATCTGGCAGTCACTAGTAAGTAATCTGTCAATTACCAGTAAATAATCTGGCAGTCACAAGTAAATATTTCTGGCAACTAAACAGGAAAAATCTAGTAATTCTCTACAATTAACATGGCAATTGGTACACACTTTATTTTTTCCTGGGTTTTGTTCAGTGTTGGAGTAGAATCAGCATGGAACTAATTATTTGTCTTTTCTCACCTCTGTTTGCTGATGCTACATTGACTGATAAAGTAACCCCATGGCTAAAAGTTGATCATCCATGTCTTTTTGCAACCTGCAATATAAGTGTAGATATGTCAGGCGCTAACTGTTTGAACTTTTTTGTTATTGCAGGGAAGTAGGTGATGACTTGAACAATCAAGTTATATGATATGTCAGATGCAATATCAAATCAAGGGATAGATGTGCAAGATCTGCTGAAAGACACCTATTTTGCGTATGTCCCTCCCAAATCCTTGTAGGTTTATCATGTGGTACCCTGTTCTGAGAACCCACCTGGCTTATTTTGCCATGTCTACTTATGTGTTTTTAGATATGCACACATGAACTTCACGTGTTTTTTTCAAGGTAAGAATTTGCTGTTAATGTCCCCCATTGATCTGCTAGGTCTTGTATCTACCTTGTTAATGGAGGTTTAGTTCCAGGGAGGGGTGGTGGGAGAACTTTTTTGATGAGGTGAAAGAGGGAACATATAGGGATTTACCTACTCCCTCAGGTCCATATTAATTGCCTCAACCTTGTTTAGATACGAATGCATCTAGTCTAAATACTTGACTAGATACATACGAATCTAGATAAAGTTGAGGCCATTAATATAGAGCGGAGGGAGTATTGTTTTTGTCAGTTCATGGACAGAGCAGCCATGGTTTCGTGGCTGAGATCTGTTTTTTTTTTGCGTTTTCCCCTGAGGAAGATGGCAGGAGAAGGGATTGGGAGGGTACAACGGCAGGATTTGTTGGTGTCAGGAGCTCGTTGTGGGTCCAGCTCGGATTAGCTGGCGCTGGGACCAGATAGGCGGGGTGCAGCTCGCCGCCAGGTAGCACGATCCATTAATTAAAGGCTCCTCTTATCGTGTGTTTTCTGGAAAAGATCGATCCCTACTGCCCATCTAGCTATAGCCCATGTTAACAAAAAACCCATCTGAAGGCCTTGCCATGGCCTGGAGACAACCACGGACCCTAAATGCGGCCCAGCTGCTTTCCTTTATCTGTCCATGTACGTACGGGTAGGGTTTCTCTAGGGTAGGGAAGGCGATCTCGGCAGCGATATCTTTCCTTTGTCGAACGATTGGGATATTGCGGCTGCGGTTTGTCGGCCCCCGGCGATCGACTGCGGAGGTGTACAATAGGCACGCAATTAAAGCCAGGTAAGCCTCCAACTCTCCCGTGATCCAATTCCCGCGCTGCATGATTGCTAATTTAGGATCGACAAGGATTCCCTCAGGATTTGTACTGGATTCGGTTCCTATTCCTTTGGATCTTTTCCTTCCAGGGGCGTTTGATTCACAGGATTGCATCCCGTAGGAATTTATCCCACAGGAACTACCTAGTGTATTCTTGCAGGAAAAGTAGCACGAGTACAACCTCATGGAAAAATCCTTTGCCAGATTCGTGTGTCCATAGGATACCATTGGACAGGGCAATCCAGTCCTTTTGCACTTCCTATTCTTTTGGTTTTCGTACCCTTAAAATCAAAGGAGGCCTCAACTGGATCGGAGTACAGACTATCGGATTGGAACGTGTTCCCATGACCGAATCGAATCGTTCCGTACATTCGTATCCGGGACGACGAATCCGAGTCGTGTTGCTCTGGCCCTTGATAGACCACTTTAGTATGTTGCCTCAATGATGTAGAATGGTCTATTTTCCTTATTAGATACTTCTCTATTATTGTGTAATCTCCCATGGCTACATTGCAACATGCTTAATTTGCGATTTTTTTTGAATTATTTATATTTCTATCTTGTTATTTATTCGTATTCTTCTTCAACTATTCTTGACAAATAGGAGGGGAGCCAGCAGCCATGCTAGCAAGTAGGCAACGTCCCGGCCGCTTCCTACCTGGTAATTAATTTTCTGTCTAGTGCAGACGTAATAAATGTTAATGTTATGTTTCACTTGGTTACTGTAGCTTACTAAAATCAGGAGGGTATCGTGTTGGACTTCCAATCGGTCATTTTGGCAGCAATTAACTGAAAAACTAAGACATACAATGATTAGGATGTTTCATATATTGCATCTTCTTGATTGTTTTTCTATGATAAACAGAGTTAAAAAAACATATAGCGCGAAGGATCCTGTTTCTAATTATAGCAAGGTACGTGCTTCAATTTCAATATTACTTTTTTTTGGAAAGACAATCTCAATATTATTTGGGGAATGTGTCCAGTCTGTACAGATTATGCTAATATCATTGTCAATTATCTCTTTGTAGATTGGTAACAAGGAGAAGGGGTTCTGGACAGAGGAAGCTGAAATTCACTTTTGCCGCAGATGTGTGCAACTCATAAATTTAGAAAGCATGAAGGGTGGTATACTAAAGTTGCCATTGTTAGTGTTGAACGACTTGCGTGAAGAATTGCTTAGGATTGTTAAAAGGAAGTACCAAAACCACACACTTCAAAACAAGTGGACAACCCTAAGAGATTTTTACAAAAAATCCATGGATAATGGAGTAACAGAACTACTGAGAAATAAAGTAAAGGTACTCCTTTGCGCACACATGTTATTTTGTTAAATCTTGATGGTTAGTTCTATATTGTCTATTATTGTAGGATAATTTTAATGTTGTTTGGATTTCAGAATGCTAAGAGGATGTTAAAGGATGATGCAGAAGGTTATTTTCCATTGCTAGAGATAATGTTTCGTGATGCGAAAAGTGGCAGCCACTTGAATGGAGAGGTATACTCCTAATTCTTTCTCTTTGCTGTGTTCTGTGAATAATATTCCTCTTTCTAGTTTGTAGATATGGTCTCATCTATCTATGGCCATCAGTATTACAAAAACTTTATTCTCTTATATGGGAAGTTTGACCAAGAATTAAACGGTTGAGCATGTTCATGTTCAGGTAGTAGTGTGCCTGCCTCTGTGAAGTTTGTTGGAACAAGCCGCCTGAGCAAAGCATAAATATTTGGTGGATTAACTGCCACATCTTTTTTTATTTGAATCATTTTCCTAACTATTCCAACTTACTTGAGCAAACATGTATTTTCTTATAATTTATTTATTAGGCTTCGTTCCTTTTGCAGAAAACTGATGCTGTCAACATTGAATCTCACAATGTTATTAATTTGCAGGATCCATCCTTAGAGAAAGCAGAATATTCGACAAGTGATTTTGAGCCACATGTTGTTACTCAATCTACATCATTAAGCAGTACTTCTTTTGCTACAGTACCAAGGCGAGCAAATAATGAGTTGTGCTTCCCTTCGTGGAATAACAATAATAGTGAGATCAGCTCATATATTCACGTGTATATGAAAATATGAAATTTATACACATGTATTACCTCTAATCAGAAATCATGGCCACAATGGTGGATAGGCCGTGTGAATTACACTGTGTATCATGAAATCCAAGAGACACTGGATAGAATTTTTACACCACGTTTGGTAGATTGAGAAATACAATGAAGTACTGGCTGTCGAAAAAAATCTAAAGGCTAAAACTGTTACTAGAATTGAAAACTTGTTTGGATGTTATATTTGCCTGTTTATACAGCTATCTAGAAACCATGAGGAAACTGACATGAGAACATTACATAATCTAGTAAACTTTTGTGCTATTTTTTGAGCCTTGCTCTTGATTTAAAAGAAAAGAAAGAAAAAACCGCGAATTAGCTTGTTGACTTGTGAACCAAAATGTTGCTTTGTAATTGAAACTTATCTATTGGGTAGGCCATTGTTTTAACTAGTTAATCAATGGAAAAATACTGCAATAGCTTTGTGCTTACCTGGACAACTTTGTAGATCTTCTTTCTAAAATTTTATGGTTGAGACCTTTTTCTAATTGTTGACAACAGTGATGGCATGGAGGATGATCTAGCAGAGGAGGACTTGCTAGAGAAGGACTTGGAAGAAGCTAGTAGGGACTGTAAGCGAAGAAAGATCAGTAATGAGGGAAGAAAGGTTGGTCAGGAAAACTGCGGAGGTAATATTTCTATTAGAGAGAATATGACACGCAATCAATTGTATATTCAATCAATGAATCCTCATGCAGTCGAGCCGACGGTCAATGAGAGTAACGGGGCTATTGCTGAAAACCAGAACACTGCTGCGGGTTTAAGGAGGTATGGCCAGAACATGTCCGCTCTTGTCGCGGTCCGCCATGGCCGCCGTTGAGAGGGAACTCGAGCTTGTGCTCTCTTCTAGCCCTTCCATCATTTCTAATGCCTTGTTTTAGTTTCTTCTTAACCTGGCGCGTCTTCTCGTTTGCTAGGGTCGCCGACATTCGCTTCCACGACCCGAAACATCATCTGTGCCCGCGTTCGCAAGAGTCCGCAAGTCCGCCTCTGCACCTCACCGTCAACAACCTTCTCGCCGCCCTCCCTGACACCAACGGCCCTCACCGTCATGTTTGTGGTAAGCTCTTGGTGCTCTAGCACCCATCCGTTGTCCTAGTTTGACCCTACCGTCACCGAAACCCCTAGTTTTTCCTAATTCATCTTGTAAAAATCACTATAAATCGCAAAAAAATGAAGGCTAGCACATAGAGTTGGTTTCACCCTGTTTAAATACCTATTTATTTAACTAAAAATACAAACAGTGAGGAGATAAAATATTATTTCAGTGAGTTCTGCTCATCAATAAATCATGTAAAAATTGTGGTGTGTTCTTTATGTTGTCAGCAACATTTGTGCCTAGTTTCACTATTTTAGGAGCTACTGTTTTTGAATTAAATATATAGGAAGGAAAACACAAGAATAACTATTGAGGCCAAAATACTCCATAATAAATTCTAAAAAAATTGTGGTAGGTTGTGCTTGCTGTTAAGAATGTTTCCACAATTTTTCATGAATTTACCTGTTACTGTTTATGAATTAAAATTCATTAAAAGTCTGCATTCAATCTTTTTTATAGGCTGCATATTAAGTCCAGTCGAGCTAAAATTTGAATTGTACCTTGCTACCATATTTTTCTCATGTCCATAAAACACAGCAGTGAATAATTGTGAATTTCTTATTCTTAACTAGCTTGACATTGAACACAAAATAGCTAGAAATGCTTAATTAAATGTTATAGTTAATCCTTGCTGGTCATCCCGCATTAATTGAAATGTGTAGCTGCTGCCACTCACTTAGTGAAATATTGTGTTCAATTTATGAAATTTAGTTTAATTAATTACTACGACATAAATGAATGCCCTGTTTTTAATAAATGTTAATCACCTTTATGTAAACTCCTTGTGTGACATGCTACTGTTAATCACAGCAAGGGGACACAGATTTAACGTGGAAAACCCTCTCCAACAAAGAGAGGGGAAAAACCACGGGCGCCAGCCAGCGAAACTTCACTATAACGAAGAGTGTTTACACAACGTCGGGGATTTCACAGATGCAACTTATCCCAGCCGGCGGCTTACAAGAAGTATATATATAGCGGTGGTAACCTAAGTCATCAACGATCCGCTCCGCATCGGCCCAAGCCTCCGGCGACGGGCCTCGCTCCGCTCCATCAGAAGTTGGCCTCAACTTTGTAGAATTTGGATCAACATATAACAAGCCATCCCATGAACTGAGCCCGCAACAACTCCAGTAGTGGAGGCTGTTGGTGCCTGCGGAACCAACTCTTCAACGTCGTCGACCTCGTCGGTGCTCGGAGCCGGCACCCTGGCACCAGCAGGAAGGGGCACCTTTGGCGGAGCCTCCCAAGCCATTTTTCTGTAGCGACAAGGACCCGAGCCCCTGGACTATCACGGCAGGGTCGCGTAGCAATGCATCAGGAGCAGTACCTCGAGTTTCACCTGAATCAGCGTCTCCGTTGGTGGACGAACGCGTAGGGACGGCCGCAGCGGACGAGGCAGTAGCACCGGACCGAGGCTCGGAGTAGGGACGGCCGCAGCGGCTCCGCCCAGAGCGCCGCTCCAACCGTCCTCCAATGGCGGGGTCGGACATCCGATGCAAGAGCATCGAGGCTGCAGTGAGTGCGGCGCTAGAGTTGCAGCCGGCGAGCGCAGCAAGCTGCCGGTGCCGAGGCTTGTCCGGGACGACGTCGCCCTTGCCCTGCGCAGAATGAACCACGGGGCAGCTGGCAGTCCTAGGAGGTGCCGGGAGAAGAGGCGGAGCAGGAGGCGCACTAGCGCAACAGGAGCTGAGAGAGGACGCAGCGAGGGCGCCAGATCCGGTCTCGACGACGGCAGCCGAGGTTAGCTGGAGGAGATCCGGCCGCCGCCGGCGGTGGCGGCGGCGGCGTGCCCACACCGGCCACGCACAGGGTCGCAAGATCCCTATCCCATATGGCTCCAACCTGTGAACTTTAGACGTGAGATGTAAATTAAAATATCAACCTATTGAAATACTTGTATTATTATCATCGCATCTAAAGTGTGTGGAAATTGGGATGGTGGGGGAATATTACCTGTTCGTGGAAGCCTTTTAAACAGTAGGTTGATGAGATTTGAGGGTTTTCATCCATGTCACGTAAATTATATTAGCTTCGTCAACTGTTGTGGACGACGCGACATAGCTTCGCTGATTGATAGACCTGACAAAAACGCGTTTATACTGCCAGTGTAATGATAATGTTAGAGCAATGACGGTTATCCTTATTTTGTACAAGCTTGACTTTCCAGTGTAATGATAATGTTATTTCTCAAAACTTGACTTGGCGTATGAGCAGAGATATACATTTTAGTTTATACTGCTGTAATGCTGAGGTAGGCACTTTGGTCTTTCATCTGAATGTCATATTGGTGCTCATCATATCCAAAGATCTTAAGCCTCTAGGATTCTCTTTTTGTGGGATTTTTGGGCTTCCATGAGGATTTTTGGTGTGCCGACACGTGTCCCGCCGATGTTTTGTGTGCGTTCTTGTGTACCTAGAGTGTTTATCTTTGTTGGTTTTCCAATGCTTCCTTTCTCACTTGGTACATTCTTAGGTGGCTCTAGCAGCGTTTCTTTGGTGATGTTAAAAGGGCAGTTTGTTTTGTTCTTGGTGTGTCGTTCTGAAACATTGGGCTGCTCCATCCTTGTGCATCTTTCATCATATTATTTTGGTTCGGTGTATGATAATATAAGTGGTGGTCATCATGTTATTTTGTTTCGATGCATGATATTATATAAGTGGTCATCATGTTATTTTGTTTCGTTGCATTCTTGATGATATTATAAGCGGCGTGGTCATCATGTTATTTTGTTTGGATGCAATATTATAAGCGTTGGTAGTTTAGATCCAATATTTGTGCATCCTTCATCATGTTATTTTGGTTCGGTGCATCATATTATAAGCGGTGGTCATCGGGGGCGGCAATTCGGCTCGCAGGTACAAATGCACCCATTGTGAGAAAACATTTTTCGAAATGTCAAAAATTTGAAAATATAAATTCGAATAATTTATGTTGGTTCACAAGTTTTCGGGAAAGAACATTTTATGTACCGTGTATAAAAATACAAAAAATGTCATGTAAATAGTCGTATTCCTATGATATATTTTGTCTTTTTTATACACAACACATAAAATGTTCTTTCGTCCCGAAAACTTGTGAACCAACATAATATATTCAAATGTATATGCGGAATATTATTTTCGATTTTTTTGACAATTTAAAAAATGTTTTCTCACAATGGTTGCATTTGCACCTGCGAGCCGAAGTGAATATCCGGTGGTCATCATGTTATTTTTTTCGGTGCATGATGTTATTTTGTTTCAGTGCATTTGATGATATTATAAACGGTGTGGTCATCATGTTATTTTGTTTCGATGTAATATTATAAGCATTGGTATCCTGTTATTTTGTTTCGATGCAATATTTGATCATCATGTTTTTTTGTTCGTATATGGCATTAAGCATTTTTTTGTATATGGCATCATGCTCTTTTGTTCTTTATCATCATGCTCTTTTGTTTTTACCTTACATGTCATCATGATTTTTTGCTTTTATATGCATCATGCTCTTTTGTTTTTATAGTTTTGCTTTTATGTGCATCATGCTCTTTTGTTTTTTATGGCATCTCTTCTTCTTTTCTTTCGACATGTGGTATGGAGCCGCCAGCGAGCACATGTTCTTGAAGCTTCCTCTTCCTCTTCATATATATATATCACATGGTGTTTTTCTCTTCCTCACTTCCCTTCATATGGCTGGCCTCTCATCTTCATGTGATTCTGGTAGTGGCCGCCATGGTCGTCGCCTTCGTGCCCGCCATGGTTTGCCTATTCCTATGCCCGATTCTTCTCCTCGTGGTGGTGGTCATACCTTTGTTCCTACTTCCGTTATGTTTCCTCATGGTGGCCCTTCTTCAGGTTTGGTCTATCTTTTTTACTATTTCTTGTTGAATGGTGACCTTTTTTTTAACTGGTTTCATTTTCTTTAGCTCCCGTGGGTTTCCTTTCATCCTCTACCCGTTCCGATGCGTGTTCCCGCCGTTGTGTGGTTAGGCTTGGGAAGCATCCTCTTGTATCTTCAAGCGGTTAGATTTGTTTGTTATGGCCTATATGTTCTATTTGTTTCTGCCATGATTTTGTTTTACATTTGTGTTATACCGTCTACTTGTTGTTGTTTGCAGCTGCTTCTCTTTCCGCGTTGCCGTCTTCTGCTGGTATGGCGACGTCTTCTGCTCTGTCTGTTGGTATGGCGACATGTTCTTTTTTTCCACTTGTGTTGTTACCTTGATTGTTTGGTTCTTCCTGTTTCTAATATTTGGGATTGAATTTAGGTATGCTTCCTGGTCGGTCCGCGGATCCTTTGTCCGTTATTCGTTTATTTCTGTGTCCGAGCCCGTTTATTTGTGCTGGTGAATATCCATCTCGGGTCGGTTTCTTCTTCAACGCCTCTTGGTACGAAATTTTATTTATGTTTGTTTCTCTTTGTTGATTATTTCATTTGGCATGTGATACGCTTATTATTTCGTGTGATCTGTTATATATATATATATTTTTGATTTTTTCATGTGCTTCTCTTATTATTTCATGTGCTCCGTTTGTTATTTCATGCGCTCATGTCGTGTTTCTCTTTGTTTATTATTTCATGTGCTTATGTTGTGTTTCTGTTTGTTGATTATTTCATGTGCTCCGCTTATTATTTTATGGGCTCCTTCTGTTAATTTAACCTGGATAGGAATACTAAAGATCCTACTTTTTCTTTGATTATTTCATGTGGTCCTGTCTTAATGAGTATTGTTTTGGGTAGTTTTGGCGGTTCCTTCGGTTTCTCGCGAGAATGCTTCCCTTAATCGTATTGTTAGGAGGTTTATACTCGACTATCATCGCGGGAGGATAAAATGTGAGTCCTTCTTCCCCTTTTGCTGCTTCTTGATTTTTTTCCTTGTGTTTTATTTCTTTCTCTTGTTTTTAATATGAGATCTTGCTTTTTTTCCTTTTCAGTAAGTCTTGGATATCCTCCATTTTCAGATCAGAATATTGCCTTACTAAAAGATAATCCTTGTTTGTCTTTTCCTCTCTCCCCCTGTTTATTATTTCTTGGCGTGTTGTTTGTTTGCAGCTCCTTGTCCTGATCGGTCCTATTATGGTGTTCCTCTTTATTATTGCAAACGGTGTGATGCTTCTTTCTGGTACTTGGAACGTTCAAAGAGCGATAGGATGGGAAAGGGATGCATGCCTGTTTATTCTGCCTGTTGTTTGCGAGGGAAGGTTTCATTGCCTGGATTTACTGATTGGCCTTCTCCTCTTAAAGAGTTTCTTCGGTTTGATGGTGGAGCAGTGTCGAATCATTTTTTTGCGCCTCATTAGGTATTATAATTCTATGTTTTCTTTCACTTCTCTTGGTGCTGATGTTGACAAGAGTGTTAAATTCTGGTGGCGCCCCTTATATTTTCAAGATTTGTGGCGGTGTTTACCATAGGTATGTGAGGCATTAGGAATGTGGAAGCTGCAATTTCTAATACCGTCGCTGTCGTACTACTATTTTGTCCTAGGCGATTAGAGAAGACTGGTACGTTTTCACGTCTGACCAAACAGACCGGGAATTAATCAAGTGGAGAAGTCCCTAACGCACCACGCCTGAAGCTGGATTCCTTCCTGGGTAGAAAGATCGTACCAGCCAGCTAGCTGGATTCCTGGGTTCCTGGATTCCCGGCGGCCATGTCTGGGTGGCGGCAGCGGCTACATGCGGAGGTGCCTGGCGGTGGAGTTGGATGGTATTGGCGAGACGAGGAGTCCTCGTCCTTCCTTGTGATAGCAGGTAATCATCTGTTTTGTTTTTATCTGCTAATAACTGGTTCTTCAGTGATTCAATCCGGTAATTGTCTCCTTGGATTAGTATACGGACTGCACTGTTTGATTGATTCGGTCGATCGAATCGAATCGGGTTTCCTTGATTATATTGGTGCGAAATTAAAGGGTGGGGCTCTGGATCTTGGGTCCAGCTGTTGTGGTTTGTCGATGGATCGACGTTTAAACTCCCGGCCGGGTCCACAACAAGTAGTACAGTGTACGTACGTGCAAGTTCATATATATATATATATATATATATATATATCACACACATGCTTTTCTGGATTTTCGATCGGAGGGACGTGTCAACTTCCGGGTCCTCATACGTATACGCACGCGCGCGCACTCGTGCTAATTAACCTTGGCTTCATAGAAGGCGCGCGTTCGTGTTAAACTCGACGGTGCATATATCGACCGATCGACACCCCTCCTATGTGCAAATAATGAACCAAAAAAGATGGATCGCTAGTATATCACTCGGTGCGATAATATATTCTTCAAAAAAGATAGAGATAGTTATGTAGGGTAGTTGTAGTACATGTCGATGCTTACTCTTAATTTCTCAGCTACCTAAATCACATGGTCACGGGTCGGTTTCAGTACCTAAGTCGTGAAAAGAGGTCAACCGAGTCCTAGGTAGGAGGGCAACAGCAACAATATACGGACCAGAAGATTCAGCGTGTATTTGTGCGCACACCTGAATAATCGATAGATGGACTTGTTGATATTTCCAGTCAAAAACGTACGTGTTTGCCTTGAAGGACCCGTTGCCGAGACTAGACAACTCTGCATCCATGGACGAATCACCAATTGTGTGCGTCTATAAAACAGAAGATGCTACTAGCTTAATTAGCTATTTGGGCCGAGAGCGTAAAGATAACTAGCCGTGAAGATGAGGAGCAGTATGTACGCGATAGCCGTGATAATGAGAGTGCTGCTGGTTGTAGCTGCGCTGCTTCTCGCCATGGACGCCGTCGCCGTGGAAGGCCGGAGGATGCTCGGCGACCGGGGTGGCGGTTCGGCACCAGGCTCGCCGGCCGGAAACCCCCCCGGTGTGGTCCACTAGATCATTTAGATGATATAAGTCTTCGATCCAGAAGTGAGAAGAGTACATAGCTGGTCTGTGTGCTGTTTTCTGTTGCTGCTCGTTTGTCTGTCCCTGGTGTCACTGACTCGTGAGGCTATGTTTGGCCTCGCCTTGTTCCTGTTAGCTACTATGTTTGTCTCAACCTGCTGGGAAGGCAATTGTGCAGTTTTCTTGGCAACTAATTGCTGGTACGTATGTACTAGTGACTCTGAATAAATAGAAATTAAACGGTCCATACACAATACGTACCAAGTCTTGATACTCCGACCCAGCTTTTCTAGATTTGTTTTTTCATTTTATTTACATGAAATCTAATTCCTGCGCGCGCTCCATCTTGTCTAAGAAAGTGCTCACCCCGCGCGTCCGTCCGATGCTCATCGCGTGGTAGATTGACTCCCTACCGAAGCGGCGCTACCCGACAAAATTAAGAGCCTGTTCAAATTTCGGTTCCTGTGTCCAAAAATTCCCCAACCCAGTTCATCTCCCGACACCTCCTCCGTCTGAGGCGATTTGTCTCTCCCTCTCTCCTAGAAATCTCTCTTGTCGCCGGTGACTAGCCTGCCGGAAAACTCGTCGAGCGGGAGACGATGGTTCGCCTCCGTGTTCTGGAGCGGCTGTGCTGCATCGCGCTCGCGGATCAGGCCTCGTCTCCTCCCACACCCCAAGGGGACGATGCTGTCGATTCGGCCGGCCTGAGAGCAGAGGACGTGTGAGAGCGTCGCCGTTGAGGTCGTCCGGCCCAGCTGCTGGTGTACGTGTTTCGATTTCGTCAAGTGAGTACCTTAATTCCCATCTCCAATCGATTTGTTTGCCTCTTCCTGCAGTTGGATTATCATAAGCGGGAGAGTTTTCTAGGGGTTGTAGTATTCATATGATTCAGCCTAGTTCTTCGGATGTACAATATTGGGGTCATGGATTACTCTTCATCGGTTCGTGACAGTGTGACATCATCGCTGAGCAATGCACCGTATCATCCACACGGCCCACACCCATCTCCGGCGCCGCTCCATCTAAACTAGCGATACACATATGTCCACCGCGCGCAGGGTTGGAAGGCTGTCCTTATTGCCCTCAGAAAAACAGCACGCCGTCATTTTCCATCAAGTGATCCAGCTAGCTTGTTCTCCTCCAGCGATGGGAGTTATGAACCAGCTCGTAGCTTCCAAAAATACAGAGCTGGATGACAATGTCATGACGATCTCCGTGTCGTACGCGTGGACAGATCTCACTTTGGTTCGCTCCTGACAAAACAAAACTTGACGATGTTGGTGTTAAGATTTGGTGTTAAGATTTCCTGTAACCACCCCTTGCCGGTATGATTCGGAGTGAGGCCTACAGAATTTCGAGGAAGAGAACTAGAAGAGGATAGACAGAGAAATAGCGAGCAGAGTTGAGGTTTTATTTCCTTTCTTCAGACTTGGTTCTCTCGTCAGTTACAACGCTATGCATATAGCAGCTAACAGCTCACATACAGCACGGCCTCGGGCCAACACACACAGAGCTGTAACAAAAACCATAGCGACACACAGCAAGGAGGACCTTTTCTCATGGCCTGGAGTTGTTTGACCCCGGGTCCGGTGGTGACGACCTAGGGTTCCCCTCTCGAGTTGCAAACAACTGAGTATCTGAGTGTCTGTTGGCGATGAGCGCCATCCATGCCCCGCCATTCCCTTCGGCTCGCGTTGCACCCCACCTGTGGAAGTTCTCCCGTTTTGATCTGATTCGCCGGTGTATAAGTAAAGAGAAAGTTTAATAGTGTAGCCGGTTGTTGGCTATAAGATCTTGCCACATCATCTGTAGTCAGTAGTATAGCTAATACGTACAATAGTTGGACATAAGAATGTAGTACTTTATTAAAGTGTGGTCCACATTTCACTCACAAAGTACCTAGGAGCACGCGCTAGAGCTGGCTCTTAAGATACAGCCGGCTCCTTTTTACTCTCCTCTTCTCTCTTCCAACTCAGCACAAATACTATATTTTACTTCTTATAACCAGTTGATATGACTCTATTGTACTTGCTCTGAGAGAGGCAACCGCCCCATCGCCGTCGCCGTCCCCACTGCAGCCTTCAGTGCGCTAGCACTTCCGCCGTCGCTATTCCCCGTCATCCCCGTCCGATTTTGGGTTTCAAGAGGCAGGGCCGCAGGTTAATCCCTTGTCCAAGAGGATGAGAGTGGATTGGGGTGGAATTGAAAAGATTTTAACTTGCTACGGATTTAATCCCTACAAATCCACTTTAATCCCGGCTAAACCCGAACATGCCCTGAGTGGGAGGGCCGGGATGGGAACGGGCGCTACTTGTGTCAGTCAGCGCTAGAGGCCGAGGACGGATTGGACGTATACTTGTATTTGTGTTGTGTGCACACAAAACACGTCATGAACAAGCAGGCCGGCGCATGGGTCGTCCCCTTCTCGCGCGTGGGCATGCTGGCGAATCAGGGCGGCGCCCGAGTTCGTCGGGCAAAACTCGCGTGGCAGGGCGACCCGGGGTTGGCGCAGCAGACCGCATGGAGCAGCGCTGAGCTCAACAGCCACGGAGTCGATGGAGAAATCCCTCCTCTGCCTCTGCTCCTGTCCCCATCCCTAGCCGAATCCCCACTCCCTGCTCCCGACACCGACACCTTTCCAATCTGTAGCTCCACCAGCCGGCGGCAGTGACTTGCCTCACAACCCCAGCGTCCGCGTGCGAGCTTAGATCCTTCCTGCTGCAGTAGAGGGCGTTGGACGGTGTCGTAAGGGAGTCAGGAGTCAGGAGTGCGGCGTGGACGAGCACAAGGAGATGGACACGGGCGGAGGCGGCGCTATAGATGCCCTGCGGAGGTCACCAGCCAGGAAGCCGACGTGCAGGTCCGCCTTTCCACAGTCTGAAACTGGAAGCCGAAGGATAGGTCCATGATGGTAAACCTTGGTATCTCTTTTGAGTGGATCCAGTACTCCCGACCTCGAGAAGCTCCGTGGCCTGCTCGTCCCATCTAGGTGAGCTCTAGCGCTCGCGTTCGGGGCGGACATGGGGAGATGCAAATTAATTCCTAAGTCCTAAAGTGGTCGAGGGACCTGGGATACTGATCCTAATCAGGACGCCTCTGTTATGTAGCTGCAGGCCTGACGAGTGACGGCTAAACAAGTAGGAATAGAAACCACATGGTGTCGAGCGGAGCAAAATATATATTCGACACATGGAATCGTTGTCTTTGGAGTATGCACCGTGGGCATGCTAATCTGGAGTAGTGTAGTCTGGACTCTGGATGCATTCCTTGTTTCTTGCAGTGATCCGAGTTCTGCAATCATGTAAATTTGCTTCTAGCTGCAGATGTTTTAATACTTTACACACTAAGTTATGTAATCTTATGGTCTTAGTTCTGTAAAAGATATATATAGCTATCTTGTGATAGTTTTTGCTAATCTGGAGAAGTAGAGGAGGCAGAAGCTGCATTGCTATGGGTCTGCAGCCGGCTGGTAAGCACTTGAACACAAAGGCTGCAGTCTGTTCAAGGAAGAAACAGATTGTTCCATGGTTAAGGTTACAGAATACCGATTCAGCGAACGTGGCAGATTATACGGAGATATTGTCCTTGCTACCTGCCAATGAGCAATGACACTTGACTGCAATTTTCTAAAGATTAGTAGAAACCGAAATATGCTTGCAAGAGGAAAACGTTGATCAGGGTCAGCGATTGGCATGGAGGATGAATGCTCTACCTCAGGGTCAGGGCAGCGCTCGTTGGAGGGCGAACGCTTGGGTAAATCTTCCTTTTGCTTTATTTTCACCTACGTGAATACAATTTCAAGTTATTCTTTCATTAGTTTCGTAGTTTGGTTGAACTCCCACATAGTCGATTAAACCACTGTGCACAAGAGACTAGCCCTCGAGAAAATATCAGTTTTCCGGCGATGATGTGTTCTAGACTCATGAGAGTTTTCCGTATAGGACCGTGGCAATGCACGGGCATTGTGCTAGTAGTATTTAATTAAGAATGGAGTTACATCATGAATGGCCAAAGGTAAAATAAAATTGGGAGGATCACCCTCCTAATTACTCCCTCTGTTCCATATTACTCTGGAGGTTACTGTTCATAACGTAAAACAATGCGGCTTATTTCTCTCTCATTTTTTATTAAAAAAATTCTATGATTTTTGGAATATGCAGAGTAAACACGGAGCCACGCATCCCAAAAAACCGAGGAGCAAAAAAGTAAAAAATAAGAAATAAATTGACCACCTCGTTTTGCGTGCACTGTTCGTCCGCGCAATGTAAATTGAACAGAGGGAGTATTACGCATTTGTGAATCAATCATATGCATATTTAGCCAAATGGTTCGTATCCCTTTGATAGTGTGAGAAGGAGATCTCATTCATTATACTGGTCTTCAGGAACCATTCCACTGAAGTTGCTGAGTAGGGGTTCCGAATTTCAGCCGTTGCAAGCCTGAGTTAGTTCCAAAGAGTCTGATTCTACGACCAGCCACAACGAGATAGAAGGCTACGTATACCACATGATAATCGAGTTAGTATGCACGCATGTACAAGGTTTGGTTGATAAGCTCGCTCATAGCAACGTCCTAGCTTTTTCCTCTGTCTCTTTTTTTCCGACTTGGCTACTAGATAGCGTGTTATGGCGTTTTTTCAAGAAGACGAAGGATTTGACTTGTTTTATTTTGTGATGTACTCCGAATACCGGACATTCTACCGACATTGTGGAAAAAAATTGGTTTTATTTTGCATCGAACACTTAATCGGGAACTTGTCGGTACAAATCTACTATGTTCATTACTTCCCGCGGTCGGCGGTGCCGATGATTCTGGTGGTGCGCCTATAATGATAGTAGTCGATGTCCCCTCCCCCTGCCTCAATTGTTTTCTTGCCCTTATTCTCATGCCACTAGTTAGGTTTTAGGGTCTAGGGTTTATACCTTGGGTATAAATCTAGGTTTTAAGCCTAGATTTAGTGTTTAAAGACTAGGGTGCAGCTAGGGGTGAGGTCTTACAACAGGTCCTAGTTAGCCGGCTATACTCTATAGTACTCCCTCCGTCCCAAGGCTTAAGGCATATTTTTTTTTGAACAGTCAAGCTACGAAAAGTTTGACCAAACTTTTTGAAAAACTATCAAGAACTATGATATTATATAGATACCACGTGAAAATATGTTTTATGATGTTTTTTTTGAAACAATCAAAGGGGGGGGGGGAGTCCCCACCTGAATATATTATCTCAACAGAAGAACAACAGTTTTCACGAGCGTCGTGACAAGAGGTAGTCACGCCACAAGCCGACGTGACTTTTTTGGGACAAGTCCTTACAACGATGAGACCATAGAGTGATGTCGTCCACAATTTTTGAAATAGTTACATAAGATGATTGATCGACATCTCTGAACACCATTTAGGTAAATGGTTGTTTAAGTTACTTACCGAATGAGTCTGGCAAACTATCATTTGGAGAAAATATGTTGGATCCAAAGCTGTGTCTCAAGTGGTATGGAAACCTGGTGATTCACACTTTTGGGCTGGACTAATGGCGTTTAAAAAACATTTTTTTCATTTTGATGTTTTTAATATTAAGGATGGATCTCAAATTAGATTCTGGGAAGATAAGTGGCTTGGGCATACTTCTCTTCGGGAACAATATCCGACACTTTATTCGATTGTTAGACACAAAGGGGACACACTTTCCAAAGTATTAGAAACTACTCCTCCTAATGTATCTTTCAGAAGAAGCCTCATTGGTCCTAGACTAGTATCATGGAACAATCTGTTATTACGATTATCTACGATTCACCTGTCGAACGGTGTAGATGAGTTCCGATGGAAATTACTCGAGAGCGGTAAATTTTCCGTGGACTCAATGTATAGAGCCTTGATCCAACCTAATATTCCGGTCGATGATAATAGTACAATCTGGAAAATGAAAAACCCCCTGAAAATTAAGACATTTGCTTGGTATCTTCGTAAAAGGGTAATTCTTACAAAAGATAATCTTGTTAAGAGGAATTGGCATGGAAGTAAACAATGTGTGTTTTGTCATCACGACGAGACGATCAAACATTTATTTTTCAAAGCAAATTTGCTCATCATATATGGTCAATCATTCAAGTAGCTTCTGGTTTATCTCCCCGCCAATGTATTTGGTAACTGGTTGCACGAGATTGATGATAAATACATGATCTTGTTTAGGGTGGGAGCGCGTGCCATTATTTGGTCGCTGTGGCTATGTAGAAATGACAAGAATTTTAATACTAATGTGTCTTCAACGCTGCAGGTAATTCATCGGGCTACTGCTATTCTCCGATCATGGACTATTCTCCAACGGGTCGAGTTCCGCGATTTGTTTACGGAGGGGTGTACACGATTGGAGGATACGGCGAGAGATATTTTTTCCTGACATGGATGGCCGCGTGATCTGTAGATTGAGCTACCTCAACGACTTGTCATGGACAATCTTGGAGACATTTGTTTTTTCTCTTTTCACTCGTTCTATACCTGTGTGGTTTGATCGGCTGTTTGCATCTTAGTTATGCAGAGGCCGGGTGTAAACATTATGAAAGCAATAAAGCGTCCATTTCCAAATTTTTTTGCATCGATATATATCTTTCACACACACCAACTACATTTCAACATACGCGAAAAATGGATACAAATGACCATTTCAACATCTAGTTATTTCCCCGGTTTCTCCCACGATAATCTAGCACCATCTATTGGAATAGAGTTTTAGCCCGGTCTGCTTAAAGTTTTGATGACGCGGCGGAGATTTGTTTAACATGATGCCCCTTGAAAAACGCCACTGCGATAGCAATATAGCGCCACCGCACCAGTATCCCTATACGCCGGCGGTATCAACGCACACTGGACTGATGGGAGGCGAACGTTAGCGCCCGGCGCACGGGCTTCCTGGTGTGCCAGCGGTAGTGCAGTTAGCACCGGCACATGGGTATAGTGGTGCGCCGGCGGTAGTTAGCACCGGCGCACCCAGTTAGCACCGGCGCATGGGTATAGTGGTGCGCCGGCGGTAGTTAGCACCGGTGCACCCCAAATTCGGTGCGTCGGCGGTAACTTTTTTCTATAATATATTTCCTATTAGTGCTGTAGCAAACGAGTCGAGAAGCAACAAATCCTGGTGCTTGACCAGCGGCTAAAAGAACCTATAGAAAAAACACTAGGATCCCATCCGGTCCTAGCATCGTGTCGGATTTTGTGGCATGAAAATCAAATTCACCCAGGGAGAAGGGCGCAACCAGCCCTTCATTATCTGCATTCAAGATCTGGTTCTGCTGCCAAGTGTCCACCGCAAGAGAGGCCCCTCCTCGAGTTTTCGTGCTCAACAGATCCTTGTAAAAGGAGTAAATATGTCTCTTAATTAGTTCCAGATCATCAATGACATCCTCACCCGCCATAAGAGAGAGAATACTCTTTCCTACCTTCTTAGAGCAAGGACAATAGTGTTAGGGTAATAGATCTTGTATTACCAGAGGGCCAAAGGCCAGAATATATAGTACATATACAGGTGCAAATATACAGGAAGCCCACTAACATATGGGGAAACTACAATACACAAATATACTCTAACACCCCCCCCTCAAACTCATGGTGGATCCACAACACTGAGTTTGGAGAGTAAGAAATCATGTCGAGTGCGGGTTTGTGCCTTTGTAAAGAAATCTGCCAACTGCAAGTCTGAAGGCACATAATGAAGCGCAACAACCTAATCCTGCACCTGAGCACGTGTATAAAAAGCATCAACACCAATATGCTTGGTCAGCTCATGCTTGACCGGATCACGTGCAATACTGATAGCACCTGTACTGTCTGAAAAAAGTGGAGTGTGTGTCGTAACAGAGACCCCAAAATCTGCAAGCAACCACCGTAACCAGGTCACCTCAGCAGTCACCGAAGCCATAGCCCGCAACTCAGCCTCAACACTCGAACGGGAAACCACTACCTGTTTCTTCGTCTTCCAAGAAACAAGCAAACCACCAAGAAACACACAGTAAGCAGAAAGTGAACGACGATCCGTAGGATCATTCGCCCACGTAGCATCCGAGTAGCACTGGAGCTAGAGAGAGCTAGAACGAGGGAAGAAAAGGCGACGAGTAATCGTGCCACGAAGATAACGGAGGACACGGAGGAGATGACCGTAGTGAACAGTGGTAGGAGCTGAGACAAACTGGCTCAGAATATGAACAGGATAAGAGATATCAGGACGGGTGACAGCAAGATAAACGAGACTCCCAACAAGATGGCGATAACGAGTGGGATCGGGAAGAGGATTACATCCGTAGAACGAAGCTTAACATGAAGCTCCATAGGAGTCTCAACGGTGCGCTCATCCGCAAGAGCAGCCCGAGCAAGAAGATCCTGATTATACTTTTCCTGAGAGATAGAAAACCCATCAGAAGTGGATGAAATCTCAATCCCAAGAAAATAGCGAAGAGGACCAAGATCAGTCATAAGAAACTGATCACGCAGGTGAGCCTTGACAAAGGCAATATACTCAGGATCATCACCAGTAATGATCATATCATCAACATAGAGAAGCAGAAGAGTGCATCCACGAGGAGAAGTGTGAACAAAAAGCGCTGGATCATGAGAACTAGGAGAGAAACCAGCAGTAGTCACCACAGAGGCAAAGCGCTCAAATCAGGCACGAGGGGCCTGTTTAAGGCCATAAAGAGAACGTCGAAGACGACAAACCATCCCATCGGAAACAGAATACCCATGAGGAGGCTGCATATAAACCTCCTCACTCAACTTTCCATTAAGAAAAGCATTCTGAACATCAAGCTGGGACACAGACCAGCGTCGAACAGAAGCAACAGCAAGAAGAGTACGCACAGTGGTCATATGTGCCACAGGAGCAAACGTCTCATCATAGTCACGACCATGTTCCTGCTGAAAACCACGAGCCACAAGACGCGCTTTATAACGCTCAAGAGATCCAATAGAGCGGGTCTTAATTTTATAGACCCACTTACATGTGATAGGACGAACACCAGAAGGGGGAGAGACAAGATCCCAGGTGCCTGTGCGCTCAAGCGCAGCAATCTCCTCAGCCATGGCAAGCTGCCATTCAGGATGACACGCAGCATCCCGATAAGAAGTCGGCTCGGAAACTACAGAAAGACCATACTGACTAGGGGAGTAACGGTCTGGAGCACGACGCTGACGAACAGGTCGTGAGGAAGGAAGCTCATCCGCTGAAGATGACTCATCAGAAGAGGAGGAAGAAGAAGGCACAGAGGAAGGATCCGAAGCTGGAGACCGAGGAGAACTAGGGGAACTAGATGGAGGAGAGGATGGCGCCGAAGACAAAGGAGGTGCAGCAAAAGGAGGAGGTGGAGGAGAAGAGACAGTGGAAGGTGTATCAGGAAAAAGAAGAAAAGAGAGATCATCCGTTGGGTAAGTGCCAGAGGTGGGGCGTGGATAGAAAGGACGCGTCTCATCGAACGTGACATCACGAGAGATGCGCATACGACGACCAACGGGGGTCCCAACAACGATAGCCCTTATGCTCATCACTGTAGCCAAGAAAAACACACTCAACAGACTGAGCGGTTAATTTGGTGCGTTCACGAGGAGGGAGAAGAACATAGCAAACGCATCCAAATAAACGAAGAGCCGAGTAGTCAGGACAGGATCCAGAAAGACGCTCGAGAGGAATGCCACCCTAAAGAGCAGCTGAAGGCTGGATATTAATGAGGTAAGTCGACGTAGCGACAGCCTCAGCCCAGAAATGCGGCGGAAGAGAGGAAGCAATCATCATAGCCCGGGTAGTCTCAAGAATATGACGATGCTTACGCTCAGCGACACCATTTTGAGCATGGGCGCCGGGACACGAGAACTGAGCAAAGGTGCCCTGCTCAGCAAAGATACCACGCAGGTGCTGAGGGATATACTCTCCTGCAGAATCAGCACGAAAAACACGAATAGGCGTGGAATACTGGGTACGAACCATAGCCACAAAGCGCTGATAAATAGCAAGCACCTCGCTGCGAGAGCGCATAAAAAATAACTAGGTGTACCGTGAAAAATCATCAATAAACAAAATATAGTATCGGTGGCCCCCTTTTGAAGCAAAGGGAGCCGGACCCCACACATCTGAATGAACTAAATCAAAAGGTCGCTGAGATACAGACACACTAGTAGGATAGGGAAGTTGAATCTGTTTACCTAACCTACAACCCTGACACGAATGTAGCGACGACACATCTCCTGAGACAAGCCCCAGAAGATCACGACGAACTAAGGATGATAAACGGGAGCCACAAAGATGACCCAGCCGATGATGCCACTGCTGAAAGGAGCCAGTGACAGAAGCAGCAATCGCAGGAGAAGTGGCAGAAGAAGTGTTGGCAGAAGGAACGCGAAGCCAGTCTAACTCCCAGAGCCCCGGAGACTCAATGCTCCGAGGGCCAGCTCCAACCAGAGCCTGTGTACGACGGTCCTGAACAACACAAGAATCAGCATCAAGAATGACCCTACAACCAGAATCAGTAAGCTGACTAGCAGAGAAAAGATTCATCTTAAGACTGGGAACATGAGAAACATCAGGAACAAAGAAGGAGGAGGTAGAGAGGGTGCCTCGACTGGAAACAGGAAGAGAGGTACCATCAGTCGTAATAACACGGACAAGAGAAATAAGAGAGCGAAGAGCAGAAAGAATAGAAGATGCAGAAGTCATATGAAAAGAAGCTCCAGAATCCAGATACCACGGGGATGACGTACCTGACTGTGTAGAAGATGATGGTCGCACAGTGCCAGAAGAACTAGTCACAGAACCAGCAGTACCCGACGAGGAGGAGCCTGTAGCAGCGAGCAGACTACGAAGACCACGAATAATATCCTGATCCAACAGAGCACCAGCAGGAGGTCCAGAAGCACCAGTAGGAGGTCCAGAGACAACAACAGAAGATCCTGAAGACCCAGACTGTCGACGAGCAAGATACTGCTGACGTAAGCGTGGATCCCTCGTCCAGCAACCAGAGATATCGTGGCCAGGCTTCCCACAGTGGGCACAGGGAGGACGAGAACCACGAGGCTGCTGAGACTGACGCTGACCCTGGGCCGGTGGAGTAGAGAGCAGTGGCGGCGTGAGAGACCGCGACGAAGCCGGCGGCACGGGGGGACCATGAGTAGCAAGAACAGGCGAAACCTCAAGAAGACCAGCACCACGAAGACGAGTCTCCTCAGCACGAAGCTCAGTCAGTACCTCAGAGAGCGGAACACGACCACGGGCAAGCAGCTGGGCACGGCGCGGCTCAAACTCCTTGCGGAGCCGTGACAAGAACTCAAAGACGCGCTGAAACTCCAGATCCGCGCGCACAATCAGACAGAAGGGACAGGTGTTACACACCGCTGTACGAAGAGAGTCAAGCTGACGCCAAATAGCATCACTCTGAGTGTAGAAATTATCAATAGTAGAATCACCCTGCTTAAGATCATGCTCCTGACGAACCACAGACAGATAAAGAGCATCTCCAGATGGCTGATAGCGCTGACGAAGAAAAGCCCACTGAGCAGCAGCAGCGGGAAGACCCATGAACTCAGCAGCATACTGAGGCAGAACACTGGAAGTGAGAACAGCAGCAGCACGAGCATCCTCATCTATCCACTGAGTGTAGTCAGCCAGATCCAGCCGGTAGGCCGTAGTAGCAGCAGAATGCGCCTGAACCTGGCGCTCATAATCAGCCCGAGCAGAATCATGAGCACTCTGGGCTGCATCCTTGACTGCCTGAGTAGCATCGGGGGCAAGGACAACGGGCGTCGGTGCACGAGGCACTGGAGGCACAACGGGGCGCGGTGGACAGGAGACCTCACCGGAAAGCACACCCCAAAGGCGAAGACCGCGCATATGAACGCGCATAAAGGCAGCGAAATCAGGATAATTCGCGACATCAAAAATCACCGGGCAGCGAGGAATCGCAACATAGCCCGAGGAGGAAGACATTTTTTTTCTTTTTCAACTCAAACCAGATCGAACGGATCTGGATCTAGCGAGACTTCGGCGACGGCGGGCCGACGGGTGACGGGGGAGGCGGGGCGGTAGCCGGCGGAGGGAGAGGCAACAGCGGCGGCCGACAACGGGCGGCGACCGGACGGAGAGGAGGCGGCGGCGACGGGGCGGCGGCGGATCCGGGGCGGCAGTGGCTGGCGGCGGCGGCGGCGTCGGTGGCGGTGACGGGCGGCGGCGGCGGGGGGGGGGGGGGGGGGGGGGGGGGCGGCGGGAGAAGAGAGAGGAAAAAAAGGCCTTACGGCTCTGATACCATGTTAGGGTAATAGATCTTGTATTACCAGAGGGCCAAAAGTCAGAATATATAGTACATGTACATATGCAAATATATAGGAAGCCCATAACATATGAGAAAACTACAATACACAAATATACTCTAACAAATAGTATACCTTTTTCCACATCGAACTCACACTAGATTGTTGTGTGCCTATAGGGCGGCGGCGCACAGCTTTATAGCACTCGTTGAAACGTCCGAGTAAGCTGCATCGCGGCCAACATGCAGTGCACCGGATAGGAAAAGGGCATTCAGAAACAGAGGATCAAATGTATCCCAGCCGTTTGAGAAGGTGCGATGAAACAGGTAAAACAATCGCACACGTCCTACATGCAGAAAGTGGTGTGCGATGTTCAACCACTATACTAACGGTTCGCCTACAACAAATCGTTTGGAAAAAGCTAGAGAAATTTTATTTTCAAAACACGTGCGATGTGCACGCGAGAGGGCACCTCTCGGGGTCGCGGGCACACGGAAGTCACCTTCCGTCTGTAATACGGGGCCTTAACAGGCCCGATCTGTACCAGTGTATTAAAAGCAAATGATGAACAAAGACAAGAAGAATTATTACCGGATCGTTAATTACGCAGCCAATGTTTACAGATCCAAAATGAAAAAAAGGCAACGAAGGAAATACAGTCTAACTTCTTGGGGAGTGATATCGAATTAGTTTCTCGGAGATGTGCTCAATCTTTTGCCAGTTTGGATCTCCGACTGTTTGGCAAGACTCCACGAGCTCAGCATCCCCGGTAGAAAAAGAAAACAGCTCAAGAGACTGAGGCAATGTTGGGAGTGACATGATATTAAAGCATCCACTGATATACAGTTTCTTGAGCGATGTGAGGTTCTCCATATTACCTGGTAAGGAAACCCATCTGCACTCATTAAGTGTCAGCTCTTGAAGATGAGGGAAAGCCTCAAAAAGTGGAGGAGCAGCTTCTAATTGGTTGCAACGCAGGAAATGAAGTTTCTGCAGTCCTTTTGGGCCACCGTTGTGATTACCCACCATCCAATCTGGGTACATGGAGCCTTCATAGCCGCAGATATACAATGTTTTAAGCCCCATGGGAGGGCACAGGCCCTCAAGTACCTCTGCTTCAATCTTAGGAATGCACCTTCTATTATAATCACCATAACCCCACCACTCCAGTATTAGCTCAGTGAGTCGTTCCTTGGCAGCGATATTTGCTTCAACAGCTTCCTCCTTACTTTTGACATTTTCAAGGCCATGGATCTCTAGGCATCCACGAAGCTTGTTTAGGGTTCTCAGCTGCTTTACCTCATAACCTTGTTCATTCTTTACAATAAAGGATGGTACCGTATAGAGTGAGGTCAGCCTGCCTATGTTAGGAAAATTCACGGATCCCACGATGAATATGTGCCGCAGGTTGATATGGTCACCAAAGTTAAACTCCACGAAATCTCCATCACCAAAATCTAGCAGCTGGACATGATAAAGTTTATTTAGTGTTCTTGGTAAAATTACCCTGCATGTGAACTCTGTTCTGAAGGCAAAATAGCATAGGTTTTTCAGCAGACAAATTGATTCTGGAATGGAGAACTTATTGATATGATTCATTGCATCATGTTCTTGACTCCATGCAAAGGCCGCCACCCGTAATTCCGGTAGTTCCTTGAATATACCGTCAATGACTTTTTCCTCAACTCTCGTATCCTGTCCAACAACATTAATGATCAGAGTATGTAATTTTTTCAATCCAAGGATCTTCTCAGTAATCAATTTTGCATCATAATTCTGAACAAAGAGATGCTTGACATCTCGAGGGACATCTGCTTCCCATCCTTCTCCTCTCTGGATACTTGCATTCTCGATTCTGAAACAGTTTACAGTGACCTTGTCTAATATATCATGCAACACATCATGAATTGTAAAGCAATCTGTACCAGGAGTTTTGACCGGTTGCAGAAATGAGCACAACACTAACTCTTGAATGTACCCCTTGGCTACATCTTCCATGTCCTCTGTTGCACAACTAGTCTTTACAAACCCTTGAGCTATCCAGAGGTAAACTAAATTCACCATTCTCAACTTCAATCCTCTAGGGAAAATACAGCAGTAATCGATGCATCGCTTGATGTCCGGTTTAAGGTCTTGGTAGCTCAACCAAAGAGCATGCATGGTGCCAAACAACATGTTTGGATTAAGCCTCTGATAATTGAAGGAAATATTATGTTAGCGATTTAGGGGAATAATTGTATCACTCATTCATGTGGTACGATATGTTTGCCACACAACATAGATATATATTAATTTTGAATGCTATAAGATTAGTATGTAGAGTATGGATGCACCAAAATTGATCCCAACAGCACATGCTTCTACACTATCAATGATATCAAAAACAAATTTAAATATATTCATGTTTTCACTGTAGTGGAAAATATTCATGAAAATTGTTAAATGATCACACCTAAAATTTAAAAAATTATAACAAAAAAAAACTATAGAACTGTTTTTCTACACAAGATGCAAAACTTACCTTTCGTCCATGAAAGATTATCTGCTCACAAATACACAAGTATATACATCTTTAATTTGTTTTCAAAATTTCTGCATCGGGAAAAAAACTTTTGTTTTCACCTAGGAGCACGGCTTGTGCTTCGCATCTGCAACTTTGATTTAACCACATAAACATAATTTACCATGTATGTAAAGTGGAAATAAAATATGTTTTGTCTTATAATGGTATTTACGGAATATATGGAAATCATGTTGTGAAATTTTATCTTATCAAGGTATTTATGGAATATATGGAAATCATGTTCTGAATGTTTAGTATAAAAACAGAGAATTGGACAAAGAGATTTTTTTCCAGAACATTCCTGTCTGACAAGTACTTGCGATAAATAGAATCCTTATGTCGTCAATGTACCTTGATCAATCAACAACTCAAATAAAATATTCCTCTTCCCTCAAAGGAGGTAAGTTGGAGCATCTTGCATTTCTGACGCATTGAAATTCTTCCATATATCACGCCACAAAAATATATAGGTTTAATTGAATCGTGAAGCCAACATTGACATTATTAGGTAGAGAGAAATTTCGTTAGGACATCGTCTACTTGCTAATGGAGAAAATTACTTTTACTCCATAAGTTTCTAGATAGATCGTTTCCTTATAAATATGCCGATACAAAACTACTACTTTGTTATATGTTTAGTAACAATCATGACAAATATAACAACACTATTTTCTTTTGGCCAATTTATATTATGTTGCCTAATAAAATATTATCTGAAGTGACAACCATCATGAGGGGATAACAAATGCATAACTCTATCTGGAATTCATCAATAACTTCTGGTAATCTTAGATGATCACTCACCATAAAACTTGTTTCTCTAGATGCCATATGTGTATCTTGATGAAATTCATTGTGAGTGTTTCCAGCATGTTTAAATAACCATTTAAGGAAACTTTATCTCACCTCTTCGCTCCGATCAATAGAAATGCGAATGAAGATGTGCACAAGCTCTCAAAATTAAGTGTTTGGGGGGAAAGTCATAGATACCAAAGAGGATGATCTTACCTGCAGAGAAGTAATCACACCAGTTTCCATATATCCATCCAGACTTCTTGTTTCATCAAGTCTATTGATTATATGTTGTGTATCCGGTCTCTTCGTTGGGTTGAAGTTAGTGCACTCTATACCTATCTCAGCACATACCCGTACTTGTTCCAGTTGTACATCGCTTTGCGATTTATCCAACAGATTACTCCAATTTTCAACTACCTATGGATTAAAATTATGAATTAGGAAAAGAAGCCCCAACTTTTAATATGTGAAACTAAAGCATGTAGTACTACAAACTAGACCCATACATAATGTTAATTGCTTAGACAAAACCACATCCATTAAGCCTCCAAACTAACAATACAAATTTCCCAAGAACTTAATTAGGGTTCCCCTAGTTTCTTCTCACATAGAGTATGTCAAAACCAGGCATGGACACAACTAACTTAATTAGGACCATAAATTAAGATGAAATATCCATCCATATATAGATTAGAGATAACTTGGACACGGGTAATAAGGTTGCACAACAACTCTGTAACAAGCATTCTCACATTTGTTCTATTCGTACATGTTGGAGTTGTCCTTGGCGCTTGAGAAGTTGAAAGTAATTTTTGCTTGATACTTGTGTAACAAATTTTGTTTTCCATCGTTTGATGTATTGCAAGGAATTATATTCGAAACATTTAAGAGGAAAGGTAGATTCAGCCATGAACTATTTGTTTGTTACAGATCACAGGTTTACCAAGTTTTTAAGGATACCACATTGCACTGACAACTAAAGTCAAAATTTAAATCTGGTTTCACGTTCTAATTTTTGGGAGTTTGAAGTGCTGGACTAGATATTTGTGAAACCTGAAAATACTTCAAACGTAATTACACATGTCTTTGTTTCTATCTACATAGTTGAACCCCCTTTTGTGGAAGTGTCCTTAGTGTTGTGGTTGAACCCCCTTTTATTTTATAACTTGCATATTTGCCATTTGTTTTGTCACTGACAGGTGGTGGTCATATGAAAAATATGCAAGTTTCAGAGAAGAAGTGTGGAAAATATGCAAAAATCTCGCCTTCCACCCACCAGAGGTTACAATCATAGTTTTCATATTTATAATTTCATAAAAACTCTAAGTCTCTTAGTCAAAAAAAATTGTCTATGATATGTGTAAAAAGGTACGTGACTAATGAATTGGTTTAAAAGTACATATTTTATTTCCAAAAAAGATTTAAACTGGTATCACCTTGTCAACAGCGTGATAACCCTTTTCTCCAGTGAGTATCTCTATGATTACTACACCCAGACTGTAGATGTCAAACGTGTACGTGATTTCACCGTTACCAAATTCGGGTGCCAAATACCCACTGCATAAATACATATCAGTTTGTTTGATCAATGGGCAAGATAATGCGGTATTAGTATAAAGATAGTGGAAAAAAGATCAAAATTTAAGGAGAATTAGCAACTTACAACGTTCCACCTATCTTCCCAGTAATAACTCGGGTTTGCTTTTCATCAAAGCACCTTGATAATCCAAAATCAGCAATTTTTGCCACCAACTTATCATCCAATAATATATTTGCAGGCTTTAGATCAAGGTGGACAATATTTTTCTGATGAATATAATGTAACCCCTGGCAAATTTCCTTGATAATGCGAAAGCGGTCCCTCCAGAAAAATTCACGAGATGTATCTACGA
The DNA here is from genome assembly GCA_910589775.1 of Avena eriantha. Taxonomy (NCBI): domain Eukaryota; kingdom Viridiplantae; phylum Streptophyta; class Magnoliopsida; order Poales; family Poaceae; genus Avena; species Avena eriantha. The sequence continues at coordinate 421,118,242 of OU342740.1, forward strand.
AGGAGAGAGAGGATAAATAAGTTTAGTATGATGTGACATACTTTGAGTCCTTAATGTATGAATATATATATGGTATATGACACAATGAGTACGAGATGTGGGATGCTGAACCATGGAATATTTAACAATGAAAATAAAGGTTAAAACAAAATGTGCAGCAACATGATCCTACCAGTGATATACTCATGAAGACTCCCTTTAGGAAGATACTCAAAGCAGAGCAATCTCTGTTGTACATCTGCCATGACGATTTTTCCTTTGTGCCTTGCCATGTTCCCTTGTGTGTCAGCACAATAGCCTAGAAACCATATTACATTCTTGTGCTTAACCATCATGAGACATTCAACTTCTTGTTGGAACTCCTTCTTGTACTTATACGTATTGGACATCCTCTTCACGGCCACAATCTTATTCTCAAGCTTTCCCTGTAGCGAGAAGATGGCTAGTCCATAAAGACATCATCTTTTAGATAAAGTTTGATAAAGCCCAGATCAGCTTAGAGTTACTGTACCTTATAAACCACCGCGAATCCACCACTGCCAATTTTTTGTTCATCAGAGAAACCATCTGTGATTTCGCCCAGAAGTGATAGTGGCAGGGCCTTCGGCTCTACTGTATCATCGGACAGCATGCGCTCTAGGTCCCTTGGTGTAATACTAGATCCGTTGTCCATATGTTACTGCAACTCACGGTACCCTGAAAAAGGGCAAGCACATCATTTGTGAGGCTGATGGGCCTAGATCCACGAATTACCCACCTTTTTAGATAATAATGGAAGGCCTAAAACACAATGACCAGACACTATTTTTGCGATGGGGAGCGCTAGGCGTCCCCCGGGGGATAATTTCCCCCGACCCCCCAGGTCCCCAGACCGCCACGTGCCCCTAAAACAGGGTCTAATCCCGCTTTTGCTACAAACGGTCCAAGTTTGCTACAATATGTCCCGCTTTCGCTAGATGTAGTAAACGGTTCGGTCCAAAAAATAGCAATATAGACTAGATCTCGCCGGAGAGTTCGCCGGAGACCTAGCCGACGACTTTGTAGCAAAAAAAGACCTAATGTAGCAAAACCGACTTCGCCGGAGACTCTCGTCGGAAAAAACATCGCTGAAGACCTCATAGCAAAACATTTATACTATTGTAGCAAAACCACAAAACGGTTATAGCAAAATATTTTTTCTAATGTAGCAGAGGAGACATCGCCGGAGACTCCCGTCAGAGACCTCGTAGCAAAACCGTAGAGATTCGTTCTAGCAAAAAAATTATGCGTAAATAACAAAAAAATATGAATATATAGCAAAAATAATATGCCAAGGTAACAAAATCGTAGCAAAGACAGAGACAAAGTAGCGACACCAGCCAACTAGAGTAGCAAGCCCTGTAAGCTGTAGTAGCAACACCGGGCGCCCAACGTAGCAAAGCCATCCGCCGGTCGGAGCTGGCTTATGGCAGCACAGCGCGCAAGGAGCTTTGTAGGGAGGCCGGGGCGCGGCGGTCATGGCTGGTAGACTCCACCTTCAGTAGAGGCATCTGGGCGAGGCATTTGGGCTAATTCGTCCATGGCCAACGCCATGGGAGGCGGCAGAGAAGGGGGCGTCGTGGGGCTAGAGGGAACGATGACGGCGGGATCGCGGCGAGGCGGCAGCCGAATCCCCCACATGTCATAGCAGCGGTAGCCATGGCGGCGCGCGGTGAGGAGCAGAGCGAGGAGCTGCGGGCGGCGCACGATGAGGAGCTGCTGGCGGCGAGCGGCGGGCTGCAGACGGCTGGGATGCGGACGGCGAACGACGGGCTGCAGGCAGCTGGGATGCGCGCGTCGCTGATTTGGGGAAGAAGGAGATAGGAAGAGGATGGGCTGGGTCCCACCCACGGAGGCGCGACCGCACTCACGAGCAGCGACCCGGGGGATCGCGAGGCGTTATCCTCCGGGGGCACTGTATCGTTTTCCTTTTGCGATAGAAAAAGTTGGATAGCAGCAATCTTAGTTTTTGGTACACTGCAATCCGTTTCAGTCCACCCGGTTGAGCTGTGCATTTAATCAAAGACACACTAATATTATGAGCATATAATAGCTCATTTTCTCCCCTCCGTTGCTAAAAAAAGGAGAGTTAAATTCTTGGAGAAAACACATGAGGTAGTATATTCGTACAAACAAGGTGATTGAGCGATCAGAAAGTAGGCAACCATAGCCCGGTCCAACGAAATTACATCTTGAGAAGACACTGGGTTAAAAAAATCTTGAGAAGACTGTTTCAAGGAATTTTTGGTAATTATCTGGTGAAGAACTGCTAGGTATTCGGGATGAATTCCACGGTCGGATGACGGATAATTTCTCAAGTTTCTGTGAGAGGAGGGAGAAGAGCAGATAGGAGACTTGAGAGTTCAGAACCGGCACCTCATAAAGGTAAGATCTTAAAGCGGCTATTTATCAAAGGAACAAGAGAGGAAGGTGAGACTTCAGTTAGAGAAGTGACTCCCATGAGAACAGTTTGCACATGGCCACTGAATCGATAAGTTATACTTGTACACATTCCTTGCCAGCTTGCGACGAAAATGTAAACTCCTCAACGAATCAAGCGCACATTGGGGTCATTAAGACTTGATCTTGGGACAAGCAAAAGATGCTTTATTTGTATTGCACATCCCCAGGATTTGACCAGAAGAAGCAATTTAAAGTCACACAATTTCTAGACGTCATCAGATACCAACGTCCCCACGTCTTCATCTTGTAACTTGCCTTTCTTTTTTCTACTCCCTCCATCCAGGTTTATTGGGCTTAATCGTAGCTGCACTGCGACCAAGGTGTGTTAGCTTTGCGACAAGTAAATAATGAAAAACGAAAATAAAATCACAGCAAGGGGGACACGGATTTAACGTGGAAAACCCTCTCCAACAAAGAGAGGGAAAAAACCACCGGCGCCAGCCAACAAATCTTCACTATAACGGGGAGTGTTTACACAACGCCGGGGATTTCACAGATGCAACTTATCCTAGCCGGCGACTTACAAGACGGGTCTCGCTCCGCTCCGTCAGAAGGTGGCCTTTACTTGTAGAATTTGGATCAACATATAACAAGGTGGGATTCTATTGGTGGAGAAAAATCGCATAGACGGGTTGTAATTGCTGATTTCCTCTCATTAACTACGAGGATTAATTACTACTCCGTTACATGCAATGTCATGCATAGGGTAGTCCCATGGAGTCATGCACAAAAGATTGCCAGGTGGCTACTATCCAGAAACCGAGACAATTAAACCACGAATTAAGTAGCAAATCTAGCCTATTTTTTGGAATTTTTCTAATTCTACTAGTAGCCCAATAGACCTGGACGGAGGGAGTACTTCTTGTTTCGATCAATACATCAACACCGATACTACATTAGTCTTAGAAATTTACTATATCATCAGATCAAGAGATAGTTGTAATAATTCTTTATATAACATCTAAAGCCAAAGATTCACTACGGAAGAAGAAAAATACGCCAACAGCAAAATGTTGGGACCGTCGGTGAAGGCCCTGAGGCGAGCAGCCGAGCAAACTTGCCATCAGCCCAATTTTGCCGTCGGCATAGAGCAGGATAGGCTGACGACAGCCGTCGGTGTAGACCGGGCCATCGGTGTAGGGATTTGACGTGACGGCGGTGCGACGGCGTCAAGTCTACGCGGATAGCAAAGGTTTCATACCTATTTTCCTTTTTGCCATACTAATCCTAAAAAATCATAACTAAATCATTCTAATTCAGAATAATACATATAATATATCAAAATCTGCAAAAAAATAAAATATATTTATCTATATTCAAATATTACATATTTTTACTGAATAAAAAATATTACATAACACATTTTCCATTTTCCAAGTGTCAAGTTTTGTGAAGCAACCACCAAATGAAAGATTTAAAATGGATCACTCATTTTTATAAAATATTAGGCCACCTTGCATTGACAATGTCCCAACTGGGCTATCTTAAACCTTTGCATCCACCCCTCATGAAAAAGACAAATTCCCGCTAAATCGGTAGAAAGTGGGTCAGATTTGAACTACAGGTATATGATCTGATGCTTATGATTTTTTGGAAAATCATTTTTAGATTCACAATATGCTATTTCATCAGATATGCACTACAAGTTTAGCAAGGCTCAGCCTCGAGCTACGAATGTTCATGCCCGCTGTTTTGACCATAGTTTGAAACAGGCTTAAAAAATTCAAAAACGACTCAAACAATATAAAATCTTCGTGTGGTGTCATATTATGTGACATATTTATAAGGAAAAATAACAAACTTTGTATATTGATTGCATCTAAAAAAAACCTTCACAAAAATTAGCTATCATGTTCAAGGATTTATGGCTTTCAAGCCAAACGACCAATGTTATGGCTAGAATCGCGTCATAGTTTGTGATAATGTGCTCATATTATAGACACATGTGCATCTTAGGATGGTGAATAATGTTGTAGGAGGAAGTTTTCCTTTTCGTCGCACCAAAAAGTGATTTTCTATTCCCAAATGCTAAAACAGGGTATTTTGTGAAGCAGACACCAAATGAAAGTTTTAAAATGCTACCATCCTATTTTTCAAAAATACTAGACCACCTTACATATATAATGTCCTAACCGGGGTATCTTAAACCTTTTCGACCACCCCTCTTAAAAAAGACAAATTCATGTCGAATCGGTAGGAAGTGGGTCATATTTGAACTAGATGTACATAATCTAATGCTCATGATTTTTTGGAAAAGTAATTTCTAAATTCACAATATGCTATTTCATTAAAGATCCACTTCAAATTTTCCTTTTCATTATACCAAAAAGCCATTACTATTTTCCGTGTGCCATAAACGGAGTGTTTCGTGAATCCTGTCATAGTTTCGGTTGGTATAGTGTTAAGAAGAAAAGATACATTATTAAAAAGATGATAGGAATGTCATATTTAAATTCCTCTCATTTTTCTGATCTATTTGGATATATTATTTATCGAATTACTATTTACGAATTTGTAGATATGAAATATCTAATATTAAATGAAAAAGGTAAAATAAATAAAATTTACTTTATTTTTATTTGAATTCAAGATTATTATTACTTATTCATTATTGTTTAATTAAATAATTATTTGGAATGTAAAAGAAATAAAGACATCTAACATCATGGTCTAATGGTTAATATGATTGTTATTATAGTATAAACAACAATGTCTATTTTCTTTCTTGGAAGATCATCCAGAAGGAATGAAGAAGTTAACCTAGCTGGGTTGAAGTAGTGTTAGGATGGGTGACCGATTGGAAAGTTTGACCACGAGTGCAATTTGACTTGAGATTAAGTGAACTGAGAGTTAAAAATGTCTAAGATTAACGAGTTAAACAATTCAAAAAAGTTGGAAAAAAATCAGGAAATTTTTTGAAAACATTATTTTTTTAAAACAACTAGGCCGACGGCTTTATGGTTGGCATAGCCAAACGGCTTCTAGTTGGGGCCCAACTTGCCTACGCGTAGCTATATACGCCGATGGCAAGAGAGGCTACGCCTACGAGGAAATACGCCGACGGCAGTCATCGGCGTAGCCTACGCCGACGGCAATTTGGGTCTACACTGACGGGAGCCAGCCGTCATCGCCTGTCTCCTTTACTGTAGTGATTTCATGATAATTTTAGAACAAACCAGATAAGCATGTATCATCTCACTTGTACAGATCAGACCATTGCACGTGGCTAAAAGCATACGTTTAAGAGAACATTTTGCAGGCCCTGGGTAGACGATGAGCTGTTCCAACGCACACGGTTTAAAAAACCATCTGCGAAGTCTTACCAATCACGCACAGTTGGATATCATAACTCTGCGATCATACCTCTAGATACGTCTAATTTTGTTTATTCGTGTGTGTGGTTCTCTTCTATCGCAAACCTTTCCTTTCTTTTCTTCGTCTATCGGAGAAGATACCTTATTCTGGATGGACCCATGGCTTAGAAAACGCCCCCTACGGGAGGAGTATCCTAACTTGTTTGCCATCTACTCGGAGCCATTGTTTAGGGTTGCAGCTGCGGTACAGGAGGGGACATGGAACATCTTGTTCCGTCAAATCGAGGGCTCGGCGGAAATCGAAGCATGGACCGAGCTTAGGACGTCTCTGCCTAATGCTCTATCGGACGTCCGCGATACTGTATCATGGCGGCTGACACCCTCAGGGTCCTTCTCGGTCAGCTCAGCCTACCGCGCCCTCTTAAGTGGTCCTACCTTTCCTTGGACCAAACCTCTCTGGAAGGTGTCCCTACCTTTAATGACGAAGATCTTTGTTTGGCAATTAGTACGGGAACGTTTACCCACATGGATAGAAGTGGCAAAAAGACACGGCCAAGCGACGGGTTTTGTCCACTATATGGGGTCCCAAAATCGGGAACACACGTACTGTTCACGTGCCCCACAACCCGGTTCGTCTGGAATTTCACTAGAGAAGCATTGGGGCTGGAATGGCATGCCCACGATCTCGATGAATACCTAGAAGCACAGGAAACCCGTGCCGGAAAGGGCTGTCTCCTCTTCTGGCTAGTGTTTGCCGCGATGTCTTGGTCACTTTGGACAATTCGTAATAAGATGTTTATCGAGAAGATTCTCCCTCAATGTGCTTCTGACTCGGTGTTCAAACTCTTGGCATGCTTGCAGCTATCGTACCCTCTATGTAGACATCAGGATAAGGCGCGACTGGATGAGCTACTTCGACTTCTCCTGGAGGCGGCATGGCGGCTCCCCTCCTAGTCCAACTGAGCATCGAGCGCTCCCCAGCTTGTTTTTTCAGTGTTGTCTCGCATGGTGGATCTGTTTTTTAGTTTCTCCCGTTTGGCTCGTATTATGTTCTCTGTGAAACCTTGTAACTCGTTATGGATGGTTGCTTTATTTATAAAGCGGGACGAAAGCCTGATTCGAAGTGTATGTTTGGCTTTAGCTGGACACGATTATTTTTGAGCCATTCATATTTTTTATGCAAAGCATCCCATACATTTTTATTGCCTTTTTACCGTTTGTGTAAAAGTACATACAAAATAATGCTACCAGGTGCAGCGTCAGATCTAGCAAAAAACAAGATTGTTTTAAATATATTTTATTTCAGTAATTCATGTGTACATTTTATACAGAACATGTTTACATGCCTTTTGACATAGATTCAATATTTATATCTAGGGTTTTGCGACGGTGTCACTAATTCGCTCGGTTATTATGCCATCGAATTGTAGGAACATCATCAGGAATTGCGGACTCGTTACGTCTATGCCCCTGGTTTCGTCTATGGCTGGTTGCCACTGTCTGATGTTACATCCGACTCAGTTGCCGTATCGTTGGCTTCCGCTGTCTTTAAGGTGTTCCGTGACAGAAAACAAAAAAATCCTACGTGGGAACAAAAGCCAGGGTCTAACAGAGAAAAGAGAATTGTAACACATCCTTGTAGACCGTAAGCATGGAACACTCATATAGGAACGTGGATGATATAGTCGTACCCGTCGGACCTCAAGATCGCGAAGCTCCTCGTAATTCACCCCTTGTCCAGATCCTCGTACGTCGGTCCGGTGTCACAACTGGCAGCACCCCTGGGGTATCACACACCTACGATACAAGATGAGACTCCCGGTCTATGATCTCCTATCGAGATTGTGAAGTAGAATTCGTCAAGTAGAATGCTTGATCTTTCTCTCTAGTTGATTTTCAACTTTGGCTTTATAAATTTTTAAGTAGTCTAAAGTTTCATCCTTTGTGCGCAATAAATAAATATAGTAGTATCTAGTTGCATCATCAGTCAATGTTATGAAATATCTCTTTTCACCTTTCGTCAACACACCATTCATCTCACAAAGATCAGAATGTATGTGTTCCAGTGGTGCCAAATTTCTCTCCTCGGCTTCCTTATGAGGCTTTCGAGGTTGCTTTGATTGCACACAACTATGGTATTTGGAACCTTTGGCAATAGTGAAATTCGGAATTAAACTCATACTGGACAACTTGGACATCAAACCAAAATCCATGCGACATAAATAAGAATGACAAACACTGGTATTATCATTAACACCGGTACAAATATGGTTTACAAACTTATTACAAAAATCTGAAAGGGAAAAACGGAACAACCCTCCGAACTCATAGCCTTTAATAATAAATTTTCCATGTCTCGACACAATGACTTTATTAGACTAAAAAACAACCTTAAACCCATCCCTGCATAGAAGGGAGCCCCTAACGGGATTCTCATTCATGGAAGGGACATGCTGCGCGTTCTTCAGATGCACAATCTTTCCCAAAGTGAACATCAGATCCACCGTGCCAACACGACGAACAGAAGCATGCGATCCATTTCCCATTAGGACGGAGGAATCCCGAGCGACATTAGCACCCGTATCAATCAACCAACATAGTGATTGAAATACTGAAAAAATAGTAAATAGATTACCATACTGATACATCCCAAATGTATCTACTTTTCCAAATACTTTGCTCGATGATTTGATCCGAAATCTTCCCATAATTGGATAAAACTGCTGAATCTAACGCAGTTTTTAGCGAAAGTCTTCTTTCTGTCAGTTTTTGTAGAAAATAAAATTAAGGAAAAATACCACGTCAGTTTTTTCACGAAATAATGAAGCCTGGGGCCTTGGAATCAAGCAAATGGAGTGGCAAAGCACAAAAGGGACCAGGTGGCGCTTAGTAAGGGCGGGTGTACCACCCAGGCCCTTTTGGCCGTGGAGCATCGTCTCCACCTCTCCTTTGGCGTACCCCCTTATATACCTGAAAACCTAGGTATCCAGGAGGATGGAGTGTTTTGCGAAATAGAGCGCCGCCAGAGCCACGATGTTCATTTCAGGGGTTAGATTGGTCCTGCTCTCCACCCCGGAGAGTGGGATTTCAAGGTCTTATCCACCACCATCATCATCAACATCATCACCAACGACCATGAGTTCATCCCCCATCATCATGTCTGAGTAATTCTCTGTGGGCATGTGAGTTGGATGGGGATTGGATGAGATCCATCATGTAATCATCCATATGTATCAAGATTTGAGGTGTTTGTCTTGTAGATATTCTTGCATGAGAGTTGGCACACTTTTGCTATGTTTAATGCATGTTGCTAGGGCCCGAGTGACATGATTTCAGTACTGAAATTTTATTGCCCTATCATATATTTGAGTTTTCTATGTATTTGCAAAGTGTATTATCTATTATTATGTTAAACCTGCGAACCCTAAAGTGACAATTAGGGAAAACAATAGGAATATGTGATAGTTTGAGGATATTGTGCATTCATGAAGTGTTAATGCTTTGTTCCAGTCTATTTGAAAAGGTAGACCTTAACTGCCTGTAGTACTAAATTGGCCCTAGTGAAATGGGAAGGCATGACAACATATATTATGCAAACTCACATGCATGATTACATTTGGAGTGTTGGAAATCTGCCCTAGAGACAAACAATAAATTTATTTGTGTAATAACGAGGTTGTACTCCAGCTCCTTGAGAACTTTAAAACACTCGTGTTGTCTTGTTCCAACACTTTGCTTTTTTAATTCGCTTTTGTTTTAAGTTATTTGTTTTCCTTTTTTTATTTTCTTAAATCCCTGCTTGGTCGCAAGTTCTTTTCTATTCTTTAATCTCTATCCTCAAATATACAAAAATATTTTTTCTTTTATCCTTTTTTCGTAATTATGGATTCCTACTTTGCCTCTTTGCTTTAATATCATTTCGAGAGTAATCGTGTTTGAGTTTTGAACGAACACATCCCTATAAGGAAGAGGATCATGAAGTCTCTTATGAGAGGTATGTCCTATGTCTCCCACTTATGAAGTTTGAGTTGTTTATCCTAGTTGGTTGATTTGCTAAGATGCCATGCTAGTGGGAAGTAATTTAATATGGTTAGAGTAAGACTTTTTATTGGTATGATGATTAGTTGTTGAAGCTTTTGCTCTAGTTCTTTTAGTTAACCAAGTCTTGCCTTGGAAAATAATAATGCGAAACAAGTATAATAAGAAAAAGTCTGAAACTTACGACTTGTTTGATGAATGATTGTCTTGAGAGTATACCCTTGATTATACTTAACCCCATAGATATTTTGAAAGTCTCGACGACACTCATGAAAGGAGTTGTTTAATTGAAATAAAGTCTAGTGGTAATTGTGATGCATGCCAAAGCTAACCTTGTTGATCAAACCGCGGTACTAGCTCAAAAAAAAGAAAGAAGTGAGACAACTTTGTTTTATGTCTCTAATGCACACCTTTGGAATGCGAACAACTCCACTAGCTTTTGAACGATCTATGGTATAACCCCGGATTTCGGCTATCAGTTGATGACATGAGTGCATCCATGTCAATGTATGGGCAAAAGTATTGGTACTCTCAAAGGTTGTGCAAACACTAGCAAAAAGAAACAAACAATGATCCTTGAAAAATAAAAAAGAAAGTTAAAAAGATATCTATGAGGATCCACATAACAAGTTCTTGGCATGGTCTCATTACTACTTTACGATTTTTTTTGAAAGACAATGATTGGATTAGAAGTGTTTTAGATTAACTTGATTTATTCATGTGGGTGTAAATAAGACACTTCATTGTTATACTACTTGGGACATGAAACTCTCTTAGTCAATTATGCTATTTAAACATCCTTGTGTTTCTTGGCAAGCTGAGAGTTAATTAGAGGAATTGGATTGATTGCTACACTTCTAGTTATTTATACTTATATTAAACTTTACTTTGCTTATCTTGACTTACCGAAGCTTGTATATTATTCTTGTCATCTCTCTAACTTTTATAAGCTTCACAAATGAATGAAGTGTTGAGCACATACACCTACCGACTATAAGTGAACTCTTATTCTCGTTGTTTCAAGTTTAAAGGCTGAATTCCTTATAGTTCTTTTGGTTCTTCTTGCTTGAGGATGATCAAGGTTTGAGCTTTGGAGAAGATGATGGCTCCAATTTTTGCCATCTTCCGCTGCGTTTAAATGTTGTTTTTGGTCAAGCAATTGCTAAAGAAACTCTCAAATCTTGCCACTAATGACTAATAATTGCAAAGATATGCAAATCCCTTCTTTGATTTATGTTGTGCAGCAAATCATGGCTTTTAAGGCGAAATAAGGAGTCATAATGAAGGATTTTGAGAAAGTACACACGGTCAAGTAATTGGAGAAGCTTTCCAGGGCGTCAACATGCTTAACGACCAATGGTACGAGCGCGGTCCGCCTGTACCACCCACCCGTACCAGGTGGCGACGGCTTTGTCTCGTCAAACCCTACAACTTTTGTGAAGACGCCTATATATTTTGAGGCTCCAACCACCGGCCAGAGAGCCTCCATTCTCATATTGCATCACAACACCACCAAAGTAGATCCACACCATTGTCCGTCCATTGCTCATCACTTTCACCATCCATCCATCCACTAGCCATAGCCATTGGTTTGTACTTTAGATCTCCTTGTGATTTGGCGACCATTGTAAGAATATTTGATTTCAATCTAAGTATTTGCATGATGTTTTCTATCTCTGATCTATTTGTTATGAGTGAGTAGTCCTCATGGGCTGCGGGTTGGGGAGAAACCTCGCAGCAATTATGTGCATCTAGATCATGGGAGAATTGTATTTTGTTTGAATTCGTGATTTGTATCTTTTGTTTCTTAGTCTCTTGTCTCGATCTGTGGACTTGTATGTACCCAAGATCCCATAGATTGATAAAGGCTTGAGGTGAGATACTTGGCTAATGGCGGTCTCATAGGAACCTCAGTGATAAACATGGTAGTACGGTATTCTCTTAGCGCCCCATTCGAGATCAACAACAACATCACCACATAAAGCTTTGATCGGTGTTTACACTTAATAATCGTTTGTAACCCGTGGCTTCGGTGTACTCTCGGTTGGAATAAAGTCTATTGCTATGCCCGCTGCATCACTGGGGATCTAGAATATTAGGATGTGTTGCCCACAAGAGATTATCTCAATACAAACATTATACATGACTATGCTTATTATCTTTTGTCCCATTTGATGTGCAGCTACAGGTGGATCTTCAACCCTGGCCTATCTCCATCCATTGTTTCAAACTCGTTATAAAGTAAACTAGATTGGTCCGGTCAACTAAGGTAAAACAAACAAAGTCTTGTAGACGTGTCCTTTTTTATTATGTTTTAGAAGTGCTTACCGAGGTTCGATTAAACCTAGGTCATCTAGGGAAAAAGCTATTATACTATATCCGTGAATCCGGATTGAAGGTATCAAACATGTTAATGTAAAAGATAGTGCGACTAGTTCTAAAAAGACACCTAGTGAAGAGGATATGCATCCACTAAAGCTTTTATGAGTCTTGATCTAGATGACTTGGATAAATTTGAAGAAACTCTGAGTACTTTTTCTCTAGGAGGACTATTTCCTATTGCTAGCAAATGCAAAGAACCTACAATATTCATTAAAGATAAAGATTATGATTTTGAAATTGACCCTGAAATAATAGAAAGAGTGGAAGCACCTAAGTTCTATGATGAAGAAGAAGAATTTCCTTATGAGCATTTAATGAATTTAGAAGATACTGCTTGCTTATTTGGAAAAACTGAGATTCAACAACCTTATTGTTTCTTAAAACTGTTCCCCTTCTCCTTAGGAGGAGATGCAAAAACTTGGTACAAATCATTAGCTCCTAATTCCATTACTAGTAAGGAAGCATGCTTATATGTGTTTTTCCATAAGTATATTTCAGATAGTAAAATACATGCTATGAGAGTTGAAATTAGTAACTTCACACAACATGAAGAAGAAAGTATTCCCCAAGCTTGGGGGTGATTTTGTGTTATTAGAAGGAGATGTCCTGCACATGGTTTTAAGGATAATGAATTTCTTGATACATTTTATAGTTGACTAACCGAAAGTTCTAGAACCTATCTAGACTGTGTTGCGGGAAATATTTTCAGGGACAAGACTATTGAGGAAGCTAAGGAATTATTGAATACTATTACTCAGAATTATCACAAGTGAGAAGGCTCATAACAAGTGAGGTGTTATCATATTATCTAATGAAGATATGGAAGAAGCTCATAAATCTATAGAGGAAAGGGGTATTAAATCCTCTCATTTAAAGGAAATTTCTGATAAGGGATTTAAATTCTCTATTGATAAACCATGTTTCCCTATTGAAGTTCATGCTATATGTTCTTATGAAACAATGGAAAGGTATCACCTCCTACTGAAATATATTATGTTGATCATTCTAGCAATTTTGTTCCTCCAAGAAACATATGATCACAATATTGAAAGGGAAATAATAGAGAACTCTCATAAGATAAATGTTCTCCATGAGAGAGTAGGCTCTTGTGTTGACTCTCTTAAGATGACTATTAAGCATTGCAAAATGATGAATAATCAAGTTGAACAAATGATTTATCTTCAAAATAAGTTATATGAAAAGCTTCTTAATGAGAAGAAGCAAATTTGTGGAGTTAATACAAGGGGAGGCTCTAGCACTCAGGATCCTGATTATCCTGATGGAAATCCAAAAGGGAAAGAGCAAGAGGCTCTTAAGAACAAGTCAATTGCAGGAATATCCTGATTTTCCTAAGTAGCTAAAATAAAACTCGGCTCGGCAAGATTCCCGCAACCCACGGCGCGCGTGTTGTGTCGAGATGAGATGGACGGACAGACGGCCGGGTGGTGCGTGCGTGTGAGCGGCGACATCATCGGAGGAGGAGCGCGCGTGTAGCTCTCCTCTTCTCACTCACTTTACTAGGTGGTGAAATACTTCATCTTATAAGATGGTGCAACTCTCCTCCAACTTTACATGTTGGACTAAACTTTATCTCCCACTCTACTCCCATATGAGCTTTCCAAATATGGGCCCAAACACACGTGAGCTGCCACAATCATGAGCTTTGAGATTTAGGGAAAATTTGAAATCTACATGAGCCTATTTAGTTTAGCCCATTATTTCTAACATGCAGGAGGCCGAGTTCCTGGTGCCGCCGCTGATGCATATCGTCGATGTCGAGGCACAGAGCGAGCAGCGCCGCGCCGCCAGGAAGCAGCAGTTGGGTGCTCTTGACGACATGCGCATGGCGCAGCTCGCCCACGACCATCCGGAGCTTGTGCGGGCGTAGTTCGACTTTGACGCCACGAGGAACAAGAACATCAACGGCCCCGGCCCGTCCAATGTCGCACCGCCGCCGACAAGCCCCGTCATCAAGCTTGAGGACTCCGACAAGCTGGACAGCAACTTCTGGAACACCACTGATGACGGAGTAGACAGCGAATCCAGCGACTTCAGCTGGCATGATAAGATCTAGGGTTTAAATTTAGGTTTAAATTCGGTCGAAGTTTGTTTAAATTTGCTCAATTCGCGTTGTATTTCGTATCCTATGACTATCTATTTTAATTTTCCCACCGTGTGTCTATTTGTTTGAATCAAAATGGCTATTTTGGGGTCGCTGCGGGAGAGGCATGCGATGCAAAATGCAGTATCTGGTAAAGCGCCTGTAGTTATGCTGCCGCAAAATAGCAAACTTGCTGCCACATTTAGCGGCTATTATCAGAGGCGGAGCTACGTGTATGTCAGCAGGGGCCATGGCCCCCCCAGCTTTGGACAGATCTCTGAAGAAAAAATATTTAGAAGGGCTTAGATGAAAGAAAAGTTAGCCATTTGCCCCCCGAATCGATGAGGTTTTACCTTTCGCCCCCCGGCAGCTTTGGTCTAGCTTCGGGCTGTTATAGATGCTCTTATACCTTCTACGTGTTCGCCTTTTTGGAGGATGTAACCTACGAGTTTTTGGTGTTGACCATTCGTTTGTTAAGGTATATTCGTACATGACACGTTCTGACGATCTCACGTAATAGTTACTATTTCCTCTGATTCATATTAATGTTCTTAGATTTGTCTAGACTAAAATGTATCTAGTCATGTTTTAATGCTAGATACATCCGAATCTAGATAAATCTACGAACATTAATTTGAATCAGAGGGAGCATTTAGATCTTGTTAGGCGCGTGTGAGAGGCATTGTCACACACGATGTCCGTACGCTCACTTCCGCCTGCACACCATGCCTCTCCTACTAGAAGGGATCACCGAATCACGGAGCATGTAGGTGCGAAATCGCGCACGCTTTATGACGTAGTACGGATGGCGCACGGTTTTACGCGAGGCCATGATGCTATGTCGTTTGTACCTCATCTTTATGCCTTTGCGGTGTCGCGGCCCTTCATTGTTATTTCGTTCTTCTCTTCTCTATGTTCTCGATTTTCTACAGCACTCTTCTAGCCGGTGCTGCTTCCTCTTTGCATTCCATCCATCACGCCTGGTAGGTCCGTCATTCGTCCATCTGGTTCTTTACTCCTACTCTCCTTCCGTACTAAGTTTGTCTTCCAGCTTTTTTAGGGTTCTTTCTCTGCTCAATGGGAAATCAAGCGTGTGCGTGGTAATTACGCTTCATCTTACCTATGTCTTCCGTCTTATTTCCGTTTTTGCCTCCGGAGGTTCATGTTTTCGTTCGCTTGCAGGTTCTTCGCTTTAACATCTACGCTTCCAAAAAATGATGATATGTATATTTTGGTATCAGTGTATTTATTTTTCTTTCTCTATGCTGTTTAGTCTTTCTATTTGGTTTATCGTATGTTTTCTTTCAGACTTTTTTGACTTCTTTCTTCACGCTCATGTTGTACTACCGTTGCCGGACCGCTCTTGAACTTTCGGCGGCTTTTAATGGAGGACGAGTCGTCTCGTGTTCGCGTAAAGCAAGATAAGTCGCCTTAGCTTGGATAATAGCGTGTTCTCTTCTGTATCTCCCCTTAAACACTCGTTTTTCATACTTAACGTTTGTTTCTTTATTTTTAGAACTTCTCGATGAATGACAATATTTGGAAGCTATTGCGGCTGAACTCTACCTCTCAGACGGGGTCATCGAGTCAATCTTACGAGAGCCACTCTTGGAACAAGCGTCTACTCAAAGTATGCGCCGTTGCCTCTATTCTATTCGAATATGCTTTTTCTCTCTTTCTTGGCTGGCTATTATTTACGTGCACTTATTAACTTCTCTTTCTATGCTGTCTAGAATTACCGATGGGTCACGGAGATAACCCGATGGGCCAAATCATCGGCGACGACTTACGCGGCCTACTCTTCGAGCCCGTGTCTCCTCATGCTACATGCCCTCGCATCTTCGAGCACGCGTCTCCTCATGGTACGTTCCCTCGCATCTTTTCTATTGTACTAGATTTTACTATCATCCTTGATATAATTTTTTTTAAAGTGCGCCTAATATAGGGTCGTATGTTGAAGGTGTTCATCTTTCCCCTGCTGACTAGGTTCTCTGCTCGCCGCTGCCATTCAGTTCTAAAGAAGCCAAGAGGAGGAAAATGTCCTGTGACGAAGCCATTGGTACGATGATCCAAAGGATTAAGCACAATGCCAGCACTGTGCTCGGGGAGGTGCATAAGAACAAGAGGATGCTCTGAGCCATCCTTAAGGACTTCCGCACAATCAAGAGTAGACTTCTAGAGTCAACAATAGCAGCGTCTGATGATGCGTAGTCTAATTTAGTTTGTTTAGAACTCTACTATGTAAAGTTACTGTCAAACGATTCATTTCCTTTTTATCAAACGAAGCGTAGAGTTACTGCCAAACGATCTGCCTAACAGCCGGGTCGGGGGGGGGGGGGGGGGCAAAGTGAAGTCTTGGAGAGGTTCGGAGCAGCTGGCGGTGCCACCGCGGCTGAGGGTCAAAGGCTGTCGGCGACCGACAATGTTGTGGTGCGGTTAGGCTCTTGGAGTGGTGGCTTCTCCGTCTTAGTTGGAGCATCCCTGTGTTGCTCCTCCAACATCAGTCGCGATGTTTTCTCCTCGGCTTAGTTGGGAGGCTTCTGATCTTATAGAGTGGTGTTTGTGCGTGTTGGAGCTAACCTTGTTGTGTAGGTTTCATTTCACGTTTATTTCTGTTTGCATGAAGTTGGTGTTTAGTAGCTGACTAAGTTTTAGCTAGTTGTATTGCATGTAAACATGGCAGAGGCAAGATCGGCAAGAGAGCACAACACTAAGAGATAGAGAGTGTAGTGCAGAGGTCAGATTGTCAGCCATTAGTCGAGTACATGTTGCTAAAATTAGTCAAGTGAATTAGTGTAGTGCATGCACATGTTGATAGGATTAGGCACGTTGGTAGTGGGAGGGCCAAGTCGTGTGGCCGTTACGTGAGCTTCGGTGTGTTAGCTGACCATGTGTGTCGTGGTGAGTAGAAATCGGATCAAGCCGGTGTGTGGCTTGGCCCGTGCGTTGCATGCAGTAGTGGGTGCGTAATAGCTGGGTTGCTCCGGCTACTTAAGGCCTCTTGTAATCAATCAGTTTTTTGTTGCAAAGTGAGAACAAAATCGAAAAGGCACAAGTTGTGGTGCCGCAAAGACTCTGTGTTCATTGTATCCAGTGTGCGTGTGTCTTCTTCTTCCTTGGGCAAAGCCATCAGTGCGTGGACCCTGATGTGGTGGCATTGGTGTGGGCTTGACCCGCTTTATTGGTTTTCGCCCGGTTTTTATTAATAAACCAGGCATTTTCACTTTTTATGAAATGAAATAGGGGAAGCTTTTTGCCTCGGTTAGAAAAAAATTACCGAATGGCCAGGTACAAGCTAGCTGCAGCTAGTGTCTGGCTCACCATTGCATCGAGACAGCAGAAGAAGCCAGCAAATGGAGACCCCATATACAAATATCAATGCCAGCTGAGTTCCCAATGGTGTGCTTAACAAAGATAACTAGAGTTAGTACTAGATCGACAAAATTATGGAAGCAATGTTTACACATACAAATCGGAGAAACACGGGAGGAGAGGGATCCGGTGCTGGGTCACTCAGAATTCTGGAAGCAATGTTTACACGTACAAAATGGAGAAACAGGGGAGCAAAGGGGATCAGGTGCAGGTGCTGGCTCGCTAAAAAATCTTTTTCTAGGGATGTGCATTATATTTTGCCAGTTTGGATCTTCAACCGTTTGACAAGACTCCATCAACTCATCGGCGCAGGAATACAGATAAAAATCCTCAAGAGACAGGGGCAGTGTTGGGATCGACCGTATATTCAAGCATCTACCGATTGTCAGCCGCTTGAGTGATGTGAGGTGCTCCATATTACCCGGTAAGGCATCCCATATGCACCTCTCAAGAACTAGCTCACCAAGATGAGGGAAAGCCTCAACAAATTCGGGACAAGGTCCCACTTGGCTCCATCTCCTTAACGAAAGTTGTTTCAGGTGCTTTGGGCCATTGCTCTGCTTCATCTCCATCATCCAATCTGGATACCTGGAGCCTTCATAGCCCGAGATGCGGAGGTTTGGAAGCTCCACGGGTGGGCACAGACCCTCAAGTACCTCTGCTTCAACCTCTGGACTGCACCTTGTATCCTCCTCATCCCACAACAAGTGCAGATATGTGAGTCCTTCCTTGGCAGCTAGATTAGCTTCAAGAACTTCTTCCTTGCTGCTAACACTTTCGAGGCCGCTGATCTCTAGAGATCCACGGAGCTTGTTTAGGTTTCTCAGCTGTTTTAGCTCATAACCTTCTTCATCCATTACTAGGAAGCCTGGTATCGTTTGCAATGAGGTCAGCCTTCCTATGTTAGGAAAATTCTGGATATCTGTCAAGAAAATGTGCCGCAAGTTGATGTGGTCACCAAACTGAAACTCCTCAATGTAGGCATCACCAAAATCTAGCAGCTGGACATGTTGAAGAATATTTAGTGCTCTTGGTAAAACTAAAGTGCATTCCGCCTCTGTCCTGAAAGCAAAATACCGTAGGTGTTTTAGCTGACAAATTGATTCTGGTATCAAGAAAGTATTGGCTTGATTGATTGCATCATGTTCTTGACTCAAAGCAAAGGCCAGCACCCGCAATTCCGGTAGTTCCTTGAATACACTCTCAATGACTTCTTCCTCAACTTGTGCATCCTCTTCAACAACGTAAATGATCAGAGTGCGTAAGTTTTCCAATCCAAGGATCTTCTCGGTAATCAATTTTGCACTATAATTCTCAATAAAAACATGTTGCACATCTCGAGGGACATCTCCTCTCCAGCCTTCTCCTCTATGGCTCCATGCATTCTCGATTCTCAAGTAATCTCTTCCAGTGACCTTGTCTAATAAATCATGCATCAGATCATCAACCGTAAAGCAATTGTCATCGTACAAAGTTTTCTTCGGGCGAAGAAATGAGCATGCCACTAACACTTGAATATACTCATCAGCTACATCTTCTATGTCCTCTGTTTCACAACAGGTCCTTACTAACCCTTGCGCTACCCACAAGTAAATTAACCTCTCCCTTCTCAACTTGGATCCTTTGGGGAAAATACTGCAGTATTCAATGCATCGTCTGATGTCAAGATTAAGCTGTTGGTAGCTCAACCAAAGAGCATGCATGGCTCCAGTAAACATGTCCGGATTAACCTGTTGATAATTAAATGACTTATTATGTTAGAAATTTGTGTTGAAATAAACAGAGGATGAAAGACGTAGGGTGAGTGTTGAAATATATTGCCTAGCCCTTTCCATCAGCATGGACTGTTGGTTGCGTTGGCTAGTGCATGCAATTCAATAATTTGGTTTAATTATAATATAGTGCCATTTGTAACATGCACTCTTATGATACGATAAGTGTTGCCCCCCCCCCCCAACATAAATACAATTTTTATTTCAATGCTTACATGAGATTAGTATGTAAAATATGGATGCATCCAGAATTCCCCCCTCCCCCCAAAATGTAAATGCTTCGGTTTTAAAAAGAACTTTTGTTAGATATATACATTTTTGCGCTCTATGCATCTGTTCGAAATTTTTATTAAATGCTTTTTAGCTCCTAAAGAATAAAAAAGGTGGATGCTAAAAAAGTTAAATGCTAAAATTGTGTTTTTCTACAGAAGGTGCAAAATTTATCTTCCATCCATGAAAATTTACAGGCTCACAAAAGACACGAGTATATACATATGTAATTATTTTTCCAAAATTTCCCATTTTAAAAATTCCTTCATTGTTCACCCGGGAACCAGTGCTCCGAGTTGCAGCTTTAAATTAACATCATAAATTCAAGTATTGCGTTTGAAAACATCACCTTCTCGCTCGGTGCAGAAAAATTACAAATGGAGATGTACATAAGCTGTCGAAAATAAAAATTTAGAGAATGATATGGATGATGTGGGTGTGATTTTACCTGCTGTAAACTAATCACGTCAGTTTCAGTATATCCATCCATACTTTCTGTTTCATCGAGTTTATTGATTATATATTCTGTATCTGGTCTCATCGACGGGTTAAAGTTGATGCATTCCATTCCAATCTCGGTACATACTCGTACTTGTTCTAGTTGCACCTCGCTATGTGATTGCTCCAACATGCTGCTCCAACTTTCAACTACCTGCAAGTTGAATTTGTGTACTATTAAAATAAGCACCATCTTTCAAAGTGTGAAATTAAAGTATGTAGTACTACATAGTAGGCCCATACATGATATTAACATCTTGCACACAACATCATTTAGGACTTCAAACTAACAAAAAATGCACAAGTATTTAACGAGAGTACGCCCCCATTTTCTTCTATAATATCAAAACAAACCATGTATAAATTTAACTAAGAAGAAAATATGCATCAAAACTCAGGTTACAGATACCTTGGACATGCATAATGATATTATGTAACCACTCTCCTACACGAGTGAGCTGAGCTTAATTTATTTTAGGTCTAACTTATAGGGTCACGTAAATTTGAAGTTTCTCATTCATAAAAACAAATGTTCATAAAAGGTATGTTTTAAAAAAAAGTACTCAGCCAACTACATGTATTTTGATGCATTTTATTTCCATTTTCCATATTTTGTGGTACTTTCTAAAAATAGTACTCACCTTTTTTATATTTCCAAATCTTGGGAAGAAATCTTGCTTGATACTTGTGCAACCATTTTTTTTGTTTTTTGCACCGTTTGATGTGTTGCAAGGAATTATATTAGAAACATTTAAGATCATGAAAGGTAGATTCAGCCATGAACCATTGTTTGTTACAGATTATGTGTTGAACCATGTTTTTAAGGATTCACCACATTGCACTAAATTTTACAGCCATAATCACGATTTCAGGTTCCATGTTCTAATTTCTGTGATTTTGAAGTGTCTTGAAATGTAATTTCACGTGTATTTCTTCTCAATGTATATATGGTCGAACCCCCTTTTGGAAGTGTCCTTAGTGTTGTGGGTGCCTTCCACCAACTAGAGGTTACAATCATAGTTTTCATATTTATAGTTTCACAAGAACTTTAAGTCTTTTAGACAAAATAATATATGGTCTAGTGTGGGTTGTAAATTGATATTATGCTACATGTAAAAAAGGACGTAACTAATGAATTGGTTTATAAGTACACATTTTATTTCGAAACAAGACTTAAATTGTTATCACCTTGTCAACATCATGATAACCCTTTTCTCCATTGAGTATCTCTATGATTACTACACCGAGACTGTAGATGTCAAACTTGTACGTGATTTCACCGTTACCAAATTCAGGTGCCAAATACCCCCTGCATAAATATATATCAGTTTGATTGATTAATGAGCAAAATAATGCAGTGTTAGTATAAAGATAGTGGAAAAAAGGATCAAAATTTTAGGAGGCTTATAAAACTTACAATGTTCCACCAATCTTCCCTGTAACAACTCGGCTTTGCATTTCATCGAAGCACCTTGATAATCCAAAATCAGCAATTTTTGCCACCAACTTATCATCCAACAATACATTTGCAGGCTTTAGATCAAGGTGGACAATATTTTTCTGATGAATATAATGTAACCCATGGCAAATTTCTTTGATAATGCGAAAGCGGTCCCTCCACAAAAGTTCGCGAGATGTATCTACGAAGGAGAGAGGATAAATAAGTTTAGTATGATGTGACATACTTTGAGTCCTTAATGTATAAGTATATAGATATTATATGACACGATGTGTATGAGATGTGGGATGCTGAACCATAGAATCTTTAACAATAAAAATAAAGGTTAAGAGAAAATTTGTGGAAACATCATCCTACCAATGATATACTCATGAAGACTCCCTTTAGAAAGATACTCAAAGCAGAGCAATCTCTGTTGTACATCCGCCATAACGAATTTTCCTTCGTGCCTTGCCATATTCCCTTGTGTGTCAGCACAATATCCTAGAAACCGTATTACATTCTTGTGCTTAACCATCATGAGACATTCAACTTCTTGCTGGAACTCCTTCTTGTACTTATATGTATTGGACATCCTCTTCACGGCCACAATCTTATTCTCAAGCTTTCCCTAGTGAGAAGATGGCTTGTCCATCAAGACATCATCTTTCAGATAAAGTTTGATCAAAACCAGGGCAGCTTAGAGTTACTGTACCTTGTAAACCACCGCGAACCCACCACTGCCAATTCTTTGTTCATCAGAGAAACCATCTGTGATTTCGTGCAGAAGTGATAGTGGCAGGGCCTTCGGCTCTATTGTATCATCGGACAGCATGTGCTCCAGGTCACTTGGTGTAATACTAGATCCGATGTCCATATGTTATTACAACTCACGATACCTGAAAAAAGAGCAAGCACATCATTTGTGAGGCTGCTGGGCCTAGATTCACGAATTCCTCAAGTTTTCCAAATAATATTGAAAGGGCTAAATACACAACAATCGGACACTATTTTTGCGATAGAAAACATTGCATAACAACACAATCGGACACTATTTTTGCGATAGAAAACGTTGCATAACAACAATCTTAATTTTTCGGAACTTGTTTGGATTTTGGTACGCTGCAATTTGTTTCAGTCCATCCAGATGAGCAGTGAACTTGAACTTTAATCACAACTAATCAAGACGCACTAATATTACGAGCATAAGCTCATTTCCTCTCCCTCCGTTACTAGAAAAGAGAGAGAGTTCAATTCTTGGAGAAAACACACGAGGTACTATGTTCATACAAACTAGGTGACTGAGCGACCACATAGTAGGCAACCATAACCCACCCAGACGAAATTACTTCTTCAGAAGACCCTAGGATAAGAAAAACTAAAGAAGGCTGTTTCAAGGAAATTTTTGGTAATTACCTGGCGAAGAAATGCTACGTAGTCAGGTAGAGTCGGGTGATGGATAATTTCTCAAGTTTCTGTCAAAGGAGGGAGAAGAGCAGATATGAGACTGGAGAGTTCAAAACCGGCACCTCAAAAAGGTAAGATCTTAAACTGGCTAATGTCATAGGAAAACGAGATGAAGGTGAGACTTCAGTTAGAGAATGGACTTCCAAGGGAACAGTTTGCACATGGCGAGTACATCGCTTGCCAGCTTGTAATGAAAAAGTGAACTCCTCAAACGAATCAAGCCCACATGGCGTCATTAAGATTTGATCTTGGGACAAGGAAAAGATGCTTTATTTGTATTGCACATCCCTAGGATTTGACTAAAGCTTGCTTACCTCGGGCTGGCCTCACTCGAGCGTACCATCGTTCGCCAGCGTGCCCGAATCGCCACGCTTAAAGATGGTGATGCGAACACTGCATTCTTCCATAGGCAGTGTATCTACCGTAAGCATAAGATTAGGATAAATGCGCTCGCCGTCGAGGACCGCACTGTATCCGACCAGGAGGGGATGTGCAAGGACGCGTTCACTCACTTTGACGGCCTCATCGGCACCGCCATCGACCGTGCAAACACGCTCAATCTTGAGCAGCTCGTCGTTCCCGCCACGAACCTTCATGACCTGGACATTCCGTTCACTGCCGAGGAGATATGGGACACGATCAAGCGGCTGCCGGCACACAAGGCACTGGGCCCTGACAGATTCATGGCAGAGTTTCTAAAACCATGCTGGCCTATCATCAGGCAGGACCTTGTGGACGCGTTCCAGCAACTATTCAAGCTGCAAGGATGTGGGTTCCATCGCCTCAACCAGGCCTTGCTAACCCTGCTCCCCAAGCACGCAGATGCGATAACTCTGAGTGACTACGGCCCTATCAGCTTGATCCACTTGGTGGCTAAGCTCTTTGCGAAGCTACTGTCAGCTTCGCCTAGCGCCCAAGCTCGACAAGCTCGTCAGCAACAAGCAGCACGCCTTCATCCCCGATGTCCGCACGACAACTTCGTGATCGTCAAGGCATCGGCACGCCTCTTCAACCTGCTACGCGCGCCACGACTCTTGCTCAAGCTAGACCTTGCACGAGCATTCGACACGGTGGCCTGGCCCTTCCTGTTCGAGGTCCTACGTAGATACGGGTTCAGCGACAGGTTCCTCGATTGGTTGGTTATCCTACTGTCCTCCGCTAGCACCAGGGTTCTCATCAACAGACAACCAGGACCACCAATCTGGCACCGACGAGGGCTGTGGCAAGGCGGCCCCCTCTCGCCCCAGCTGTTCGTCCTCGCCGTCGACGTCGTCGGATGCCTGATCCAGCTTGCGGTGGACATGGGGATCCTGCGACCCCTACACCCCTCCCGTCCGATACCGGCTTTCTCCCTATATGTAGACGATGCCATCTGCTTCTGCCACCCGACACCAGAGGATGCAATCGCCATCAAGGAAATCCTAGAGCTGTTCGGACAGGCTTCGGGACTCAGGGTGAACTTTGCGAAGAGCGCCGCCGCGCTCATCAACTGCAACCCTGAAGATGCAGCACCCGTAAAGCAAATCCTAGCCTGCCCCCTGGTCGAATTTCGACTCACGTACCTAGGCATCCCAATCTCAGTTTGGCATATCACGACGGCATAGTTGCAACCCCTCATCGACCGAGTCACAGCCGAGCTGCCCATCTGGAAGGCGAGGTTAATGACCATGGCTGGGAGACTGGCCTACGTGAAGGCGTTGCTGAACGGTCCCGATCCACCAGCTACTTGTGCTTGGGCCACCAAAGAAAACCCTCAAGCAACTGGCTAAAATCGAGTGAGGTTTCCTCTGGGAGGGAAGAGAAGAGACACAAGGCGGCAGTTGCCACGTTAATTGGGCCAAAGTCAGCAGACCCCTATGCTACGGTGGCCTAGGAGTGTGTGATCTAGATCGCACGGGCATCGCCCTACGCGTCGGATGGCTATGGCTCTCTCGCACCGACAGCAGCCGTGCTTGGCATGGACTAGAACTGCAACCCTCGCCCCAGGAGTGTGTCGTGTTCTTTTCTTCGACCACCACGGAGCTTGGAAACGGCCTCAACACACTGTTTGGGAGGATAGGTGGATCAACGGCAGAGCCGTGCGCGAGATCGCACCGCTCCTATACGAGTGCATCCCTAAAAGACGACGGAAGCAATGGACCGTGGCAGAGGGCCTTGCCGGCAACGCGTGCGACAGAGACATACGGGGCAACCTAGGCATCCGCGAGGTGGGCCAATATCTGCAAATCTAGCATGGCATTTCCAACACTACCCTCACCTATGAGCCTGATCGCCTACGACCACGGATGGCATCTACACCGCGCACTCGTGCTACCTGGCCATGTTACACGGCGTGAAGCTCTCAGAGGCCTGGAAGCTGATCTGGAAAACTTGGGCGCCGCCGCGCGTCAAGTTTTTCCATTGGCTCGCCAACCAAGACCGTCGTTGGACGGCCGAGAGGCTTCGCCTCCATAGACTACCTTACCACGCCAGATGCCTGCTATGCGATCAGCTGCTTGAGACGATGCATCATCTCACTATCGCATGCCCCTTCTCCCAGCAGGTCTAGCACGATGTGCCTTCGTGGCTTCGGTTCACCCACGGACCGCCGGCGGGCAACACCACTCTATTCGACTGGTGGCAAGCTGCGAAACAGAGGATGCCCAAGCCAATGATCAAAGGTTTGAACTCCACCACACTTTTTGTGCCGTGGATGATATGGAAACACCGCAACGATTGTGTGTTCAACCATGCGCAACCCTCAGTCAGCACCGTGGTGACAGCAATCAAGGAAGAAGCCTCCCTCTGGATCAAAGCTCTGAGGGCTATTGTGCCAACGTCCTCTGACGTTCACTGATGTATTTTCATTTTTCTTCTACTTAGGGAGCATGTAAACAAATCTATTTGGACTTTGCTACTTAGCAACCGTTCTACAATAGTCAAAACCTGGCGGGCTTCCGACAACCGCGTCCGATACCTGCATGTTTGACAACGGCAGGGGGGCTCCAAAGCTAGCTCGCGTGAGCGTGTTACCGACCCGAGTATTGCATGCAAAGTATAGCTAGCTTTTTTTTAGGGAAAGTATAGCTAGCTAATACTAGTTGGAATCTGTTTATTCTCTAAACACAAAAGGATAAAATTGCTGACATCATCATAATGAAATTCGAGAATTTAAAATATTTTATAGGCCAAACCGTTTACTCGATTTAGGTTCTGTTTTCACCTTTGTGCTAGTCACGTCGAGATCTTTGAAACTAGATCTCATATTGATACGTTCCGTCGATATTTCTTGAAGCTAAATGTTATCCACCCGTAACACATGAGTTATCCGGCGTAGTACATAAGTTACCCACGCTATGAACAATTAGATTGTTCTTGAAATAGAAAAAAATATTTTCATTAGCGATGATGTAAACCAGGACGGCATCATGGCCAACCAACCGCTTCTTGCCCCTCGGTACGTGTGCCGATCACATCACTATCCTTGTTATCATCCGTACCAAAAGCGTCTTTTTATGGACATGACTACACCAATGGTAGTCGGTAGATTGTAAAAATAGGCGGGCTTTTTGATAGCCCCTCCTGCCAGCAGACCTCAGGTGCATGCATGACAAAAGGCATAAAATCCAATGCATTCTGCATGAAGAGAATAAGACCAAAATTGCTTATGGCATCAGCCTCAGAAATCCAAAAATCAAAAAGTTATGTATCTCCACTATTTATCCGATTTACTACCTGTTTTCACCTCGGATTAGCCGCTACAAGATCTTTCAAACATATATACTATGTTAATATATTTTCACTACCTTTTCTAGACACGAAAGGTACTCATGTAACACGAGCATTATCCAGACTATATTAAGCAAGTTACTCATCCTATGAACGATTAGTTTTGGAATGATACAAGATCTCATTTTTGGTTATTCTTGCCATTTTTTAATTTTAGATGGTACCACTTTGTGATGGTAAATTTGCCATAGACAAATGGGGACTATACAGTAAAAACCTAGGAAAATTAAGTAGCACTAGGATGATAATGTTCGACGCTTTTTTGTGCGTAGCTAGCAAGCTCACGGCCAAGTGATGAACTCAAGTTAAAACTAGGAAGCCGATCATCCCATCGATCAATTCAAGTGCATATACACGCAATAATTTCATGGTGCTATCCGACGTACGTGTATGTCGCCTAGGCAGCTAGCATGTGCGCCGGCGCCTAAGTAACGCCAAGAAAAAGGCAACTGAATATAACTTGATTAATTAGTAGTGTATTTTGCAGGTATACGTGTACAAGCTAAAATATGAAGGTGTACGTCCGGCCGGATCACCGATGCAGCGTGACGTATACGCGCGTACGGCCGGTCTGCTTGGTCGGTTGGCCTCAACTAAACTCGAAGCTAGCTAATACTGATCCATTGAGTAGATCAGGCCGGAGATGACGCTCGAACGGCCGCGTTTCTCCCCTCGAGTCGGCACGGAAGGATCCAGCGGGCGTCGTTCCCTGCCTATAAAAGGAGAAGAGCCCCAGACTCACAAGACACACACGGAGACTCACGCAGGCAGACGCATTTCACCTGGAGGCAATCACCACATCCATCGACTCTCAATTCCCATACACGCACACAGCTAGCGATCCATCCAATCTCCATACACTCATCCATCAGCATCCAAATTCCACGCACATGCACGTATTGGGGAAGAGAAAGGAGGCCATGGAGGACAAGCCAATGGTCAGGAATGGTGAGAATTACTATTGACGCTCTCCCTCTTTCTCTCTTTTTCTCTACAGCACACGCGCATGCATATCCCATACGGTGAGTGCATGGAGCCGGCCATCAGTGCTGTCGGCGCGCAGCCTGGCTGGTGCTATCTACGCGTCCATCGACGCCAAGATGGCGCCCTCTTCACTACTGCAATCGCCCGACGATGACGATCCGGTGGCCGCCGGTCTACAGCCTGGCGCCATCTCCACCAAGACGGCCACGTCAAGGCGTCCGGCGTGCAGCGACGCCAAGACGGCGTCCTCTCCACGGTGTTCAAGACGACGGCCTCAAGGACGTATGGCTGCCGGCGAGCAGCCCGGCGCCATCTCCACCAAGACGGCAACGTCGGGGCGTCCGGTGTGCAGCGACGCCAAGACGACGCCCTCTCCACGGTGTTCAAGATGACGACCTTGAGGACGTACGGCTGCCGGCAAGCAGCCCGGCGCTATCTCCATCTCCGCCGCCACCAAGATGACGGCCTCGAGGACGTACGGCTGCCGGCGAGCAGCCCGGCGCTATCTCCATCTCCGCCGCCACCAAGACGACAGCCTCGAGGACGTACGGCTGCCGACAAGCAGCCCGACGCTATCTCCATCTCCGCCGCCACCAAGACGGCCTCGGGGGCACGGCTGCTGGCATGCAGCCCGGCGCGGCGCCACTATGACGACGGCCTCGAGGGCGCGCGGCTGCCGGCGTGCGGCCCGACACTGTCTCCACCTCCGCTACCATCAAGATGACGATGTCGGGGCTGCCGGCGTGCGGCCCAGTGCCCTCCCACGACACCCGATATGGGGACGTCGGGGCAGCCGGCGTGCAGCGGCGCCAAGACGGCGACGTCGGGGCTGTCGGCGTGCAGCCCAGCACCCTCTCCATAGCGTCAACACCGACGGTGTCGGGTGGCCGGCGTGTGGTCCGGTGCCATCTCCACTCTGGCGAGCCATAGGCAACGGCGGCGAGGTGGTAGGCATGCAAGACGGCGCCATGTCCGCCTTCACAGGCCATAGGCAACGGCGTCGGGGCTGCCGACGTGTGGCGGCGCCACCTCCATCTCCATGAGCCGTATGCTCGCAGGTGCCGTGGCTATGTTTCCCAGGAGCTCGGCGAGCCCCGGGTCAGGACGGCGAGTTTCGCCCATATCACGCTCATACCAGGCTCCCGAAGCTACCTCCTCAAGCCCGTCCAAGACCATGTGTACGCATGAAGATTGATGCATGTGCTGAAGACACACACATGCCTACTGCGTTAGTGCTACGGATGCACACATGCGTTGTGGAAATACACGCCAGGGCTCAAGCACTCCTGCCGCCACTCCTCCACACGATCAAGCGGCACCACGGCGTCAAGCTGGCGTGATCGGTGCAGATATCAAGTACCACTGCCGAGCCATACGTGTGACTAGAGCATGCACATGGTCGTGCACGTTCTGGCTAGCTAGCTATATGGTCATGAATAACGTTGACTCCATCCTCCTGTCGGGGTAACACGACGTCCACTGGAGAAGACGTTGTATGAGATGCGTCCCCAGCCATGTCACCATCAACTTGACTGTCGCCTGGCAGGGCGACATCGATGTCACACCCGCCGTGGATGGAGATGAACCATGGCGGGCGATTGCCGTTCCAAGGCGAGACGAGACGATACCTTACACGCCACAACTCTACGAGCTTGTGAGACGGCTCTCGGTCACGTCGGCTGCCTTGTACTCGGCGCCGGGCCGAGACGAGGCGCCGACCACACTAGCTGCGCTGACTCGTACGCGTGCGTCGGTTTCACACCGACGCCGATCTCCATCGACTTGCTCCTGCGAGGCATACCCCTTGCGCACCCTGACGAGGCTGGTGGTCGTCGAGAAGTCCCAGCTGAGCGGACCCATGCTACTTCAACCCCAACTACATCGACGCTGTCAAGACCGACGAGGCACGACGGCGAGGGCGGGCGTGGCCGGAGCAAAGGCCACGCTACTCGCGACGCGTGTATCGACGAGGACACGGGCTCTGCCGCCGCCCGCACACACATCACCATCACATCATGCATGGAGAACGCGAAGCGAAGACGACGAAGACGACCACACAGCTTAATTGGAGATGTCCCGCGGCGTAACCAGCGGGAGTAATTAACCGGGCGCCTTCCGAGGCCTCGGGAACCAGGAGATCGCAATCGCCATAGTCAGCCCGGCCGCGCAAGCAGGCCACGGAGCGCATGTACTTGGGATATTGTACTTTGTTTCTCCAAGAGAGATTAATGAAATACGACTTCCCTATCTTTTTCTTGTGTACTACGGTACACTGGCACGCCCGCATTTCTTTTTCTTTACCCCGGCGCATGAGAAAAACACGCTACCATTCTTCTCCCCTCTAGTAGCACTCTTCTACTCCCTAGACGTTTTTCTCGTGTCAAACAGATAACTATATCAATTCCGTGGTGATAAAGACATCCCAAATAGATGGGTAACCTCATTGGTACTGGGATGGTAACTCCTAGAAAGTGGGGTAACTACGTCGACTTCTTGGTGATAACTATATACTGAACAACTAGGTAACTTCATAAATAATAGGTGGATAGATATTAGCTATCGGGGGTAACTACATCGATTTTGTGATGATATCTCCACCCTAACTTCATAAATAATGGATGGATAACCGTTAACTAAACAAAATGGTAACTATATCGACTTTGTGACGATAGCTATACCGTAAACAAATGGATATTATACAATGAACACCTAGATAACTCCATATGTAATCGGTTGGTAACTATATACCATGGACACCTGGATAACTCTATAAGTACTGGGCTGGTAACTATACCTAAAACACATGGGTAACTCCAAAAGTAATAGACGGGTAACTATTAACAGAAGGTGGGGTCACGACATAAGTAATGGGTGGATAACTATTACTTAGAGAGTATGATAACTACGTAAATTTGGTGATGATAGCTCCACATAAAACACATGGGTAACTCTACCCTAGACCCTCGGATAACTCCACATGTAATCGTTGATAACTGTACGTGAACAACTGGATAACTCTATGAGTACTAGGTTGATAACTGTATCTCGTACACATGAGTAACTCCGTAGGTAATGGGTGGATAAAATATTACCAAGATAGCATGCTGACTACATCGTTCGGTGATGATAGATATATCGTAAACTCCTAGTAACTTTATCCTAAACACATGAGTAACTCTACCTAGAACATATGATAACTTCGTATGTAATCGGTTGGTAACTATATACCTTGGACACCTGGATAACTCTATAAGTACTGGATCGGTAACTATACCTAGAACACACGAATAACTCTATTAGTATTAGGTTGGTAACTATTAGCTAGAGGGTAGGATAACCACATTGAATTCGTGGTGATAACTATACTATGAACACATGGGTAACTCCATAGATAATGAGTGGATAACTATTATCTCGAGGGTAATGTCTTGGGGGTGGGGGTGATGACATAGATTTGGTGATGATTACTCCATTATTAACTACTGGGTAACTTCATAAGAAATGAATGGAAAACTATTACCTGTCGAGCATGACAGCTAAATTGTTTTTATGATGATAGCTATACCGTAAATACATGTGTAAATTTATCCTGAACACTTGGATAACTATATATTTAATCGATCGATAACTACACCCTACACACCTAGCAACATCTATAAGTACTAGGTTGATAACAATATTCTAAACCACTCGATGTCCATGACTCGTCCCGTGCCATGCTACCTAGTGTGCGTCCACATGCCCCGCAACCCACCATCCCCAGTCCTACCACCTTCGACCAAATTGAACTCCTCGTCGTCAATGTTGCTCGATGTGATGGGAGAGACATGGAGGAAGGGGGGTGACACATGCCTATGACTGCAACGGGATTGGTGGAAGGAGACGAGAGATCAAAATCCTAGAGAAGGGAGTGAATAATGGATGATGGCGTGGGAGAGTTGACATCTCAGGCGTGGGGACGTGCGGCTTGTCCACTTTGATTTGGACAACTCATTTGATTTAACAGCCATCCATCGAGAGTTCGCCAGGTTTGGTCATTTTAAGGGCGCCTTGAGGATAGAAAAACCATTTATAAAAATTAATTGACAATTGTATGATGGGTACTGTATAAAGAATGAAGCTTTCTCAAAAGATCCAAGCTTGTCCTACATTCCATTTCACGTAGGAGAAAACGACATATTCACCTTTTGCCTTTTCAAAGGTCACTTTCGTATTTGTCCTCCGTCTTTGTTGGGTGGGTCTAATAGGAGCACACCATTCATTTGTACATCGATTTGCCGCATGTTCAGTAGCTACCCGGAAATGTCGAACTCGTTGTTATTACCAGCAAAATCACCACGATGATTAAAAGGCCAGTCGCGGTTAATCGATTCGCATTCAACAGTATATACAGTTAATGGATTCACATCCAACAATTAGGGATATTATAACTAGGACAAGAGGAAGCTCGCTCACCACCTGGACGTTTTTGACCGTTTGATCCCGTCATCTAGCTGATTCTAACCATTGGATGCACCTGAAGTCACGAACTGGGCCAAATATTCCCGAGGGATGCTCCTCCCGAGGTCAAATGTGTGTACATATGAATTGTTTTCTCCTCCAATGAGTATGTGTGGTAGAATCAGCTAGATGACGGGATCAAACGGTCAAAAACGTCCAGGTGGTGAGCGAGCTTCCTCTTGTCCCAATTATAATATGCATAATGTAATTACCCAGCTGGGTAACTACAAGGTACACACGTGAATGAAAAATAGATAAAGGGACAAAAAAAAAGCAATCAGCTTACAGGAAGACTCACGAACGCGTACAGAAGTTCCATCCAATCGATGGATGCAAGCAGCATGGTCACCCTCAGGTAGTGACTTGCAGCCAAGCACCATCGTCGCGTCGGTCAGGTCCACTGCTCCCCGGCCAGATGCGTCAACGCCAGGGTGAGGAGGAACTCCTCGGCCAGATG
Organism: Avena eriantha; assembly: GCA_910589775.1. NCBI lineage: Eukaryota > Viridiplantae > Streptophyta > Magnoliopsida > Poales > Poaceae > Avena > Avena eriantha. The sequence goes on from OU342740.1 coordinate 421,151,084, forward strand.
CGCCGCCGTCAGGGTGAGGAGTGGCTCCGGCCATATGGGGCACTGTCGCCGGGTGAGAGACAGCTCCCTGCGAGATGTGTAGCCTCCTCCAGGTGAGGTGAGGATCAACTCTCGGGCAGATGCTCCGCCGCTGTAGGGGTGAGGAGCAGCGCAAAATGCCGAGGGTCGGTGGAGCGAGATGAGAGGAAGGAGTCGGGAATCCAAGACTTGATCGCTATCTGCTGATGCGGGGCTGGGCGATGGACGGTTCGGGTGAGTCCGCCCCGGGATTTGTAAATCTCAGACCGCCCTGAGAATAGATTTCCCGATCTATTTTCATTTTTCTTCTCCTTAGGGAGCCTGTAAACAAACCTTCCGCCTTTCCAATGCAATGAAACGCAATTTTCTCGAAAATAGTCCTCCAAAGACTCTGGTTGTCAATACAGGAAATCGGTAATTTGTAGTAGGTTGCAGACCTACGGCAAAGGCAGAAAAGATCACAGCAAAAGGTTTGCCGTAGGCAAATCGTTACGGCAAATTCTGAGTCAGCAACCCGTAATGTTTATTTGCGGGCACACGGCAAACTACAGTGGGCTGACGGTAGCTGACTTCGTTAAGTTGGTGGGCCCACGTCAGATATTTGCCGCGAGCATTTCCTAGCCTACGGCAAAACCCGTCGCAGATTTACCGCAAGCCCTATTAACCCTACGTCAAACTAATCAGTAGGCCAGACTACCGGTTTGCCGTGAGCAGTCATTCTCGTACGTCCAAGTAATGTGGAATACAAGGTTGCATAGGTGGACACCGCGTGTCCCATTAGCTCACGCCAAACCTTTGGCAGATTCTTTTTATTATTATGTTTCATTTACCTTTGCATTTCAAACCAATGCATATATATACACCATTACGCAATATCTATTATCTATTATATACTATATAAAAGCAATACAAGAGTATTTTTCGAGACATCTGGTTGATCCACATCATCAGAATTATTTGGATAGTTAGATCTAGAATGTGTGGTTAGGATCTTAAATCACAGCTAAATTTACGTAACAAATATATCACGTGTTTCGGTTAATTGGTACATCAAATCAGGTCCAACACGATAGCATAAAGGCACAACACGTTCGATCCCCCCACCCCACACAAACCAGGCCCATGAAACGTTCCTTTTTATTTTCCTTTGTACATCCTTGGTTGCATAAAAAAGAATACAAAGTGCATGCAAGCCTTCGATGGATCTCAAAAATAAAAATAAAAAGCACGTTGATGGGCCTGGTCATCTGCTCAATTTCGGTTCCTCCTCAAAGCTCATAGGCATGTACGTACAACAAACAAATCATCACGATGTCATATATTTTTCCATTTTTTTACCGGGATTAGTATATATAATAGAGTGAGTGGGCTTTTATGTAAAAAACAGTTTGTGGATTTTAAATAGGATTTAAGAAATAAAAAATAAATTCAAACATAATTCAGTGGCTATTAGAGTATTTATACGAGCTCCCCAACACATGCACTTTGAGTATGTAACAAATAGTGAGCGATGTGGAACAATTTTCTAAGAGCTCACAACAATTAACCTCACGGACAAGTAGATTGCGGGATAGTTCTTTGTGTCTATGCAACTCCATGACTTCCTTACAAAATCTATATACAGAACAATTTTGACACTTGATATATTCTAAACGATATTTTATAATTATTTTTTATAAAAAATAAATAAAGGTTAGGTTACTTCATTAATAATGCATACATAGTTAAAATATTGTGTATCGAGTTGTGCATACATGTAGTATCTCTACGGGGAGCGTATGAAGATAAAAGTATGAAGGTATGGACCAGATTGCTGTGTGCAACCATGTAAAATGACCGTGAGTTAGAGCTACATATCTATTATAGAGAGCACATCCGAACTAATCTAGAGGACAACAAGATTGTAGATAATTAGTTTGTGTCTTTGAACTCCATGCTTGAGTATATAAATAGTATATGAGGAAAAAAGGATTATTTAATTTTTGTAAAACATTTTTCACAATTATGTTTATCATTTTAAAATAAAGGTCAAAGTTGCATCATAAATAATTTATCCAAATTAAAAATATTTTGTATTTTATAATGAAGAGTGTAAATATGAGGGAAAAACATAACAAATATTAAAGCTTGACATTTTCGTAAAAGATGATGCCCTCGCAATGTGAGGGCCACCATGCTAGTTATAGAAATAACATCACGACGAGACCACACAGATATAGCTCTGTCCGGCTAGAACTAACCAAATGATGGATATCAAGTTGCTAGAGGTCATAAAACAGTGATATCTCTAGTCACTATCACTAAACGAAACATAATAGATAATACAACATGATCAACCGATCCAAATTAAGCCAGAGTCATGTATAGTGTTATTTACCTTATTTCGTCCACACAAATAAAAAATGAAAACAAATGGAAATATTTATCTTTACACAATACCAAAGCCCAAATTAAGAAACATAACTATTTTTTTAGGTGACACCAAGCTCGATGACTGAGCTGCAGGGGAAAACACCAGACTTACCACACCGGAGTGGAAGAAGAGGGCACCACTCTGAAACTATAGCAAGGCAGATGAAGGAGAAATGCCAGGCCAGCCACATCGCCTACCACCACACTGATGAAGGAGAAATGCCAGGCCAACCATTGGCAGCCTAGGCCAGTAGCAGCAGGTCGTGTTGGAATTTTGCCTAATAAAGGCCCAACCCATTTATATTATTCAACAATTACTGAAATCCTAGAGGCCCACTTGGCTCATTCATGCAAGGCAAAGAGGTGGGACAAGAGTTTAGTCCCGCATTGCTAGTTGAGTGGAAGTTGGACCAGCTTATAAGGAGAGCTCTTCCACCACTTGTACGAGCTTGAGAAGAGAAGACATATACACGCGCCCGCCTCGCCACGCCTCGTCTCGTCACGACGCGCGCGCGCCGCGGGTTGCGGGAATGCCTCAAGCCGAGAGCTTCTCTTTATTTTTTCCACGCATAAATGGATAATAATTTGAACAGTCTGCGTGTGTATTTTTAATACGCACGAACTCAGTGGAGATTTAATTCGAGCTTAGTGGAGGCTGTTCGGCTTCGGTCGATGCATGTTCGTTTTCTCTCTCGACGCCGACTGTTCGCCTGCCTACCCGTGCCTATAAGAGTGAGAGGTCGCTCCTCTCCTCAGACACACCAACGCACACACCCTGCGCCTCTGGTTTCAGAGCATTGTGCTGCTTAGATCTTCCCCATCCCGTCTTGCGGCGTGCACCGCGAGCTGGGACAGTAGGCCTCCGAGACCCCGCTGCTTCGAGTCCTGTACGTGAGAAGGGCGATAAGGTTTTTGGGGAGCGCTACCAGCGCGACTACGGATAGCGACTGCAGCGACGTCTTCCCCAACGACGACTTCTTCCCCGACATCAACAACTTTTTCCTCGACAACATGGCTGACGACAGTGCCAACGCTAACGGGAACACCAGCGGTTCCTCTACCGTGATGTATATCATCTTTTGGTCTTTTTCTATTATTCTGCCTATGTTTTATCTGCCTTTTATTTTGGTTAAATCTCTTGGAAAATTGCTCTATTTCTCAACAATCCAAAAACCTTATTATAGGCAATTTGCTCCAAGTGGTTTCGTTGCTTCTGTGAAGCCGCCTGTTTTTGAGGGTACGCATTATAAGAGGTGGCGCATGAGAGCAGTTCCCTAGTTTCAGAACATGAACTGCTATGATGCCACTCTTGGCAAGCCTGAGGGAGAGCTTACTCCTGCTCAGGAACAAGTTTTTCGGAAAACTGATACCCTGTTCAAAGCTGCATTGTTGTCTATTCTAGGGGATAACATTGTTGAACCCTATATGTCATTTGATAATGGCAAGGACATGTGGGCTGCGCTCGAGGCCAAGTTTGGGGTCTCGGACGCTGGCAGTGAACTGTATGTCATGGAACAACTCTATGACTACAAGATGACTGATGACCGCTCCGTGGTTGAGCAGGCTCATGAAATACAGTCACTGGCCAAAGAGCTTGAGCACTTCCCTTGTGTTTTACCGGACAAGTTCGTTGCCGGGGGCATTATTGCCAAACTTCCCCCTTAGTGGAGGAACTTTGCTACTTCCCTGAAACACAAGAGACAAGAGTTTTCCGTTTCGGATCTCATTGGTACTCTTGATGTGGAAGAGAAGGCGAGAGCAAAAGACACACGTGCTCGAGGTGCTGAGGGAGGTTCAAGTGCCAATCTGGTACAGAAAAAGAACTTCCAGTCACACAAGTCCAAGAACAAGGGAAAGTTTGATGGAAAAGGAAAGTTCGATGGAAAGAACAAAGCCTCATAGTCTACTAGCTTCAAGAAGAAGACTGATAAGAAGAAAGGTGCTTGTCACGTGTGCGGTGATCCTGATCATTGGGCTCCTGCTTGCCCCAACCGCTTTGACAAGCGCCAGCATGGAAAAGGCAGCAAGACTGCTAATATTGTCATGGGCGACGTTGAGATGAAAGATGTTGGGTATGGTATATTACCTACTGTTCTTTCATTATGTCATTCTCCTGATTGGTGGATTGACACGGGCGCTAATGTACATTTTTGTTTCGATGTTTTCTTCATATCAGGTCAGAGGGGCTCAGTACGTGCTGATGGGGAACGGCTCGCATGCTTCTGTTCATGGTGTTGGTACGGTCGATCTGAAGTTCACTTTGGAAAAGACCGTGCGCCTAAAGAACGTGCATCATGTTCCCTCAATAAATAAGAATCTTGTTAGTGGATCACTTCTATGTCGTGATGGCTACAAGATTGTGTTTGAGTCCAATAAATTTGTACTATCTAAGTTTGGAACATTTATTGGTAAAGGCTATGAGTGTGGAGGTTTGTTCCGCCTGTCACTGTCAGATGTGTGTAATAAAGTCGTGAATCATGTTTCATCTGATCTTGTGTCAAATGTCTGGCATTCACGTCTTTGTCATGTTAATTTTGGTTGCATGACGCGGTTAGCTAAAATGAATATAATCCCAAAATTCACTACTGTGAAGGGATCTAAATGCCAAACTTGTGTGCAAGCAAAGCAACCTCGCAAGTCACATACGACTGCAGAGGTGAGAGATTTGGTGCCACTAGAGCTCATACATTCAGATCTTTGTGAGATGAATGGTGTGTTAACAAAAGGTGGAAAGAAATATTTTATGACATTGATCGATGACTCTACGAGATATTGTCATGTGTATCTTCTAAAATCAAAAGATGAGGCTTTGAGTTACTTCAAAATCTATAAAGCTGAAGCGGAAAACCAACTTGATCGAAAGATTAAGAGGCTTAGGTCTGATCGTGGTGGAGAGTATTTTTCCAACGAGTTTGATTCTTTTTGTGCGGAACATGGTATAATCCATGAGAGGACGCCTCCCTACTCTCCCCAGTCAAACGGGGTAGCCGAAAGAAAGAACCGTACTCTAATATATTTTGTTAACGCCATGTTAGACACATCGGGTCTCTCCAAGGAATGGTGGGGGAGGCATTACTGACTGCATGTCATGTCCTAAACCGAGTTCCCACTAAGAACAAAGAGATTACTCCATTTGAAGAATGGGAAAAGAAAAGATTAAATCTTTCTTACTTGCGAACTTGGGGCTGTCTGGCAAAGGTTCATGTGCCAATCCCAAAGAAGCGCAAACTTGGACCAAAAACCGTGGACTGTGTTTTTCTGGGATATGCTTTTCATAGCATTGGCTATAGATTCTTGATAGTAAAATCTGGAGTACCAGACATTCTTGTTGGTACAATCATGGAGTCAAATGATGTGACTTTCTTTGAGGATATCTTTCCCATGAAGGATATACCTAGCTCATCAAATCAGGAGATACCTGACTCATTGAATCAGGAAATACCCACAATTCCTGAACATACCATTCCTATTGAACACTCGGAAAAACCTGAGGAGGATGATAATGAAATTCCTAAGAGGAGTAAGAGACAGAGGACTGTAAAATCCTTTGGTAATGATTTCATTGTGTACCTTGTGGATGATACTCCTACCTCTATTTCAGAAGCCTATGCATCTCCTGATACTGACTACTGGAAGGAAGCCGTTTGTAGTGAGATGGATTCCATCTTAGCGAATGGAACATGGGAGATCACCGATCTTCCTTATGGGTGCAAACCCGTAGGATGCAAATGGGTGTTTAAGAAGAAACTTACGCCTAATGGTACTATTGAGAAGTACAAGGCAAGACTTGTAGCCAAGGGTTATACCCCAAAAGAAGGTGAGGACTTCTTTGATACTTACTCACCCGTAGCCAGATTGACCACCATTCGCGTACTACTATCTTTGGCTGCCTCACATGGTCTTCTCGTTCATCAAATGGACGTTAAGACGGCTTTCCTAAATGGAGAGTTGAACGAGGAAATTTATATGGATCAGCCAGATGGATTTGTAGTGAGTGGTCAAGAAGGAAAAGTGTGTAAGTTGTTGAAGTCTTTATATGGCCTTAAACAAGCACCTAAGCAGTGGCACGAGAAGTTTGAGAGAACCCTAACCACTGAAGGTTTTGCTGTAAACGAAGCTGACAAATGTGTATACTATCGCTATGGTGGGAGCGAGGGAGTAATTCTTTGTTTGTATGTTGATGACATACTGATTTTTGGGACCAATCTTAATGTGATTAAGGAAGTCAAGGATTTCTTATCTCGGTATTTTGAGATGAAGGATCTAGGAGTAGCTGATGTTATTTTAAACATCAAGCTATTGAGAGATGATAATGGTGGGATCACACTGCTTCAGTCTCACTATGTGGAAACGATCTTGAGTCGCTTTGGGTATAGCAACTGCAAGTCTTCTCCAACACGGTATGATCCTAGTGTGGTACATCGAAAGAATAGAGGCACTACTAGAGATCAATTGACATATTCTCGGATTATTGGGTCGCCTATGTATTTAGCTAGCGCTACGAGGCCTGACATCGCTTTTGCTGTAAGCAAACTCACTCGGTTTGTTTCAAATCCTGGAGATGATCATTGGCAAGCTCTTGAGAGAGTCATGCGCTATCTAAATGGCACTGCGAGCTATGACATTCACTATACTGGGTACCCAAGGGTGCTGGAGGGATATAGTGATTCAAATTGGATATTTGATGCTGATGAGATAAAGGCCACGAGTAGATATATATTTACACTTGGTGGTGGTGCTGTTTCTTGGAAGTCTTGCAAGCAGACCATCTTAACGAGGTCAACTATGGAAGCAGAACTCGCAGCATTAGACACAGCCACTGTCGAAGCAGAGTGGCTTCGAGAACTCTTGATGGACTTACCTATGGTTGAGAAACCTATACCCGCAATCCCAATGAACTGTGATAATCAAACTGTGATTGTTAAAGTTAACAGTTCTAAGGATAATATGAAGTCCTCAAGACATGTGAAGAGGAGATTGAAATCTGTCAGGAAAATGAGAAACTCCGGAGTTATTGCATTGGATTATATCCAAACATCTAAGAATCTGGCAGATCCCTTCACAAAGGGTCTATCACGTAACGTGATAGAAAATGCATCAAAGGAGATGGGTATGACACCCACAATATAAGTTTTCCACAGTGGTAAACCACTCTATGTGATCGGAGATCCCGTGAATTAGAATTGGGAGACAAGCTGTTGGTTAACTGAGAGGAAAGTATCCCTACTTTAAAACATCACTCCGTGAAGATGCAATACTTTCCTATTCTGCATGGCAGGTTGATTTATCTTAATGTGTTCTAAGTGGCTTAGTTTAAGCAGAGATGTTGTCATGCAGAACATCTTTTGAAGAACACACCTATATGAGTCTGATTGTTAAACATCGCAGTCTATGAGAGTTGGGTGCTCTCCAATAAACTCATGAAAGGCTATGGAGTATGACGCATAAGCTCCACCCGAGGGGAAGTCCAACGGCAGCCCAGTATTGGTCAAGGCTTTGTGTAAAGCTAGAATGCAGCAAACTTGCAGTTCAAGGCATAGTCCACTGTACAAGTTGCAAACTAGTGTAGCATAGAGTTCTAGGTGGAAGTTCAACTTAACAGTCTCCACTAGTACCAGTATATAAACAATGTTTTGGAACCATAGGCAAATTTATGTGTGCCTCTAGGATCTAGTGGGGGATTGTTAGAATTTTGCCTAATAAAGGCCCAGCCTATTTATATTATTCAACAATTCCTGAAATCCTAGAGGCCCACTTGGACCATTCATGCAAGGCAAAGAGGTGGGACAAGAGTTTAGTCCCACATTGCTAGTTGAGTGGAAGTTGGACCATCTTATAAGGAGAGCTCTTCCACCACCTGTACGAGCTTGAGAAGAGAAGACATATACACGCGCGCTCCTCCTCCTCCGCCGCCCATCTCGCCACGCCTCGTCTCGTCACGACTCCCGCGCGCGCGCCACGGGTTGCGGGTTGCGGGAATGCCTCGAGCCGAGAGCTTCTCTTTCTTTTTGCCTCGCATAAATGGATAATAATTTGAACAGTCTGTGTGAGTGTATTTTTAATACGCACGAACTCAGTGGAGATTTAATTCGAGCTTAGTGGAGGCTGTTCGGCTTCGGTCGATGCCTGTTCGTTTCCTCTCCCGACGCTGACTGTTCGCCTGCCTACCCGTGCCTATAAGAGTGAGAGGTCGCTCCTCTCCTCAGACACACCAACGCACACACCTTGCGCCTCCAGTTTCAAAGCATTGCGCTGCTTAGATCTTCCCCATCCCGTCTTGCGGCGTGCACCGCGAGCTGGGACAGTAGGCCTCCAAGACCCCGCTGCTTCGAGTCCTGTACGGGAGAAGGGCGATAAGGTTTTTGGGGAGCGCTACCAGCGCGACTACTGGTTTCATCACGGATAGCGACTGCAGCGACGTCTTCTCCAACGACGACTTCTTCCCCGACATCAACAACCTTTTCCTCGACAACATGGCTGACGACAGTGCCAACGCTAACGGGAACACCGGCGGTTCCTCTACCGTGATGTATATCATCTTTGGTCTTTTTCTATTATTCTGCCTATGCTTTATCTGCCTTTTATTTTGGTTAAATCTCTTGGAAAATTGCTCTATTTCTCAACAGGTCGTACCACCACCGTCAACACCACCACACACCACCTGAAAATAACACAGGTGAATAAGGGTCGACAAATGTGAGGGAGCATTCTTGCTAGTCACCAAGCACTGTAAACACAACGAACTTCTTTATAGGAGAAAAAATGTACCAAACCTGATATTTTCGTTTGAACTAATGTATTTGAGTGCTAATTTTGTATTTGTTACATAATACTTAAGGAAAAAAATTAGGTACTCCGTAACTATGTTATGTCAATTATCACACATTTGTAAGTGTACAAATATCAATTTATAGAGACATCAGAACATGATTAGAATAGGCTGGAACTACTTACACTGCACATACATCTCTACAACAAAATGTTAACGGGCACATCAATAGTGAACTCCCACAATATACAAGTTACTTTCTTACTTGCAAAACTAGTTGAAACACATAAGCTAGCTCATTGCCAAAAGATAACACACTAGTTGACGAGAGATATCATAAGTGTTGACTTGCGGTCGCAAAGGCTTGGCTCACCGACAGCAAGTAGAGAAGAGGGTAGATCACCTAGAACTAGAGAAGTTTCAGCTGAAATTATCATCACAACTCTGTCATATTCATATATACCTACTCAGCGAATGATGTAGCTATCACATTTGCTAGTCAATGGCCTGACACCCTCTCTGCTATCACATTTGCATTTGTTTCTAGAACAATCCTACACGGCCATTTCCGAGAAATCAAGTAATTAGTTACATGTACAAAAAATTCAAAAATATATTAGGTCACCTAACCACTGACTATCTGTATTAGCATAGGGAAAATGCAAATGATAACTTGAGGTCATGTTGATCATCTCCTCAACAAATACCTCATAGTTTGAACTGCCAGCATCACTATAGCTGATTGCTCGCACTAGCCTAATGTGTATACCATTTTTTTTAGGTAAGTGAGAACTAGGCAATAGCCTAGTGGTTGGGTTGCAGTTGGCGCATCGCAGCGACTGGAGTTTGATCCCTGTCAGAGACAAATTTCCGGAATTCTCACGTCCTACTATATCAAAAAAGTATCTAGTTTCTCCTAGCACTGTTTCATTTTATTACTCCCTCCGACCCAAATTAATTGACTTGAATTTGTCTAGATTCGGATGTATCTAGACATGTTTTAGTGCTAGTTTTTTTCTTTTAGGTAGGTTAGAAAAATAGTACTGAATGCAGTGCAAGTGCACGACAGTTCATAATCACTACCCCTCATATTAAGAACCATAACACCAACTCCCCCTAGTTAACTAATTTTGTGCAGATAACCAGTTAGCTAACACACAAATATCCATGATTATATACCTCATGAGGTACAGCTGACTTACAGATTTACATGTACATAATAAAAATGTACACAATTATATACCTCATGAGATATATTTGGAGAACATGGACACTGGGTGTGGTTCATTTCCCATGCGGTTAACCTTCAGATCATGCATACAACTCTCTTAAATCCACATGAGAGCGTATCCAATAAAATCCACTCAATTCAGCTCAACGGGCTTGTTTATGTACTTTCCCTATCCAACAAAACAAGGTGTCTAAAAACAATGCAGATCAATTACTACACTTGATAGTTTTGCTTCGGTACCCCCCCTACCCCCCAAAGAGCATTTTTTGTCTGCAAAAACGGGTTATGGGTTTGTTTTGAGTGGCTTCCGGGTGTTTTTCTTTGCGAAATCTCTGTACGTATAGTTGTTCGGCGTTTTTAGGCGGATAAGGTGGAGACTGAGTGACCGACCGGTCGATTCCCCTCAGTCACCAATTGCTCCCGGCGAGCTTCCGGTGAACTCCCAGTAGGCCATCACCGGCCGGCCGTTGGTGGAGGCGATGGACGGAACTGTGTCCTCGCAGCCCACCGTAGAGGAGAGATGGCATCGTAGAGAGATGTTGGAGGGCGACGGCGATTTGCGCGAAGTCCAGTAATGGCGGCCAGCAAATTCCCAAGCCGTGCAGGCGGAGGGGACGACGTCCAGGTGATCTGCGCGAGGAGGAGAGAGGGGAGGTGGAGGAACTGAGCGAGGGCGGCGAGCAAGAGCTGCGCGAGCGATCGTGACTCCTTAGCCTATACAAACCACCTCGAATCTACCCCGGTCATACGAGCGATCTGCGCGAGCGCGGTCGTACGAGACTCACCCTCCACTTTCCGATCCCGCCTGATCATGTATGCCCGTTGTAGTATATGTATCCTATACGGTCTCTAACTCCGCCTGAATATATGACATTTTAAAAGTGAGCCAACCTAATATTACCAAGCATGGAGTGCTTTATGCATTGGATCTTGCAGATTTGTCCCTCTGTTTATAGACGGACATATGCCTAATTGATGTTCAGCATGCCTCACTCCTATATAATCTCAAATAACGTGATGCAATAACAGGCATGTACAAGTAGAGAGACACAACGAGTATAAGTTACACACTACTTTAGATTATTTATTTAATACACCATAGAGGTTAGCAGGACAACAATGCTGAGTATTAGCAAGGCAATGATTTACCCAAGAGAAAGAGGAAACAAACACTACATCCAGTTCACACATAAGGGTAGTTTCAGCATACCACCTTCAGAGAAACTTTTAACACTTTGACTGCTAATAATGTTCTAAATATTTAGATCGGAAAAACAAAAAAATATATGCTATATTACAGCTTAGTGGTCAAAGTTACATGTTGAAGACCGTCCCAATGTCCAAAACATCACTTAATTTAGATCTGGGGGAAGTAACAGGTGTACATATCACCTGAACAAATTGTGGACGTCGGAGATTAAACATGAACTGAGGGAACAGTGAGATATTAAAATGTAGACTAAACGAAGAGGGATCATCCTTCTGATAATCCCCAAATCTTGAAGAAAGCCGTATGAGAGATCTATTCGAGCCACCGTGTTGAGTCAAAATCTTCCTGCAAAAATGATTCAAACAAACGGTTAATCATACAACACATGTCTCCTGTCCAACTACACAAGCAATGTGTGTCAATATGATATCAATTTACACAATATAAATGAGATGAACAATTAGCACAACAAGCTATATTGCAGCACCACCCGTCAAAAGATAGCTATAATCAGCAGTCAACGACAACAATTATTTATAAGCACTGGTTTAGAAAAAAGCACGGAACAATTTATTCAACACAAACAGTAGCAAAATTGCAGCCAACCTCACTCTATCGGCTAGCTAGCTAATAACTGTCCATCACCGCACGAACACCGCCGCTAGCTGTCCATGGCGCCGCCGCTTTCTCATGTCCATATTCTCCATCCCCGTCGCCCTTCGATGTGAGCTGCAGCCGCATCTTCCGCACCAGCACAGGGATGCCTGCCTCCTCGCGCGCTCGCACTACGTGCTGCTCTACCTCCAAATTACCCCGCCGCAGATCTTGTCCTCTGCCCCATATCTATCTTTGGCTATAACATCGTACGGAGTAACTTTAGTCCTTAGACCATGAGATCATGTCAATCACTAACACCGAAAGAGTAACTTGATAACATCAAACGTCACACCATAATAAGATGACAATAAATGTGGGTTCAGATACTCTGAAAATGTTATATAGAGGCTCGTGGATTAAGAGAGGGATTTGTCTATCCGGATGATGGAGAGATATACTCTCGACCCTCTCGGTGATATCACATTGATGTAGCTTGCATATCTAGAGAATTTACCTTAGTTGCATATCTAGAAAATTTACCTTTATGTCAAGTCTAAATTAAAAAGAACTAAAATTTGTATTAGCACTTATTCACCCCCCCTCTAGGTGGCCATACGATCCCTTTTCAATATCCCCAATGTTGGAGACTTCAAAAGGTATTCTCCCTGCTTGGAGAAAGATGAATTTGACTATAATCTAGAGTCAACACACATCCAGGAGATCTTTGCGTCCATCATCAATCTTGTTGACCGCGCGCCTGATGTATCCTTAACAGACGAGAACAAGCAATGCCCAATGTTCCTTTATATTGTTATAGTTAAGTTGGTCATGACTCTTTATAATTTTCCTGTTTCAAATATTTATCATTTCAAGCTTAAATATTTACAAACTAATCTTCCATTCCAATCCATATGTGCACAATGATCTGATGTCATACAGTTTTTTCATGGAGGACAACACTGATGATCCTGGGAAGCGTGTTCTTCCGTATTCAGTTATGTCACACTACGCTGAATATTACCTATTACAAGCCAGGTATATATATACATGTTATGCATTTTACCTTATTTTGTTAACTGCTTGTGTTCTCGTTGTCTACATCTTTTAAGCCGGACACTTGACTATCTCTATCAGGATCATGTTCTGTTTTACTGGAAACAGTGACACCACATGAAGGTGCGGCATATGAGGATATCAGCCACGTGAAGATGATGCATATGAGGATCCCAGCCATGTGAAGATGATGGTCTGTCTTCTATGATATTAAAATTCATAACACTTCTGGATTTTATGAGATGTAAACTTTTAGAAATTAAGGTAATACTTGTTAAACTTTTGATGTGATGTTATCTCATAAAATCCAGACTGTGGCATACATATAAAGGCACAGGTTAATGCATAGGGTGCTAATACAGACATTAATGCATAGCCACCACCGTTCCAACCTTTTTGATCCTCTGAAAAATCCTTTGTAATAGATTTGATCACACTGAGCTTCATATCCATGTTGGTTTCGTCTCCCATACGGGCTTGCTTAGATGAGACAGACGATGACCTGCTTCTTCCTCCCGAGACAGATAATATCATGCAACCAAAATCTAGAGAAAAGTATAAATAAATTTTCACAATACTTAACTTTGGAAGGAGCAACGACTGAAACTATGCCAACCAAATGTGCATGATTTACTTGGTAGTAAGAGTAAGCATGCTTAATACAGACCGCATATTATGTACCACTAACCTGACAGAGATATTCAGATGGAAGGCCATGATGCTCTTATCTCGGCGATGATATCTGAGAGGATGGAATCCGATCTAGCATGCAACACTCCAACATTTGATGTGGAAGACAAGTGGAGATCATGCATTGTTGACTTGGCTCGAAACCAATACACGTGGAACTGGAGGAGGCATGTGATACCACCATTTCCTCCCTTCAAAGACAACAGAAGACCCTTCACCGGTTACCTTTTTCTTCCCTATGAAACTATTGCACCACAAGTCAAACCACATGCCTACATTCAGAATAAATTTATTTTTACTACTGCTTTACTAGATATAATACTTCCTTATTGGAGCTCCCTCGGTGACTTGATTAGTCGGAGATCTTCCTATTCCAGTGAAAGATTCACGAAACAGAGGGGAGAAATCAATCACATGTGTGCGCTCTGCGGGGCGTGGCCTCTTCGGCGGTGGCTGTCATGGTCCGGCGTGGACGCGGCCGACGCTGGAGCGGTCTACTGCAGATTGATGCGGCGGCCGTGGGTGAGGGTGCTCTTCTGCTCCCCGGCAGATCTGAGTTGACCCGCGCGCGGTGTGGTGGCATGTGGCGGTGCTGGTCGGGAGGTGCAGATTCGGCAGGAGGCCGAGTTTCTACGACGCGACGCCGGTGCCGGAGCTACGGTGATGGCGGGGTTGTGCCCACTCGCCCCAGATCTGGGCCCTACGGGCCCCATCTAGGGGTGGCGGGCCGACCTGTTCGTCTGCGGAGCTCTCTGGAGAAGGTGGTGCAGGTAAAGTTTGAGGTTGGGGAAGGCGACACCAGCGGCCGGCCTGTTACAATGCGGCGGCAGGCTTTACAGACCCATCCCGGGCCCGGTCAAACCCTCATGGGACTGGTGTGCCCCCGTGGGGGCTTTACGGGCTCGTTGGGCCCGTCTGGACCCATCTGGGACTGGTATGCCCCTACCGTGTCCAGTCGACTACCGCCCTCGGCGGTGGATGTTGTTCCCTCCTGCATGGCCACAGTGTTGCTACCCCCGAGTCAAGCTGTGCCTTTTGCCCCTTCTTGCAGGCCTCGTGGCGGTTGCTGCGGGGAGATGACGATGGGGACTTCCTGACTGTGGTGGCGCATGCTCGTGGGAGGCGAGTTCGGTGGTGGAGGATTCCTCCTCCTTGGGATCCTAAGAAACGTTTCGTTCGACGGTCGTGGATGGGGTGTTTCGGGAGAAATCCTTGTCGGTTGGTCCGACACCAACGCGTT
Organism: Avena eriantha; assembly: GCA_910589775.1. Taxonomy (NCBI): domain Eukaryota; kingdom Viridiplantae; phylum Streptophyta; class Magnoliopsida; order Poales; family Poaceae; genus Avena; species Avena eriantha. The sequence continues at coordinate 421,166,304 of OU342740.1, forward strand.
GCCGCCTGTGGGTGGCACCATTCCTTCTTGGATGGCGTCGTGGCTACTCTTGTTCCACTTCCTTCGATGTACCGGGGGAAACCCTAGGACCAGTGGGCTAGTCCGGGCAGCAGCGGCGTCGACGTCGTCTCCCTTCTTGAAGGTGCTGCTTGGTACTTGGCGTCTCGTTGCTAGGAGCGTGGTGGTACATCTTTGGAGGGCGCTGCGGTTGAGGGTCCCCGTATCAGCCTTAGCCTCCAGTTTTCTTTCTTCGTTCTTTTGGGCATGTCCTTGCTGTTGCCCCAGCTTTGTCTTCGTTTTGGAACTGTTATTGGCTGTATAGTGTGGTGCTGTATTAATATAACCAAGGCTGTTTCGAGGAAAAAAAACTATTCTTGGTAGATCTACTAATCAAAGACGCGGAAAACCATTGTTCCTTGTGTGCTCATGCATGCTTTCCTGGTTGATTTAGAAGATCCTAGACACCACAATATTCTTGGCTTTCTTCTCACTTTAAAAGAAGTGGCTATCATTCTTTCTCTTCTGTCGGTTCGCTTTAGATCTGATGCTCCTTATTAAACAGGTCGTTCTTGCAATACGAATCCAGAAGTACCACTGCTCTCTCTTCATAAATAAGTGATTTATACATGCGAATTTAGACAAATACAAGTCACTTATTTCTAGCCCAAGGGAGTAGCATGTACAGGTTGCGACCAATTGTGTTGTTAGTGCACTAGTTGGTGCACTTTTGGACAAGTTGTTTACATCAATCACATGCGTGAGCGAATCGTGAGAGAGCAGCACGTGGGAAAATGGTAGCGCCGGCTGGTGAAATGGCCTTGTCCGGACAGCCCACAATGTGATTGGGGGAGGGGAGGGGGACCTCGCACACAGCTGGGCCTGGATCGCCTCCCTCCACCGACTCATCAACCGAATGATACCTACTGCTACTAGTACGCAGGATAGAGAGCTAGCTTCATCACACATATACAGAGATATATATGTACAGTAGTATCTACTAGTTTTATCACGCAAATACTCAGCAGTAAAGAGCATCTAGCTTTTTCTTTTTTTCGAAGAAGAGCATCTAGCTTCATCACACTAGGAAGAGCATTCTTTTCCAAAAGTGACGACACATGAATATACTACACTGCAAGAAACGACACGGGCGCCACCGGCTAGATTCCGTCGGCGTAGCCCGCTTTTGACGTCGGTGCTTTTCCCTGTAGAGGTAGCCTAAATAGCCGTAACGCCTTTGGGCCCACATCGGCGGTTGACGGCCGTTTGGTCTAGCGGTAGCTATGCCGAAGGCATTGCCGTCGGCATAGTTTTTATTTTTTATTTCAATTTTTTTATTCATTAATCTCACAAGCGTTTTTTTGAATTGTTTGATTCGTTAATCTCACACGCGTCTTTTTTAACTCTATTTAGGTGTAATCTTCATTCAAATGTTACTAATGGTCAAACTTTCTAATCGGTCACTCATCCTCACAATACTCCAACCCAGCACACTTAACTTTTCTATTCCTTCCAGATAAGTTTTCATTAAGAACCTTATTGATAATACTACTATATCAATCCTATTAACCCTTCGACCATGATGTCACACGCCTTAATTTTTTAAATTTCAAACAATTATTTAAATAAACAAAAATGAATAAGTAATAATAATCTTGAATTCAAATAACAATAAATTGAATATTTTTTTTTTGCCATTTCCTATTTAATATGGAATAATTCATATCTTTAAATCCGTAAATCGAAATTCGACAAATAATATGTCTAAATTGATCAGAAAAATGAGAGGAATCCAAACAAGACATCTCTATCATCTTTTTGTTATGCATCATGTATTTTTTAATAGTGTACTGCAAGGTTTTCTAAATAAAATTCATTTAATAGTGTTCAAATCTTCAAAAAATCATATCAAAATTTCCCTTTTGAATTTGAGGATTCTAAAATATGATTCCCGCTAAACTTGCAGCGGATCTCTGATAAAATAACATACTGTGAATCTAAAAATGATTTTTTTCAAAAAATTATGAGCATCGGATACATGTAGTTCAAATCAGACCCACTTTCTACCGATTTGGCAGAAATTTGTCTTTTATATGAGGGGTGGATGGAAAGTTTTAAGATACCCCAATTCGGACATTGTTCTTGTAAGGTTGTCTAGTATTTTCGAAAAATAGGATGGTAACATTTTGAAACTTTCATTTGGTGGTTGCTTCACAGAACACCCTGTTTTTTGCACTCGAATAGAAAATGGCCTTTTGGTGTAACAAAAAGGAAAACTTCCTCCTGCAACATTGTTCGCAATCCTAAGATGCACATGTATGCATAATATGGGCACATTATCACAAACTATGCCTCGATTCTAGCCATAACATTAGTCGTTTGGCCTAAAAACCATGAAAACATGAACATGATAGCTCATTTCTGAGAAGTGGTTTTGAGATATTTGCAATATTCCAAGTTTGATATTTTTTTTGCAACTATGTCACATAACATGACACCACGCGAAGGTTTTACATTGTTTGGATCGTTTTTAAATTTCTTATTCCTGTTTCAAACATTGGTTAAAATAGTGGGAAAGAAGATTCTCGCTAAACTTGCAGTGGATCCCTGATAAAATAGCATATTCACTAGTAGAAAAAGGGTCTTTGGTCCAGCCCCAAAATCCATTGATCCCGGTTCTAATAACAATTCGGGATCAATGCCAGGCATCGGTCCCGGTTCATGCCGCCAGGACATTTGTCCTGGTTCATCTCGAGGTATTGGTCCCGGTTCATGGCATGAACCGGGACCAAAGGGTCCCTTTTTAGTCCCGGTTCAGGAAATAAACCGGGATAAAAAAATTTAGAAATTCTCTGCCGCGGCAGGAAAAAGGCCCAAAATCCTGCCGCGGCAGGAGAAAATCCCACCCCCCGAATCGCCTTCTAGTTTCAAAAACATGTCGCAGAAAATTGTAAAAAAATCAAAAAATAAAATCCTTTCAACTGTAGTTGTATTTAGTGATACACTTGTCATGAAAATTAACAAACTTGAATTTCGACTTATTTTGCAAAAAAACGTTATAAAAACTTCAGATGGCCGCCATTTGTGCATACGATGTCGGAAAAAAGTATAATATATCAAAATGATTGGAAAAAATTACGATACCGATGGCAACTGCCTTAGGCCTTTTGCAATTTTTTTAGATTTTTGAAATTCCAAAAGAGTCAAAATTCCGATTTTTTTTGAAATAATTCAAAAAAATAAAATATGACATATTTGAATTCCTCGCATTTTTCTGATAATAATGGACATATTATTTGTGGAATTTCGATTTATGGATTTAAAGATATGAATTATGCCATATTAAATGAATTAATGCAAAAATAATAATAAAACATATTTTATTTCTATATTTATTCAATATTAGTATTACTTAGTCATTTTTGTACATTAAAATTATGTTGGTAACTCAAATTATAAGAACTTGTGACTCCGAAGATGCATGGGTTAATGACATTAATAGCATACTATAGACATAAGGTTACAAATGGTACATAGGAAGGGGGATGAGAAGGAACCAATATGTTAAGCGTGCTAAGGGTGGAGTAGTGTTAGGATGAGTGACCGACCGGGAAGTTGAACCAAAGATTGAAATTTGACCAAAAACTAAGTGTGATTGAGAGGTTTCGGGTGAGAGATTAACCAGTCCAAATATTCATAGATCCAAAAAAATTCAAAAAAATTTTATTTTTTGAAAAAAAATAGAAAAGACCTTTGGTCCCGGTTCATCCCACGAACCGGGATCAAAGGTCCTACGGCGAGCGCACGCGGTGGCGGGCCACGTGGAGACCCATTGGTCCCGGTTCGTGCGAGAACCGGGATCAGCATTAGTCCCGAGTGATTGGTCCCGGTTCAAAATCCGGGACCAATGGCCCTTATGAACCGGGACCAAAGGGGGGTTTCTCTACCAGTGATTATAAACCTAAAAATGATTTTAAAAAAAAATCATCATCCGATCATGTACATGTACTTCAAATCTGATTCACTTCCTACCGATTCGGCAGAATTTTTTCCTTTTGACGAGGGGTGGATGTAAAGGATTAAGATATCCCGATTGGGACATTGTTATTGGACGGTTGTATAGTATTTGGAAAAATGGGGCGGTACCATTTTAAAACTTTCATTTAGTTATTTCTTCACAAAACATCCTGCTTTTGGCACTCGAAAAATGGAAAATGGCCTTTTGGTGTGATGAAAAGGAAAACTTCCTCCTACAACATTGTTCGCCATCCTAAGATGCACATGTGTGCACAGTATGGAAATATTATAACTCACTATGCCACGATTCTAGCCAAAACTTAGTCGTTTGGCCTGAAAACCATGAAACCGCGAACATGATAGTCCATTTCTAACAAGGTTTCCTTACAACTATATCACATAACATGACACCACGCGAAGATTTTACATTGTTTGGATCTTTTTTAAATTTCTTATACCCGTTTCAAACTATGGTCAAAATGGTGGGCATGAAGATTCTTAGCTCGGGGCCGAGCCTCACCAAACTTGCAGTGGATCTAATGAAATAACATATTGTGAACCTAAAAATGCTTTTTACAAAAAAACATGAACATCAGATCATGTACCTGTAGTTTAAATTTGACCCACTTCCTACCGATTTGACAGGAAATCGTCTTTTTCACGAGGGGTAGACTGAAAGGTTTAAGATACCCTAGTTGGGATATTAGCCATGGAAGGTTGTGTAGTATTTTTGGAAAAATGGGGTGGTACCATTTTAAAACTTTCATTTGGTGGTTGCTTCTCTAGGAGGGTTACTATGTAAAGAATAATTGCAGATATCTTATATGTATATTTTTTACCTTGAAGAACATCTGCAATGTTTTACGAGGTGTAACAATTAGTGTAGCTTATATTGAAAGGGTGATATTCAAGTGTTGTAAATATCTTCTGAAATAATATGATGTCAAGTATGTAGAGAATGATTATTTTCACAATAACAGTATTTAAAACTTATTTGGATTTGTCTTTTACCACTCCTGTAAAGAGTCTTCCTAGGCCAATCTTATGTTTATTTTAATTTTTAACGATGCCAAGTAGACATAGTATGATTCTTTTTATAATTGCAGTATTATAGAACTTTTTTAGATATGTCTCTTAGGGTCGTATTTGACATCAATTCCATATCTTATTTGAATTTATGCAGATTGTGCTAGAATCTTATTCAAGTCTAAGGATAGATGATCACACGGTCCATAACAATGTTTGCCCTCAAGCTATGTTATGATGTTCACATATCTCAATATTATGCAGACAAAAATCATTGAGATCTAAAAATAAAGAAGGTATGTTATCTTTGTTCGTGTCATAACAAAAGATGTTTGTAGGATGTCCTAATGTTGCTTCTCCTGCGTCTGGACTTCCTACTTACTCTAATGTGCTAGTGGAAGCTTCCTTTAGAGGATCAAACCCATTTGAGAAGCTATAATATGTCTTTCTAATCGTGGTTTTGTTCTACCGGTTAAATTTGGCATACAAGGTACTTCTTAGAAGTTGTGTTTGCTGCTCATCTGAGCCTGTTAGTATGTTTCTTAGTGTCCATGCCATTCATTTGTTTTGCAGGTTTACCAAGTGAAACTTTGTAGTCCATTAGTTGATGCTAATCGGCGAGCATGGTCCAGAAGCAGCCTACAAGCTTCTTTCGTTTATTCTTAGTCTGCAAGCGTCTTTCGTTTATATTCCTAGGCAGTAGGATGATATTATGAATCAGCTTGGGAGCGGTGCTCATTTCTTACATTTCCATGAAGATAATATTTTGCTCTTCAAATCTGTCAAATGTAACCTATTGAGAATATTATGGACAAGGTCTCTTTCGTGCACCCGTTTTGACTTAACTTGGTTTGTAGCCTTGGTCTAATGTGCAATGTCATGCAGTAAAATCTATATCCCTTTTGGTATATTTTTGGGAATCCTACTACTAGTTTTTGCTATCCTACTACACTTCTGTTGCAGGATGTCCTGAATATCCATTCATAAATGGTGGGTTCCAAACCCCCAAAATGCCGATTGATCACTGGTCCAACCCTAGCGTGGCGGAGAGCGTTTATCCCTCTTCAGGATCCATCAAAGAATAGGCAGACAACGCCGTGAGCCCACAAATGACATGTACAAAACAAGCTTGTGTGCTCCACATTAGCGTCTTGCACCTACCAATCAATGTGTTAGGACTAAGAGCCGATGTCGCCAAACACACTTGCAAACTCATCACGTCTATTCAACGATGTCCAAATGAAATATATGCGGCGCGGCAAAGCACGCTTGCCTATCTAGTTGTCTGAATGGCCGGGTACAAGCTAGCTACAGGTGGTGTTCCAGCAGAATACTACAAATGCCTCAATATATCAGAAGGAAAGAGGGAGCTGTCATACAATAATACATATGATCTGGTGAAATTTCCGGCTGGACGAACATATTCCATATTATTGTATAGCACAAACGAACGCGGCCTTCATTTTTTGCAAAAACGTAAAATGCTTTGCGTTTCGATTCATTGATAGAAAAAAAGGTTACTGTACAACATATATACAAGAGCTGCCACGAGCAACACCCTATACAACTCGACCCACTAGAACTACAAGAAGGCCAGGAGCATAGCGCTAAGGCCACGTGCTCCCGCCACTGCCCAAGAGCGAGCTTCAGATCGAATCGTGTCAAGGAGGTTGCCCACGCGAGGCAGCCGCATTGTCGAAGACGAACGTGGCCTTCATTATATTATACTAGCTGAATGTTTGTGTGTTGCTACGGCCTATTCCAACATCAGATAAACAAACAACATAGATTTCTCTTCATAGTACTCCAATCAATAGAGTAATATCGCATCTAGCTAGCGTTGATCTGATAAACTTTACATAGTGCAGGCCAGAGGTATAAGATCATAAGATTCAGGTACAATTTGTACGACACATGTAGCATGACACAAAATGATCATTGCAATCCTCGTTTCCATCGAGAGGAGATTTCTTGCACCTGAGCAGTAGTGATCTCGCCACGTGAATCCGTGTGATCGGTTGGTTTCCTTGTTGAGAACTGTGTCAGACTGTATATCCTTTGAATACAACATGTTCTTTGAATACAACATGTGCTGGTAAGACAAATACGATTGTTTTTGTATGTTGGAACAGTGCATTATGTAGCACAGTTTGCTTTTTTTTTTTGAAATGGGGGTAATATTCCCCCGGCCTCTGCACCAATTGATGCACACAGTCTTTTATTAAGCCAAAGCGATAAGTAACAAAGTGCCAAATCAAGATATAGCTAGAGTTGCCGCATAGATCAACCAGCGAAATACAGTATTTAAAGAAGGACCAATCATCATGAAGACGACTAGTATGCTGCCAGGTAGCCTGACTGAAGAGCTCCTGAGCGACCGTCAATAGCCGTCCGCATCCGGAAGACATGGCATCTCGGTGTTCCGGCGGTAAAAGGTATGCCCACAGGTGCACCCAATGTGCCATCATGTGAATAACCTGCAAGAAATTGAAAAATCTCTTTTTGTTAAATTTTTTGTCATTTCGACATCTCCATATGGACCAACACAAAGGCGATACACCAATGCGAATCATAGATTTAGTCTTACTATCCATACGTCCCAACCATGTACCAAACATATGGTCCACACTAGTTGGAGATAACAGATCAAAAGTAACAGCAACAGTATGCCATATAAGTCGTGCAAAAGGGCAAGAGATAAACAGGTGATCAATGGTCTCCAGGGGACCACAAAAACAACATTTTGTGCACCCAACCCACTTACGCTTAACCAAATTATGCTTAGTAAGTAAGACCTTTTTATGCAGGAACCACAAAAATATTTTAATCTTCAATGGTGTCTTTAATTTCCAAAGATATTTGCTAAGAAAAGGCGTATGACCATTCATAAGATCTTCATACATAGATTTAACTGTAAAAAAACCTGAGGCATTTAATCCCCACACAAATTTGTCTGACTCCTGTGATAACTGCACCATCATTAACCGTTGACATAAATGTAACCATTGTGTCTATTTATTACCGGTTAGTGATCTCCGGAATATAATATTTAGCGGTGCGTTAACTAGAACATTTGCAACCAAAACATTCTTGTGTTGCACAATGTTATATAAGGATGGATATTGTTGTGCAAAAGATAACTCCCCCAACCATTTATCTTCCCAAAATCTTGTAGTTAATCCATCCCCAACTTTAAAATGACCTCTACTAAAAAAATCATCTTTAACCCCCATGAGTCCCTTCTAGAAGGGTGAATCTGTGGGTTTTACTTTAACCTCGGATAAAGTTTTATGCTTGAGGTATTTGTTTTGTAGCAGCTCCTGCTACAATCCATTCTCATTAAGAAGTTTGAAAAGCCATTTACTCAACAAACATCTATTTTTTAGCTCAAGAACTTCAATTCCAAGACCACCTTGATCTTTCGGTCTACAAATGATATTCCACCTAGTTAGCCTATATTTTGCTTTGTTCTCATTATTTTGCCAAAAAAACGAGAACGATAATAATCTAGTCGTTTCCTTACCCCCTTTGGGATCTCTAGAAACGACAACATAAACATAGGTAAACTAGTTAGAGCTGAATTAATAAGGACAAGCCGGTCACCATAAGACAAGAGCTTTCCTTTCCAACAGCCAAGTTTTCCTTCTAAACGGGTTTCCACCGGATACCAATCTGAATTTCTCAATTTTCTGTAATGGACCGGTATCCCCAAATACTGAAATGGCAAAGACCCAGATTCACAACCAAAGATCTCTTTGTATTGTTGTTCTTCATCGTTTGCCATACCAAAACAATAAATTTCACTTTTGTTGAAATTAATTTTGAGTCCTGATAATTGTTCAAAGATACATAAGATTAATTTCGTGTTCAAAGCTTTCTATAAATTGTGTTCCATAAAAAGAATTGTATCGTCCGCATATTGCGGAACTGAAACCCCACCCTCAACAAGATGAGGTATAAGGCCTCCAACTTGACCATCCTCTTTTGCCCTTGCAATGAGAATAGCTAGCATATCCGCAAGAATATTGAAAAGTATGGGAGAATAGGATCACCTTGTCTCAAGCCTTTTTTTGTTTGAAAATAATGACCAATATCATCATTAACTTTCATGCCAACACTACCATCCTAGACAAATTGTGTAACCCATCCACACCACTCCGGTGCGAACCCTTTCATGCGAAGCGTTTTTTGTAAGAAAGACCATTTAACTTTGTCATACGCCTTTTCGAAGTCAATTTTAAATAAAACGCCATCCAATTTGTTTTTATGAAGTTCATGTATGGTCTCATGCAGCACCACGACCCCTTCCAGTATATTCTGTCCAGGCATGAAAGCCGACTGGGATGGTCTAATAATCTTATGGGTGGTTCCCATAATTCGGTTTGCTCCAACTTTAGTAAAAAAATTGAAACTGACATTCAAGAGACATATAGGTCTATATTGTTGTATCTGAACCGCATTTTCCTTTTTGGGTAATAAAGTAATGACACCAATGTTCAATTTATACAATGGCAAATCCCCTGCATGCAATTGAACAAATAGTGCCATAATATCTTGTTTAATCACATACCAAAACATTTTATAAAACTCCGCCGGAAAGCTGTCCGGACCAGGGGCTTTATTATGCTTCATCTGGGAGATGGCCTCGTACACCTCCTTTTCATTAAAAGGAGAGGTAAGAATACCATTTTCCTCGGAAGTAATCTTTGGTATGTCATGAGTAATATTTTCCATTAAACATACATTAGATGGTGCCGGCGCTTCAAATAACATTTTATAAAATTCAGTGATATAGATTTTTAAGTTTTGCTCTCCAATTATGGTTCCCTCATCTTGCTCCAATTAAAAAAACTCTTTCGTCTATGTTTGCCGTTCGCAATTAAGTGAAAATACTTAGTATTATTACCCCCTTCTTGAACATGTTTAACCTTTGCTCTTTGTGCCCACTTACTTTCCTCATCCCTTCTTATCCTAAGTAGCATCTCATTCTTATCTTTTAATTTTTCTCTTTCAGAAGTGGAAAGTGGAACATTTTCGGCTTTCAAGTCAAGCTCATCTATTATTAGAAGAAGCCTTTCTTTTTCTTTCTTGTACTTGCCACTTTAATCTTTTGCCCACCCTCGCAGGAAACGCCTCAAGTGACGAATCTTATTTTGCCACCGCTCAATCGGTGTCACTCCTTCTATGGATGCAACTCATTCAGATGCTACCATATCAAAGAAACCCTCTTGACGTAACCAAAATAATTCGAAAGAAAATTTGGACTTATTGCCAATATGAGCTTTAACACCCGAATCCAAAAGTAAGGGTTTGTGATCCGAGCCCGAACGGGTGAGATCACGCACTGACACAAGTGGAAATTTTTATTCCCATTGAACACTTGCTAGAATTCTATCAAGCTTCTCATATGCTGGTGTATCTCGACGATTCGCCCACGTGAATTGCCTACCTGAGAGAGCAATCTCTCTAAGATCAAGGCTTTCTATGATAGCATTGAATACAAACGGCCAGCGAGCGTGAAAATTATCATTATTCTTCTCATTCCTATTTCTTATAATATTGAAGTCTCCACCTACCACCTACCAACATAGGTAGAGGCTCCGATTCACACATTCGAACCATCTCTGATAGAAATTCTTGTTTATGTGCATCTTGGGCAGCCCCATAGACGGGCACAAAAACCCACTCAAAACCATCGTTCTTACACTTAATGTGCATTTTAACAAAATAATCGCCTGTGTCTACTTTCAAGACCCGAAGTGTGTCCAAATTAATGCCAATAAGAATACCACCCGACCTCCCATGAGGTGGTAAACAATACCATGCAAAATCAAACCCCGCGGCAAGTTGTTTCAAGTAATGAACAGTAAAATTAGATCTTCCTGTCTCCAACAAGGCGATAAAATCTAATCTGTGTTCCCTAATTGCTTCTTTAACAACTATTTGTTTTGCCGGATCTCTAAAACCCTCACTATTCCAAGACAAACCTCTTAAATTCTGCATCATGAAAAACTTTTTTTAGTTCTACACCTAGTGCTTCGACGAATATTAGACATGTCATAAGTTTTCTTTTGCCTTGTTCTTTTTTTCTGTCGATCTTGAAAAGTAATCTCCGCTTCCTCCTCTAAATATATATGTTCAGCCTCCTCGTCAATCAGATCTTCACAAAGATTAGAAACATGTGACGCCACTAGATTAGAAGGACCACTATCCTCATCTAGCGATGTCTCAATGTTCTTCTCAAGAAAATTTAGAGTTCTATCAGTATCACAATCTTTAATATTCTTAACCGAACACAATTGTTCTTTCAATGATTCCCCAAGAGAGACACCTAAACGACTAGCTCTATGAATAATTACTTCGTCAGGAAAAGCTGAAATAGACAATTTAAAAGTACCTCGATCAGAAGAAGGTTGACGGGATTGCGCCATTTGCATAGCTCTTTCCATCTGAGTGGCGTCAGCATTGGGCTGGTTCCTAATGCGCGAGCTAGACCGCACCTTGGTCTTGTCCGCGTTAGGAATTCCTCCATAAGCAATAACCTCATCCTTTGATGGCCATGTAGACGCAACAGTTGTTTTGTGGTCATGACAAAAACCAGCAGCAGATGTCTTCTCGCGCACAGTAACAGGTGAACACGCAACAGCTGGAACGCCAGCAAGAGATGCCGCGCCCGCTCCCTGCAGCTGTACAGTCCCAGCCTCGTCACCTTCCATCTCCATACCACCCCTCGGCTCCTCCACAACCATAACATCACGGTGATTATGTGAGAAAGTCCCTGCAGCAACGTCTCCCTCTTGCATATGAGATCGAGTTGTTTTTTCATCCTCCATGTCTAACGTCACATCCATCAGTACAGGTGATAAACTCCCGGCACTGTTTGTATGTGATCCCAACCCCTCTTCAAACTCCATGTCAAGAGATCTGGCCACCACCTTCTCTTGAGCTTTTGTTTGATGAATAGCATCCTCACATGGTAACCTAGTAGAAGTAGTCTGAATTGGGCTAGATGACACTGTTAAAATCTACTTTACATCTACTAGTCTAGATCTCTCCGGTAGCATCTGCACTAGCACTAACTATTGCATCTGAGTGAGTGAGAGAGAGAGAGAGAGAGAGAGAGAGAGAGAGAATCACCTGCGCCCTGGCTCGACAAGCACGAGCCAGAGGGGATGCCGGAGCTAGTCCCGGAGCTGGAGCCGCCGTCATTAGCCATGGGAAAAGGGTCGACGGCGTGGGTGTGCGGTGGTGGCGGCGCTTCCCGTCGGCTCACGCTAACCTAGATCGGTAGGGGTGTAGGTGGGGTGATTAGAGCAGCGGCGATCCTCGTGACCCGTGCTGCCGGTCCCCCACCACTTTATATAGCGCGGCGACAGGGGCCCACCAACCATGATAAGGTTGGGCGCCCCCGATCAGGGCGCGGATAAGGAGCTCGTTCGGGTCGTTGGGCTCGAACGGGAGAGATCAAACTAACATTCTCCCCCTTGATCTCGACTTTACATTTAACTTTGTACTTTACTCGTTTCATCACAGATCGATACATAGAGCATGTTTCATCGTCTCAGCTCAATTGCCGATAGAATCAGACAGCCACTACATACTTTTCTATTTTGAAACAAATCCTTTTACTTTTAGGCCTCTGTAGTCCAGGAATCATAGGCTTTCCATTAATCCCATACCGTCTATGTGTTCCTTGAACACATTGGGTGGCAAGCCTTTCGTTAGCGGATCCGCAAGCATATCCTTTGTCCTTATATGCTCGAGTCTTATAGTTTGATCCTGGACTTTGTCCTTCACAACATAATACTTTATATCTATTGACTTTGTAGCATTACTCGACTTGTTGTTGTGAGCATAGAATACTGCGGGCTCGTTGTCACAATACATCTTTAGCGGTCTGCTGATGCAGTCTACCACTCTCAAGTCGGGTAGAAATTTCTTTAACCATAACGCCTGTCCCATGGCCTCATAACATGCTATAAATTCTGCATACATCGTAGATGATGCAACTATTGACTGTTTGGCGCTTCTCCATGAAATAGCACCTCCTGCAAGAGTAAAGACATATCCTGTCGTGGACTTTCTGTCGTCTTTATCTCCCGCAAAATCCGCATCTGAGTACCCTTTTATCTCCAGGGAATCAGATCTTTTATATGTTAGCATGAGGCCTTTTGTGCCTTGCACATAACGCAAAGCTTTCTTTACCATCTTCCAGTGCTCTATGCCTGGATTCTCTTGATATCTGCCGAGTACCCCGGTGATAAAAGCTAAGTCAGGGCGAGTGCACACTTGTGCATACTGTAAGCTTCCAACAGCCAAAGCATATGGTACTGACTTCATTTGATCGATCTCATACTGGTTCTTTGGACATTGGGATTTCCCAAAACTATCGCCCTTGACTATGGGAGCAGGTGTTGCATTACTCGCATGCATATTGTATTTCTTTAGAATCTTTTCACAATATGCTTTCTGCGATAGTCCTAACACTCCATTCTTTCTATCTCGGTGAATTTCTATGCCCAAAACATAAGAAGCTTCACCAAGGTCTTTCATGTCAAAATTTGAAGACAAGAACTTCTTTGTTTCTAGTAGTAGACTGACATCACTGCTAGCAAGCAAGATGTCATCCACATACATAATTAGGAAAATATATTTCCCACTTTTAAACTTTGCATAAATGCAGTTGTCCTCAACATTCTCTTTGAATCAAAATCTTTTAATTGTATCATTGAACTTTGAATACCACTGCCTAGAGGCTTGCTTTAACCCGTAAATGGATTTCTTTAGGCGGCATCCCATATGTTCCTTCCCCTCCATGAAAAAACCCTTGGGTTGTTTCAAGTTAACATTTTCTTCTAAATCTCCATTTAGAAATGTCGTCTTAACATCCATTTGATGTAACTCTAGATCAAAATGTGCAACTAGTGCCATTATGATTCTGAAGGAATCTTTACATGAGACCGGAGAAAAGGTCTCATTGTAATCTACCCCTTCTCTTTGCGTAAAGCCTTTTGCGACAAGTCTAGCTTTGTACTTTTCTACATTCCCATTGGAGTCATACTTTGTCTTGTAGACCCATTTGCATCCTACTGTTTTGGCTCCTTTAGGAATTTCCTCTAAGTCCCAAACATTGTTGGAACTCGTCGATTTCATTTCATCTTCCATTGCCTCCACCCACTTGGCTGAGTGAGGGCTTCTCATGGCTTCTTCATATGAGGTAGGATCTCCCTCCATATGAACTGTTTTTGTGTTGTAGACTTTGTAAATTTCTTTGGAAATGGCTGGTCTTCGTTCTCTTTTAGACCTTCTGAGTTCATCAGACTCTTGCTCATTTCTTGCCTCGGGTTCTGGCACATTGTCAATATGTGGCTGTTCTGGCTCCGTTTCGTGCTCAACAGTGGGTTCAGGTGGCTCCTGACGGATAGGTTCTGAACCTTCTCCCATTGTTGTCACGTGTGGAGTCACAACAGGTGTCGGCACCACAACCTCAGGGGTTGTAGATGGTGGCACAACAGGTAGCGAGAAAAATGGCTCCTGAGTCATCGGATTAGGTGCATGCACCCTCTTCTCCTCAAGATCAATTTCCCGAGCTACCGTGCTCCCCCTCATCAATTTGTCCTCCAAGAAGACTGCATGTCTCGTTTCTATAAACTTTGTGTATCTGTTAGGACAGTAGAAACGATATCCTTTTGATCTATTTGGATAGCCAATGAAGTGGCAAGACACTTTTTCGGGGTCTAACTTTGCAATGTTTGGATTGAAAACTTTTGCCTCAGCTGGGCTCCCCCAGACCCTCAAGTGATGCAGAGAGGGGACTCTGCCTGTCCACAATTCGTACGGTGTTTTGGGCACCGACTTACTTGGTACTCTGTTGAGAATGTGAATGGCGGTTTTAAGCGCCTCCATCCACAATCCCAATGGGAGGGTGGAATAGCTCATCATGCTGCGCACCATATCCATAAGGGTACGGTTGCGCCTTTCAGCTACTCCATTTTGCTGAGGTTCACCCGACATAGAATACTAGGCGACTATTCCATTTTCTTGTAGGAACCTTGCAAAAGGTCCTGGTACTTGACCATATGGAGTATGCCGACCATAGTACTCCCCCCCACGGTCAGACCGAACTATCTTAATTCTTTTATCATGCTGATTTTCAACTTCAGCTTTGAAAATTTTAAACTTATCCAATGCTTCAGATCTTTCTTTGATTGGATAAATGTAATCATACCGGGAGTGATCGTCCGTGAATGTTATGAATGAATCATAACCATCCACACTTTTCACCGGAAACGGTCCACAAATATCAGTGTGGATTATTTCTAGTGTAGCTATACTTCGGTTTGCACCCTTTTTAATCTTCTTTACATACTTTCCTTTGATGCAGTCTATGCATTGCTCGATGTCTAAGAACTCTAACGGAGGAAGAATGTCATTTTTAACGAGGCTTACTATTCTTCCCCTCGAAATATGGCCTAATCTACAGTGCCACAACTTCGATGCGTCAAGAGTTCTCTTTCTTTTCTTTTGTTCTTTGTTCGACAAGGGAACTTGTTCGTTCACATCACACACAGAAAACACTTTCTCATGCAAGGATAATAAATAAAGCTTGTCATGTAGTGAAGCAACACACACACAAGTATCTTTCAACCAAATGGCACATTTGCCATGTCCAAAACAACACTCATACATGTCTTTGTCCAGGCACGACACACTTATTAAGTTTCTATGGATGGAAGGAACAAACAAAACATCCTTAAGCAGAATAGTAGAGCCATCAGCTAGCTCCAGAGGAATGTCGCCAACAGCCTCCACTTCTGCTTGGACCCCATTAGCCACCTCAATGTGTCTTTCTCTTCTTGGCAAAGTCCTTGTCGAACGAAACCCCTGTAAAGAGTTGGCAACATGAACGGTTGCACCAGAGTCAATCCACCAAGTAGATTTAGAAAACTTTTTATACAAGGATTCATTTACAAAAGATACTATGTCTTTACCTTTCTTTGCCATTATGGTCTTAAGCCATAAATGGCAATCCTTCTTGAAGTGACCAGGCTTTTTGCAATGGTGACAAAGGTCCTTGTTCCCAGGTAGAGACTGTTGATGCTGATGCTGGTGCTGTAGAGGGCCCTTGCCATGTGGCTTGGAAGGGGAGCCACCATGGTTGCTGTTGGTGAAGTTCCTCTTCCTGTTGTCCTTCACGTAGTTCAAGAACCACCGTGAATGGACTTAAGCCTTTCTTCCTCTTGAGAACACATCCCTATGGTCTTTTCAATGTCCCACTTTTCAGGGGACATGTTATAGTTGATGACGAAATTCTCGAACTGTTGGGGAAGAGAGGCCATGACAAGATGCACCAGTAGAGCAGGCTTGAGCTCGAGGTCCGCATCCATGGGCTTTAACTTAGCCGCCATGTTGGACATCCTCAAGATGTGCTCTCTAATGCCATGTGGCCCTCCCGTATACTTTTCTGTCACCAACTGTTTTAGCAGCTGGGTCGCATACATCTTTGAAGAGCCAGTAAACTGGCTCTTTATCTTTGCAAGGTACTCACCAACCGAGGCACACTCTTCAATTGAGCCCACTATTGCGTTCTCAATCGTGTTCTTGACAAAAGCCAAGCACTTATTGTTTGCATTGACCCACTTTTGGTTATCTATTGAGTGGGCCAGCTCCAAAGGAGCATGGTCTCTCTTTCTCTTTTCCCATGCAGCATTTTCCTCAGCATCACCCCTCACTGGGTCCTCAGGCTTGACTGGCTGTTTAGTATCAACAACCCAGTCCACTTCTGCGCAGACAAAGGCCAAGTCAACCTTTTCCTCCATTCTGAATAGTTATCCCCTCTTAGCAGTGGGATATCCTTCAGGCAGCTCATGAGGTTGAGACCTCCTGAAAACCACAAAAGATGTGAGATAACCAGAAACAACTGTATGCATTAATCCAACGTTGGTATAAATTAAGCATCCAATTGTTTGTGCCATTTAAAATTATATCACCGTTGGGTAAAGATAAAATTAAATGCACCTTTAATACATAATAAAAGGGATCATGATCATGTTTATTATTAACGTTGGTAAATTAATAACATGAAGCATAATCAGCTTTAAAACATTTAATCACATCTTTTAAAACAAAATTTAATACACTTTATTGCATTCTAGCAATTTAAAACAACTAGATTTTCATGCATTCTATCACTAATCACATTCATGCTATTTACAACGTTGGTCAGAAAAATAACATGAATATGACCAGAATATAACTTTAACATGCTCTCAAAAAATTTAATATCACTTTTGTCTTTATTAAATTTTAAAAGAGCACATTCAACTATTTGCAGCGGAAGAAATGAATTAAAAAAATCATTAAAATTTAAAATTTTCAGAAGCATTATTTTGTACTGTTGTATTTCTCTAGACAAACGTCTCGTTGGTTTGATTTGCCTAGAAAAATCTAGATGAAAATCGTCAAAAACTGATTCAAAAAATGCTGTAAAAAAGCTTCTGAAAAAAAAAAAAACTGTGCTAAAACTGTCTCTGCAGCAGAATATCGGCCCAAAGCCTTCTTTAAATCGGCCCACAGCCTGCCGCACGCAGCCGCTGTACGCGCTGCTGTGCGCTTCACCGCGGCCGGTAGAGGCCCACGGCCCACTGCACAGCCCAGCCCGGCGACGGCCGCCCCGCCCGATCGTGGCCGTCCATCTGATCGGACGAACGCGCGCGCCCATTGCGCGGTGAAAACCGCTGGCGCCTGTCAAGCAAGGAACCCTAGCCCCCATTTTCTTTCCCCAACTCTGCGCGTGCTCTCGCTCTCTGGCGGCGGAGGAGAACCCTCCCGCGCGCAGCGCAGCGACGACGCCGCCCGGCCGTGCAAGGACCGCGGTGAGCCCGTCTCTACCATGCCTATCCCCTTCTATGTCCCATCCTCCCCCTCTGCAAAGAAAAAAAATCCGCCGAGAGTGGCGGCTACTGGCGGCGCCCCCGCTGGCCCCTTTGCCGGCGAGCGCGAGCACCTCGAGGGTGAACGCGCCGCCGTCAAACGGCTCAGTGGTGGCGCCCTTTTCCGGCGCACAGCAGCGACCAGTTGTTCCTTTCCCCCTTTTTTTGTTTGATTTGGGGATCCTTTCTCTGTTCGATTCGAATTTGGGAAAGGGGATGGAAAACCGGGGCTTTACTTTCTCTTTGCTTTTCTTTGCCCCCGAAAGGGTTGGTTCTTCTTCCCTATGCCTCCGCATGCCGATGCGCATAGGGATCGAGAGGAACGGCGCGGCCCGGATGGGCGGCACACTTTGCCCTTTTAGGTTTAGGGTTTACCTTTACTTTTTCTGTCTACCGAAAAAAACATAGCCTAACACAAGCTCTGATACCATTTTAAAATCTACTTTACATCTACTAGTCTAGATCTTTCTGGTAGCATCTGCACTAGCACTAACTGTTGCATCTGAGAGAGAGAGAGAGAGAGAGAGAGAGAGAGAGAGAGAGAGAGAGAGAGAGAGAGAGAGAGAGAGAGAGAGAGAGAGAGAGAGAATCACCTGCGCCCTGGCTCGACAAGCACGAGCCAGAGGGGATGTCGGAGCTAGTCCCGGAGCTGGAGCCGCCATCATTAGCCATGGGAAAAGGGTCGACGGCGTGGGTGTGCTGTGGTGGCGGCGCTTCCCGTCGGCTCACGCTAACCCTAGATCGGTAGGGGTGTAGGTGGGGTGATTAGAGCAGCGGCGATCCTCGTGACCCGTGCTGCCGGTCCCCCACCACTTTATATAGCGCGGCGACAGGAGCCCACTAACCATGATAAGGTTGGGCGCCCCCGATCAGGGCGCGGATAAGGAGCTCGTTCGGGCCGTTGGGCTCGAACGGGAGAGATCAAACTAACAGACACAGCCCTGAAAAAACTCTTTGCCTCTTCAATGCCTTTCATGACCGAAGGTGAAAAGACCACGCCTCTTGTCATTCGTACGTTGGAACAAAAATAACCTAATTAAATAACAAATTCACGAAATAAACTCTGGCCACCGAAATTTCACGGATCTAACCCTTTTTGGAATGCCGTAGACCATGGCGCCGCACCCTGAAGCGTAGCGCCAAGCATGGTGGCGCCGCACGTCTGCCAGCGTGGCGTCGACGTGGTCTCGCGGGTCCCGGTTTCGCAAGTGCGGCGCCACACACTACGGCGCCGCACTTTACGTCTTGTACCAGCCGCGCGGCCGCCCCAATCCGACCCAGGCTCACTCCATGGTTTGCGGCATATTGTTACCCATATTTTGACTAGATTCTGTGGTTTGCGGCACTGAGGGGATAGCCACTGAAGACCCCTCTATGGGTTCAGATGTGCCCGATGGCGTGGGGAATTTATCATTGAAACGATATTAAATATGGTGGGCCATAGGCTAGACAGCAGCCATTTGAAATGTTCATTCTTAATACTACAGGAGTTATTACCTCGTCGAGAAGACAACACTCACGGACGTACCTTCTCGAAAACAATATCTTCAAATGTCAATTTTTTTCTGAAAGAAAAGCATATGAGCAAACCTACATATCTAGTATGCATGAAATAAGTTTCTGTTAAAATATATTCTCTTACAAGCCATTTTTAAAGAAATTCGAAAACAATATCTTCAATCTCAGGTTTTTTTTAAAAAAAGCATATGAACAAACCTACATATGTAGTGTGCACGACACAAATTTTTGTGAAATATACCTTCTTATGTGATCTACACAGACAAGATAAATATGGAGGCCAAAATCTAGATTATTTTCCCTTTAGATACATAATTTTAAGATTTTGTGTAGCCGGAACTAAAATGAATTTTTACCAAAACTTCGCATATACATAGATCATATCACCATGCATCCACACACACAAAAATAGTTTTATTTGGTACTTTTAAATATAACTAGCAGGGTGGCCGTCGCAAATGCGAGGGCGTATTTTGTGCCCCTAAATGACCAAGAAATAAACCTATGATTTATTCATGTATTTGATGTTTTTGGAGAGGCATGCAATTGTTGGCTCCAAAATGAGAATGACGATCACATGTGTCATTTCTACTTGATAATAGATATGTTCTGTTGGGGGGATACACCGGGTAGGGTCACGCCGGGGTATAAATGCCGAGTTAGCCGAGGTTCGGCAAGGTTAAAGCAAATGCTGGCCGAGTCACCTCAAGGCAGGCCGGATCACGGAGTAACCCGGACCAGGGACGTCCACCTTGCATGGTCTCAACCGACTTAAGCCGTAAGTCGGTAAGATATATCTAACTTGTATGCAGGAACAGGTATGTCCGGATCAACTATGTAGGATCCGGGTTATATCAAGCTTGCAAGAGAACAAAGGTATATCGCTGGTCAAAAGGTGGCTGCGGTACGCGGAGCGTGAGCGAAGCGGACAGAGGCCGGACCACCGAGGCGTGGCCGACAAAGGTGACGAAGCCAATGTCTGGTGACGCAGGCGCCGCAGAGGCTCACGTAGCCTCTGCATGGGTGACACGGGGGAAAAGTAACCCGGTCGGCTTACTATTTTGGGAGGAGGCATATTCCCTAGAATATGCCTCCACGTATGCCCTAAGTGGAAACCTAGCCACCCCTATATAAGGAGGGCTAGGGCTTCTGTAGAAAGGGTTGGGTTCTGTTTTGTTGATTCTTGACTAGTTGATTTCTGGGAGATTGTTCTTAGGGCTAGCTAGCGGCGAGAGTAAGAGAGTTCTTTCTTCCTCCTCTCCCCAATACAGCTCTAGGAGCACTTGTAATCTGTGAAGGAGAATCAAATACAAAGCTTCTGTGTGTGGAATCACCACACTATCCCTCCCTGGATTCCCCTAGTGCATTTAGTCCCCACATTTAGCCTATACATGGCATCTTCCGTGACACCACCACGACAGCTGGCGCCCACCGTGGGGCAAGCAACGCTAGCAGGAGTGAAGATCCGGACGGGAAACCTCATCGGCACCGGCGAGCGCATCGTCTCCGGGCTCGTTCAGCGCTTTGGAGCGCTGGACTTTGTCAGCGACAATGCTGGCTGCTTCAGAACGCGCCCTCTACCGCGCAACGGCCTCTTCGTCAAGCTCGGCGCGCACAAGGTCTACGTTGCTATCGATGTGTCGTGCGTTCATCCGCGGCACGTCATCGAAGGAGGCGAGCCATCCCTTAGCGTGGTTCACGGGGCGCGTATCGCTCGCTTCCCGGACCGTGCAAAAGTGATGATGACTGCGCCAGCTGCAGGCGCGAGCAAAGATCCGGCACTAGATCCGGAGGTAACACCTAACGCACCGAGGAAAAGTAGAGGTCATCCACTAGAGAGGCCTGAGAATGTACTGCAGCAGGCGATGGATACCTTGGCCAATCCAGTAGCAGTAGTAGTAGATCCGGCTCAGGCACAGGCCGAGCTAGAGGAAATTAGGCAGAAAATACTAAGGGTGCGAAAAAGATAGCCGCGGCTCAGCAGTCGTTGAACATGACACTGCGTGAGTACGCAAAGGCAAATAAAGTAGATGCTATAAAAGTGAAGGGGAGAAATCTCATGAGTGAAATGAACAGAGAGGGTGATACTAGGATTGAGGAATCAGAGAACTGTCTGTCCGTGGGGCTGCCGAAGTACAGTACCCCAGCAAAGAACCTTAGAGCAGCAGATGCAGCTGCATCCGAGTTAGAAGGTCTGACGGGTGAAGCCCGCCAAAGACAGCAAGAAAGGGTTAACGAGTTGGTTCGGATCGCAAATAGGCAGAACGACGAATTGCTCAGGGCTAACCCGGAGAGAGCTGGGGCCTCCAAGATCGTTCATTCGGCGGTAGGTAACCCAAAAAAATCTGCTAGAGCCGCATCATCTCCTCATGGTGGTCCTAGGAGAGAAGAGGTAGTAACTTCGGCCAGGAGAAATAAACAGATAGTCCCATATGACCCGGCAAGGGCAGGGAAAGGAAAAGAAGTGCAAAGAAATGAGGATCGAAGGAGTGTGAGCCGAGGTGAATCTGGCCGAGGAAACCGCGACCAAGGCAATGCCGGTCAAAGGAATGTTGTAAACGGCAATGCCGGACAGCGTAATGCGGAAGGAGCAGATCAACCGCAGCAGCGGAATATGCCACGGCAAGAGCGCAGTTTCGGCCAAGGTATGCAATAAAGGGCAGCTCCACCGGAGCAAGATAGGTACAATGATGGTAATTTGGAGATGGTGAATGCAGGCTATCCCAGGCCGGACTATCATGTGATAGGATCAAGGTTGGGAAGCAGAGACTTGATGTCTGATGACGCCAGGTTAAAACTGGATCGGTTGTATAGGTTGGAGCAAATCGAGTGTCAAGGTCCTCCGGGTCCACCATGTTTCGGGCCCCGGATCATGAAGGAACCTCCAGTACCTAACTTTCAGTTACCTAGAGGCACAAAGACATATGACGGCAGCACTAAGGCAGAGGATTGGTTGATTAACTATGCTACAACTGTAAAAATTGCTACAGGCAACTTGAGGTGGGCTGTGAGATATGTACCCCAGATGTTGGAGGGGCCAGGAAGGGTATGGCTAAACAACTTGCCACCTGGAAGTATAAACTGCTGGATCGATTTCGAGGAGATGTTCATTAGTAATTTCTCAAGTACGTATCAGAGGCCCAACAGACCACAAACCCTAGCAATGTGCAGGCAGAGACCGAATGAGACAGACCGGGAGTTCTTAACCTGTTGGTGCAATGTGCGAAACTCGTGTGAGGGCGTGATTGAATCACAGGCCATATCTTGGTTTGCGCAAGGATGCAGATATGCAAGCATGCTATGGCAAAGGTTGCAGAGGGATATGCCAACTATATTGGCAGAAACAATCCGAATTGCTGATTCATATGCTTTGGGTGAGCTGACGCAACCTAAGCTCACCTCGAACGAGTCAGGAGAGGAGTACTACCAGAGAGATGGAGCCGGGTCATCTCGGAGAAATGATTATCGAGGTAAAATAAGAGATGACAAACCGGATTACCGGTACAGTTCGCAACAAGTTGCAGCTGTGAATCAAGATCAACCCGGAGCAGGAGGCAGTCAACGTCAGAAAACTGGAGGACAACAATGGACGCCAAGGAATGATGGGAAGAAAACTCGGACGCCAGAGCAGAAAAAACAATGGCAAGAGAAGAAGGACCGTCCGAGGTATACCTATGAAGCAATGCTGGATCAGCCGTGTAAATTTCACACGCCTAATCCAAGTAACCCGGCGGGTCACACAACTAGGCAGTGTGAGTGGATGCGAAAGATAGAGAAAAGTGGTTCGGGGAATGCTCAGGCACCTCGGAATGACCAACCCCGGCAGGAGTTACCCCGGCAGCAATTGCTCTCCGGAGCGAACACGCAACAATTAATGTTGCCTCCCCCTCCGCCGAGGTATGACAACCATGAGAGAAGGGATGCAGTGCATTAGGTGGAAAACCAAAACCAGCAGGATCAGAGGTACCCCGGAAACGAGGGGAGAAATGAGTACAGAGAGCACCATCAGAGTTAATGTGTGTTCACTACGGAAGAGACAGACAGGAAGAGCTTGCAGTGTCAACATATGGAAGTGAATGCGGTAATGCTAGCTATGACGAGGTACATGCCTTGGTCAGACCAGGAAATCATCTGGAGCATCAAAGATTATCCCAAGCTTATGCCTAGTCCGGGCTCATATGCACTGGTGTTGGACCCAACATTCATTGGGCCTAACATCAATATAAGATTCTCCAAGGTACTGATTGACAATGGCAGTAGCATTAATATCACGTATGCGGATACGATGCACAAGTTGGGTAACTCGGAGAACATGCTCCAACCTACAAGGACAACTTTCCATGGCATTGTGCCAGGCATTTCTTGTGAGCCCATAGGCAAGGTCCGGGTTGACGTCTTGTTCGGCACAAGAGACAACTGCCGAACTGAGAATTTGGAGTTTGAGGTGGTGAACTTAGAAAGTGCATATCACGGGTTACTCGGCAGACCAGCTCTGAACAAGTTCATGGCAAGCTGCCACGTCAGTTATCTGAAGATGAAGTTGCCTGGGCCAAATGGTGTGATCACTATAGTCGGAGATTTCCGACGTTCCATTGAGTGCGCGTCAGCAGGGTCAAACCTGGCCGAGTCACTCATGATTGTGCAAGAAAAGAGAAAGATCCAAGAGGTGGCAGCATCAGCTCAGTCCGCACAACAGTATATGCCGGCATTAAGTAACCCGCATGGAAGCGTCTCATTCCAAGCGACGAAAGATACCAAGAAGGTGCCTGTTGATGATATGTTCCCTGAGCGTACCGTAACAATTGGGGTCGGGTTAAATGACAAATAGGAAGGTGAGCTCGTCAACTTCCTCTGTGAGAATCGGGATATCTTTGCTTGATCCACACAAGACTTGCAAGGTGTTCCGAGGGAGTTGGCCGGGCACTCTTTGAATGTGAGACCCGGAGCTAAGCCGGTGAAGCAACCTCTCCACCCCTTCGCCGAAGACAGGAGAAAAGTCATAGGAGATGAGATAGCTCATTTGTTGGCTGCAGGATTTATCATGGAAGTGCTTTACCCGGATTGGCTGTCTAATCCGGTGCTGGTGGAGAAGAAGAAAGATGATCCGAACGTGGCAGTGGTGTGGCGTATGTGTATCGATTACACGAACCTGAATAAGGCGTGTCCAAAAGATCCATTCCCACTGCCAAGAATAGACCAAGTCATATATTCTACTGCTGGGTGCGAGTTATTGTCATTCATTGATGCATATTCTGGTTTCCACCAAATACCTCTAAACCCGAATGATCAAATAAAGACTGC
Source organism: Avena eriantha (assembly GCA_910589775.1). Taxonomy (NCBI): domain Eukaryota; kingdom Viridiplantae; phylum Streptophyta; class Magnoliopsida; order Poales; family Poaceae; genus Avena; species Avena eriantha. Next base: position 421,191,095 of record OU342740.1, read on the forward strand.
ATTTATCACCCCGTATGGGGCTTATTGCTATCGCACCATGCCTTTTGGTTTACGTAATGCTGGGGCAACGTACCAGAGATGTATGCAAAAATGTTTGCATGACCAAATTGGTCAAAATGTGCAGGTGTATGTGGATGATGTTGTGATAAAGACCAAGGAAAGCAAAACACTCCTTGACAATATCAGGCAGACGTTCGCGAACCTAAGAAGGTTCCGGATGAAGCTTAACCTGGAGAAATGTACCTTCGGTGTCCCGGCTGGAAAATTACTCGGATTCCTCGTCTCCAGCCGAGGTATCGAGGTCAATCCAACTAAGATCCGGGCCATAGAACGAATGGATCTGCCGAAGTGTCTTAACGATGTCCAGAAGTTCACTGGTTGCCTGGCGTCGTTGAGTCGGTTTGTAAGTCGGTTGGGAGAAAAGACACTGCCTCTCTATCAACTCATGAAAAAGTCAGATAAGTTCATTTGGACGCCGCAGGCCAATGAAGCCTTTGCTTACTTAAAGAAAATGTTAGCCACTGCACCAGTGTTAGCCTCTCCACTATCAAAGGAGCCAATGTTGCTCTATATAGCCGCAACCAACCGAGTTGTAAGTGTAGTAATTGTGGTGGAGCGCGACGAAGAGGGTAAGTCGGTGCAAAGGCCAGTGTATTATCTGAGCGAGGTATTATCAGCCTCAAAACAGAACTATCCTCATTATCAGAAAGTGGCATATGGTGTGTATATGGCAGCTAAGAAGCTGAAGCACTATTTCGAGGAACACCCAATCAAGGTAATATGTGAAGCTCCCATATCCGAGATAATGAGTAACAAGGATGCAAGTGGCATGATTGCAAAATGGGCAATTGAACTAGCACCTTATGCGCCACAATATGACAGAAGAGAAGCAATTAAATCTCAAGCTGTGGCGGACTTTTTTGTGGATTGGGCCGAGGTGCAATACGAACCACCATTGCCAGATCCGAACTACTGGAGAATGCACTTTGACGGGTCAAAAACGAAAACCGGGTTAGGTGCTGGAGTTTTGCTTACCTCACCAAAGAAGGACCAGCTGATATATGTGCTGCAGATCCACTTCACTTAATCAAACAATGTTGCAGAATACGAAGCACTTATTCATGGGCTCAAAGTGGCAAAGGAGGTTGGTATACGTCGGATCCAATTCTCCGGTGACTCGGATCTCGTATTCCAGCAGGCCTCCGGGCAATGGGATGCTTTGGACGCAAACATGGCATTATACAGATTTCATGTGCAGAAAATATCTGGTTACTTTGAGGGATGTGAATTTCACCATATACCTCGGGTGGAGAATGAGGCTACCGACATACTGTCGAAGCTCGGTTCAACCCGACAAGCAATTCCACTCGGCGTAGCATTGGAGCACCTCAGGAAACCATCCATCAGACCATCCCCGGAGTCCGACTCAATTTTTATCCCGGAATCAGAGGATGTGCCCATGAACATTGATGAAGGAAGTGGCTCGCAAAACCCGGGGACTGGCTTGGCAAACCCGGGGACTGCCACAACAAACCCGGGGACTGCACAGCATGATCCGGTAGAAGTTACGCCGGTGGATCTGATGGAAATTGATGAGGAAGTATTCCCAGTGAGGGCTGTACCAGCTTGGGCATTGCCAATATTCCAATTCCTGAAAGACGGAACCTTACCCACTGAGGAGGTACTTTCCAGGCAAACTCAGAGGAGAGCGAAAGCATACACGATCATCAATTCCGAGTTGTACAAAAGGAGTGTGACTAATGTCCTCCAGCGATGTGTTGATCCAGAGGAAGGACTTGAAATCCTCCGAGATATCCATCAAGGGGAATGTGGGCATCACGCCTCATCCAAAGCCTTGGTAGCAAAAGCTTTCCGCCATGGGTTTTACTGGCCAAGTGCCTTAGAACAAGCGGAAGATCTGGTGAGAAAGTGCAATGGCTGTCAGAGATATGCGACGAAAACACATATGCCAATGTCGGAGCTCAAGACCATACCAATTACATGGCCATTTGCTGTATGGTGCTTGGATATGGTTGGCCCGTTTAAACCAGCAAAGGGGAATATGACTCACATTTTGGTCATGGTGGACAAGTTTACAAAGTGGATCGAAGTAAAGCCAATAAGAAAATGTGATGGGGCTACGGCCGTAACATTTCTCAAAGACATCATCTTGAGATACGGTTATCCTCACAGTATCATAACAGATAATGGCACAAACTTTGCTGAAGGAGAATTTGCGCGTTTCTGCCGAGATAAGAAGATCTGACTGGACGTTGCCTCGGTAGCACATCCCGCATCGAACGGACAAGTGGAAAGATCCAATGGATTGGTATTATCCGGGATAAAACCCCGACTCATTGAGCTGCTGCAAAGATCAGCGGGGAGCTGGATAGAAGAACTACCAGCGGTATTGTGGAGTTTAAGAACAACTCTCAATCGATCAACAGGCTATACGCCATTCTTTCTAGTATATGGGGCAGAAGCTGTATTACCAGCCGACATAGAGCATGATTCGCCTAGGGTCACCCAATACAGAGAAGCCGAAGTGCAAGAAGCCCGACAAAATGAAGTTGATCTGCTGGAAGAAGTGAGAGAATTGGCATTGTCTAGATCCGCCATATATCAGCAAAATCTCCGACGCTATCATAGCCGGAAAGTAAGCCCCCGAATTTTCCGGGAAGGCGATCTGGTACTCCGGTTGGTACAACATACTGCTGGCATGCACAAGTTATCCCCCCCATGGGAAGGGCCGTTCATTGTGAGCAAAGCATTGCACAATGATTCTTATTATCTTATTGATGCAAAGCCACAGGAAAAGAACAAGGCGGCCAGGTCCGGCGAGGAATCTAAGCGTCCATGGAATGTAGCACTACTTCGTCCTTTCTACACTTAGCAGAGAAGTGTATGTATCCGAGTTCCTCATATGTCGGTATGTATGCCGGTAATGAGCCTATCAATAAAATCTTGGTACCTCGAGCAGTAACTCGGGGACTGCCTTAGTAATTTTAGTTGTCTTCTACGTTTATTATTTTTACGTCGGCTGGCGTAAGTCGCTTCTGCTTAAATCGGATTAGTAATGTGTGAGCACCAAGAACGTAACTCTTCGACTTGCTGCTGTCCAACGAGATTTGGCTTCATGGCAAGCAAGAGAACAAGTTTGGAATTGCGTAGCACATGAAAAACGACTAAGGAAAAAAACTTAATCGAGCCGACGTTTGTTTTTCGAACTAACCATAGGTGTACTTTAAATTTATCATGCTGAATTATTTTGAGCTAATCCCAAAGTTTCCAAGTATTGTTAAGACAATTTTTGAAGCTCGGACTCGTAAGTCATAAAACCGAATCAAGGTAGACGCGAGCCGAGCCAAAATATTGGAAGAATGAGAAAATGAAACTCGGGGACTACGCCCAAGTCAATCCAGCATAAAAACTTAGTAGCAAAATATTACTTGTGCACTTGATACAACTCCACCTGGCATACCGGGGATCTGATAAACTTTAAAGTTTTTCGTTCAAGGACCAGCAGGAGGAGGAAGTTCGGCGTCATCTTTGCTATCTTCAACGTCCGAGGCATCGCCCTCTTCGTCTTCATCCGAACCATCTTCTGCGTTTTCAGCATTTTCAGCATCAGTGGCACCAAGGAAGCTCGGACCCTCGTTCCATTCATGAATGGGGGCATATTCGATGAGGCTATGGGCGCAGGCCTTGCGCCGAGCAATCCACTTCGGGTCGCTGGACCATTTGGATCTGGTGCGCATGCGCGCTAGGGGGTTGAGGTCGATCTTCTCGTACCACGTAAGCACGTAATGGAGAATGGTCTCAGCTCCGGCACGGCCAGCGGATTCCCTCCAAAGTTCAAGCTAGGTCTCGCATTCCATCAGTTTGTCGACGAGAACTGCGGTCCCCTCCGAAGTATCTTCCTCAGGCCAAAAGATGTTGAAGATCCGAACTACCACGTCAAGGATATCTTTGCCGTAGTTCTTCACGATTTCCACGCGAGAAGACAAGCTGACCAACAGGTCCTCCATGTCATAGGGAATTTCTTCAGCGTCAGGAGCAATGGGGGTACCCCTCTCTCGGCGGAACTTAGCAACAGCGGTGCTCGCAATGGCGTTGCCCTCTGGAAATTTGCCTGAAAACAAGACAGGAGAAATAAGTAAGGAAATGACATGAGAAGCAACCCGGAGAAGTATGCCGGACGAAGGAAAATAACTTACGGGAGATATACCTGTGGATCCGGGTTAACTCCTTGGTACAGTCATCGCGCCTTTTGCGAAGCTGCACAATTTCAGTGTTCGCTGACTCTAGTTTGACGTTGGCCTCCTAGAGAAGCTCTTGGTCTTTGGAAATCTGGAGGGTGAGGCGCTCCCACTCTTCAGTATAGTCCTGGCCAGCTTTTTGAAGTTTGGCTTGGTGTTGTGCCTTTAGCTTCTTCATATCTGCCTTGAGCTTGGCAATCTCATCATATTTGGCTCGGAGGAGGGCAAGCTCATCGTCTTTCTTCTTAAGTTCGGCCTGATGCTGCCCTGCTTGTTCGAGAAAATGCAGCATCATATCAGGTACGGGCACACTATCTTCAAGAGATGCTGAAACAATTTGTTGACCCGGCAGATCCGAGGTATGAATGTTTGCCGAGCCACGGGGAAAAAGAGATAGAAAGCATAGCAAAGTTGAGGAAAAATAACTTACCCTTGATCTGGTCCAAATTCTTCCTCATGAGGAAATTCTCAGCCTCCACCCCAGCTGCGAAAAGCGAATGATGGGTTAGCTCAGCAAAAAACGACAAAGAAAAATGGGAAAACACCAAGGAAGGAACTTATCCCTTTTCTCGTATTCAGCGAGAAGTGTATTATGCTTTGCGCGCAACATCTTGTGAGTGTCCAGCAGACGCTGAAATTTAGCGCTTCGGCGGTTAGTGGTCACCTAAAAGGAGTACACAAAGATAGCTTAGGTGTGTGCATATTCGAAGTGTACAAAGATCTGGGCCAAGTGGAACTTAACCCGGCTCTAGGTGGGTGCATGTTCGACGTGTACAAAGATCCGGGCCAAGTGGAACTTAACCCGGCTCTAGGTGTGTGCATGTTCGAAGTGTACAAAAATCCGGGCCAAGTGGAACTTAACCCGGCTCTAGGTGGGTGCATGTTCGACGTGTACAAAGATCCGGGCCAAGTGGAACTTAACCCGGCTCTAGGTGTGTGCATGTTCGAAGTGTACAAAAATCCGGGCCAAGTGGAACTTAACCCGGCTCTAGGTGTGTGCATGTTCGAAGTGTATAAAAATCCGGGCCAAGTGGAACTTAATCCGGCTCTAGGTGTGTGCATGTTCGAAGTGTACAAAGATCCGGGCCAAGTGGAACTTAACCCGGCTCTAGGTGTGTGCATGTTCGAAGTGTACAAACATCCGGGCCAAGTGGAACTTAACCCGGCTCTAGGTGTGTGCATGTTCGAAGTGTACAAAGATCCGGGCCAAGTGGAACTTAACCCGGCTCTAGATGTGTGCATATTCGAAGTTATCAAGGAGCTACGTTAATTTTCTAAGGAGCATCCGGCCGAGTAACAAGTTACTCCCCCGGAGGCTCGGGGACTAATGGTTATATCTCTAATATCTACAACATCTTACGGAAAACAGGAACTAACTTACCTCCATCATCCGACCCGCGAGGTTAATTGCCTTGGCAGCAGTATTCATTTGTGCAGAAAATTCGGCGGGACCGAACTTCTCCGGGAGGTCGTCGTTGTGGACGAACTCCGCCTTGTTCCAATTGTTTACGAATTCAATCAAGGTCGGAGGGTATCGTTCGCCGCTGGGCATGTGGGGCGCTACCAAACCCTTGGCATGCGCCTCCCTCCTCTCAACCTGAGCAAGGGCCGGGCTGGTGTGCAAAACATCAGCTGGCTCGGTAGGGGCGCCCTTCGATGGCGGAGTCTTCTTCGGGAGCATGGATGCGAGCGTGCGCTATCCAGCCTTGACGGACGCTGCCCTAGTGGCGTCAGGGGTCTTTCTGCCCTTAGGCTGCTGCTGCAAAGTGGAAGTTGTTGCAGCAGGTTTACCCTTGGGAGCGACCTTGGTTCTTTCTCGCTGAGACTGAGAAGACTCGGACGAGACTGAGGGGCTTGGTGCTGCTGCTGTTGCTTTGGCTGCTGGTGCCGGAGTTGGTGCTGATACTGAAGCTGATACTGGTGCTGGTTGCTTCTTCGGTGGAGGTACTGAGGGAACCTCGGTGGTAGCTGGTGGCGGCGGAGCCGAAGTAGTGGTGGCTGTTGCCTCAGCAGAACCGGTCTCCCCCGCTCCAAGGTTGCCCTCTCCTTGACGAGGTGGGCTGGAACCCGGAGTAGCCGCTGGACCCTCCATGATTGGGCTCAGCGGGCGTGAATCCTCGCCGCGAGGGGAGAAGGGCTGTGTCGAAGTGGGGAGGCAATGCCGGATCCACTTTGTGGGACCTCCACCGCGGCCCTACCAAATCAAACATTGTTGAATAAGAAGATGTAATAAAAGGAGGACAAGTAAATAGTAAAGGGAGAAGAGGCTTACTCATCCGACGTCAGAGGATCCTTGGGCTTCCGAGCCCTCCGAGTTGTGGCCTTGGTTGCAGGCTTGGTGGCAGTTTTGTCTTCGGACTTCCTTCGCCTTTTGGCGGGCTGAGAAGGTCCGGAGGAAGAAGTTGATGCGGCTCCCCTTTTCTTCTTCGGCACAACCGGAACAGGATCATCAACGGCAAGGGGAGGATCTTCATGGATCTGCCCACCGGGGTTAGCTGATGCCGGAAAAGCATAAGAAAGGGGGACAACGTCAAATGCTTCCATCACCTCAACATCCGAATCATCCTCATTGTCGGGCCAATCTCTAATAGAAGAGAGTTTACCGGTAGGTCGCTTGGTCGCGTCCAACATCGGAAGGAACATCTCCTGATCAGGTTCTTCCTCGTCCGAGGTGTCCCAGTCAGGTGCCCATTTGAGGGTAGGGTCGGTGCCATCCTCGATGGTTTGCTGAAGAAACATCTAAGGAAAAGGAAGGGAACAAGATTAAAATCTACAACAAAAAGAACGACATATGATTCAATTCGGAAGAAAGTTTGGGGTGCGAGACTTACCAAAGGAGGAAGCCTATCCCGGCAAAAGTGTTCAATCCCCAACGTCCACTCAGAGGAGAAGTCCTTGTGGGTGGTGAACAGGGCCTTGACCCGGCGGTAAATCTCTGTATTGCTTAACTCGAAAGACGAGGTCCGGTTGGGGTCGCGGCCCCAGCTCATGTGGCACACTTTGTGTGTGCGTTTCTGGAGGGGGAGATCCGGTTGCGAACGAATGTGATCATGGCGTCCTCGTTGCGCAATCCGAGGTCCTTCAGCTCCTTGAACCTCTTATTAACTTGGTTGGCCAGCACTATGGGCTTCTTGGGGATAACGTCCCACAACTCCAGGTTAGGAGGACCCGGAGTATAGGGGCGCAACCGGATCATATCTTCGGAGGTGCTGTTCCAGACATAGAAGAAGGTCCGGGCCCATCCCTTGCAGAAGTCCAGCCCAGTAAATCGGGGGAAGACAGACAGCCTCCGGGGAGAAATTGACGCAACACCGAACTGCGTAAGTTGTTTGTCCTCTGGATCTAGTTCTACATTCGGAATTACATTCCGGTGGAGGCCAAAGAACCGGATCCATAGCTCTTTTGTGGGCCATAATCCGGCATAACCCTCGATGATGGAGGCGAAGGCGGAGAGAGATGTGATGGCGTTGGCTGGAAGGTAATGCGGCTGGAGCTCATATGTGTTCAACCAGTCATGGAAAAAGTCACCAACTGGCAAACCGAACCCCCGCTGGAAGTGCGATAGGAACACAACGTACTCACCCGGATTGGGTGAGGGGGCAAGCTCGGAGGAGGCAAGGCGCGCGGCGATGCCCTCCAGGATCCGCCTGGTCCGATAAAGCCAGTCGAGGTCATCCTGGCAGACCCAGGAGCCTGCCCACGCGCCGCGGTCGGTGCTTGCAGTATCTTCCTCCATCTCTTGCTCGGCGACGGCGAGCTCTTCTTCTGTCATCCCGAGGTCACTGCTTTCACTAGAGCTAGCGGCGGTGGGTGGCAGCGGCCTGAACAGACAGGGACCCGTGGCGGAGGAGGTGCGCAGAGGCGACGGCGGCGCAGGTGCGCGCGGAAACAGAGCAGCGGCGGCGCGGCTACTCAAACACGGCGGCGGCGGCGCTGTCGCGGGGAAAAATGAGGAAGAAGAGGGGGCAGAGGGGCGCGGAAGTGAGGAACAGCCCCAAGGGGCGCGCCCCTCCCCTATTTAACCGCTCCCTCAAGGGAGTAGTGGGATCGCATTTGCGGACGGGCCACACCGTGTGGCCGTGTACAATCCGGATTGAACAATCAGCATCGAGCCACACGGAAGGCCACAGAGCGCAGCGGATCCCATGCCATGACGTTATGATGCAGTTAACAAGGAGGCAGGCACGATGTGACGTGCGCTATAGTGATAACTGACAATTACTGCGGTGGTTACTGTGGCGGCCCTTAAAATGAGGCGATGTGATGATTACCCTCCACATGGGGAAGCGTACGAGAGAAGGAAGAGAAACCCGGATGAGTATGTGGTAACCCGGCCAGCAAGTAAAAACTTGGAATGTGCCAAGGAAAAGTAAATCCATAGGATCCGAGATAAGAGGTAACTCGGAAAAGGAACACATAGCTCAGTGAATTTGAACCTGTTGTGGCCTTAGCAGCTAAGGCGGCTAAGACCACACCAGCTTCGGGGACTAATGTTGGGGGATACCCGGGTAGGGTCACGCCGGGGTATAAATGCCGAGTTAGCCGAGGTTCGGCAAGGTTAAAGCAAATGCTGGCCGAGTCACCTCAAGGCAGGCCGGATCACGGAGTAACCCGGACCAGGGACGTCCACCTTGCATGGTCTCCCGACTTAAGCCGTAAGTCGGTAAGATATATCTAACTTGTATGCAGGAACAGGTATGTCCGGATCAACTATGGAGAATCCAGGTTATATCAAGCTTGCAAAAGAAGGAAGGTATCTCGCTGGTCAAAAGGTGGCTGCGGTACGCGGAGCGTGAGCGAAGCGGACAGAGGCCGGACCACCGAGGCATGGCCCACAAAGGTGACGAAGCCAATGTCGGGTGACGCAGGCGCCGCAGAGGCTCACGTAGCCTCTGCATGGGTGACTCGGGGGAAAAGTAACCCGGTCGGCTATGTCCTAAGTGGAAACCTAGCCACCCCTATATAAGGAGGGCTAGGGCTTCTTTAGAAAGGGTTGGGTTCTGTTTGGTTGATTCTTGACTAGTTGATTTCTGGGAGATTGTTCTCAGGGCTAGCTAGCGGCGAGAGTAAGAGAGTTCTTTCTTCGTCCTCTCCCCAATACAGCTCTAGAAGCACTTGTAATATGTGAAGGAGAATCAAATACAAAGCTTCTGTGTGTGGAATCACCACACTATTCCTCCCTGGGTTCCCCTAGTGCATTTAGTTCCCACATTTAGCCTATACATGGCATCTACCGTGACACCACCACGACATGTTCACAATTATTGATGAAACATAAATTATTTCCTAGTTATTATGTATGACGGGTTAATACGGAAATGCACATTTAATCCCATGTGCATGCTCCCTTTATTAAAAAAACATAATTCAAAATGTTTAAAAAAATCGGAAAAAGTATATTCGTGTGCATTCTACACATTCTATGGGCACACGTGCGTTTCCACAAAAAACCAATATGTTTTATGAATTGTGTAAAAAAACATGTCTCGTGGAGAGCCTTATTTTAACACCTAAATTTGTCCTTGTCCAGAAGCCACACAAAATGTTTATTTTTCGTGAAACGACCTTGTGAGCACCTAAAATATGGAGATGTACGCGTGCTGCTTTTTTAATATTTTTGACATTTCAAAATTTAAACAGTTAAAGTTCTACAATATTTTTATATAATTTTGAATAAGGAAATATGCATGTATTTGTTGAATATATAATAGGAAATCTTATTATGAATTACTGTGAAAAAAATATTTTTTATTGACACATCCCTAAATGTATAACCGTTTTTTATTGTGGAAGTGCATCACTAATTACTAACCATTGAGCCTCCCCCTCTATGCAAACCGTGAACTTGGTACATTCCTTCCATTTGATACAATTTTTTTGTCATTTTAACTATATCATTGTGCCAAAATCGACTTAGAATACTCCGGTCTAGTTTTTTCTATGCACATCTTGGAGAACCACCAGATGAGATGATGTATCCTTTGAGTGATGCGTTCTTACCATGCCGCATTGTACATAACATGTCTTACATGTTTTCGAGGTGCATGTTTCCAGCCGAGCGTGCTTGGCAAATAATTCTTGTTCCATCCGACCCATAGTTTTAAAAACCTGACCGGTTCGGTGGTTTAACCGGAAAAAACCTGAACCGGTGACCTCACCGGTTTTTTAAGAGGCACCGGTCCAAATAGCAAAAAACCAGGAAAGAAGAAGAAGTTGCAAGAGATATCAAACTCCAGAACTTATCTTAGATAGAAATAACACCATATAAGGTAGAATACCACTTGATCACACCATGTTTTGCGCTTACATATTGAAATATACGCTTAATATATATTTTATTATTATTTTGTTCCGATTTTTGCTTAAAGTTTAATTAAAAGGAATGGTTTTTTGTCGCCATCGAACCGAATGAACCACTGGTCCGACAAGTAAAAACCTGAACCGATAGCCTCACCGGTTCGATCACCGGTCTGGTTTTTTAAACTATGATCTGACCTCGTGGATATTGACTCCATGGCTTTTCATAGGTGATATCGACTCCATCGGTATACGTTTGATTTTTTTTATTTTGGAAAGAGTCCATGAGCTATACGTCTCATTAAGACCTAAGCCGTTAAGTTGTCTACGTAGATGCAAATCGAGATAAAATGTCTAAGGTGCCAGGCTCCACACGTATCCTGGCAATTTACATATGCCCACGCTTTCTCCGTAAGGAAATAATACAATTGATCAAAAGGGATCAAGAGGATCATCTCACTGTCATTTTGTATTTATCGACATTGACAAATAAGTGTGTTTTTCTCAATCAAAATCACGTCCATATTTTTTTTGGAATCGCGAGTCGATTTCCATTTCAATAAAACGGACTATGATTGGTATTTGTAGTACCTGATTTAGTATACGGTCTCTATGTGAAGCTGAATAAACGACCACATAGCTCCACGTACGGGGTACTTTAGTTTAGGTCGGCCAGCCGAACGGAAGTCCACGCACGTTTTTTTTACCAGGTACGGGATCTACCTTAAAAGTCTAAATTCAGTTTCCATTTAACTTACGTGTCATATATATACTCACGCATTTTTTTGTTTTAATATTAACCGTTAATATGCAGATCAACATAGTATATTTTATAAGCCTATGTGGATCAACTTGGTGCCTCTAAAAACATCCTTATATTGCTTTTAGTATATAATAGATTTTCGATTTTTTTACAACAAGCCTCTAGTGAGCCCCAGTTAGAAACGACACACTCAGATAACTATCACTAGGTCCGCTTATTCACATAGCTAGTGTTCCATCAGAATACTGCGAACGCCTCAAGATATCAGAAGGAGAGAGAGGGAGCTGTCATACAATAATACATTTGATCTGGTGAAATTTCTGGCTGGAAGAACTTATTCCATATAATTGCATAGCACAAACGAACGCGGCCTTCATTATAATATGCCAACAAAAGATGTAATAACAAAAAATAAACAGAAGACTTTTGCTTCGGTACCCCCCCCCCCCCCCCCTTCCCAAAGACAAAGAAATTCAGCGCTAGCGGGTTTTGGGTTCCTGCTCCAGGTGGCGACGAGGTGAATATGGGGACCGTACTGGCTACGTATACGATAGCGGCATACGTGATCAGACGGGACTGTAATTAATCTGTAGAGAGGAGGACATACGAGGAGGTCAGGATCGGTTGTGAGCGTACATGACCGTGTGGAGCGTACGTGACCGTGCAGATCACGTCGGCCTGGATGTAGGTGTGGACGGTCGTCGTGGAGGAGGGAGCGAGGGAAGGTGGAGGAACTGCGCGAGGGCGGTGGCTATCTACTCTCTCTCCAGCGATGGCGGCCGGCGTGATCTGCGTGGTCATGTACGTCGCAACCTCCTCGTGTGCCCTCCTCGCAACCAATCAATTACAATCCCGCTTGATCACGCATATCCCGGACCCGAAACACATTACCGCTAAATTTCTTTTTGTTGGGGGGGGGGGGGGAGGGGGGGGGGGGCGGGGGTACCGAAGCAAGGCTCGAATCGATCCTATATTGAGTACCTAAGCGCTGACAAAACTCGTAAGCACGACCCAATTTTTTTCTACTATATTTCACGTGACGCGTGAGGTACCTACCGGTATCGATCTGCTTATTCAAATGGGGACTTTATTCAAATAAATTATGGACGATAAATTTTGATTTGCATGCAACCAGCCCACAAGTTGTTCATTTGTTTTATTGTGAAAGCGATGCATACTCCCTACTTCCGATTGAGCTAATAATTTAGTAGTGCTACTAATGCTACAATTACGGAAGCATTTTATGCAATCACTACAAGGATTCGGGTCTATTGCAACGACAAGATTCGTGGCAATAAGAGCCAAATCGTGGCAATAGGTACCTATTGCAACGACATGACTTTCGTTGCCAAGCGTTGCGACAAGACGTATGGTAATAGGTTACTGCCACAAAAACCAAATCGTGGCAAGAAATTGTGTTATTGCAACGCCGGTGCGCCAAGTTGCCACATTTTATCTCGTAGCAGTACTTGCTTAATACCACAATTTGGTTCGTGGGAATAGCTTAATGCAACAGCGATCAAAATCATGGTGATTGGTCTTTTTGTGGCGATAGGCATTTGTGGCAATAGCCTATTCCAACAACACTTGTTTCATGGAAGATGCCCTTCCGTGGCAATAGCCAGTTGTTGCAATAGACCTGAACTCTATAGCAACAACTCTTGCTTTCGTGGGTACACCTCTTTCGCCGCAAACCTTATGTTTGTGGCATTAAGTTATAGCAACAACTCTCGAAATCGTGGTAACAAAAAATTGCAATGTACTAGTTTTGGTGGTGATAGACAGTTATTACAACGAACAAAATGTGCGTAGCGAGAAGCTATTACGACAATGCAAACGATTCGTCGCGAAAGGACTGTTTCAACAAAGCTGGATTTTGTGGCGCCAAGTGGTTATCACAACAACCGAAATGTTTGTCTCGATAAACTATTGCGACAATACAAGCGATTCGTGGTGAAAGGACTATTTCAACAAAGTTGAATTTGTTGGCGGCAAATGGTTATCACAACGGCCAAAATATTTGTGGCAGGCAACTATCGCAACAATACAAACATTTCATGGCAACTTCCTACTGCAACACAACTGGTCGGCATGGCGACTAAGATACGACGCAACACTATATTTTTCGTGGTACTAACCTATTGCAATAGAAACTAGGTTGTGGTAATAGACTATTGCAATCCAAAAAAAAGCATTCAATTACATGATTCGAACCATAGGTATCTGATATAGATTCATAGAATATCATATTTCGCATAGCAAAATCCATAAATAATTCAGCATTCATTCAACAAATTGAATGTGCTATCCTAATCAAGTGCAAAGATTAAACTATCCATGCAGCATAGTGAATGCCCAGTCCAGTTAAATATTTGAATCCTGCAATCAAAGAATGAAGAAATTGTTCAGCTCAACTTAATCAGTCCAACATAACATAAGCAATAAATTATTTCAGCATTGTTGTAATTTTCAGTTATGTAGTCTATCAATATGTCTTTGTTCTAGTCAAATATTTAAGGGTTAATTGGATTCATGCCACTGCAACTTTCACCGATTGGAGAAATGCCATTACAAAACCCAATGTTGAGAATATGCCACTCCAACTTTGTCGTACCTCTACCTATGCCATTTTCTCTAATACAAGACCAAATACAGACTTATACTCCAATATATACCTATATACTACCGTACAGAGAGTTAAAAAAAAGAAAAACACACACAGGTTATAAGTCATACCCTAGCTGGAACCACACCATAATTCCCCTCTAGAACAGAGGCGCACAAACCTAGGCGCAAAAAGTCACACTACAGCAAAAATTAGAGACATCCATAGTTTACAGCAACTTCAGATGTCATTTTAAGGGTCCATGTATGCCCGGAATTTGCCAAACAATGAATAGTAGACTCATATTAGTGTGTTTGATTTACTGTTAATTTTTCAGATTTTTCTGAGCAAATCAAATATCTAGCCAAAATTTGAATGCTTTGAATTTTTGGCGTTGGGTAAGACATGAAAGTGATGTCCAAATTTGGGCACAGGGGTAGTATAGTCAATACCGAAATGCACATTTAAATACAAGTATTTTTTTGAACCGTTATTCACTTAAGTCAATAAAATGGCATAGGTGGAAGTATGAGAAAGTTGGAGTGGCATATTGGAGATATAACCAGTGCCGTCAATGAGAGCGTGCGACCTGTGCTTGCGCACAGGTCCCCCAAAAATCTGGGGCCCCCGATTAATTAGGCCATGTTGTAGGGCATCTCCTTCAGTTCCGCTTTTTTTCTAGATTGTTTGTGTAGTTTTTCTGCTCCTGAAGCTAGCGGGCAAAGCCAACAGCCTAATAATTGTTCTCCCATAGGTTCTGCTCTCTTCCCAGGTTCATTATTGGTGGTAAAATCATCATAGATTTGCGATCGGTCTCGTCCCCAACGCCAATGCCATTAGGATTAGGGAATATGGATTAGGAGCCGAGCAACATTTGAGAAAAAAGGTGCACCTCCAACATGAGGTTCTGACCTCGCCTAATTCAATTGTGAGGGCTTAGACGGACGCCCCGATCGCTGAAAGGAGAAATCAGTCTCCGTCGGTTCAGGGCTGTTGCTCGCCCCAGTTTGACAGTTTCGATTTCACCGACATAGTAGCGGATAGCAGTCTAGCAGATCAAGGTATAAATGACTTGAGTTTGTATAAATCCACGTGTATCACTGACCATAGAGCATTTGCATATAACACTGAATCAAGGTAACTATATATAACAGTGGCCTATGTCAACTCAATTAATGTATAGATAAAATTTAAAGACTTATAGTTTAGAACTTATGCCCAAGATGACAAATAGAAGTGTAACCAAATAAAGGTCGACATGAAGAAAAACCAAGGTTGTGACTTACCATTGCTCGAAACTGTCTATTGTTCTTTGTTGCAGCTTGTATGAGCGCCTTTTGAGAAATAATATGGTGCCTTGTACCTACAGCCCCGGTAGGAGTAGCGGTCTTTAGAAGAGTATTTTGCCGGTTTGGAGTGCTATTTTCTTTGCCAGTCGTTTTCTTGGGCGTCTACAATAGAAGTGCGCTTTTAGCAACACAAGTAAGCAAAATTAATCTTACAAGTTCACAAGCATATGACTATAATCACCTGATTAGCTTGCGTCTGTTTGGTTCCCATCTGTTCGCTCAACTGTGCAAACTTTGACATCATGTTTCTCTCAAATTCCATTCTTGATTTTCGCTCCTCTTCCAACAATCTATCCCTTTCAGCACGCTCCTCTTCCAACAATTTTTCTCTTTCAACACGCTCTTCTTTTAACTTCTCCTCCAGGTTTTCTCTCTCAGCACACTCCAAGTTAATCCTCTCTTGTGTGCTTTCACGTTCAGCTAGTAATTGATCTTGTAATTCAGTGACCCGATTAGTGAGCACAGAGTTTACCTTTTGGGTCTCTGCTTGGATACGGGCTTGATCTTCAAGCTGGGACCTAATCCTTTCAGAACCACTTGGTGGTTTGGCCATGTATCCATACCCACGAGGCTGCGATGACTTGCATTTCAGAGTGTCTTTGTATGCAGTCTGGAAAATATTGCTTCTTTGTTCACTTGAAATTGGACCTTGAGTTTCATTTTCTTTGTTTTGAATCTCTTCACATGCTTTGTCCTAAATACGACAAGTACAATCCAATAAGATGAAGAAGCATCCACGATGCACAATAGTAAAGAACTAGAGAATAAGCAAAATTCATTTTACTCACATAAACAGCCCGCGAGTCTTGGTTAGCCCATGTTCCATTTTTCATATGGGCTAGTTCCCAAAGAGCAATACAATCTGGCTCTTCTCCAGTTTCCAAGTTTCTCTGCAAGTAGTATAACATGAGATGCTTGGAACATGAAAGCATAGTTAGCGGCGAACCATACATATTTAGTTACGACTCATACCTTCTCAAAACTTAGTTGTGAGTACGATTTTGATCCAACTATGTGTTTTGTCTTCAGTTTCTTGCGGTTATCAGAGTTCTTTTGGCTAATTTCCTGTCCATTTATTGAAACAAAATATAACCGGTCAAACAAGCCCTTTCATCTAAGTTCACAGTTCATAAACAGTGAGATTAGAGATAACCTGAAATTTTGCATCAGTGCCAAAGAACTCAATCAGCCATTCCCATTCTTCTCGCTGTAAATCTTCCGGCACATTAGCCAATCTAGCAGCATCTGTTTTGTATGCCTTGTAAGTGGAGCTCAGAGTTGCTCGCCAGCCTCTATACCGCTCGTTTGCAATTTTGAGGATTTTTTCCTCTACTTCTACTGTATCTTGCAATGCCCATCTATCTTGTAATGCATAGAAGAAATGCATATACTAAATTAGTGCATTATCAATGGTAAACTAAATATCACATGTGAAAAAGGTTGTACGTACTATCATATGCACAACAATCTGTCGATGGATGGTAGGGTGAATGTCCGACCACCTTCTCACTCCAATGAGTGGTAACTTTCTTTTCATTATGACTACCACGTCATCCAGGAATGAGCGGTAGTTGATTCCTACTGTACCAGCCAAATGTTCAGAGAATGCAATATTAAGCTTTTCTGATCCATTGGCATAACGCTTCTTAGATGCTTTTAAACCCTTGAGAACACCTCGCCCCTTCTTCTTCTGTCCATTAGTTTCTACAACCCAAATCCTACAGGAAATATTGCATTTCTCGGTATTTGATTATAAGAAACCAAGACACACATATAAACCAAAATTGGTACCATTCTGTAGTTGTTCACGGTTGCGTCGAGCATGGGATGGCCATTCGTCAAGTGCGCACATGTCATTAGCAGACACTGGAGTGTCAGATTGTTCTTGAGTTTCTGCATAAGGTTTAAGAGTTGTCAAGATTAAGCAATCTAGTATTTTCTGCATTATAGCAAATGGTAGAGGCAGCTTAAATGTCATAAGTTTTTACCAGATCTTCGTTCTCCATGTTTGTTTTTGTATGCTATTATACTTTCCATCCTTGTTACGAAAACAGATCCTTTCTTTACTGAACACATGAAAAATTAATGGACTTAGCATTATCAATGTGCACCATTCAGAATAGTGATTTAGAATTAAGGAAGTTGTGTACCTTGCGGAAAGGAGTAATGTGAATCATCTTCTTCCTCTGAAGCTTGCACTCGGAATGACAGCAACTACTATACTCTGTAGCTCCGCCCCTGTACCTGACTATTGGTCAAGGCTAGACTGAAAAATCACATAGTGCAAAGAAATGACAGGAAAAGATAGTATTATCTCCGATATGATTACTAGGATCTACAACATAGCAGTATTGGCGGTAATATATGACTAATAGAATCAAGCAGTAGGCTGAAGAGAGCTTCTTTGAATGCAGATAGTGATGCTATTGACTTTAATGCAGGTCTAATGCAGCTGCTATGTTATTTCTAATAGGACTGGTTTTACGGAGATAAGGCAAAATGACACGAGATAAGAGTTGGATGGATCGGGAAAGAGATTCCGTTGAGTGGCAAACAGGAATGAAGGATTTCTTGAATTTTGCTTTCGATGGTGCTCATCAAAACTCGACTGCCCCATGCCCCTGTAGGAAATGTAATATTGTTCACAAAAAGAAAAGGGATGTTCATAGTGACTTGCTGCGCCATGGGATGGATCCGACCTACACTCACTGGATGTACCATGGTGAACAATCCGATGAGGGAAGCATGGATGAAGATTCTGATAATGAAGACGCTATAAATGATGGTGCTGCAGTATGCGACATGCTCAATACTCTCATAAGGGGCACAAACATGGGGGAAAGTAATGCAGATCATGGTGAAGGTACGGGTGACAATGATGTGGATGATTCCAGTGGTGACGGAAAGGACCAGGAGCCAAATGCAACAGCCAAGGTCTTCTTTGAACTATTGAAAGAGGCAAAAAAAGAGCTGTACCCAGGTTGCGAGGAGGTCACAAAGATATCTTTCATTGTGAAGCTTTACCAAATAAAGTGTGTCACTGGGATGAACAATAGAGCATGTGACTTAATTCTGCAGTTGTTCGTGCAGGTCCTCCCAAAGGGTCACTGTATTCCTACTAACCTCGCCAAAGTAAGGAAGGTGATCCAAGATCTTGGGCTGGATTACAAGAAGATACACGCGTGCGTTAATGACTGCGTCCTATTCCATGATA
The DNA here is from genome assembly GCA_910589775.1 of Avena eriantha. NCBI lineage: Eukaryota > Viridiplantae > Streptophyta > Magnoliopsida > Poales > Poaceae > Avena > Avena eriantha. Next base: position 421,209,582 of record OU342740.1, read on the forward strand.
ATTATGCTGATGCCGAAGAATGCCCTATATGTCGTGAGTCTCGATGGAAATCTACTCCTACCAGTGACAAAGACAATGCATCAAGCTGTAAATCAAAGAAAGTTCTATGGTATTTCCCACTCATTCCAAGGCTGCAAAGGCTATACATGACAGAGGCTATGTCATCAAATATGAAATGGCATAAGGAGGGTCGCGTGGATGATGGCATAATGAGGCATCCTGCAGATTCGAAGGCTTGGAAGCATGTTGATAAGAAATATGCTAAGAAGTTCTCAAAAGATGCTCGCAGTGTTCGGCTTGGCCTTGCTTCGAATGGATTCAACCCATTTGGGCTCATGAGTATATCACATACTACATGGCTTGTCATTCTTATCCCATATAACTTGCCACCATGGATGTGTATGAAGCAACAAAATTGGATTATGTCAATGATTATTCCAGGGCCAAAGTCAGCAGGAAATAACATAGATGTGTACTTGCAGCCTTTGGTTGATGAACTGAATGTTCTATGGGAGGATGGTGCTTACACGTACGATGCCGCAACTAAAAAAAATCCCAACTGTATGCATGCTTGTTATGGACCATCAATGATTTCCCAGCTTACGCAATGCTTTCTGGTTGGAGCACAAAAGGGAAGCTAGCATGTCCTTATTGCCACTGCAGAACATATTTTTTATGGCTCAAGTATGGTCGCAAACATTGCTATATGGGACAACGATGTTTTCTGCCGATGAGCCACAGATGGCGTCGAAACAAGGTTTTGTTCAACAACAAAACAGACCATAGAGAAGCTCCAGAGCCACTTACAGGTGAACAAGTTGTACAACAACACAAAAGCATTGAGCATGCACCATTTGGGCGAACAAATAAGAGAAAGCGACCGTAAACTAAGAGTTGGCATAACTGGCGGAAGAAAAGTGTATTTTTCCAACTCCCATATTGGAAGCACTTGCTCGTTAGGCACAATCTGGATGTTATGCACATCGAGAAGAACATTTGTGACAGCATTCTGGGCACTTTGCTTGAGATGGATGGGAAATCAAAGGATAGTCTGAAGGCTCGTCTTGATTTGCAGGACCTAAAAATTAGGAAGGATCAGCATCCAAAACCCGGTAAACATAAGTATGAAATAAAGAAAGGCTGCTATGCTTTAAAAAAGGAAGAGAAGGTAATGCTCCTCAAGTTTCTACGGAGCATTAAGATGCCTGATGGCTATGCTTCACACATTAAGAAATGTGTGGTCCTCGAGCAGTGCAAGATTAGTGGATTGAAAACTCATGACTGCCATGTTATATTTCAGAAACTTCTTCCTATTGCATTGCGCAAGCTTTTGCCAGAGAATGTTGTTAATCCATTGCTTCAGCTGAGCCAATTCTTGTCTGATTTATGCTCCAAGGAGTTAAGCGATGAAGATTTGGTGAAGTTGAGCAACACAATTCCAAAAACTCTATGTCAGCTCGAGATGATCTTCCCACCAGCGTTCTTTGATATTATGATGCATCTCCCTATTCATCTAGCTGAAGAGGCCCGGTTGGGAGGACCCGTCTGGTACAGATGGATGTACCCAATTGAGCGATACTTGCGTACACTGAAAGGATATGTGCGTAACAAAGCTCACCTAGAAGGTTCTATTGCAGAGGGGTACATCCTTGAAGAGTGCATGACTTTTTGCAGTCGATTCCTTGATGGCATGCCTACAAAGCAAGGTGTGTCCGAGCATCATGAAGATAAAGGTACAGATCAGCCACCAACCGAGATTAGTATAATGAGTACAGTTGACTACTCCAAGAAAGGATTTGTTCATGAACCACTCTCTTTGGCTGAGATTAATCAAATGAGGCATTTCATAATAACAAACTGTGAGGAAACTGTGCCATGGATTGAGTAAGGATACCTATGTATTTATTTCACATCATGATGTGCATTAATTCTCTCAGTTCAACTAACAATCATTTATATCTTTGAAGTGAACATCTTGAGCAGCTCAAAAGGAACAAATGTCCAAATCCCCAGAAGCAACACAAGGAAGAGTTTGTTGGCTGGTTTGAGAGACGGGTAAGTTCCTTTCGCATTTTCACTAATGTTCCTCATAGTATGTTCATGATTCATACATATTCTATTCCATGTAACAGATCACAGAACTCTATAGTGATGGTAAGGTCAGCAGCCTTATTTATGCACTAGCTAAAGGACCTGATCACCGAGCTCGTGTTTTCAACCGTATAGTTCTGAATGGATATTTCTATCGGAATTCCTATATAGAGAAGGACTTGAGTACCCAAAATAGTGGCGTCATAGTGAAGGGCGATGACAGCACAGGCAATATTGATTATTATGGGGTGATCAAGAAAATCATATTTCTTGACTATCATCCTGATAAGGAGGTCGTTATATTCCAATGTGACTGGTTTGACGTGCCTCCAGCCAGTAGAACTCAGAGTAAGGGGTATAATAAGGACAAATATGGAATTATTGACCTTGACACTACTCTAACCCGATTCACGGGCGACCCTTACATTCTAGGCCTCCAAGCTCAACAGGTTGTCTATGTGAGAGATGTGAAGAATCCTGATTGGGCAACTGTGATTAAAATGAATCCACGCAATTTGTTTGCTCCTTCTGCTATAAATGGTGTAGGCCTTGATGAAGCTGCTGAAGCCGATGAAGGTGAGGCAGACGTGCTGGATGTCGTCGACACAGAAATTACAGTGCCAAGCACACCTGAAGAGATCACTAGTTGGTGTAGAAATGATGTAGAAGGATCCAGCGTTGATGTTTCGATCATCGAAAACATAAGACCCGTTGAGTTTGAAGAAGTTCAAATCGAATATGATGATGATACGGATGACGATGAGGCTTACGTAAATGATGGCCATGTTGCTCCTTTGGGACAAGAAGGATTGGATGATGACCAAGGGTTCTTTGTTTAGGTTTTGATCTGTTGGTAAGTCGCTTGTGCTCTCTGCATATGGACACCTGAAACATGTAGTTTCTAGTGTTTTTGTTCTGATTATGTTGTCTACATTTAGTTTAAACTGTAGAAATGACTCCAGGCCTTGTGATATGTGCTTCTGCTAGTGCAGTGATATGCAGTTCACTGTCAAAAAGACTCCAGGCCTTGTGGTTTAGTAATAAAAAAAGTATTATGAATATTGTGTAGTTTACTGAACTTGATGTAGTCACCTTCGACTTCTTTTAATTTCCTAAGGCGACATGATTCAGGTTAGCATTGTACATGATACATCACTACTCCTACAGATTACTCACCTATCCTAATTTTGCCATCATATTAGTATTTTGTTCCATAACTCAAACAGGTAAACAGTTATGTTTATATTCAGTAAATATTCTTTGAGGATTTGTAACTTGTTATAGGCATATTCTAGCAAGAAACTGTCATTGTTTAGTCTCCAGACATGAGAAAGTGTCGCTGGTTTATTTACTGAACTTTGTTCATGCTTATCTGTGAATAGTTTCTCTCATGAAGTTTAATCTGGTGTGGTTACTACGCCTACAAGCAATAAAACTGGAATAACCATAGGCATTTGCATCCTACTCTGATTCAAACAATTTATTTTTCTAATGATCTGCACTTTATACACAATTGTATGAGATAAAATAGAAGCATCTAGGCAGGTTGCATATATCACTGCTGACCACTTAGCAGTGTTCAGTTCGCCACCAGCTATCTATTTCCTACTAATCCCGCTGTTCTTTTTCTCAGGTTTGAGCACCCGAGAGGTTTAAGCATCAAGCTACACAATGCCTTTTGGTGTTAGGAGGCTCCTCTATTACCCCCATTAAATTAGTTTTGGTGTTAGCAGGCTCCTGAACATGTATGACAGTCATGTATTAGTTACAAGCTCTGCACACCATGATTTCTGTGTCAGATGGTCGATGAACATGTATGGTTGTTAAACATGTACTAACACCCGCTAGTTTTTTTTGCGAAGGAACACCTGCTAGTTTAATTGTCTGGTTGCGCTTGCTATTCTAATATTTAGTGGAATGTACTCCCTCCGTCCTAAAATAAATGACTTGAGTTTGTCTAAATTCACATATATCTATATACTAAAATGTGTATAGATACATCTAAATCTAGACAAACTCAAGTCACTTATTTTGGAACAGAGGGAGTATATAATTTTCTGTGAGTGCTTTGATAATTCCGCACTACCTGTAGAAATCCATTCTTCATTCTTTCTAGCATCTGGCTGGGAGGCTCTGATGTATGTTCGGCTTCTATTCATTGTTCTGTTCCTGTTGGTCATAGCCTCTGGTGAGGTTTCTCGGTACTCACCTACATCCATCTTTACATGGAGGACTAAAAATGGTGGTGCGTATGACCAAGCCACAAGAGCTAGTGACCTGAGAGTGCCCACACCACCACATAGGAGTAACAAACTTTGTTTATTTTAGCTATATGGTTCTTCACGATAAGGAAGCATGCAGTTTTCAACACCACATCAAATCAGCTATAGGCAATAAGTGGGAGCGAGTGATTTAATGTTAACAAGACCAAAAGGAGATCGTTTACTAGGCAAACTAGAATCCAGAATTTATGAAGGCCTTCTTTGCTTCTGCCTCCATTATTTTCTACGCCTTCCTATACTCTGTCAACTACCTGGTGTTCGACCTCCATTGCTTCTAGTTCTGTTGCTGTATAAAAAGTGCCTTTAATTTGTTTTCTGTACTGTTTAAATCCTCTTAACGAGATTAGGACACTGTTTTGTGCATCAACACCACACGCATGTCCACTGTAGCATGTGTCCGCCATCTCGCAGCAATCATCAGTTTCTCTGTCTCCCTTGAATGCACGATCTTAGTTAATCATGAATTCATGATTACCTGGTACCAGTTAAACTAGAAGGTATCAATCACTGATTTGTTTTTTTAATAAGCTAACCCCGTTCCTATATAAACTAGTATACCCCAAAGAAAGAAAAATATCAGAAACCATAGACCACTTTAAAGAGTATTGTTGCAACATCTTTTTCCTTTTTCACAACAGTAGGGATTGTTGCAATATGTTCTACATATTACCATGGATATACAACTTGTCGCAATATGTAATAGCTATTGCAACATCATGAAATTGACGCAAAAATGAGCTATTACGACCACCACATATTTTGGTGCAATACGAAGGCATTTTTGCAACAACATTTGAGACTAGCGCGACGTTGAAAAATTGTTGCAATATCTAGCCTAATATTACCACGAAGATCTATTTTATTGCAGTACCTAGTCTTTATTAAAACAAAATAGCTAATTCACGCAACAAAACATGATTGTCGCAATATCTCTCCCATATTACAATGACTTCATAATTTGTTGCAATATGTGACCTCTATCGCAACATAAACAGTGCTTAATGCGACAAAATGAAATTGTGGCATTATGTAGGTCCTATTGCCACCAAATGGAATTTTGTGGTAATATTGCATTTTATTGCAACAAAAGATAGCTGTAGCAATAAATATTGTTGCAATAGACCGGATTTCTTGTAGTGAATAGACCTACGGACGCATACATGGTCGCACTCAATTGGCTTGTGTGTAAACGGTTGCTCCGAGAATTCAGCCCACGGGGAACAGCAGAACGCCACGTCCGTCCGTAAGCCCAAGTCCGTAACAAAACGTCTGTAGACATAGCATTATTGCTAATTTGGTGTGGGTGTACTCACTATAGACATAATTCTTAGATTGATGGATGGTAAGAAGTTTACCACTTTATTTTAAAAATAGCTAGTTGGAATACAAATATATATACTTGTTTCTATATCGATTATAAACATACCTGCCCTTCTGTCTAGATTGTTAGAAATTTACTCCTAGTTTGTTGTATTGCTTGTTTTGTGGATGGATGGAGAAAAAGTCAATGATGTTGGTGAGTTGGTTCGACTGGTGGCTCCTCCTAGCTTAATCTCCTCCCAGATGGCAAAAACTATTAGCGTTCGCTGCCACCACCACTGATTGCACTTTTGACTTTGACTGAAACATGTTCCTTCAATTAAGATGGCTACTTGAATTCCAGTCCTACTGATTACTAGTACTCCTGTTACATTGTCTTTATTTGTTCATGACAGAAAATAGTTGGCCGGTGTGTTTACCATGGCACATTGTGGACGGAGAAAAGTAATTTTTTCCGTCATACGAATTCTTATACTACGACTAATTCCGTACATGCATACATACATAAAATGTGTTTGATCAATTTTCACATGAAAGATTTCCTTTTCTGTCTGAATGATACCACACCACACCACGCGGAAAATCTTCAATTTGCGGGCTACCTTAAGAAAAATCGAGGTCGTGGATAGCGACCTTAGGAAAACTGCCGGCTGGAGCGGAATCCAGTAGGACTAACTAGTACTACTACCATTCTTCAATCTCGTTTGTGGTGGTGGAAGAGGGAGGACCAACTACAAATCTTCTATCCAGGAGTCGTGGATAGCGACCTTAGGAAAATTGCGGGCTGGAGCGGAATTCAGGAGGACATACTAGTACTACCAATCCTGAATCTCGTTTGTGGTGGTGGAAGAGGGAGGACCAACTACAGATCTTCTATCTTTACTCTTTCCCTTTTTTCCAAAAAAGAAAGGGGGATCTTTTATCTCTATTGTTGATGTGGTGGCTTTCCATTTGCTTTGCTTTAGTCCATGCAAATGGATCTTCCTGAATTGTTCTTCTATTTTCATTAGGTCTAATCCAAGGAGATAGGCACACCTTGTTAAGGAAAATATCCCTTGACACCTGGTAGTTCTAGAATCTAGACCTGTGAGAAAAAGGTGGAAAAGCAGCACAAGAAATAGACTAGGTGGATCTTCCTTCCACTCCACTAAATGAAACTCAAACTAGAGGGGCGGCAAGCGCGGCGTGGCCAGGTTAGTACAGTACCATAACACATTCTAGAAGCCAATAGTTAGGTCTCTCTGTGGATACGACGCTTTTTCACTAGTAGTTAATTAACTTAGCTACTACTTAATCTTTTTTGCAAAGCTGGGTATAACACAATATTAGTCAATCAATAGCTGCTTGATTTGCGGCTGATTTGTACTTGTACTGGAGTGCTAAAATATTAAGCAGGTAGTACCGGCCTGCTACCAGACTACCTGGTTTATCAATCGAGATATAATTAGCTTTGGTTTGCTGGATCGATTAAGATATACAGTCCTCCCTCCTATCCATATTATTATTCTCAACTTTGTCTAGATTCGGATGCATCTAGTCTAAATACTTAACTAGATACATCCAAATCTAGATAAAATTAAGAACAATAATATGGACCGAAGGAAGTAGAAAAGATGGAGGTTGACATTGCGATCTGTGACTGGTTGGTTCAGAATTAGAGCTTGCAGGCCTTCACATGGCCATGTCGGACCAAGTCAAAGTATCCTAGACACCTAATCGCTGACCAAGTCAAAGTATCCTAGACTCCATTATTTTTTCGGTATTTTTTCTACTACTAGTATATACAATATCCATTTATTCGATTTGCATGCAAACTGTTAATTTGTTAGTTTGCTCGGGTAGGAATATATACTTGTTTCTGGATGGATTGTTAGCAGTACCGAATATATACTTGTCTCCTACATTTAAAGGCACTTTTCGCATTTTTTATTCATTGTTTGAGTCTCTAATAGTTATTTGTGGTGCAGTGAGAATACTACCTTTTTTTCTAGCAGAATTCGGTGTAATATATATATAGGAGTAGGATGTGTTCTCACATGCCCGAGCCTGTCGCCACGTCATCATCAAACACACTTTGAATGGAGCATGGGACTAAATGTTTTCTACATTTAGCATATGGAACCATAGCTGAAAGGCACGGCTTGAAGAAGGAAGAAGGGAAGCAGGAACAGGCATTTGAATAGTACCAGTGTACCACTAGCTAATTTTCTGAAACTTCTGAATACTACTCCATCGCTCTATGTATACACGTCCAGGTCTATTGCTTTCACTTCTTGCATCGCATGCCACGGAACCAAACCAAATTATCTAGTAATTGTTGGAATGGAAAACAAATTATCTTAGTATGTACGAGAGAATAAAGTTCTACAGTATGCCCGAGAGAATGCGTAAATGTTCTACAGTAGGAAATGAAAACGAAAATATTGCATGGAAACAACCCCCGCCCGCACGGCAAAGGCACTCCCTGATCATTAAAAATAGAGTTATTTACTAGCCAATGTTTCATGAAGTGTGAATTTAAAATCCTTTGAGTTTGTCACCACCTATGTATGCTTCATGAAGTGTACATTTGGCTCATGCCATGCTGATTATAGCTACCTTGTCTAGATCATGACGCATGACTTTTATCTCTTGAGATGATGTATATGTATGCATCACAGCTGCTCCACTCCACACAGAACAATTCTATGAGTACCTACGCGTTGACGAAACCTGTACGCACTATCAACTCGATTATTTTTCTACATATTTCCGTGTGACGTGCGAGTATCAACGGTATCTGTTTATTCAAATAAATCAGAGGCGATCAATTTCGATTTGCATGCAACCTTCCAGCAGCCTGCTGGTTTATTAAACACAACCAGCCTACAAGCTTCAAATTTGATTGTTGGAATACTAATATAGCTGTACCAAATATACCTGCTTTCTGGGTGGATTGCTAGTACCAATTTGGAGTATTACATGTTTTATGGAGGGATGAGACAAAATCAATGGTGTAGTTGGACCAATTAGCATCCGCAGCCACCACTGATTGCACCCATGACTTTGACTCAAGCATATATTCTACTAATTGAGAAGAAGCCTTTTCACTAAATGGAAGTTTCTTCTTCTCATCGCTGTTACCTAAATTCCACTTATACCAATCATGCTACCTTGTCTTCATCCGTTAGTGAAAGTTGCAGCTGTGAAAACCCATTGTTTCTCCACATGGATTCTTCGACGACTAATTTCCTACATGGATAGATAATGTGTTTGATTTCTGCATGGAAGATTTCTTCTTCAGTCTGAAACTGCACGACGCCTTGTGTTCTAACTTCTACTGGTATTTCATAACTGACTTTGTACTACCAGTAAACTGAACCGGAAAAGACAGTGTTGCATCGCGATTCACTTTCTGCGCAGAACATTATGGATTAATTAAGATATCATTATTATATAAGACACACCAACTGCACATCGATCTGGCTCGTTTAGCTTTGGGCGCAAGCAAACCTTATACTGAAAAACGTTTCTTTAACTGTCTCTGTTGCATACCTTGGCTATTTACATTGTCTTTTCTATGTAATGTATTTGGGGTTCAAAATCGGCACTTGTTCAGTACAATCAGATCAATAGTTTCTTGTTTTCTACAGCCTGAATTACAAGATAGATAGCTCTCAGATCATGCAAGCCGATAGAATAAATCATTGACTACATCTTGAATATTATTTTCAGGGTTTATTGAAACTTTGGAATGGACTTTTTGAATCATTCAAATTACCGCTCTCAGCTGTGTAGGGCTTAGACAGGATTTTTAAATTGGATATGAAGAGTTCTTTTATCAGCGCAAAAATACAAGACATGAAAGTTCACAATAACAACTATCTAATAAAAAAACAAAAAAAAACTACAGTGTCCGCATTGAAAAAAGGTGTCAAATGTCGTAGATTGCTGGCTGCAAACTAAGTGAAATGTTTGGGTCAAGCGACTGATCTTCATGTGATATTAAGGGGCCAAAAGCCCTAGATGTTCAGCTGAAGCCCAACTGAAAATGTTTGGGCCAAACGAATGATCTCCATGTTCTGGGAAGGGGTCGAAATAGCACGATTCTGAAGGCCATTCATAGATCTTGGGCTCCTATCACATGTTACTGGTTACCTTTTATGTTGTAAACAAAGTTCCAAGGCCAAGATGGTCGGCAGCAGCCCAAGTAAAATATTTTGCCCAATGGCAAAGGTATTACCCTTTTTTCAATTGGGAAGGTAATTCATGGGATACCGTTGAAACACTGGTTCTCAAGGTCATGCCTATTTGCCTAATTGTATTTACTTCCTTGTCATATGCCCGTTCCTTTTATGATGAAATATGCTTTCTTTTAATTTTGTCTGGATTGTCAATACGTACCTTCGCCGATAGAAGGATGTTATTTCCATTCAAATTTTCATTCCCGGCAATATTACTGCTTTCCAAACCGGCCATTCGGTAGCCTCTACTTACATGGAGGCACAAAGGTTAGTTTCCAGATAGACAACAGTCACATGCTCCCTGTATGGAAACACTCAATCCATTTCTGCATAGATAGATATCGTTCAGGATAGTATGCCTGACACGATCATCACACATACAAACTGCGAAAACATTTCAATGTACGCGAAAAAATGGATACAAATGACCATTTCAACATCTAGTTATTGCCCGGTTCTCCCACGTAATCAAGCGCCGCCTGTTGGAATAAGTTTTAACTCAGTGTGCTTAAAGTTTTGAAGACGCGGCGAAGCTCTGTTCAGCATGCCCCTTGGAAAAACTCGGCTTGCCATGTTTGTCAGGTAGCCAGGGAGTGAGCGCCTCCGCAAGCCTCTTGATGTCATCAGGAGACTTGCTTCGGTACCCCCCCCCCCCCCCCCAACACACACACACACCTCCCAAGAGAAAATTTTGATTGGAAAACCAGCTTACCGGTCTAGACCGTTATTTTTTTTTACCGGTATGCGTATCTAAGGTGTTACGTACATGTCGTGGGTAGTGAAAAAATATTTGCCGCTCCCACGTGCGGTTCTGAAGCAAATGTCGTTCCACGTTCCATCTCGCTCGTCGCTGATACCACCTGTGTCGTGAGCCTCCGATCTTGATCGAACCGCATCGCCTAGACAAACCGTAAGACGCAGACAGAAGGAGAACAAGAGGTGGCCTCCTCTGGTGTAGCTGCAGTAGATCGGAGAAGATTTGGGCGAGAAAGAGGCTGTGGACGGAGGCGATGGGGCCGACGGTTCCTTCATGTGGACCGACCGTTCGGTCTCCGTATTTTACTCAGCAAAGTACGCATATGGGGTCACGCATACGGATTAAAACAAACTGATCGGATCCGAAACAAGCACGTAACACCGAAAAACCGGTTATTTCCTGAATGATTCCCTATAGTGGGGTGGGGGGGGGGGGGGGGGTTACCGAAACAAGAGTGTGTCATCAGAGGAATGAGACGCGCTTAGAGTTATTCGCAACCTGCCAAGATATTTTGTGATGGTTAATATCGGTAAAGAGCGAAAACAGAGGCTCATTCACAGTACAGATCAAGGCCAAATTAACAAGATAGGATTACTCTTCAACCTGCATGAGTTGGGTGGTACCGTGGGTGGTCGAATTGGTGTAACGTGAAATCCAGATCTTAGCATATGACTGCAGTTTCAAATGAAATCAGTTATGAACATAAAGTAAACGAGGCTACCACCAAATAGAAATAGATGGAAGAGAGAACCTTCCAGCCCTAAGTGCTGCTTCTTCACTTCCCACTACTATGGATATTATGGGACTAGTTATATCGAGTTTCGTCAAAGAGGCAAAATACTGCACATGCCTCCAGAGCAATGATCTCCTCCATTGTTCCTTCCTTGCGACATGGAGGGCCGCTGGAATCACGGATATTAAACATATATAATAGTTCCTTGTAGAGAAAATGCATGTTTCGGATAATCAAGTAGGAATGTTCTATTTAGTTATCATTCTTACTACCATTGTGAAACTATACTACAACAGCACTTCCAAATTATAAAACGTTTTGAAGGCTAAAAATAGCCTTCCAAAACATATTATTACTTGAATCGAATGTTTTTTTTTTGGAAAAGAGTATATATTAGTACTTGAAACGAATGTAGTACCAAATAAAAAAGGGAGAATAAAATATTGATAGAAATTAATATTGAAATATTTAAGGATATATAGGTGGTGAGTTGTGAATATTACCATGAATAGAAGCTACAACTGGCACTGGTAAAGTAGTTGAAAATATCACTGACCGGCCTCGCGACTGAAGTAACCTCTTCCATGTAGTGCTGCCCAATAAATTGCAAATTATCAGTTATTATCCCATAAACTATCAAGATATCATATCAACCAGAGTGTCCGGATGGCATGTAGTGGTGAATGTTGAAGTCATGTGTCAAGGATTCCCTGCCCATTGAATTTATAAGCACGAGGAGCTACAGTACGAATTTGACATAACTAACTTTGTTGGCATTACCCGAGACCTTCAGAACCGCATTATGTGACCTATTTTTTTTACTAAAATATGTAGCTCAATGTCTCAAAGTCATCAGACTGGCACCTGTACCAAAAGTTTAAGCATTCATGAGTTTGCAAATCGCACGAAGGCAACAACCTTATCTAAGTCTATGTTTCCAAATTCCTGTGCATACATGTGTAACAAGAATTCCATCATACACTAGTAGAAAACAGACCTTTGATCCAGGGGTATTAGCCCCGGTTTGGCTACAAACCGGGACTAATGCCCCGGTCCAACGGCTAGAACTGGCCCAGGGGGGTGGCAGACACTAGCCCCGGTTCGAATGGGACCTTTAGCCCCGGGTCGTGTAATAAACCGGGGCTAAAGGGTTTCAGACAGGCCGGGTCGGGCGTCAGACCCTTTAGCCCCGGTTTGTTACACGACCCGGGGCAAAAGGTGGACCTTTAGCTCCGGTTCTAGACACGAACCGGGGCTAAAGGTCTGGCTATATCTTCTTCCCCTGCCCGAGCCACCATTCAAGCTGGTGGCTCTCCTCTCTCTCTCTCTTTCTTGCTTCAAGCTCGAGTTCATGCCCTTTTTTTCCTCAAGATTTGTCTAGATTTTGTGGTGCCCTATCTATCCAAAGGTTCTAAAAGGTGAGCAACTTCATCCTTTGAACTCTCATTGCTATATTAGTTCATTTCATGCTCTATCTTATAGATGGATTTGTGGATTTAGTTTGGTAGTAATTTTTGCAGTGATAGCATGATATCGATGTTTAGATTCTATCTATCTTGTATTAATATAAGGAACTCTAAGGTAAATATCACAATATGTGATTATTCTATCAATATATATCTTGTTTTGGCACATAGAGTCTCGAAAATTGATTTTAGAAGCACACACATGCGTGAGTTCATCATTCTAACTAACTAGCTGGGCAAAATATCCTTCTTCGTCTACCTGCGTTCAACAAACTGAAAAATTTATAACAAAGATAGGGTTAATTCATAAAAGCTTGATAAGAAGACATCACAATTCACATATTAGGGAATGCCTCTATGGCGAGCTCCTCGAAGATGTCTGAGGACGGGATCCTAAGACATCTTCGAGAAGCTCTGCCGTAGTGGTGTCCCTGCTCTCCCACACCATCTTTCGGTTTATATCTTCTCTAGCTAAATGAGTATGCTGGTGGAGCTAACTAATTTCACATATTAGAGAGTGCCTCTACGGTGAGCTCCTCGAAGATGTCTGAGGACGAGGTCCTAAGACATCTTCGAGAAGCTCCGCCGTAGTGGTGTCCCTGGTCTCACACACCATCTTGCAGTTCTTCACAAGAATGCATACCTATTTATAGATTAAGCAGCACAACATAGTGTCGGGCACTGATGACATAATGTTGACACACTCACACTGGCATAGTGTTGCCACCCACCCAAAATAGTGTCGGCATTTAATTTACTGGCTTAGTGCTGCCCACTGAGGACATAGTGTCGACATGTTTTCTCCACATCCACATTTAGTCCCGGTTGGTGCCTCCAACCGGGACTAAAGGTTCATCATATCTTTAGTCCCGGTTGCTGGTTTTAGATTAGTACTAATTAATTATGATTATGTTTGATGTACTTAATTAATTATATATTGCAGATGAGCCGGCAATGGATGTACGCTGACCGACTCTCTAACAAGTTCATTAAAGGCGTGCATTCTTTTCTTCTTGTGGCCGAGGCAAACAAGCGGAGTGGTTTTATGTCTTGTCCATGTGGTGTCTGTCGGAATCATAAAGAATACTCTTTCTTAAGAGTCCTTCATAGCCACCTGTTTCGGTCCGGTTCCATGACCGGCTATAATTGTTGGACCAAGCACGGAGAAAGAGGGGTTATGATGGAAGACAATGAAGCAGAAGAGAATGACAACGACTACCCTGAATACGATGGTACTACAATGGAAGACATTGATGAAGAAAAAGATGAAGAACGGGCATCAGATCTGCCCGATGATGATCTTAGTCGGGCCATTGCTGATGCCCAGGAAGAATGCGTAACTGAAAGGGAGAGGTTGAAGTTCAAGAAGATGTTAGAGGATCACAAAAAATTGTTGTACCCAAATTGTGAAGATGGGCACAAAAAACTGGGTAGCACACTGCAATTGCTGCAATGGAAGGCAGAGAACGGTGTGACTGACAAAGGATTTGAAAAGTTGCTGAGAATAATGAAGAAGTTGTTTCCAAAGGATAACGAACTGCCCGCCAGTACCTACGAAGCAAAGAAGGTTGCTGTCCTCTAGGATTAGAGGTGAAGAAGATACATACATGCATTAATGACTGCATCCTCTACCGCGGCGAGTACGAGAATTTGGATGCATGCCTAGTATGCACTGCACTGCGGTATAAGATAAGATGAGATGACCCTGGTGATGTTGAGGGCGAGCGCCGCGTGAAGAGGGTTCCTGCCAAGGTGATGTGGTATGCTCCTATAATACCGCAGTTGAAACGTTTATTGAGGAACAAAGAGCATGCCAAGTTGTTGCGATGGCACATGGAAGACCGTAAGAAAGACGAGATTTTGAGACACCCCGCTGATGGGTCGCAGTGGAGAAAAATCGAGAGAGAGTTTCTGGACTTTGCAGGTGATGCGAGGAACTTATGGTTTGGTCTAAGTAGAGATGGCATGAATCCTTTTGGGGAGCAGAGCTGCAGTCATAGCACCTGGCCTGTGACTCTGCGTATTTATAACCTTCCTCCTTGGTTGTGCATGAAGCGGAATTTTATTATGATGTCAGTGCTCATCCAAGGCCCGAAGCAACCCGGCAACGACATTGGTGTGTACCTAAGGCCATTAGTTGAAAAACTCTAACAGTTGTGGCACGGACAAGGTGTACGTGTGTGGGATGAGAACAAACATGAGGAATTTGACCTACGAGCGTTGTTGTTCATAACAATCAATGATTGGCCTGCTCTTAGTAACATTTCAGGACAGACAAACAAGGGATACAATGCATGCACACACTGTTTAAACGATACTGAAAGTATATATTTGGATAAATGTAAGAAGAATGTGTACCCAGGGAATCGTCGTTTTCTATATGAGGAAGAACCTATGGATCCGGAAATGGCTAGGATATTGGCCGAGCAATGTGGTATGCCTATTCATGAAATTATTCACGGCGTTATGCCCAAGGCTGAGATAGCACCCAAATTTGTTAACGGGGAGCCTCTGGTCAGTTCTGAGAGGCTTCGGGATATGCCAACACAAATGCGACGATTTCATGAATGGTACATGAAAGCATCAAAAGAACAGCGAAATTGGCTCATACTGAAAGTTCGAAAATCGCATTACTTCATTGAAGACGAGGTCCCTATTAAATTTACAGAATTATTTCAGTTATTCAATCTAAAGAAACTCGACAAAACTATCCTCAGTTCGTATTGTTTGTAAGTGATTACTTTATTTATATAATTAGGTCTCTATCTCAGCTTTTTCAATTCATTACCGGTAAGTATACTCACTATATTCATTTGTACGCTATATATAATGATGCAGAATGAAGATGCTCGATTGTAAAAGAAAGGCTATCAACGGATTTGGGTACATTGACCCACATCGAGTTCATGGGTCTATACTAAAGGATAAACCACTGGAGACCGAGCACAACTTGTTGCGGTTTCTCACGAAACAACATTTCTGTAACGAAATACTATTTCCTTACCACGACGGCAAGTGAGTTTTTGTACACATTAACTTTTGCTTACTCGATGTTCAGTGTAAATGATGAGTTACTGACGTATGTAAACCTTGCGTAGGTACCACTGGATTCTTCTAAGAATTTCACTTGACATGCGAAGAGTTCATATCATGGACTCACTAAACAAAGATATTGAAAACTACCTCATCATTATCGATGCGCTCCAGAGGTAATTTCAACCATTATCGCACTATAGGTTTCTTTCGTTCATTTTCTGGGATATCAAGTAGTTATTAACTCATATATTAATTTTCTTTGTCGGGTGGGTTTGGACACAGTTCAAGAAACATGTCCGCGGTCAATGGCGTGAGGAGCTATTTTTTAAATCACTCTCGGTAAGTAGTACGAGCTAAGTCTGCGCATCTATTTAATTCTAGTTTATGTGCATTTATCATGCTAGCGTTATTATTTGATTGAATTCTATTCTTGTAAAGTGCGCGAGGCAGCCACAGGGAACTAATCTATGTGGATTCTACGTGTGCGAGTTCATTCGCATCAGTATTGAGAAGCCCTCGGAAAATGTTCGAGTAAGTAAATAATATATTCACCCTTTATTTTTATTACAAAAAATTGTGTTGAGTCTAATCCATACGATCTCCTTTTTACATAGTTGGACGCGATGCGGGACAAGCTCCTACCAGAGGACCGCCTAATAGCAATCCAAGAGGCATTTGCTGCATTTTTTATCGACGAGGTCATAGACCCACGCAGAGAATACTGTATAAGTAGACCCTATAGCATCCATGTAATGATCTCCATGTAATCAAATAGACATGCTCTGGACCCGGTTGGGACTCCATATATGCTTGTAAGAGTAATTATATTATATATTGCGTCAATGTGTTCAAGTACTGTATAGTAGCGTTCTGTATGTATACGAAAACTTGTTTCTAATGAAAACACAGAATAAAAAATAATTGAACACAAAACACAAAATGAAAAGAAAAACACAAAACCCTAAAACCCCATCCCCTGCCGCGGCAGCCAAATGGCCCAAAATGCTGCCGCGGCAGGGAACCTTTAGTCCCGGTTCGTAACACGATCCGGAGCCGGTTCGTAACACGACCCGGGGCTAAATGTCCTGCCGCCCAGCGCGCCTAGCAGGCCACGTGGTTGGACCTCTAGCCCCGGTTCGTAACTGAACCGGAGCTAAAGTTTGGACTTTTAGTCCCGCTTCTGCAGCCCCGGTGGGCTAAAGGCCCTTACGAACCGAGGCAAATTGCCCGGTTTCTACTAGTGATATATTCCATAATTTTCTTTAATGTTTTTCTCAGGAAGATATATAACTAAAATTAAATAGTAGATTATTACCTGCATGCAACAAACCCACCCAGGCAGCCGACGGCCTTGCTTAAGGTGCCAACATATATGTCAATCTCATTCTCACATTCAAACATCTCGGGTACACCACCACCGTTATCACCACAAACAAGTGTTCCATGTGCCTTGACAAGGAAAATTGCAACCAACCCGATTACTAACAAATTCTGCAAAGATCTATTTGAGGAGAGATAATAATGTTACTCACATCATCGACGACCAGTAGAAATCCATACTTCCTGCGTAACTCCACAAGTTGAGGTAAAGGTGCAAAATCACCCTCCATGCTGAACAGGCTGAATACACAAGTATGTGCTACTACTTAATATTATTTGGCCAAAAAAAAAACTTCTTCAATGATGACATTTATTTCCAGACAAACTTGCCTATCCGTGACAACAACTTTCTTTTCTGTTGAGCAACTTGACCTGCACGGATAATAATCATATTATTGTGTTTTTAGGCCACCCAGTGAATGGTTGCATTATCTGGCATGTTATGACTAGGATGTGAAAAACATACAGGAGGAAATCAAGATGGGACATGTCACAGTGCTTGTAGACGAACGATACGGCTTGTTGCTGTTGCTCAACCAGGCGTATCCCGTCGATGATGGAACCATGGTTGAGAGCATCTGAGAAAATAGCAATCCTCTCGTCCTTTGTTGGTTTTCTCCCAACCGCCAAAAGAGAGCTGATGCTTCCTAGAGCAGTCATCACAGCCATATTGGCTGAAACTCCGGTGGGGCAGAGAAAGCAATCCTGTGAGACAAATCTCCACAATAAGGATGACAAACTTCTGAACACGTTAAAAAGGAACTCACAAGTCGAAATACCACACCTCTTTTTTGGTTAATTCTGCTAGTGATTCCTCCACCAATTTGTGATAAGTAGTGTATCAGCAAATTATCGGGGAGCCGGCCCATGCCAAACTCTTTAGCTGCCTAGAAAACCCACTCCATCGTCAGCTCAATCACAAACTCGTTGATTCATGCACTAGCCAAACGCAATTAATAGTCCGAGCTGATGAAAGGGTTAGCTAGTCTAGGTGGCAGAGTGCAGAACTTGCACACCTTTGCTGCAGCCTCACGAATTGCCGGATGCGAGGAGAGTCCTAAGTAGTCATTGCTGGAGAATAGTACCAGCTTCTCACCCACTTCCTCGTCATGGCCATTAGCCTCACCACCTAAAGGAACAAATCCTTGTAGTGAGCAAAGTCGCAATCAACACACAATAGGAGTTTTTCAAGGTCTTGTTGTTGCTAGGAGAAAGGAAGGAATATGCAGAAAAAGTGAGCTATATATTGACGATTCTGCAGACCTTCGGCAAGCCACTTGTTGAGGGTGGCGCGGTCGAGGCGGATCTCCTTACCGCCACAGTCCCATGGACGGGGTCCTGGGAAAGTCTCTGGCAGCGCGGACGGTGGAGCGAGGGAAATGAGGCGCGTGCCGTAGAGGCGCCTCGTTGACACGAGCAAGGCGACCGCGGCTTCCACGAGCATGTCCCATTGTGCCATTCAGCCGTGGCCTGCAAGGTTAGATCACACAATGGTGGGAGGACTGGCGCTAGGAGGTGAGAAGAGAGTGTTGCGTCTCTGCCCTTTGTAGCAAGGCATGTATGGACGGGCAATGGAGGGAGAGGAGCCAAAATAAGTAGGTTGACAGTCACCCAGTGCAAACGGACGTATCCATGAAGAGGACTTGTTTTTCCGAGTGTATTTCAGGGAAACATGGGAAAATAAATTTTGTCGAGTGTATTCCGAGAATACACGACAGAGAAATCTTTGCCAAGTGTATTTACTTCATGCACGGTAGAATTCTAAACTATTTGCCGAGTGTTTTTTCTGGCAAACAACAAAAGTTAACCCTTTTTGCGGAGTATTCAAAAAGGTAAACGACACATATTTAAAACATTTGAAGAGTGTGTGGCAAACTACACTTGGCAGATATATGTCAGGCGGCAAAGAGGGTTTGCCGCGTATTACCTTCGCCAAAGCCCCCTTTTTTCCAATTTTTGGGTGTTTGTCCTAAAATTCGATCAATGCAATCTACATATATATTCCAGAGTTCTCAGTTTCCCAACATATATGAATGCATAACTAGCAATAGAACAATCTGGAACGAAATATCGAATACATCACACAATCCGTCATAGAGCGAAGTTCACAACTACTTAGCTAAAAGTACAAGGCAATGAGCGCCATCGTCGAAGGCATGCGCGATGGAAAACCTAGAAGTGAAAGAAGCACAAGCATTAGTTAAAACTCACATTTCTGAGAAGATCAAATGAAGTGACATGGTAATTCAAACTAGTTATCTATGGAGCCATATGGAAACTTTTTACCCGTGTGTTCACATGATTTTGACAAAACGAATTTTTTAACAAGTTATAATTTTCGACAGAGAGAGAAAACATGTTATTGAAAAAATTATGAATCATATGACCTTGCGGCCACTTTAGTCGCCACCACTGCCGGTTTGAATGGCAATTGTGAATCTGGAGCTCAGGATCCAGGTCTGTGAGCGGGGACACCGGCAAGGCGAAAACCCCGGAGGACGGGAGATGCATGAGGGTTGGAAAAAGATGGGTTGCTGCGGGTAGAGGGTGGCTGATGGCGCCGGAGGGGCCTTGGCCGCAGGGGCGCGGGGTGGGCGGTGCAGGGTTGCGGGCCCGCCATTCGCAGTCGAGGCGCCAAGAGTGTGTAGCTTTCCCTGTGTACTAATATGTTCCTGCGTGGTCATTTTTGGAAAAGAATGCTCTTCCTAGTGTGATGAAGCTAGATGCTCTTTTTCGCAAAAAAAATGAAAAGCAAAAAAGGTAGATTCTCTGCTGCCGAGTATGTGTGTGATGAAGCTAGCTCTGTATCCTGCGTACTAGTAGCAGTAGGTATCATTTGGTTGACGAGTTGGTGGAGGGAGGCGATCCAGGCCCAGCTGTGGGTATCCCCCAATCACATTGTGGGCTGTCCGGACAAGGCCATTTCACCAGCCGGCGCTACCATTTTCCCACGTGCCGCTCTCTCACGATCCGCTCACGCATGTGCACAGGATGTAAACAACTTTTTTTTGGTTGTGAAATGATGTAAACAACTTGTCCAAAAGTGCACCAACTAGTGCACTAACAAGACAATTGGTTGCAACCTATATAAGCTACTCCCTCCGTTTAGAACTAAGTGACTCGGATTCGTCTAGATTCACATGTATTTATACACATGTAAAGATAAATGCGGATCTAGAAAAATACGAGTCACTTATTTACGGGGAGGTAGTATTTCTGAATTCACATTGCAAGAACAACCCTTTTAATAAGAAGCTTCAGATCTAAAGCTGAGGCGACAAGATAGAAATAATGATAGCCACTTCTTTTAAAGTGGGAAGAAAGCCAAGGATATGGTGGTGTGGAGGGTCTTTTAAAATCAATCAGGAAAGCATGAGCAAACAAGGAACATTGCTTTCCGCGCATTGACTAGTGGATCTACCAAGAATAGCATTTTTAGCCGTTACTTACCAATCTATTCTGTTATATACTAAAAGTAATACAAGGATATTTTTCGAAGCACCACGTTGATCCACACACTGGTGGAAAACGGGCCTCCAGTCCTGGCCCGTAAGGGCTTTAGTCCCGGTCCTGGTAACCGGGACTGGAGGGGCGGGACTAAAGGCCCACCCACTAGTCCCGACCCTCTTACCAGCCGGGACCAATGGGCATCCACGTGGTCGTCTCTGCGGGCGCTGGGTGCCCCCATTAGTCCCGGTTCGTATTACGAACCGGGACAAATGGTTCTCTGCCGCGGCAGAATTTTAGGCACTTTCTCTGTCGTGGCAGAGAATTCAATTTGTATCCTTTTTTTCATTTCAAAATAGTTTTCTACGCTACCACATACGTACATGTTCGTGCATACATAAGATAACTTCTCTTAAGATCGAGCATACAAATATATACATGATAGTTACACATGGAGATCACAATTGTCGAGACTAGATCCCGTCTATTCAATTACAAGGTCGGGGATCATCGGCGCCTATTCACACTAAATTCTCCGGCGTCATCTATCATCTCGTTCATCAAGAATCCTGCCAGTTCTTCAGCAATTGCTACTACGCGTTGCTCTGGTAGGAGCTGATCCCGCATTTTCTCGAACTATATAAGAAAAGGAGATCAATATGAATATCAATCATGATAACAAAAAGTGACGGTAATAAAAATAATGTTATGAATGTATTGCTTACATCGACTCTATAATCATTCAGCTCACTGGTAAATGTGCAAATGAACTCGCAAACGTAGAATCCACATAGATTCGTCTTTGGTGGCTGCCTCGCGCACTTTACGAGAATAGAATTCAATCAAAATAATAATCCAGCATCATAATTGTATGGAAACTAGAAGTAAAGAGATGTGCGTACTACTTACCGAGACCGGCTTAAACGTCAGCTTCTCACTAAAGTCACCCATAACCGCACTCTTGAACTGGTTCCAAACCCTACCCGGTAAAGAAAATGAATGATTTATTTATTACGTGATATCTCAGGAAATCAACGAAAGAGACCGATGTAGCGCGAAAATTACCTCTGGAGCATGTCCTGCATGTCCCTAAACATTTCCAGGGGTCTCTTTAATGGGTCCATGACTTCAACTCTTCCCTTATCAAGTTGAATGTCCATGAGAATCCAGTGGAAATTGTACACGTTTATATATACATCAGTAACATGGGGGGTGTCGTTGATCATATCCTCGAGAATTTCTTCCTGTGCTAGGTCTCTCTGAATTGAATCCATAGTTTTCTACAAAATGCACACAATAACATTTTTCATTCAATATTGCTGCATAAAATAATACTAAACAATAATATGAACACGCAATTTGCTACAATAATACTAAACAATAGCAAAATTCTAAGTCCGGGGGCCCGCAAGCACCACCACCCTAACCCTAAGTCCGGGGGCCCGTGAGCACTACC
The DNA here is from genome assembly GCA_910589775.1 of Avena eriantha. Lineage (NCBI taxonomy): Eukaryota > Viridiplantae > Streptophyta > Magnoliopsida > Poales > Poaceae > Avena > Avena eriantha. The sequence goes on from OU342740.1 coordinate 421,231,773, forward strand.
ACATTAACCCTAAGTTCGGGGGCCCGCGAGCACCACCACCCTAACCCTAAGTCCGGGTGCCCGCGAGAACTACCACCCTATCCCTAAGTCCGGTGGCCCGCGAGCACTACCACATTAACCCTAAGTCCGGGTGCCCGCGAGCACTACCACCCTAACCGTAAGTCCGGGGGCCCGCGAGCACTACCACATTAACCCTAAGTCCGGTTGCCCGCGAGCACTACCACCCTAACCCTAAGTCCGGGGGCCCGCGAGCACTAAAACATTAACCCTAAGTCCGGGTGCCCGCGAGCACTACCACCCTAACCCTAAGTCCCGGGGCCCGCGAGCACTACCACATTAACCCTAAGTCCGGCTGCCCGCGAGCACTACCACCCTAACCCTAAGTCTGGGGGCCCGCGAGCACTACCACATTAACCGTAAGTCCGGGTGCCCGCGAGCACTACCACCCTAACCCTAAGTCCAGGGGCCCGCGAGCACTACCACATTAACCCTAAGTCCGGCTGCCCGCGAGCACTACCACATTAACCGTAAGTCCGGGTGCCCGCGAGCACTACCACCCTAACCCTAAGTCCCGGGGCCCGCGAGCACTACCACATTAACCCTAAGTCCGGCTGTCCGCGAGCACTACCACCCTAACCCTAAATCCGGGGGCTCGCGAGCACTAGCACATTAACCCTAAGTCCGGGTGCCCGCGAGCACTACCACCCTAACCCTAAGTCCGGGGGCCCGCGAGCACTACCACATTAACCCTAAGTCCGGGTGCCCGCGAGCACTACCACCCTAACCCTAAGTCCGGGGGCCTGCGAGCACTACCACATTAACCCTAAGTCCGGGGGCCCGCGAGCACAAAATAATTCCTATATATAAATATTTCATATATACAAATAATTCCTATATACAAATATTTTCTATATACAAAAAAATTCTATATACAAATATTTCCTATATACAAATATTTTCTATATACAAAAAATTTCTATATACAAATATTTCCTATATACAAAATATTTCCTATATACAAATATTTCCTATATATAAAAATATATTTCCTATATACAAATAATTTCTATATACAAATATTTCCTATATACAAAATATTTCCTATATACAAATATTTCCTATATATAAAAATATATTTCCTATATACAAATAATTTCTATATACAAATATTTTCTATATACAAAATATTTTCTATATACAAATATTTTCTATATACAAAAAAATTCTATATACAAATATTTCCTATATACAAAATATTTCCTATATATAAAAATATAATTCCTATATACAAATAATTCCTATATACAAATATTTATATATACAAAAAAATTCTATATACAAATATTTCCTATACACAAAATATTTCCTATATACAAATATTTCATATATACAAATATTTCTATATATAAAAATAAATTTCCTATATACAAATATTTTCTATACCAGCGGTGGCGGTGGCGACCAGCGAGGGGAGGGGCGAGGCCGGGGCTGTGGCGGAGCTCGTGGCGGCGTGGAGAGGTATGGTGGCCGGGGCGGTCAGCCCGGGAGGCGCGACGCAGGGAGGTCAGCCGGGGAGGCACGACGCGGGGAGGTGCTCGGGGCGGCGAGGGGAGGCGCGACGCGGGAAGGTTAGCCGGGGAGGCGCGGTCGAGGACGGCGCCGGAGATTTGGCAGCCTGGCAGCGTAACACAGCTCCTCGCGATGTGCTTCCTTCGGTCGATGGATTCGACCGGGGAAGAAGCGGCGCATTAAATACCCCCCACCCTTTAGTCCCGGTGCGTGGCATAAACCGGGACTAAAGGGGGGGGGGTCTTTAGTCCCGGTTCCATCCACGCACCGAGACTAAAGGCTTTGGGTGCATTTTCGCCTGCAGAGCCTTTAGTTCCGGATGGTGTTCTGGGTCGGGACTAAAGGACAAAATTTGCGCGCGCTAGGCCTAAGTTGGCGCCTGTTTTTTCAAATATTACAATTTGTAGCTATTAGATTTTTTAAACATTTGAATTATACAGTTTAAGCATACTTATGAATTTGAGAAAATTTTCAACATGAAAGGTTTTTGAATTTGAATAAGTAATCCAAATATATTTTCTGTTTTATAAAATAATTATTCTAACTAGTGAAACTAATAACCATTTTGCCATTTCCAATTTAAAAATGCATTAACTATTATATTTTGCATATTTTTGAATCTCACTAAATTTTTAACATAAATGGTGCTTGAATTTGAATAAGAGATTCAAATCCATTTTCTGTTTTATAAAATAATTATTCTAACTAGTCAAACTATTAACCATTTTGCCATTTTCATGTGATTCCGACGCTCCGGTGGTCTTCCTCCGGCGAAACCCTATACCGGGGGCCCCGGATCGTCTACCCCTATAGCTTTCTCCGTACGAGGGTAGCCCCTTTAGGGTTTAGGGTTTAGGCTTCCCTCCTCTGACTTCCCGCCATTTCTCACTATATATATGTAGGCTTTGTCGTTGCCATAGCACATCTAGACTCATATCTGCCGCCTCTCTCCACTCTATCCCATGGCTTCCACCATACCTCTAACCCTAGAGAGACGGAGATGGAGTCTTTCACGGGCTAGCGGGAAAATATTTTCCGAGGCGGAACTTCTGAAGATGCCATAGGGCGTGTGCACCGAGGGCATCTTTGAGAAGTTCCGCCACGGGAGATTTCCCAACCCTTTCCTCCATCCATGGGGATGAAACTCTCCATCCATGTTGGCTTGTTGAGTTGCTTGCCATGGCGTATCGATGCTCCTTTTATAGGCACGGCGCCGCTTCTACTTTGTCTTCTTCCTCCGACAGGGCGTCGTGCGCTACATGCTTTATCTCATCGAGCAGTGCGTCCACCCACGCGTCCTTATCCTGCCGACAACTTTAATCCCGGTTGCACCCACCAGCCGGTACTAAAGGTTACCCACGCGTCCTTATCCCACCGACAGTTTTGTTAGATGACACAAAAACCACCTTTAGTCCCGGTTGCACCCACCAGTCGGTACTAAAGGTTAGCCACCCCCCAGATAAGGCCCTCCTAGATAAGCCTCCCCTAGATAAGGCCCCCCATCTTTTATCCCGGTTTGAGCCCCCACCCGGGATGAAAGTTTCCCGTGCCACTGCGTTCCCGCGCTTTCCACCGGTTCCCACCTCTGTCCTCCCGCCATTTTTTCACTATATATATGTACGCTTGGCCTCCATTTACATATCACATCTAGACTCATCATTCTCTTCCCATGGCTCCACCCGGGAGGCGGAGGCGCTTTGCGCCTCGAACTACCCCTGCCCACCTGGCTACCGCGTCCCCACCGGCTAGATGCTGAGCGCCGCAGGCGTGCCGGTCCATCCTGTCCCTCTAGGTGTGGAGCGCCGGATGGCCATCACGAACCAGTACTACCTCGAGCTCACGCCAGAGCAGCAGAGGAATCCCAACTGGCATCCTGACTTGGGAAGCCTTCTTCATCAATCGGCGTGAGAGGGCGCTCGCCAGGCACGAGGAAGACGGCCCACCTCCTTCGAACTTCAACGAGGCCATCCGTCGGCTGTGGTGGCGTGGCCGGACTCTCTAGAGTGTCATGGCCTACAACACGACCGGCAATAAACCCCGCCTGCGGTACCCTCAAATCCAGCCCACGCGTGCCCAACCTTCAAGGTTCGACTACGGCGACCCCAACGACGACAACGACGACGGCGCCGACGACTACGACGACTACAGTGGCGCGTATTACAGGGCTAGGCAGGAGCATGACTGAATCACTCCAACATTAGGCATGTTTCTTAATTTTTAGTTGTGCGATGTATCTTAATTTTTAGTTGTGCTATGTATCCTTAGTGTTTGTGGGTTCCTTCTCTTGTGATGGTTCCTTCTCTTTGGGTGATCACCTCCCGCTGCTCAGAACCCGGTCGTCAACGTCTAGTTTGATTGAGCAAGATGTATTACATAAAAGGGGACCTTTATGTCTCAAATAAAAGGTTTAATACATTACATAGATTTATGTCTCAAATAAAATGTTTAATACATTATTACACATCACCAACATCTAGTGTTGTGGTTTTCTTCTGCACCGTAGCCATGGAGAATCTTCATCATTTAACACGGTGCTTGGGTCAGTTTTCACTTTGAAGGGCGGAATTTCATGAAACTTATTGTAATCTTCTGACATGTCTGTCTTGTCATCCACTCCCACGATGTTTCTTTTCCCTGAAAGAACTATGTGGCGCTTTGGCTCATCGTATTCTGTACTCTTTTGCTTATCTTCCCTTTTTCTCGGTTTGGTAGACATGTCCTTCACATAGAAAACCTGAGCCACATCGTTGGCTAGGACGAATGGTTCATCCATGTACGCAAGATTGTTGAGATCCACCGTTGTCATGCCGTACTTTTGGTCTACATGTACCCTGCCTCCTGTCAGCTTGACCCATTTGCACCGAAACAAAGGGACCTTAAAAGTAGGTCCATAGTCAAGTTCCCATATCTCCTCTACGTACCCATAATATGTGTCCTTCTGCCCATTGCCATCTGTTGCATCAAAGCGGACACCCATTGTCATCTTTTGCATCAAAGCGGACACCACTGTTTTGGTTGGTGCTCTTTTTATCTTGGGCGATCGTGTAAAATGTATTCCCATTTATCTCGTACCCTTGGAAAGTACATATAGTCGAAGATGGTAACTTGGCCAACGAGTACAACTCATCTCCAATAGTGGTGTTATTCATGAGATGTGTTTGCAACCAATTGCCAAAATTCTTCTCCTGTTCCCCTTTAATCAAGGTTTCAGGCTTCCCCGGGTTTTCGGAGCGTAGAATATTCTCGTGTTTCTCGATATACGGAGCCACCACGGTGGAATTGTGTAGAACTGTGTAGTGTGCTTGAGTGAAAGAATGCTCGTCCCTACATACCATTGATTTCCTTCCTAGTGTGCCTTTTCCAGTCATCCTCCCCTCATACCGAGATTCAGGAACACCAATCGGCTTAAGGTCAGGAAGAAAGTCAACACAAAACTCAATGACCTCCTCTGTTCCATAGCCCTTGGAGATGCTTCCTTCTGCCCTAGCACGATTATGAACATATTTCTTTAAGACTCCCATGAACCTCTCGAAGGGGAACATATTGTGTAGAAACACAGGACCGAGAATTCTAATCTCTTCGACTAGGTGAACTAGGAGGTGCGTCATAATATTGAAGAAGGATGGCGGGAACAACAACTCGAAGCTGACCAGACATTGGACCACATCAATCTGTAACCCTGATAGACTTTCTCGATCGATTACCTTCTCAGAAATTGCATTGAGGAATGCACATACCTTCACAATGGCTAGTCGAACATTTTCTGGTAGAATTCCCCTCAATGCAACCGGAAGCAATTGCGTCATAAGCACATGGCGGTCATGAGACTTTAGGTTTTGAAATTTTTTCTCTTTCATATTTACTATTCCCTTTATATTCGACGAGAAGCCAGACGGAACCTTGATACCGAAAAGGACTTCAAAAAAGATTTCATTCTCTTCTTTGGTAAGAGCGTAGCTGGCAAGTCCTTGAAATTGCCCTGGATGCTTGCCGTCTCGTCCTTTATGATGTTGCTGGTGCTCCCGTGCTGCCGGGGTATCTTTTGACTTCACATACAAGCCTAGGAAGCCTAGAATATTCACGCAAAGATTCTTCGTCAGGTGCATCACGTCGATTGCAGAGCGGACCTCATTCACTTTCCAATAGGGTAGCTCCCAAAATATAGATTTCTTTTTCTACATGGGTGCGTGTCCGGTAATGGGGTCTTTCGGAACAGGTTGTCCTCTAGGACCCTTTCCAAAGATTACATCCAAATCCTTGACCATACCAAATACATCAGCACCACTACGGGGGACAAGCTTCGTCCGGGATTCTGCCTTGCCATTGAAATGCTTGCCTTTCTTCTTTAAGGGATGACTGGGTGGAAGAAAACGACGATTGTACGGGTACACATTCTTTCTACATTTATCCAGATATATACTTTCAGTCTCATCTAAACAGTGCGTGCATGCATTGTATCATTTGTTCGTCTCTCCTGAAATGTTACTAAGAGCAGGCCAATCATTGATGGTTAGGAACAGCAACGCTTGTAGGTCAAATTTCTGCTGTTTGTGCTCATCCCACACACGTACACCTGGTTTGGCCCACAACTGTAGAAGTTCATCAACTAATGACCTTAGGTACACATCAATGTTGTTGCTGGGTTGCTTCGGGCCTTGGATAAGCACTGGAATCATAATGAACTTCCGCTTCATGCACAACCAAGAAGGAAGGTTGTAGATACATAGAGTCACGGGCCAAGTGCTGTGTCTGCAGTTCTGCTCCCCAAAAGGATTCATGCCATCGGTACTTAGACCAAACCATAAGTTCCTTGCGTCACCTGCAAAGTCCGGAAAGTCTCTCTTGATTTCTCCACTGCCGACCATCAGCAGGGTGCCTCAACGTCCCGTCTTTCTTACGGTCTTCCATGTGCCATCGCAACAACTTGGCATGCTCTTTATTTCTGAATAAACGTTTCAACCGTGGTATTATAGGATCATACCACATCACCTTGGCAGGAAGCCTCTTCCTGGGTGGCTCGCCCTCAACATCACCAGGGTCATCTTTTCTGATCTTATACCGCAACGCAGTGCATACCAGGCATTTATCCATATTCTCGTACTCCTCACCGCGGTAGAGGATGCAGTCATTAGGGCATGCATGTATCTTTTGTACGTCTAATCCTAGAGGGCAGACAGGTTTCTTTGCTTCGTACGTACTGGAGGGCAATTGGTTATTTCTTGGAAGCAGCTTCTTCATTATTAGCAGCAACTTTTCAAATCCCGAGTCAGTCATACCGGTCTCTGCCTTTCACTTCAACAATTCCAGTGTGCTACCCAGCTTCTTCTGGCCATCTTCACAAGTTGGATATAGCAATGTGTTGTGGTCCTGTAACATCTGCTCGAACTGCAACCTCTCCTTTTCTATGTCGCGGTCTCGCCTTGCATCACTAATGACCCGACCAAAATCATCAACGGGCTCATCTGGTTCCCGTTCTTCACCCCCTTCTTCTTCATTATCTTCAACTGCGGTATCATCGTATTCAGGGAACATAGATCGAGTTGTCATCATCGTTCTCTTCTTCATCGTCGTCTTCCATCATAAACCCTCTTTCTCCGTGCTTGGTCCAAACATTATAGCCGGACATGAAACCGGACCGAAGCAGGTGGCTCTGAATGACTCTTGAGGAAGTGTGAGCCTGCTCATTTTGACATTCAACACATGGACAACACATAAAACCATCCCGCTGCTTGTTCGCCTCGGCCACAAGGCGAAAAGAACGCACGCCTTCTCTGTAAGCGTCAGAGCGTCGGTCACCGTACATCCATGGGTGGCTCATCTGCATCATACAACCATGCATATATATCAAACGCAATCACGATGCTTAAATTAGTACCGCGCGGTCAAAACGAGAAAATAGTTGCTAACCTTTTAGGACACTTCTAAACAAAGAGGAGAAACCTTAAGTGTCGCTCTGGCACCTCATATCATATTTTGTCTTGTGTGAACTCAAGTGGCATCACTCTAACAGGCATTTCACCGAACACCTCTAGTGCATATGAAGAAAAAAAGTTAGCACAAAGTTATACCCACCTCTCACATAGGAAAAAAATCAGGAGAGAGTGCAGGGCTGGGTGCATATATATAAGGCTAGGCCATTAGTCCCGGTTTGAGATACAAACCGGGACTAAAGGTTCTGCCAGGAGCACGCGCGCCGGCCCAGACCCATTTGTCCCGGTTTGTATCTCAAACCGGGACTAATGGTTCCTTACGGACCGGGACAAAGTACCTCGGCCTCCTCGGGCCGTCTGGTTCGGACCATTAGTCCTGGCCCCAGCCACGACCGGGACTAGTGGCCCGAACCAAAGGCCCATTTTCTAATAGTCACATGTACTGATTTGTTTTCATTCGTCCATCTTAATCACAACCGTTCAGATTTAAAGTTAGAAAAAGTTACGTAAACTAATCAGGTACAACCTATCACGTAGGTGCAAACGTAGAAAAGGCATAGTTGCCGGACTCTTTGGTTTGACAGTTTGACTCCTTGGGCCAAACTCAAAGACTTGGTAATTCACGTCTCCTAGCGGCGAACCAAAGAGTCCTGAACCTGCAACTGGTGCAATGCGTGGATCATCACGTGGGTCTACGAAATACAAGAAGCGAACACTAATCAGTAATCACGCATCAGAAGGTCAAGTTTAGGGATGTGATTATGTGCACCCAGGGGACATATCACTCTGCTTAGAAATTCATCCATACACATGCATAGATGAATCGATGGGATCCCTACTAATAAAACAATTTCAGGTAAGAATCGATCGTCTCCAGTTCCAAAAAAAAAAAGTATTGATCGTCTCCGTACATGACTATAGTGGTATTTAATACTCCGTACATTTGTATTTCCTTGGTTTAAAATATAATTTTTTTAGTTTCTAAAAGACACCTTTTAGTGTGTAGGTTCACTCATTTTACTCCAAACCTATACACTAAAAGAAAAGACGTCTAGATATGAACCTTTCAAAAAAAACGAAAACATCTTAATATTTTAGATCGGAGGGACTTCTTGCAATAGGCTACATATATGCATGAGTATGCCAATAAAAATAGCTTCTGCTATTCTCGAATAATTATTGGTGTTGTTCATGAAAGTGAGATTCCATTGACCTAGAACTAGAAAATAGATCAGGCCGCCTCTCTGATGCAATGCATATACTCCCTCCATCTCTAAATAGATGTCCAAGATTAGTCTAGAGTCACATGTATATAGAGGCGTTTTAGTATATAGATAAATGCAAATTTAAACAAATTCTAGCATATAGCATGTACGACAATGCTCCACGGTCATCTTAATTACGTGCTTACAGACCAATTTTTTAATTATATTGAATTGTATCGACTAGGAAGTAGAACTCACCCCCAAATCAAATGGAACAACTCGACTACATTGTGCAATTGATAATCAAGTCACTGTGTTGTAAAATTTTGTAACAAACCTCTATTATATACCGGAACTTTAACTATAAGAGGATCATAATTAATACCGTAACGTGGAAGGGATGTTTTATTTAGCATAATAATTACCGTGCCTATGAACCTGAATGTTATTCTGAACAATGTCAAGTGATTTAATTTGAGAACACGAGTAAGTCACGTAATTCAATGGGCACATTCGTCATAGTAGGAGATAATATCTAGCACTCTGTTTTAATTAGGTTGATATAATTTTATTATAGCCATGTAGAAATTATGGAAAGATGGGCTTGACTACACCGAGGTCGACCTCGATTTATTCAAGGGTATATATTTCATATTGTAAATATTAATATTTTTTCTAAAAACTTGGTCAAACTTTACATAGTTTGACTTTAAAAGAAAATTATATGCCTTAAGCCTTGGGACGGAGATAGTATGTTCAATTTAAACAAAATCCTATATGGAGGAGAGATAAGAGCAAGTTTAATAACAGAGCCGACTGTTGGCTGTAGATGCATGCCACGTCACCTAACACCATCATAAAAGCCCACTAGTACAATAGATTAGCTATTAGACTGGCTATTAGGTGAGCTTTAATTAGTATTTAATTATTTAATACATGCATCTATTGGGCCATGAATGCATGCAACTTACTTTTCCTCGTTTAACTCCCTGTAGCCAGGCGATTGCTCAAGCGCCGGCTCCACTCTCTCACCTCTTTTCTCTCTCTTCCAGGTAGGATTTTAATGACATGTCAAGTGCTATAGTCAGCTGAGTAGGCCTTATTATACCTGCTCTAAGGAAATAGAGGGAATTCAGCAGCCTCTATAATATACAGCGCCACCATAGCACGGTAAACAAGGAGTAAGAGCCTGCATGCATTCGGCTAGCGCCTATTCCTCCCTACCAATTGTCTGCCCCCTCCGCGTGCAAGCTTTTAACGCTACAGCCATGCTTGTAGCCTATTATAACTAACCTAGTACTCCCTTCGTCCGCAAATAAGTGTATTTCTAGGGTTGTCTTAAGTCAAACTTAGTAAAATTTGACTAACTTTTTAGAAAAATGTAACAATATTTATGATACTAAATTGGTATCATTAGATCTGTTTTTAAATCTAGTTTCATAATATATCAATTAAAAGTAATATATATTGCTATATTTATCTATAAAGTTAGTCAAATTTTGTTAAATTTGACTTAGGCAAAACCTAGAAGTACACTTATTTGCGGACGGAGGAAGTATATGAGTATAATTTTATAAAGGCTTTAGTTGACATGGCACTACCATATACTCCCTCCGTCCCAAAAGGTTAAGGCTTATATTTTTTTCAAAAGTCAAACTATATAAAGTTTGACTAAGCTTTTAGAAAAAAAATATCAATATTTATAATATGAAATCCGTACAGTTTGATACATCATGAAACATAGTTTCACATGGTATCTATATAATATCATAGTTCTTTATGGTTTTTTCTAAAAGTTTGGTCAAACTTTTCGTAGATTGACTTTTAAAAAAAATATAAGCCTTAAGCTTTGGAATGGACGTAGTAGCCAGGGTTTTCTATCGAGCATGCTCGTATATAGTGTCTAAATCTAGGGTTTAGGTTTAGTGATCTACGCTATAGATCTAAACCCTGGACCACTAGATCTTGACCTAGATCACTAAAGATTGCACAAGATGCATTAATTATATATGGTTCGACATCGTCAAGAGTGGGGTGCTTCAGTCTGGCCGAGATAGACGGAGCTAGACTTACTGGTAGCGGTTAGCAAGCTAGTTGCGTGAGGGCTCTCGTGAACAGGCCCATCCAAGGGCCGTGCGAGCTGAGCGACCGCACAGGGCCCCCCGAAAACTCGGGGCCCCATATCCCAGTGCACAACCTAGTTCAGTACTCGTTCTTCCCATTTGATGCCCAGCTGGAAGTCCCCGGTCACCATTTCCTTGGCCCAAACCAAACGACACCCAATGGCCGTACGTCTCTAGATTAAAGTCTCGTCCTTGTTCCCGATCAGCCGATGTGAAATGGTTTTGGCTGTAGACTCGTAGTCGATCAATCGATCGATCCCGAACTCCCGATTCCCAATCGGCGGCCCAAACTGCCGATGATCGATCAATCGATCGGCGCACTACCCAAGACACCATCTAGCTCTCGCCGAGAACCACGAAACGGCAGAACGGAGAACGTCACGTGCCCACCCGCCCAGGCTAGCAGCCGTATGTTTCCCCAAGTTCGTCTTCGGCTGTTCACTGTGTCCTGATGCAATCTGTCAATCTCGTTTCAGCCTCAAACTCAAAGCCAAGGTTTGCAAGATCTTCTCCAGTTAACTTATATTGATAGTTCTAAAACTTAATTCTGCGTGAATTCAATCTTAGTATTATATTTAGAATTAACTAGTCATTAACCCGTGCAGCTAGCAATGGAACATAAACATTGAAAATATTAAATCACATTTATATGTTTCCTAATTTGTGAGAGTTATAAATCGTAGTAACAAAACAAATTGTGATTTTAAAAATTATTATGATGGACATGCTGTATTTCTTGGCTATTCATATCAAGAGGAATTTTATTTTTATAAATTTAGATAGCTATAACTCTTCTCACAAACGAATTTGTGCTATGGTGGGTAAATTGCAATTTACGTGTGATATTTGTGAGTATGTGATTTAAAAAAAAATTGGGCCTCGCTCTACATTTCGCACAGGTCCTCTAATTTCTGGAGACGGCCCTGCTCGTGAACCAACGTTGGATCATTATGTAGTCATGAGTGGCGAGACGTGTAAGAGGAAGAAGTCCGTGATAATGGATCGGCAGGGCACGGGGCACGTGCATGCATGCAGACGTGCAAATCAGATCAATAAGTCTGCGATAATTGATCCGCGTCCAAGTCGTGCTGACTGAATGCTCTTCTGCATGCCTAGCTATATTTACATGAAATGGAGATAGCTAGATTGAACTTCATTAACTCTCGTGCTGGTATATATAAGAGTTGGTAGCTGTTACAAACGCCCACCGTGACGGGATAGCTAGCTACCTAGTAGTCTAGTACTCCCTCCAAGTTCAAGAAAGATGTTTGTCTACAAATTTGAGCAACGAAATAGTATGAATTATATGCCTCAACTATATCATTAAATCCAATCGTACAATTTTTGCGACATGTAATTCATGTTTCATTGACCAATTTTATGGCCAATTTTTTTTCTTGAACTCCGTGCTAGCCTAATAAATTGGTGTGGAGGTAGTACTACCTAGATCGGCCATCTTCTAACGAAGGCCGGAGGAGCGCGCAACGGAGGTGGACGCAAAAGCTTCGGTCAGAGTTTCTCGTGCCTCGTGCGCGGTAGTGGCGAACATCACTATGCCGACGACTCCCCTCGGTCATCGATGAGACGAAAGCCGAGAGGATGGCCTGATCTTGTTGTACCCAGCATTGGTGGGCAGTATTGGGCTGCAGTACCGACACCGCCGTGATCAACGACGACGTGGGCAGCTGGACACACCGACGACCCATCGACGTACCCCATAAGGAGATGGCTTTGAAGAAGAGGACCAACTCGAGCCTTCTAGATTAAGTAATGTTCACTCGTTAGCCTGATCATGATCGACCCATTCATATGCACTATTGTTAATTAGTGAAACTACTACTGCAAGTGTCCAGCAACTTATTAAATTTATATATCCAGATTTCTGAAGTTTAGGACTGATGTAGTGCTTGCTTACGTTATAGCAGCTTCCGAAGGATGGTGGTACAACTTGAGGCGGTGGCGGTGATGAACAATGTCGGGGACAAGATCGCCTATGGCTGACTAGTAGGTGATTACTGTCGCCTTCTATTCTCTTTTCGAAAGCCGCTTCATCAGCTCAATAGGATGGTACCTTGATGATGACTAGTCGAATTTGTATCTTGCAGCCATCTATCTATCCAGTGATTCGTCTCCTGTCCACGGCCTAAATAACTAATTGGTCTTTTGTAGTCATGTGCATTACCCGTGTGCTAATCGATAGAGTTGTTATTTAGATCTCTACATACATAGTTGTTGCTTGTGATTCCACTGCTACTCGTACAATGTAAAAAAATGTACACTCTTTTGCCGTGATGAACCACAACAAGCACTGCAGTGATGCACCCAGTAGGAGTACTGGTTGGTATGGGTAGCATAACTTGACGAGGGGACAAGGAGGCCTCCCCTGCCACCGGCGACGGACAGGCTTTGCCTTGCTGCGCCCAGGGACAGCGGGGGAGGAGAGGATAGAGGTGGGGAGGAGTAGCGGCTAGCGGATAGGGTTTTCCCCCTCCTGTGACCTCGCGGGGTCGAGAGGAGGAGGAGGAGAGGATAGAGGTGGGGAGGAGCAGCGGCTAGCGGCTAGGGTTTTCCCCCCTCCCGTCACCTCACGGTGTCGAGAGGAGGAGGAGGAGGAGAGGATAGAGGTGGGGAGGAGCAGCGGCTAGCGGCTAGGGTTTTCCCCCCTCCCGTCACCTCACGGGGTCGAGAGGAGGAGGAGGAGGGGGCGAGAGGGGGATTAGGTGTCGCATCCCTTCAAATTTATATTGCACATAAAAATTTGATAGTTGTTACCATAGCTTATTGTCTATGATATGATACTCGATCATCACTCGAGATTTGATAGTTGTTGTATGGACTAGTATGCTATTTCATTGTAATCACTAAATTTTTGTTGGACATGAGACATTTGTTGTATGAATTATTTCACTGTTGTTGTCTTCTTTATTTTGCCGTATGAACCATCTGCATTGAGAAATTTATGTTGTATGAAACAATTGTTCTACTATATGGAGAAAAGATAATGTACACAGTATTCAGAAAAATATTATATTTCATAGATATCATACATAAGTAAAAAACGTCTCTCCATTAGACTACTCCTAAAACTATAAAGGTTACCAAAAAACAAATGAAATGTATTAAGGCCAGCCACCGACTGACAAAGAAACAAACCCCTGCTCACCAATCCCAGAAGAAAATCTTATACTAGGGTTATATTCATACATGCATGCAGAACATACACTTGTCCATGATCCTCTATCTAGCAGAAACGTATTACTTTTCTACGTACTTTCTCTAGTCCAGTATATAAATTTGCGTAAGGGTAGTACATGATGTGTTGCCTTTTGCCAAAAAATCTGCACTGCAACGACTCAAGGTGGATCGTAAAGAGATTGCGATCGGTGGCACTAAACATTAAAATCATATCGGTATCCTCAATGAAGTGCTTAATGAGCAGCGACGATGCTTCAGGAGGAAGGACTTTGTCCAACTCAATGGTCTTCTCGAGCACCCACTCGTTTACAGCACGATTGTTGGCCCTTCTCTCCCATAACTCCATGCTTGCGCCTGTCGTAATGGCGAGACCAAGTTTGTTTCCTATTGTCCGCAATATCTGAAAGCTAGACTTGGGTATATGTGTGCATCTCTTGGCTTTTGTATCACGTCTAGGGCTTGTCGTCCTTGCAAATTCAACTCAAGGATGGTACCATCATCCAACTCCCAGTAAAGTGTGTTGTGAACCAGGATGCTCGGCCTGTACGCTCTTATTCCGCATGGAATAGTTATTGTTGGTACCATGGTTCTCCAAGCTCCATGCTTTGATTCGTAGATGTAAGCACATGCACGTTTGCTGCGGTCGTCTCGCAGCAGGACCAATACGAAAGGGCTCGAGTAGCAATCTCCGTGCACGTGGCCCGCTTCGGCGGCAGTGCAGAGCACCGCGGCGTTTCGGCAGCGAAGGTGATGACGCCTGGGGAACCATTCCGGGAAGGGCACACGACGCTTCCGTCCGGTGAGGGGGTCCCATACGATGACCTCGTCGTGTGCCTGGCTGACGAAGACTCCGAGGCCGTGACGACAGCCATGGAAGTGGTCAGCGCAGCGCAGTGGCATTGAGAACTGCGCGGCGGGGATGCGGTCAGGTGGGTCTAGAGCGGAGTCGAATGAGTATTCCATGTAGTCATTGTGAAAGAGGCTGAGGAGTACGGGCTTGCGGTGGTGGGCTCGGAATCTGTGGAGAAATTGAGGATCGGAGATGATCCGACGCCAGCGGACACAAACCAGGGAGGCGCGGGGAAGAGACGATGGTCGTGGAGGTAGGCGTAGGAGGATCTCCCGGAGGAGGTCGTCCACCTCGAGCGGGGTCTAGGGTGGTGGCATAGCAAGTTTATTCGAACTGAGGTAGAGGCGATTTTGTTACAGATCCCGTCATCGCACACCAGTTTTTATGTATGGTTGATCATCACCCGAGACGGAAACAAATTGGAGCCGGACTCCACACGCCAGACAAAACGTGTACTGTACAAGTTGTAGTCGGACTAATAAATCGATGTGAGTGCGTCGTTTAATTTGGTGCTCGTCCCTTTATATATTTTTAAAAAAAATTCAAATTTAAAGATTCAAAAAAATCTTAAAAAAATACCGGATGTAGATAATGATTTATAATACACGTGTAATAAACATCTTGTAAAAAAACTTGGTATTCTGATCTCCGAAAAAAGACAAAAATGTAGATCTGGACAGTGAAATTCTGAATTGGCCTCTTAATTTTTTCAATATTTGTATTTTTTGCTATGCCCGCAATACATAATATTTTCTGTTGAAAATTTGCACACTTTTATTTTGTATTGTGGACTACCTGAACAAAAAAATTTAAAAAATATTTAATGCTTTTCCAAAAAATTTAAAAAGTCCACCATGGTGGACGGGCTCCAAACCCATTTTTCGGTTGAATCGGATCCTTTTGTGTCCATCTTGTTCATTTCTTTGTCATTTTATATCATACTACAACAACATATTCGATGGTATATCTAAATTCAAATTCAATTTTATCAATTGGCCAAACAATTGATCACAATTTGTACATCATCAAAGTCCCTTCATTGCATTAAAACAAAGTCTAGCCAGAATGGAGGACTCCAACGTTGGTGCTCCCGTGACCCAGAGGCGCTCGTCACCGACCCGCGCCTGGGCCACGCCGCTGACTATCATCACAGCCGCAGCGGCCCTCCCCTGCTCCCCCAACCCTACCAACCCAAATCCTCCTAAGCTTTATCTCCCAGTACTCTCTCTGCGTCACCTTGCTGGCTATGTAGATCTCGATTTCGATCTGGCACTACGGGAAAAAAAATCTTTGCCGTGTGCTAAATCCACACAGCAACATAGGAAATCCACACGGCAAAGGCCGCCCACGGAATACGTCGTCGCACGACAAAGAAAGGCATGACCAAGGGTTTTTGCCATGTGCTTATGGAATAACGCAGGCAAAGGTCTTTGTCGTGTGTATTTCCTGATATACAGCAAAGTAAAGTAGTTGACAACGGTAGCCGGCCTGACGACGCCATCCGTGTGCCTTGTATCTGTCTTTGCCGTGTGTATTGAAAGGGCGCACGGCAAATTGTTGGTCAGCAGGTCAACCTTGGCATAGTGCTTTGTCGTGCGCCCTTCTTTGCCGTGTGTCTTTCGAGTGAGCTTTGCTGTGTGTTTTTCGTAGCGCACAGTAAAGTCCGTGAACGGTCCAAAAAAACCCGGTCACCGTCGTCCTTCCCTCTGCTCCTCCACGACATGGTCGACTAGTCTTTGCAGTCGTCGTAGCCTCGTGCAGTGTCTTCGAAGCCTGGTGGTTGCGCTATGGATGTGAGGTGGCGGCGGCGCTTGAATCAGTCGTCTAGGTTGGCGGCGGGGTGGAGGTCGTCATGGTCATGCTAGCTGGTAGTTATTGCTGCGCTCGTCGGCGGCAGCGCCAGGCCGTCTCGAGAGAAAAGCCGGCGGCTGCTCTAGGGATCGCGTCGGCGCCATGACCGTGCTAGCTGGATGTTGTGGCCGCGTTCACCGGCGGCGGCGGCAGCGCCCAACATGCGTGCGTGCGCGTGCAGGACTCTTGGGGGAGGTCATTTGGTCTGGAAATCTGGCGGCTGCTCTGGGGCTCGCGGCGGCGCCATAGCCGTGCTGGTCGAAGGTCGCAGCTATGCCCGACGCATGCGCGTGCAGGGCTCGTGGGAGGCCTATAGGGGTTCCGCGTATGAAAACAATAAAATTTTACCCTACGCCCCTGAACCCCTGAAGCTGCCATGACCTATCTATTAGTAATACAGTAATGGGAGGGGATTTTCACGAACTTACCCTTGAAGACCGAAAAGCGTTGTCAATGCTCAGGATAGCGTGGTTGATGTAGACGAGCCGAAGCCGACCTCAAGGTCGTGATGAAGTCCTTGCGCTCCTTTGGCTCCAACGACTTGAGTGCCTCAAGTGGGACACCTTGCGGGGAGTTACACACGTCCGGTGCCTAACGATGATTCCGGCTTTCCCGATCCAGCAGCAGTTGCGGAAGTAGAGCCCCGGATCCGAATCCCGCAGCGCGACGGCGCTCCGCGGTGAAGATGTCTCTCGTTCGCGCAGTCCAGACTTGGGACCACGGTCACGAGAGAGAGAGAGAGAGAGAGGGGAGAGAGAAAAATATCAATTAGAGGTCCTCCCAAAAGTGATAAGACCTTTATTGATTATTGGTGTATTTTATTTGGCCAAATACCCCCACTATATATAGGGGGAGGGGAGGTACTACCTCCCTCAAAGTCCCAGGATGGGACTAAAGGAGAGGAGGGGGAGGGGAGGCCGTCGGCCACCTAGTGGGCCCCACGGAGGGGGGGGGGGGGGCTAGGCCCAGCCGGCCACCCCCTTGGCCCCTTCTCCCTCTCTCCTTTCCCTAATGGGCCCTCTCCCTCCGGGAATTGGCCCATTAAGCCTTTGACCATTTCAATTGATTTTTCTCTTTATTAAATAATTACGAATAAATGATTATTAAATCATTTTTTAACATTCATTCACATATTATTCAACCTTCGTGGCTATGGAACACCTTCCACCTCCACTCCGGACATCCTCGGGACTTACCGAAACCCTTCTGGTTTTCTCTCTACAAATCTTCGACGATTCTACCGATCCTATAAACACTCCCTAAGCATCATCAAGCCCTTAAGCGTGATACCCCACGGTTCGGGAACACTCCAGACATGGTCGGGACACTCCCGTACCAATGATCAACAGAGGGACCTGGATGGCCATGTGACCCCCGTGCGTTCCACGAAGATCTTTCGTCGTTTGAACCGGGACAATCGTGTCTTATTCCCTTTGTCTCTTGATACTTGCATTGCCCGAGATCTGATCAATGAAACATCACCATGTCGTGTTCAATCTCGTTACTGAATAATGCTACTTGACTCGTTCTGATAAGTGATATCCCCGTGATCAAATCACATGCTGCGCAGCTATTGGGTATAACTTCTCTAAGTGGGCCCTTGAGTATCTTCCCATCACATGGACGGACAAATCCCGCTCTTGACATATATTGCCTCAACGGTTTCCTCCGAGTACCTGAACACACCTTTATAACCACTGTATTACCAAGTGGCGCTTGATGCTATCAAAAGCACTCTCTGGAGACAGTGATTGATATAGCCTCACGGTCTAAGGAATAGTCTACGAGGATCCATTTCTAATCACCGTAACTTGAACTTCGTGACATGATCAGGTCACGATGTTTAGGTTGGGTATTGGTTCATCATCTCATTCTCGGAATGAGATGACTCCATTTCCAACTGGCATAAATGTCACATGATCAGGAAACATGATCATCTGTTGACCAATGAACCAGTGACTAGAGTTTCACTAGGAACCTCTGGTTGTTTATATATCACACGTGTATTGATGTTTCCACTCAATACAGTTATAGCATGATATAAAACTTAATCATAAACTATATGAAATATGATAATAGTCCTTACTACTATTTATCTCTAGGGCATATTTCCAACAGTCTCCCACTTACACTAGAGTACAAATACACTAGCTACATTTGTTCTCAATCTTTGGCACCATATATCCGGTACCCTGAACATGCTTGCTCATGGAAGAGGTTGAGTCTTGGGTCTATGATTTATAGTTCCAAATCCTTTGCAACTTACTAATGTCACCTTGATTGACATTAATACTTTATCATCACATGATAACATCTATGTATATGCATCGTCGCTATGGCAGCAGAACGAGGCCTGATTTCAGGAGCCTACAGTGACTTTAGATCAACCTCGAGGGCTTTCTCATGGCCACTGTGCCCTGGGACACATCATTCTATGTTAAAAGCGAACTAGCCCTGCCATAACATTATACAACACGTTAGATGGTACCTTATCTATTATTATAAATATATTCATCGAAACACTAGTGCACACTATGCAACTTTCGATGTTTTTGTTCACCTCGCTTCCTACTTGACTTTAATCGGTATTTACAGGAGTTTCTAACATATTCCCTTATAACATAACCCTTTATGTTTTAAGACATGTCATCCTTTATGATTTGAAAAACATATCTGCAGTTCTCTATTAGACATTGCAGACAAACTTAGCTCAACGTTCCGTGATTCGAACTTAATCACTTTTAAACGTTCCTTATTTGGATCACATATTATGTTAAGTTATCATCATGGTTTACTAAGACAGAACATATGTCTAAACATAGTGGATGACGATCATCCTTTTCTTTCTTTCAACCATTGATGTTCAACTTAATACTATTCCTAATTTGAGTTATTAAGGACCAGTTCCTTAATTAACTTCTATTCTGAAATCCCTTTCAGAATCCCTTAAGTAATACTACATAATATCATAATACACCTATTACCAACTTCTACATCTTATAAATCATTATTTATAAGTATTTGCGCTTTTATTCTTAACATACTTAAGAATTACTCCTATAAGCTCCCACTCAAAAATATGTCATTCACATATTGTTTTAGGAAGACTTTTATAGTTCCCACTCAATTTTATGCAAATTGCATATCTAGTCACTATTTTGAATAACTTCAAAAATCTTTTGATCAAATATCAGACTTGGAGTTTTACTATGAGATACTAGTACTATTACTAGTTTTAAATCCTCTAGACATTGAACACACTTGAATCAAATTCATTTGAATTTGTCTAATACTTGACAAATTGCACTTTTGTCATTCACCCCCTTTTCCACTATGGCTTTGCAGTGATTTGGGAAAATTTAAGTAACCCCTTTTACTTGTGAGATTTAGCAACAAATTGCTTCTAATCTCAAGTGAATTTTGCTTTTAGGATTTCTCATAATTCTAGTTTACCATTAGTTCCTTAGTAGTTCATAGGTATGTTATATTCCAAGAATCATGACAAATGATTCACTATTTTCAGTCCACTATTTTGCTGACATTTACTGTCAACACTTGTGTAAAAGAATAAACGTCACCATTTTCGGATCAAATTTATGTCTGAGCAAGAGGAATCAACTTTCTAATCCACTGACGTTCGGGTATTGCTTACATAGCTTACACAGGCTCCCATTGATAGAAGCATGTACGTGCCTCTTCCTCTTTGTAGCATAACAATTTAGGGACTTCACCAGATTGATAATACAATAGAACATGATCAGTATGAGGACAAGACTTTGTCTTGGATATTGTCATTGTAATATTGTAGGGTGTACATTTTTTCACATTCTATACATATTTCTGTCACATGCTTCATTTTTTATTCTAAAATGTAAATACTTTGACACTCTTACATTTCCTTTGCATCATCTCAATGCTAGTTAGCAGCTTCTATTTATGCATTGTTTAACACATTCCAGCAGCAACGCGCGGGGTATCATCTAGTTAAATAAGTTTCTAGTCTCTCTTGGAAAAGCTAGCCACAAACACTTTTCCGATAGTTATCCCCACTAATTTGTTTACTTATGTCGTGCTTTATTAAATTTCATAATTCTTTCTCGCTTAAAGTGTGTCTCTTTTAAAATATTTTATGTAAACATCAAGGTGGAGCGTACATATGATAACATAAGTTCCAAACCACCCAAACAACAAAATTTCATATGAATTGGAATTGGGTACCACCCTCTGATTCCAACACAAAATTCCAAACAACCCAAACAACAAAATTTGAATTGGAAACCATTTCCTTTCTAGACAGGATTTGAAATTTCACCAAATTCAATTCCGTAATTCAACTATGTGCATCCAAACACAGCCTTTGGAAACAATAGCTACAAGACATGCACTCTCTTCGTGTGCATATGCATAAATGATATTTTTCACATGTGAACAAATAATTGTAACAATAGGTTTTTTGCCGTGCATTCAGTATATTATCTGCGCATACACTAGTATGATATCAGAAATTTTAAATGGTAGTGTAGTACAAGACCGGAGACATGTTGTAAGGAGCGCACAATACCTATAACTGTCGCAAGTGCCTATGTGGGGTAATAGTGTTCCCACACTGCAAGGTGAACCGACCATTAATTATAGAGCGATTAAATAAGTTTCTAGTCTCTACCAAAAATTCTAGCCACAAAAACTTTTCCGGTAGTTATCCCCACAAAATTGTTTACTTATGTCGTGCTATTTTAATTTTCATTGATTCATACTCGCTTAAAGTGTGTCACTTTTTAGGTTTTTTTTTGTATAGATCAAGGTGGGGCGTACGTATGATAACATCAAGTAGGCCCACCTATATACATAAAGAAACTCACGGCGTATTCACCTCGTGAACAAAGTTACCGAATACATGATCAATCTCCTCTTCAATGTATATATATTTTGAAGCCACTGCTCCCTCCTCCCTCCTCTCGCCCCCGTGTGGCGACGAGGGGGAGGGGGGGAGGGGGAACCCTAGCCGCCACCTCCTCATCCTCCCCCAACTCCCTTCCCTCCTATCTCCCCGGCTGCCACCAAGGTCGTGGCCATGCAAAGCCTGGGTGCCGCCGGCGGTGGGGGGATCTCTCGTCTTCCCCGGCGTAGATTTGCGGCGCGGGACGCCAATCTTCGTTGCAGATGGGGTGCGCGTCGGGCACCTCAGCGGCGTGGCATCTCTGGCGTGTGGCGGCTGCGGCATGGCCGAAGGAGCAGCGACGTGGCGGACGGCGATCTAGTGCCCCTTGTCCCTCTAGCCAAGAAATCTCCGGGGGAAACCTCAGATCCCGAGGGATCGAGTGATGGCGGTGTCCTGTACGTTGAGGGCATCGCTTTTGGAGTTCTCACCGACTGTAGGGATCAACAGAGGTCCTAGATTTGGTGGAGGTGGTCATCTTCTTCGTCGAAGGTGGTCGGCCTGCGACTGGTTTGGTAGATCTCGCGATCTGTCTTCCAGTCCCAGCAGCGAGGTGGGGAGACATATGTGCCGGTGAAAACCGAGCCATTGGCAGGCGATGGCGGCGTTACCACGTCGTTACCTTGATGAAGGCATCACCGTGCACCTTGTGTCGACCTCAATCATGCTACTCCGGGGGAAACCCTAAGATCTTCGGGTCGGATGATGGCGGTGACGCGGTGTCGATATCGTGTTCTCTCCTGGGAGCATCGCTTGTGGAGCAGCATTGGACAGAAGCGGCAGGAGGATGGAGCGGCTAGCGCACAGGGGGTGGTGCTGCTTGGCACCGAGGCGGTGTCGGTGGCTAGTGTGGCGAGAGTCTGCGCTTTCATCTACATGCTGACGACGGGTTGGCTGAAGATTTTGGAGGCGGTGACATCCAAAGCATGTGCGTGGGTGCAACTCCGTGGATATGTTGTGCGGTTCTAGGACTCCCTTCACTTGAGTTTGTGCCGCCGTGCTAAGGCACTCCAGCTTCTCTTGGAGAGTGGCAACAACGTGGGTGACCATGGGGGGGGGGGGTCGAAACAGGTTGATAGGGATTTGATAGATCTCGTTGGGGAGCTGGCGATACAGTTATCGTTTTTGCTCAGTGTTTAGCTTTGGTGGTTCCGATGTGTTTCATCTTTGTAATGTTGCCAAACAATGTGGTTCTAATAAAAATAAAGGCTGTGTGCATCGCTTGATGCAGAGGCCGGGGCTCCGCTCCCCATTTCGAAAAAAATGTATATTAATTATATGTGTACGTATATACATCGCAGAAGCCTTCACATGTGTGATTTGTTTCACTATATATACACCACTCCATATTCCCCAAGAATAGACATAGCAAGCTAACCTCGTTTGGTTCTACTTCATATCGGCATGTCAAGTGACATTATATTGGTAGATGAAGCTTCCCCCTAAAGAAAACAAAATCGGTAGACGAAGCACATGGCAGTTAGATAAAGATATCAATGAGATTGTGAGAGAAGCAAATGGATATGATAACAAGCCAGGAATGAGAGACATCTGGACTGGTTTTGTGGCTGCTTCCTATAAATTAACATGCGACGACTGATAGAGATGGGAACTTCAGCTGTATGGGCGAACTATGATTGTTCATGCTCCCTTCCTCTTCCCAGTTGTTTTAAACTATGTCGTGTCTGGACCGTAGAATGACCTACGCTATCCTGCTTTGGAATTAGTTAGATCATAGGAGTGGCAACGGTCTAGAACAATAGCAATATGAAGTGCTGGCAACAGCTCTCACTTTCCAATGTAGAGCATTTTCCAAACATAATCCTCAACTGTGACTCGTGAATCATCTTGCTCTTAGTTTTCTGATTTTTTCCGTTCGACCAATTTTGGCACTCTGGCGCATATACATCTGGATTGAAGAATTTTTGTTGAATCCTGATTAATTTTTAACCACGCAAAAGAAAATTATTAGAGATACTTGTCAAGTATATGACATTTGCTCCAGTACGACCCCCTTTCCCTAAACTCAGTCAAACTCAAACACAAGAACACCGGAGATCCACTCGATACCCCCTTCGTAATTAAGGACATGATGGTCTTTGAAAAATAATTAACTCACAATTATGCACATACGTATGCATAGGGATCCTATATAATACGAAGGCTTTTCATTATACCGTCCCTCAGCGGTGTTAATCGGGCCAAGCGATGACGGTAGTCTGCTGCGAGAGGCGAGCAGTGCCACGCTCACAGCGGTGTTGACCGAGCGATGCTGGTGGTCAACGGCAAGGGACACAGGCAACATCGGTTAGGACGGTGCCTTCTTCCCGCGCCAGGCACGCGCTGTTCACCCACATGTCCATACTCGGGATGGTGGCTATTGACGCGGAGCTTTAAGACCATGTTGCAAAACTAGCTCAATTGATTCCGAGCCATGCGGGCGAGACTTTCCTGCAAAACGAGAAGATACACAGGACGAAGTAGCTACCTTGCCTTGACTTAGATCGATTCTAATATATATAGTATGCAGCTCAGCTATGCATCAGCGATTCGTGCCATGCTCCTGGATACTGCCCTACGGCCGCCTAAAACCCTTCGAAAAGGAGGCTAAAACCCTGGTCTCTACATCAAAACAATGTAGACAATCTTTTTATTATGTTATTCGACAGATACTTACAATATAATGCATTGATCAATCCGAGCCACCTTTTGGCGAGAAGTGTCATTACACTAAGCTTGATGATGGTGTTGGACTCTATCAGGGCCGAGTGTGCCTAACCTTGAACATGCACACATCATCTCAAACCAGAGCACCGGTATAGCAAAGCCTTAGCATGCACCGTAGGATACTCCAGAAGTCGGTGCTGCCGCCTTCCTCGAAACCATCTTTAAGCCATAGATCAACGCATTGACCTAGCCAAACAAGTCGTCGACCACCACGACGCAGACAACACCATAACCCTACAAAGATCATGGGATTTTGCAGAGTACTAACAGGAGTTTTCCCAACTGTTACATTCAGGTTCTGGTGTAAAGAGATGGGTGGAGACACGGACGTTGACGGTGTGTACATGGCACCAAATTTGCCGAGTGTGAGAAAGTTGACACTCACCAAACTCTAGAGAACATTTTTTGCAAAGTATGACCTCCTTGTTAGTGTCTTTCATCAGAAATATGACAAATAGTAGTCGTTGCGGAGTAGCCGATGAAAAGCCCTTAGGAAATAGATAGACATTTGGAAAACAACTGGATACCTATGGTGCACCTATATACTAACCTTCTTTCAATAAAGAAATATAAAGGTTTATGAAGCAACCATGAATCGAATAGTATGATCTCACTGAATGATTACTTTCATGTAGATTTGTTATAAATGCGACATCCAGATAAGAAAGAACGAAAACAAATTCACAGCTAGGGACACATGATTTTAACGTGGAAAACCCCTCCAACAAAGAGAGGGAAAACAATGGGTGTGAGCCAACGAAACTGTACTATATGGGGAGTGTTTACAAACACTAGGGATTATCTCGGATGTGACTTATCCAAGCCAGCGGCTTACAAGGGGTATATATAACGGTAGATTCTAGGTTTTCAACGATCCACGACCGGCTTCGCTCACGAGATCCTCTTCATCTTGATTCGTGGATTTCTTACAAGAAGTTAGCTTGGCTCCGCTTACAAGAAGTTAGCCTACTTAATGAATCTAGATCATACTTCAAGAAGATTGACTTGTCTTGCCATGATATTTACATACACTTGTGAGTATTTCAGGATCATCCCCTTTATCTTGATTTGTGGCTTTTAAGCAACTCCTTGACCCCTCATCACTCGAATAGCTTGCAGATGACAATTTGGGAGATACATTTTGAATCTGGCTCCCACTTGATCATGTGTCCGATGAACAACGTTTTGGTTTACTCTTCTGACGGTTTCACATTTACCAGCAAAATATACAACGTGGATGCTCTAAAACACATGAGATCACCTACGAGGAGTGTAAGGGTATGCAGCACTGACACTTCCTCTAACCCGAACCGCCGTGCACAACCTTCCACTACACAGGATCTAGGAGGGGATGGGGTGGAAAAATCTACATAACTTTTTAGCCGAGAGCCCATATCAACGTAGGAAACACTCCTAGTGTATATTCATGGTCACCGCCAATTGTTATTTTGACACTAGGATAACTCACTTATTCTTTCTAGATTATGTTGTGGCGTCTTCGATACTAATCGGGTGTGATCATGATCATGATCATGCATTGGTACAACAATACTTACTCTTAGATACTCATCGGTACTTAATCCCAATGGTGAAGACTTAATGTGGCCTTCGCCGGTCATACCTAGCATGAAAGATGATAGGTTTTTAACTACATTGATGAAGACATTGCTTGAAATTTGCTTAAACTTCCTACTCGAGAGTGAAAATCAAGATGCAACATTTAGTTATTTTACCCGGTAACAGGGAACGCTTGTGCTTTGTCGACTTCTTGGAATCGTTGCTTTACATAGTTTTTCCTTGTGGTCAGGCTGTTGGCAATCATGAGTGTTAACAATGCTAGCTATGGCCTGAGGTGGTTATAATGTCGTTTGCATATATTTTTACCGTTAATTATTCTGGTCATGTTGTAGATACTGGCTGGGTGTATTATGCATCACTTGGTGCAACGAAACTTTTTTTTTGCGTCGGGAACTTGCCTCCTCAGTGCCTGCTGATACATCATTACACCCAGGTTACACCTTTATATGTGTGGATGATGGACGGCCTTATCGGCTGCTGCTGTGGTGCATTTCATGTTCAGTGATTACTGCACATCTATGTAAAGTACAACTATCGTACATGGCTATCTCCACACCTTATCTTCCCACTTAATTTGTCAGCTACCCTTAGCAGTCTAGCACTCTAGCTAAACCACTCGGTCACAGCTAGATTCAGTGCCTACCTAGCTTGCTTAGTCTACCCCCTCTCCCATTTCCGGTTGCTATATACATAACCATCTTCCTCAGTGAAGGACCTGGATAGTGGTGTAGAGCAACACAAAACACGTCGTAGACAGAAGGTGACTGCCTGGTAAACAGACCGCAAGAGACAGACAGGGGATGCCATAAAGGTGAAGGATTCAAAGCGTTAAGATGGATATGCGTGGCATTAGGAATACAAAAGGTGCTAACACCGACACAGCATGTGTCCTACTGTTGTTCAGACGTGACGTACCTATTCAGACAAAGAAATTTTTCACGTTTGACGTGCAAGGCCATGAACCTATATAGTAACGGAGTAAATAATTCACCACACCTCCGTCAATGGAACTGTTAGAATAAGTGTGTCTTTGTGGAAGTTAGAGATGGACTAGGATTGTGAACATGTTTGCACTTAGTGCCTATATCCGATTTTTTATCCTTTTATATACCCCATGAGGGTCATGGTACTAAACAACATATACTACAGATTAGCAAAATTGGAAGGGAATAACTGACTTGCATTGAATCATGGGAGGTTTACATATAACGATTACAAAGAGGTGCACATCGAGCGTGAGATCCTGAAGACCAGGACTCTCGCTAGACTAGAGGAGATCGTGACTAACGGTAGCCTAACGTGACAGTACATATTGTGATACAAATATTGTTCAACAAGATTCAATATTTTCTATACATGTTACCAGATCGATTTAATTCACGTCGCCCACCTTAGGGTAGGAAATTGGAGGAGACTAGTTTTCACTTCGGAGGGACCAGACCATGTTTTAATCAAGTGGTAGAGTTAGTTACTCACCATGCCTTGGGCTAAATTCTAGGGAAGAAAGAGCAGAACCAAACCGAGAATGTACTAGCTTGGTAGCTAGCTAGTAGCTGAGCACGGATTCGTTTCTTTTTCCATTCTGCATGATTCTTGTCCATGGAGATAAGATAATTACTAAGTTAAGATTTTCTCCAGATGATCTAGCACATTATGTCAATATTGGAACTGCTTGTGTCTATGACTCTGTTTATGGCCGGAGGTGTGTGTTATTGCATGAACAATACTAAGGAGTGACGCTGCCGACACGATTTAAATGACATAGATTGATACAATAAGTGTTCCGCTCTGCTGCTATAGCTCACTTGAGGGAGATTATTCACAGACATACTAGGAAACTGATGTGAGCTCCCGACCCTATGCGGCCGCCGCCGGGCCGCACTGGGGCGGCCTCCACCGCATGCCCCCTCCTACTCGTACACATCCTCTCCCTCCTCCACCGCCAGCAATATCGCCGGGCAAAGGCCCGGCAACACGGAGGTGGCAGAATTGCTCTCGCATCTGGGGATCCAAGGCATCGGCGGCTCCTCTGAACTTGGCTCCCTGGTGGTGGTGATCGCAGGCAGCAGCGGCAGTGGCCATGGCACGGTGGGGGACCTGCTGCAGGCGTTGGTGTTGGCTGATGGCGGTGGCACTGCGGTGGTATGGATAGTTGATGACTTAGGGTTCCAATGCTACATGTACCTCTTGTAAGGCGATGGTTGGGACAAGTTGCATTGGAGACAATCTCCGGTGTTGTGTAAACACTCTCGATATAGGGAAGTTTATCCGAGCCCGTGGTGTTTTCTCTCTTTGTTGGAGATGTTTTTCTATGTTAAATTTTTATGTCATCTACGTGTGTTTTTGTTTACTTTTTCATTTTTGATTGTCGAGTTTATAACATTATTACGACGCTATTAGAGATGGCTAGGGATGATACTAATTTGCATGGGAGTTCATTTCTGTAGACCTATTACATATCTACAAAAAAAGACTAATTACCTAAATTGTTATATTTAGAAAACTGTAGCTACCAGGCATGCACTCTCTTCGTGTGCATATACATAAATGATATTTGCACATGTGAACAATTAATTGTAACAATAGTTATTTTTCATGTGTTGAGCATATTTTCTACACATGCACTAGTATTATATCAAAAAAATTCAATGGTACTGTAGTACAAGACCGGATACTAGTCGTAAGGAGTGCATAATTCCTATAAGTGTCGCAAGTGCCTATATGGGGTAATAGGGTAGAGTGGTTAAATGCTAGCCACAAAAACTATTCCGGTAGTTATCCGCAAGAAATTGGCTGATTTTTTTAAAATAATATGTTTTATTTAATAAATTTCAGGAATAATACACGAATTAGGGAAATTGCAGAACTAGCGCGGCCTCGATGGTTGAAATACCGACCAGAACCAGTCGGTGGTTGAAATACCGACCAAAACTAGTCGGTGTTTGAAGTGCCGATTTGTCTTGTCGGTTTTTTAAGTACCGAGTAGTATCCTGACACGAGTGGCATGCCTTTAGTTCAGCTTTGCTTAATTTCCTTTGTGGGTTTTTGAACTACCGAGTAGTATGCTGACGCTGAGTGGCATGCTTTTAATTCAGCTTTGCTTAATTGCCTTTGGTGTGCCATACGCTGACATCGTCTTTTGTGTCGCAAGGTTGTCTCTGATCCCGACTAGGACGACAATGAGTACGGTGATTATGAGGACTACTATGATGATGATTACGAGGAGACTGTGCATGTCAAACTAGTCGGCACTTTAAAAACCGACAAGACAAGTCGGTATTTCAACCGCCGACTGATTCTGGTCGGTATTTCAAACACCGACTGGTTCTGGTCGGTATTTCAACCATCGAGGCCGCGCTAGTTCTGCAATTTCCCTAATTCGTGTATTATTTCTGAAATTTATTAAATAAAATGTATTATTTAAAAAAATAGCAAGAAATTGTTTACTTAAGTCGTGTTATTTTAAATTTCATCAATTTTTTCTCGCTTAAAGTGTGTCTATTTTTAGAGTTTTTATATAGACATCAAGGTGGAGCGTACGTATGATAACATCAAGTAGGCCCACCTATATACATAAAGAAATTCATGGCATATTCATCTCGTGAACAAAGTTAACAAATACTTAACCAACCTCCTCTTCAATGTATATTAATTGTGTGTGTAAGTATATACACCGCACAGGCCTTCACATGTGTGATTTTTTTACTATATATACAAGTCCATGTTCCCCAAGAATAGATACAGCAAGCTAAGCTCATTTGGTTCTACTTCATTTCTGCATTTCAAGTGCCATTAGCTTAGTAGATGAAGCTTCCCCTAAAGAAAACAAAATTGGTAGACGGCGCAAATGGCAGTTAGATAACGATATCGATGAGATTGTGAGAGAAGCAAATGGATATGATAACAGGCCGGGAATGAGAGACATCTGGAGTGGTTTTGTGGCTTCTTCCTATAAATTAACATGCGAAGACTGACGGATATGGGAACTTCAGCTGTATGGGGAAACTAAAATTGATCATGCTCTATGGACGAACTAGAGTTGATCATGATACCTTCTTCTTCCCAGTTGTTTTAAACTATGTCATGTCTGGACCGTAGAATGCTAGCCTGCTTTGGAAATAGTTAGGTCATGGAATTGCCAAGGGCCTAGGACAGTAACGATTTGAACAGCTGGCAATAGCTATCATTTTCCAATGTAGAGCATTTTCCAAACATAAACGTCAACTGTGAGTCGTGAAACATCTTGCTCTTAGCTTTCTGATTTTTTCCATACGACCAATTTTGGCGCTCTGGCGCATATACATCTGGATTGAAGAATTTTTGTTCAATCCTGATTAATTTTTAACCACACAAGAGAAAATTATTAGAGATACTTGTCTCTGTGTTTAGATAACTAGCAGGGTGAATTATATTTACCTTTTCTGAAAGTAACCCTAGAATCAATTGATGCGAGTAATATAGCTCCGTAGTCCACATAAACAGATAGACAGATGTGAAAACTTCCTGGTTTTGGTAGGTTTTCTTCTAATTTGTTGATATTTTCTCTGACAGTTTGTAAATGTGTTAAGCATGTGTCCATTTAAAATGGACTCTTAATCTAATTTAAATTGACAATACAATGTTCGCCTTTACTAAGATTTAAATTATGAAGATTTTAACCTTCTTACCTAGGTGTGAAACATTTAAACTATTTATCTCGTAAAAGTAAGACCTACACCAGGTCAACATTCCACCATTACAATGTTAGCTGGACGCATCACCTTGATAAACCATTAAGGTGTGAGAAGGAAGGGTGAGCATGGATCAACCGATTGTTTATAGTTTAGGTTGATCTTCATTTGGAAGATGCATTCTTTCCGTCGTACCAATAGGCTCAGCTCTGTGAGTGTACTTGTGTAGCTATGGGGATTTCTAAATGTAGCCAAACTCTCCCTATCATGTTTGCACGTCTTATTGTCATGGGAGAAAGCTTGAAACTTGCATATTAATGAAATACTAAAATCATAATCTCTACAAATGATAATGTATTCGGAATGTATCACTTGACTATCCTTATAGGTTTAACATTTGGTCCTTGTGAAAAAAAGATACTTTTCAAAATCTCATAAAAAGGTGAAACATCTGAACCAATCTGGCCTACCGTCTTTTTTCAGTAGAGAATGACATAAATTTTTCTAAAACTGATTACATCACGGAGAAGTCTGATATATTTAATGATCATACAAACTTTCTCAAAAAAGTAAATTACTCCGATATAATAGCGTGATTGAACCTAAACATATCACATTTAATAGAACTTAGGATGCTTCATAAGTTCGTAGATGTTAATTGTCGGAGTCTCTTCAGAATTGCTTATAGGCACAGAATATTATGACATCCCTTAAATTTTTTACTTGGTTTTTTGGACTTAAGATTTTCTTGTACTACACTCTTAACTTTAAATGCACATCTCTATTATATACTAAAAGCAATATACGGATGTCTAATAGAGCCACCATGTTAAGCCACATCATCCAAATTATTTTGATGGTTAGATCTAAAATTTATAGTTAGGATATAACAAGGAATTAAAAGTCACGTAACTCATTGCAGTCCGCTTTGACATGTTCCATTTTTTTTTTACTTGACACGTTCCATGCTGAATATTAGGTATCTAATATGCATGTTTTTTAGCCGGTCCATGCAAGTAAATAAAGTGGTAGCTTATTGGCCCTGCTTGGATGGATTAGTTATCGTGTACCAACAGGCCCACCTCTTATAGAAACAATGCAGAGAAAAAGTTACCACGTAGAGGCAAAGGATAGAGCATCCTTCCATATATCTCCCAAAACAATGATATAGGAAGCATGCAACCACGCACGATCGTGCTACTGCTTCGGACTCAGGTTAGCAAATTTCTTTCAATTAATCCGTTTCGATCCCGAACGAGGTAGCTCTGGGGCGGGGTATGGCCGCACTAGCGGTGCCCCCCCTGGTCGGGCGGCCCCTGGACGTGGTGGGAAAAGCGGTGCCCCGCGTGGGCAGCCACGCAACTATTTCCAGGGGGAGTCCAGCGGCTCGGCTGGGCAGCGGGATAATCATGATGGTGGTGGATACAATGCTCGTGATGGAAGTTTTGGCAATTTTCCTCATGCCTCCGGTTTCAATTTTGGCAGAAGCTTCAACAACAACAAAATGAGCAACCAATTCAAAAACAACAATTCTGGTAATCACTTCAACAACAACCATGGCAATAATTTTAGGGCCAAAAATGAGTTTCGGAATGATGGCAGGTATCAACCGAATTTTAGAGGTGGTTATTCTAATAATTATGTTCTTGGTCAAGGAGGATTTATACATATAAACAGGAACAATAGTAATGGAGAAGGGGTTCACCCATCCGTTGATAAAGCTCTACTCCAAGAGATGTTGAACGTTGCTCTAGCAGCTGTGGCAACTAATTCCCAGAAACAATCTGGTGTGGTGGCTTCTGGGGTAGCAAAGGAGGGTTAATCGATATTGGTGGTGGGACAGCCCACCCAACCGATGATGAGTACATCGGCACAAACTCAGCAGGCAACACCACCTGAGAAAGGGGTGGCACAAGAGGTAGCAGCGGCAAGAAGTACTAGAACACCGGTTAAAAAGTACAAGAAATCCGACAAGGTTAATTGTTTCAGGTGCGAGCAACAAGGTCATGTGATAGAGGACTGTCCGGCTATACAACAGCTTAATTCTGATATCACATGTTGCACAGAGTTTGAGAAAGATTTGGCATTAGGATCAGCCCCAGGTGTTTCCCAGGCGACCTCGTTTTCCCGCCCAGAAGAAGCTGTCGGGGCCTCGGGACCCGTGATTGCATCCACTGCCGCTGGTGTGGTGGACGCGGGATATGAGCCCGACCTGACGCCTAGCGACAGCGAAGGGGAAGCAGCAAGTCGCTCCTACCCGGTGCCTGCCGACAAAGACATGGACGCAGCCTCTCGTGCGGCACGAGTCGCTCCGGTGGATATTCTTCGACTAGCCCCAATGGGTGTATCATAGGTAGTATCATGCATGCCATGTTGGCAAAATTCTGACGTGGCATGCTAATTAATAATGAAAGAGGTTGTGTTGGTATCATAGGTAGATACGATATCATAGCACGTAGTACTAGAAAAACTAATCACAAATGAATCTTGTACACAATTTTGCATTGAGATTCTACAAAATAATAAATATACTAAGACTATGATACTACTACATGATACTCCATGAGCATTCCCTATAGTGGTTGTGGCACAGGTATAAAATCACCACCAACACATTCTATATTGTCTATTGATGATAATGAAATTATTGACAGAGCGAATAGAAATGGGGTTTCTTTGGGGGTTTCAATGCAACAGTCTCTTGAATCAGTTAAAATTATTAAGGATTTAGAGGAAGCAAAAACCTTAACTTCGTTACATAAAAATATTTCTGAATCCATAGATGGGGATATTGGCCCCTCAAATCTATTGGTTTCGAAAGTATCAAATTTATGTGAAGATTTGGTTGAGGACGAGGAGGATGAGGTTGGGTTAGATGATAAGTTGGATCATCTAGTTCAGACCGTTCATCCTAAGAAAGCTCGTCAAAAAAAGGTGTATGATTTTTCTAATGTACGAAGGAGTACTAGGAAAAGGACTAAAAAGACTTTTACATAATGCAGAATTTGAAAGGTATGAGTTGGAATAGTGAGGGCTTTAGAGATCCGGCGAAACATCTTTTCGTGAAGGAATCTATTATGGATCATCGATTAGACTTCATTTCCTTACTGGAGACAGGAAGATCTAATTTTGTGGTCCATTTTTTTGAAAAGCTGGCTGCGGGTATGGATTTTGTGTGGTTTTGTTTACCGCCTCACGATAGATCCGGTGGAATTTTGGTTGGCATTAATAGTAATACTCTCCAGGTGCTCAAAATGAGCACTGGTGATTATTGTGTTAAGCTGCATATTAAATGTAAAACAAATGGTTTTGAGTGGGTCTTTGTGCCTGTTATTGGGGCTACCCAGGAGGCACATAAATCGGATTTTCTAGCTGAAATGGTTCTTATGTGTGAGTCAGAACCTTTACCTATATTGGTAGGTGGAGATTTCAATATCATATGTTCTAGGGATGAAAAAAATAATGATAATTTCAATGTTCATTGGACTTTTGTCTTTAATGCTATCATTGGGAGCCTAGATCTTAGAGAAATAGTTCTCTCGGGAAGGCAATTCACATAGGCAAATCGTAGAGAAACGCCTACTGTTGAAAAAATCGACCGCATATTGGCTAGTGTTGAATGGTAGAAGAAATTTTCACTTGTGTCGGTGCGAGCTCTTACACTCACTAGATCGGATCATACTCCACTTCTCATCGATTTGGGAAATTAAAGCACATTTAGGAAACAAACCACGTTTTTCCTTTGAGTTGTATTGGTTACGACAAGAAGGATTTTATGAGATGGCTGCAACAGAATGGGCTGTTGTTATAGAAGGGCGTAATGCTATGGAGCGATGTCAAATAATATACATCACTTGCGATGTTTCCTAAAGGGCTGGGCGAAAAACATGAGTGGGAAATAAAAAAAAGAAAAAGAAAGATTGCTTTCTATCATTGATGAACTCGATACAAAGGCCGAATTAAGCCCTTTGAGTTTTGGTGAGAGGGAGGCTTTAAGGAATGCCAATGAGACACTTACTACCCTTAGGAGGTATGGGGAGACCAAATGGGCTCAACAAGCAAAAGTAAAACATATATAGGAGGGGAGTAATAATACAAAGTACTTCCATTTGATTGCAAATGGCAAGCATAGAAAGAAAAATATTTTCCAACTGGAACACGATGAAGGAACCATAGCGGGAGAAGAGAACTTAAAAGTTTACATTACTGAATACTACAAAAAACTATTTGGGGCGCCATCCCCAACAAATATTACCATGGTGGAAGGGGTTAATCAAGATATAACGCAGCTCACTAATGTGGAGAATAGCATTCTTACATCACCTTTTACTGAAAATGAGGTGTACAAAGCTATCTCCCAAATGGAGCATAATAAAGCACTAAGAACGGATGGTTTTCCGACAGAGTTTTATCAAAA
Organism: Avena eriantha; assembly: GCA_910589775.1. Taxonomy (NCBI): domain Eukaryota; kingdom Viridiplantae; phylum Streptophyta; class Magnoliopsida; order Poales; family Poaceae; genus Avena; species Avena eriantha. Next base: position 421,266,824 of record OU342740.1, read on the forward strand.
GTTTTCGGAAGTAATTAAGGGTGATCTTTTGGCATTATTCAGTCATTTATATACAGGGGATTTGCCTCTGTTTAAATTGAACTTTGGTGTCATTACTTTACTCCCCAAAAAAGAAAACGTGGTACAAATACAGTAGTATAGACCAATATGCATATTAAATGTTAGTTTCAAAATCTTTACTAAAGTGGGTACTAATCGCATCACAGGGATTGCTCGAAAGGTAATTAGACCCACCCAATTGGCATTTATGCCTGGAAGGCACATCCTTGAGGGGGTGGTTGTCCTTCATGAGACCATCTATGAGCTTCATCGGAACAAAATGGATGGGGTGCTGTTTAAAATTGATTTTGAAAAGGCCTATGACAAGGTCAAATGGTCTTTCCTCCAACAAACATTGCGCATGAAGAGATTTTCACCTGAGTGGTGTAAATTGATGGAGAATTTTGTCCAAGGAGGGAGTGTCGGCATAAGGGTCAATGATGATATTGGCCACTACTTTCAAACTAGAAAAGGTCTAACGCAAGGAGATCCACTTTCCCCGATGTTGTTTAATGTCGTTGTAGATATGCTAGCTATCCTCATTGTACGGGCAAAGGACGATGGTCAAGTGGGAGGCCTCATTCCACATCTTGTTGATGGAGGGGTTTCAATTCTACAATATGCGGATGATACTATTCTTTTTATGGAGCATGATCTTCAGAAGGCTGTGGACATGAAACTAATATTATGCATTTTTGAACAACTGTCGGGTTTGAAGATTAATTTTCATAAAAGTGAGACATTCTGTTTTGGTAAAGAAAAAGATGAGGAGCAGTAGTACAAACAAATATTTGGTTGTGAGGCTAGATCTTTGCGTTTTATATACCTAGGTGTGCCCATCCATTACAGAAAACTAAAAAAATCATATTGGTATCCGGTTGAAACCCGATGTGAAGGAAAATTGGGTTGCTGGAAGGGTATGCTACCCTCTTATGGTGATCTCTTCGCCTTGATCAATTCTGTATTAACAAGTTTACCTATGTTTATGTTGTCGTTTCTTGAAATACCTAAGGGGGTAAGGAAACGATTGGACTTTTATAGGTCTTGCTTTTTTTGGGCAAAGTGATGAGAATAAAAAGAAGTATAGACTCACAAAATGGAACATAATCTGTAGACGAAAAGATCATGTCGGGTTAGGTATCGAGGTGTTGGAGATTAAATATAGATGTTTACTGAGTAAATGGCTTTTCAAACTAATACATGAAGAAGGTGTGTGGCAAGAGCTGCTACATAATAAATATTTAAGTTAGAAAACTTTGTATGAGGTTGAAGAAAAACTGACTGACTCTCTATTTTGGAAAGGGATTATGTGGGTAAAGAATGAGTTCTTTGCTAGAGGTCAATTCAAGATCGGGGACGGTGTGAGCACTAGGTTTTGGGAGGATATATGGTTAGGATATACACCACTAGCGCAACAATACCCATCATTACATACTATTGTGCAACGAAACAATATTACTGTGGCACATGTATTAGCTCAAGTACCACTAAACATTGGTTTCAGGAGAGTACTTAGTGGTAATAAGTGGACGGCTTGTTTACACTTATGCCAAAGACTTATGATGGTTCAGCTGTCAGATGAAAAAGTCAAGTTCGTGTGGAACTTCACTTTGTCAGGGGTGTTCTCAGTGAAATCCATGTATGAAGATCTTATGAATGATCATACGGTCTTTCTTCGTAAATATCTTTGGAAATTAAAGATCCCACTGAAGATTAAAATTTTTATGTGGTTCCTTCAAAACAATGTGGTTCCTTCGTAAATATTTTTATGAATGATCATATGGTCATTGTCAGGCAACCAGCTAGGAAGTAGAAACAAAATTTAAAAATGCTTTGCTATAGGCGCGTGAAGGTGTCTATGTGGTTGCTCTTAACTATGGGAAAACTAGACAAGCTAAGATAATATGGACAAAAATTGAGTGATTAAATTCTTGGAGGTGAAGGATAACAAGAGATTTGCTTTATGCTCATTTAAAACTAATGTACTACTTTATCTGTCCCTCTAGATGGCGTGTAAATATATTGAAAAAGGTTGGCCCATTTTAAATTTGATCCAACATATAGAAGGCCATATAAAAATTGATAGTATTGAATAACTACATTACAAAAATATAACTTATATATTTTATTTATAATTATTTAGTATTGCAGATCTTCATATTTTTTTATCATGCAAAAGCCCCATCGAGAATTTAGCTCATTAAAAAACATAATCACAAAATATACAAGGGAAAAAAATAAAAAAACTACCTACAAATATCCTTTTAATAAAAATCTTATGTGGGTACCTATATCAGTGCTAACAAAGAAGCAATATGTTTTTTCATCCTATACCCAAGTAAGGACACTTCATGCTCCCTCCTCTTGCAAAAGAAGGCTTTTCATGTTGGAAAATATTTTCATTCATTTTCTTCTGAATGTTCCAACATGCCATGTTCACCACCTCCATATAACAAGGTTTACCACAAAATCTAGCCAAACTGAACATGTAGTAGATAGGATATGTTGACCCTTTCTCAAATAAATCGGGAGGTAGGTTCATACTCTCGGATTGAAATTGCACTCAAAGAAGAGATGCATAATTTGCCTTTGGATTTCCCTTTTGTTCGTGTTATATTAAGACATTTTAAATGTGACATATACTATTTGACTCTTAATATCATACAGGCAAGTGTTTTGTATAATATATATGTCGGGTGAAAGTAGGGGATCTCGATTAATACACAAATTTGCACACACAACTGTGACAAAGTATCTACCATTTTTTTATTTGTCAATTTCCGTATATTTTATGATCCCATATAATTTAAGACAATGTGCCATTGAAATTATACATATCTGTAATCTTGTGAATCAAATAAGTTCCCTAGAGTATCCTGGCAGCATGAAGACACTACTAATAAAAGAGTGTTGACGATCAACTTGTGTAATCATTGGTAGTCGGATAATGTGATTGATAAAATTTTATGGTTTGAAGCCATTAAATAAAACTGAGTATGAGTTAATTAAAATGTAGGCATAATAGTGTTGCATGGTACAAAATTACATATAAACACGATTGTAGAACGAACGCATAAAATGGTGGGAAATATCACGTAGGAGACAAAGAAATAGATAAAAATATGATTACTGTCATTTCAATACATATCACGTGTAGATTATTCCAGAGATTAAGGAAAATAGTATAATTTAGTTTGATAAAAAGTTGTATGGATTTCAATTATTTGGTATATGTTTATAAAAAAGTTCGATGTTAAATCTTGAAGATGGTGTCTCTATCTAATAGTTGATTTTTTATAATGAGCAAAAAATATTAGTATTTTATAATAGTGATTCACGAGGAAAGAAATTGATTTTTATGAGATGGAATTTAAATTTTGACTATGTATTTCCCCTAGAAGTCGGCCAAATTTATTTTATTCACTTTGCTAACAAAACATTTTTTATTTCATTACAAGGTTATCTAAATATTCAAATGGTATTCAACCAACTTATAAAGTTTTCATGGTTTTGTGCTTTAAAATTTTTAACCCTTAAATATTATAATCATCCATCCTCGTAACACACCATATATATGATTTGAAAGCACACACGGTCAACCAAAAAATAGAGAATTTGTCTAGAAAACCTCATGGTAGACCCAAATATTTCTGTCATCTGACCACAAATGATAGGTTTTCGTATAACTTTGTTGCTATTTCAAACCTTGCTATCAATATACTAAATCGATATATCTTCTTAATAGTGACTACCATAATATTAACTTTAATATGCAATGATTTTATTACATATATACAATGACTAACTGATTTTAGTAACTGGGTAATAAATTATTATCCACACAACATAATATAGGCTTTACTGATTTTAAATTGATCGAAAACAGCGAGAATCATATCTAACATAACAGTAAAGTAACATCAAGTAGATATATCTTATCATGTAGCATAAATTTAATTATAAGTTATCATATAATATCACCACGTACAGTGGCACATATTATCATAGATACTCTTTTTTGTGGCGGCGTCAATTTCCTCTCACAAATTACAAATGATCAACATGTCTCTTGCATGATTAATTAGCATAGTAGTTGTGTTGACTATAGAACCATAATAATAATAATCTAATTATATAAATTTTTATAGAATCTTAAAAGTTTTCGACATAGTGAGATGTTGCCCTCGCAAAGCATTTGCGAGGGCCACCATGCTAATTAAGCTAACAATAGCACACAGATCCAAACGTGATGCACATATGATACAAATTCACCTTTTTGTTAGATTTTTAAACATATTTCTCTTTTTCTTAAGTACCTAATGTTTAATCCAAAGAAAAAATTACAAATATTTCCAGATACATTGTCACTTATAGAGATTATGTTTCTCGTATTGCGTAAATTTGCATATTTAAAGTCTTCTACCGTTAGAGTAAGATATGTAGGTATCAGAAAAGAAGATTTTGGTAAATAGATGTTTCATAGATTGTATATATTTTATTTATACTGGTGACATGGTTATTTTTTAATATATAATTTTCACATACCAAGCGCATGCATTTTCCCTATCATTTAAGACATATTAACATGCACGTCAGTGTTCAGATCATATAAAAACTACCGATCAAGTTAGTTTTAGGGTTTTTTATCCCCGTACAACAACGTTGCCAGAAATTGGATTAACGTGGTACTTTTAAAAAAGATCAAAAGATCAATTGTTTAGATGGCCTTGGACTCCCATATTTGATCGACTTGGGTCTGACAAAAAAACTTTTTTATGTGTCACTATTGTCGAAAACGGCGTCAAACTCTTCTCGTTGAAAGAAAAAACTGGACTCATGTATCCGGTCGATGTAGGTACATGGAATGCCAAAATAGAAGGCTGAGCATATTATTGGTGTTCTTATCCCAATAGTCTGTAACAAACTACACGATGCATTCATGTATGACTCTTAAAAAAAATCAAGACAGATCTCCCACTATGCGTGTAAAAAAACGACCGTCTAGCTTTTTTTTTCGAAATGGGGTTTTTCCCGGCCTATTGGTCGTTGATTGATATCCTGATTAATTTGAAGTGCCTATTGTTAAACAAAAACTTAACATGTCCGCAAATAACTAACCAAAATCTAAGGATAAAATGTGCCTTCTCTAGTCTCTCGAAGCGTACACACATCTAAGTTGCGAGCATTTTTCATTTTTTGCATGGCACTTTTTGTTTTTTTAGGTTCTTTTCTTGATTTTTCTTGCAACGTTGGATCAAAATCATATGGGCACAGGGGCGTTGCGCGGGAGCCGCTGCGGGCATGTTCCTGCGCTACCTCGCCGGAATAACTAATAAACTACCAAATAAAAGTCTGCACATACGTTTTGTAGAGAAACTGTCCACTTTATTGGTTGATTTTTTTGACAGTGCGATTGGTTGATAACTTGATTAGCCTGATGTGCCCGTTTCTCAAAAAAAAAAAATTAATGTGAACACAAATAACTAAACTAGCTAACCAAAGTCGCATACGTGATAACCCTGTGCGTAACTTAAAAGATCCTAGCCATTAAGTCTATATCTGACTGTCCAAATAATCTTGAGGATGTGGAGCAACGTGGTGCCTCGAAAAACACCCTTATATTACTTTATATTTCTTTTAGTATATAACTAGCAGAGTTGCCCTCGCAAATGCGAGGGCATCATATTTAGTACACCCTCCGTTTCAGTTTAAAAGTCTTGGCGTATATCTGGGCTAACTTTGACAACTAAAATATAAATTATATAACACAAAAATTATACTATTATAAAATAAAATCTCTAAAGTTTCTAATGAAATAAAAAAATTATACAAATTATATTTTATTGGTCAAATTGACGACCTAGGTATACGTGCAAGACTTGTAAACTGAAACTGAGGGAGTTAGTTGAAATAACGTTACTACTTAATGAATATCATATTTGTTGATAAGGAATAATATTGTTTTCTGACTATAAAAATGTTTAGGGAAATGAAATATCACAAATGCGAGTGACATCTTTGACATCCGTAATTATTTGTTCAAACACTGATATCTTTGCTTTTATATTAGTAAATAATTATTATTTTATGTCATGTTAGATCTATGTGAGGTTAAGTCACAATGACAGTTGTCTTCATGATATGAAAGAAACCTAATAAAATAGTTAGAATTGTTACCTAATTCTCTATTTATTCCTCACGTTGATTTAAATAGTTTAAAAATGCGTGAATTCTTTTAATAGTAATACAATCTCATGGTGAAAATTAAACCATTATTGTCTATATAAGCATGATGCTAGAAATAATGGTTAGTACAAAATCAACTCAGTTCCAATGATGTAATTGTTGTTTCAAGAGATTTATTAATATGCAAGTTCGATCAAATCAAATTTCCATAAGTACCATATTTTGATATATTATTTTTTGATATATTTTTGAAGTATATCCATGTCATTTCAATCTTCAATCCAGTGTTCTACACACTCGATCACATGTATTTGTTGTGCCATGTACTATTACATGGCTTGGATGGAATAGTTTCAACCTCTTCATGAATAATCAATTTTATTGTGTGATCAGAAGCTCGGTTTACTCCGTCACATCAAATATATCAAATCATACAAACTATGTTTGGGAATTTTCTAAAAATTAAAACCGTACACATTTTAGACCATCTAAATATAAATTATTTCCACGGTCTGTGATGTGGGTATCAAAGATGAAGAATCTCAATGAATTCACCCAGCATCATTAATTCATAAAGATATCTTGAGTCCTTCAAAACTGAACCTATCAGTTTGATAATGTAGGGATATATAGTTTTTTCCATGTATATACAATTGGATCCATATTTTAATAAGAAAAAAACATTTGGTACTAAATTTTCAATATTTTGCTTCAACTCTCTTTCGGTTCTATCAAGCAACGCAACTAACTTACCAATCATTTACTGATGGGCCTCTCTATTTTCTTATTCTATATAGGATCAAGGTAAATCCTCGATGGACCAGTCGAATCATGTCTGACATGGTAGATTTAGATAAGTATGTCTATGGATAGACTAACATGAGTACTCCAACTCACAATTAGGATCTACCAGGGAATCAAATGGTGTTTACATACATAATAACTTTTGATATGATGCATTTTCTTGTACTGATGAAATATATTACTTGTGATATGGTTAATTTCAATTACAATGGATTATTGAATGCAGTGCGTTAAATGCTGATTTATTACTTTGAAGATCTTTCTGTTGCGATTTGTCTTGTGAACATTATTGTTACTTGCGTTGAGTTAATAAGAAATGATAGTTCTAGTGTGCTAATGAAAGAGGGTCCACAAGATTGAAAGCTGAATTCTTGTGTTTCTGTGAGGTTTTAGCATGTTCATAATAATTTGAGTTATACATTGGGATATATTGGTTGTGATAATTGGGATGTATTTAATTTCGGATAAAAATGATCCAACATATTGGGAGTTGGATGATTTCTTATTTATAGAACTTTCAACGATATCTCTTTTTATATTCCTATTGTGATCATAATTTATTAAAGGTAAGTACATAAATTCTAGGGTAAAATACATTCGCATGGTATAATCTCAATTTTAGGAATAGTCGATTTGTCCGAATTGACCATATGGACCGGTTGCTTAAACTAAATTTAAGATATCAGTGTACTCTGTTCCCAGATCAGTTTTTACTTAATTCCAGCACATCTTCTCACATGAAAGCACCGCTTTCTAGCTAGAGACAGATGCAATTATTTTGAACAAAAATTAGTTTTTTTAACGCACTTAACTACCCCTATAGTGAGAGATAGCCTATTCCACGTCCATGAGAGTCATGTTATAGAAAAATCAAGTATACTGTATATTTTGTAACGACTCAGCTATTTTCACCTAGCCTACAATATATTTTAAGAGGGTTTGGCTATTTCCATTTCACCGTGGAGAAATATGTATATAAGTATGTCTAAAGTTTTGTTTTGATGTCTGATCCATTATCAGAATCTGGTAAAAGAAAAACTCTAGGAGGCCTTCTAGAGCGTGTTCTGTGCAATCGTTTTATATAGGTGAATTAGTATTCGATACCCAACTTCACATAAAAAAATTCTAAGCATATGATGTTAATTTAACTTCTACATATAATGTATTTGGTTTATATATATTCAGTGATATTCTTATATACACGTAAAAATTTGAATCTGCTTTGAGAGCCCTAACGTATATTTGCCTGCCATGCTGCGACAATATCCTGATCTAACTGTATGCGTATAATGCGGTAAAATGAGATGGTAATAGATGTTTGAGGTTTTTTTTTTGGAAATCTGCGTTTGAGTTAGTCTGACCCGTACTCTTTATTATAATACTAGCACAAATACCCATGTGTTGCACTTGGAATGAAAATCATTTTCTACATTTTAATGAGCACATAATGGACCTATATTTTTATCTGCTTCGCTCTTATGTTTTTTCTGTCGGAGCTTGCTCACTCTATGACTGCCATATCATTTCTTGTACTGGATCGGATCAAATTTCCAATGATGGCCGGCGGCAGGGGCTCTTATGTTTTATCTGTCGGAGCTTGCTCACTCTATGACTGCCATATCATTCCTTGTACTGGATCAAATTGCCAATGATGGCCGGCGGCGGGGGTGTAGGTGGCGTTAATAACTCAGATAACATGATGAGGTATTGTTATGCTCGTTATATGCACTTTTATACGTGTCTGTGGGTCGCAACGCCAATTGATTGTAATTGTTTTTCTACGAGGACTCTCGGACGGGGAGCATGGTCGGCTTGATATGGCATCCTCATTCTTTTCCAATAGCTTTGTGTGTCGCCAATACTCTCCATCCCTTGACCTACGCCCCTCTCGACATGCTCTGCCGAACCTCCTCTCCATTTTTTCAGGACAAGATCCAGTGATGACCTCTCGCGGGGCGACGGTTGTGGAGATCCACACATAAATTTTTAGTTTAGCAACTTATTTAATTGGTCCATGTGAAATAAAATGGACAATTTCCCTCCATCCAAAATAAGAGTAGTATAATCCTTCTTGTACCTTTTTCTCTTGAGAAACGACATCTTTTTTTTTTGAGGGGGATGAGAAACGACATCTACACGTTGTTTTCTTTTCAGGTTGAAGCTGTGGGCCGTATACTCCCTCTAGCCCAACTAACATAAAGGAGCCAAGCGAGGCCAGTCCAAATGGTAAATGGCATGTCGTGAAGTATCGCATCGCGCACGAGATTTTTTTTTCCCAAATCGCATCGTCTCTTTGGCGAGAAATCCTCCTCCTGTGCTGCCACCTTCCTTCCCTCACCGGTCTCGTCCCCCCGGCATCGGCCTTCTTCCTCCGTTGAGGACGCCCCCCATTTTTGGTCTCTGCTTCAATCTCGCCCGTCCCTACCTGTCTTGGCAACCGACCAAGTATCTTCAATCCTCAATTTTAGTAATTAGCCCACACAGTCCCTCTCGTTTTGATTATAGGCAACTCAATCTTCAAATAAGCCCACCGCACAATCCTCGCTCATTCAATTCGATAACCGTGACTTCAATTAGCTCGGTGAGTCCTGCTGCTCGCCGATTCACGAGTACTCGCTTGTGATTCTCTGCACAAGAAATTCTATATAAACTGGTGAGACTCGTTTTAACCTGGCAGGGTGGTACTAAACTCATAAGTTGCACGAGATTTGATTGTATGTGAAAGTAATTGCCGCCTCAGTCTTGGACCAATTATTGCCGCCTCAGTTTGCTTTACTGGACCATAATCACGGCCCATAAGAAAGCCACAGCAGGGCATCGCTATCAGCAATGGATCGAGTCGATCAAAACCTGGTCAGCTATGTATTGTACACGGACACAAGTACATCATCGTGCGTTTACTGGACCTTAATTTTTTAAACCTGGTCAGCTACTCGTATTGTACACGGACACAAGTACATCATCGTGCACGCAAGTTCACTTTTCACGCAAGTTCACTTTTTTTCTCTCCAAAATTTAGGTGGCAATTACTTATAGGTGGCAATGGTGGGTTATTTTCATCTGAGTGGAATGGTAAACCTGTCCAAAAAAGTGTTGGACCGGGAGAAACAATTCGTCTTTTATTATTATTAGGTATAGATAATAGCTATAAGGTACGTGTGTTTTGAGTATTTTTTTCACGGAGCCTAGCTAACCATGCATATCAGGGTTGGAGTTACGTAGCTACGTCTCTATTCTGCAAGGTGCGCGTGTGTTACCATTTATTTTAAGTCGTGTCTTACCTGTTGGACTCAACGTGTACATAGCTGTACTAATTGAAAAACCTATGTTATATGTTACGTAAATATCAAGGTTATCCTAGCTATAAATTTCAAATCTAACGATCAATATAATTAGGGTCATGTGGATCAATGTGGTGGCTAGATAGATAGATGTTGAAGCACGAAGGTGCATGTCTCGAAGTTGTTTTTTGATAATCAGTAGTTTGATAACCAATATATTTCGGCCCCATTATTATCTCCTCCACGTGGTGTTACGTAGAAAACAGTGCATCAGATATTTGAGTCGACATTTCAGGGTTGATGGACTAACCATAAGCGCTCCTTTAAGGCTAAATAAGAAGGTCACCTAAAATCGAATCCCTTGACTCACTTCCTGATCAAAGATCGAAACCTCACTTTGTGACAGCCTCATGAACTCAAGAAACATATCAGAGAACCTTTGTACGTGGCTCTACTTGGATCATGCTAAAGGGAATGCGCATACATCACTCCAACGTTGCATTGGACTCAACTGTCTCATCTAAGGAGATCGAGGAGGCAATTCTACAACAAAGAGCGATCTGGGCCAGATTTTATTTTCTTTCTTTTCCTTCGAAAAGGAGGCTAAAAACCCGTGGTCTCCACATCAAAATAATGTAGACAACCATTTTTATTATATTACTCGACAAATACTTACAAGATAATGCATTGATAAATCCGAGCCACCTTTTGGCGAGAAGTGTCATTACACTAAGCTTCATGATGGTGTTAGCCTCTGCCAGGGCCGAGTGTGCCTAACCTCGAACATACGCACATCATCGAAGTCAGTGTTTCACACCTTCCTCGAAACCATCTTCAAGATAGGGATCAATGCATTGACCTTGCCAGGCCAGTCGTCGATGCCAGCACGATGCAGACAACATTATCGCCCTACAAAGCTCATGAGAGTTTGCAGAGTACTTACTGGATTTTGGCCAACTATTACATTCGGGTTCTGGTGCAAAAAGATGGCCAGAGACACAGACGTTGACGTTGTGTACACACGACACACAAATTTTCCGAGTGTGCGAAAGTTGACACTCACCAAACTCTAGAGCACTTTTTTTTTGCAATGTATGACATCCTTGTTAGTGTCGTTCATTAGAAATATGAAAAATAGCAGTCGTTGCCAAGTGACAGATAAAAATCCCTCAAGAAACGGATAGACATTTGGCAAACAACCGTATTCCTATGGTGCACCTATATACTTACCTTCTTTCAGTAAGAAATATGAAGGTTTATGACGCCACCATGAATCGAATAGTACGAACTCACTGAATGATTAATTTCATGGAGATTTGCGACAAGCAAATAACAAAGAACGAAAAGGAAATCATTGGAGGGGACACATGATTTTAACGTGGAAAAGCCCTCCAACAAAGAGATCCAAAAACCACGGGTGTCAGCCAGCGAAATTTCACTATATGGGAAGTGTTTACAAACGCCGGGGATTATCTCAAATGTGACTTATCCAAGGAGGCGTCCTATAATAGGTATATATAACGGTAGAAACTTAGGTCTTCAATGATCGGTGACGGGCTTCGCTCACAAGGTCCGCCTCATCTTGATTCGTGGATTTCTTACAAGAAGTTAGCTCAGCTTCGCTTACAAGAAGTTAGCCTACTTAATGAATTTGGATCATACTTCAACAAGATTGACTTGTATTGTCATGATATTTACGTACACTTGTGAGTATTTCATGATAATCCCCTGCATCTTGATTTGTGGCATTCTAAGCAACTCCTTGACCCCTCATCACTCAGTAGTTTGTAGATGAAAATTTGGGACATACATTTATCATTGATCAATATTTCTTTCAAGTTGATTTACTTCCCTTCCATTCTAAATAATCCGGCTCTCACCTGATCATATGTCGGAGGAACAATGTTTTGGTTTACTCTTCTATCGGTTGGACATTTGCTAGTCAAAAATACGATGTGGATGCTCTAAACCACATGATATCACCTTCGAGGAGTGTAAGGGTATGCAACACTAGCACTTCCTCTAACCCAAACCGTCGTGCACAACCTTCCACTACACATGATCTAGGAGGGGATGGGGTAGAAAATCTACATAACTTTTTAGGCGAGATCTCACATCAACGTAGGAAACCCTCCTAGTGCATATTCATGGTCACCACCAACTGTTATTCCGACAATATATAGGATAATTCACTTATTTTTCTAGATTATGTTGTGGCATCTTCGATACTAATCGGGTGTGATCATGATCATGGTCATGTGTTGGTACAACACTACTTACTCTTTGATACTCATCGATTACCGGTACTTGATCCCAATGGCGAAGACTTAATGTGGCCTTCACCCGTCATACCTAGCATGAAACTTGATAGGTTTTTAACTACATTGATGAAGACATTTCCTGAAATTTTCTTACACCTCCTACTCGAGAGTGAAAATCATGATCCACCGTTTAGTTATTTTACCCGGTAACGGGGACGCTTGTGCTTTGTCCACTTCTTAAAAGGGTTGCTATGCATAATCTTTCGTTATGGTCACGCTTGGCAATCATGAGTGTTAACAATGCTAGCTATGGCCTGAGGTGCTTATAATGTCGTTTGCATATATTTTTACCGTTAATTATTCTGGTCATGTTGTAGATACTGGCTGGGTGTATTATGCATCACTTGGTGCAACAAATTTTTTTTTGCGTCGGGCACTTGCCTCCTCAGTGTCCGCTGATACGTCATTACACTCACGTTACACCTTAATATGTGTGGATGATGGACGGCCTTATCGGCTGCTGCTGTGGTGCATTTCGTCTTACAGTAATTAGTACACATCTATGTACAGTACAACTGCCATACATGGCTATCTCCGCACATTTTTATTAAGAGATCTTTTCACTTAATTTGTCCGCTACCCTTAGCAATCTAGCTAAATCACTCGGTCACTACCTACCTAGCTTGCTTACTATTTTCCCTCTCCCATTTCCGGCTGCTATATACATACCCATCTTCCTGAGTGAAGGACCTGGGTAGAGCGACACAAAACACCAACACGACGTAGGCAGAAGATGACTGCTTAGAAAACAGACAGCCAGGTGAATGATTAAAAGCATTAAGATAGACATGTGAGGCATTAGGAACGCAAAAGGTGCTAACAGTACAGGAGTGGGAATACTCCATATTGGTGTACTCGGTCGAGATAGGTATACTCCATGTCCCCATGGCTGATTCCACCTCCCCTTATTGCGATCTACGTCTTTGCATGCCATGTTTTAAAATTTTGTTACTGCTACTATATATCTCCCGATATCTGCCTCCCACAGGAACATGAGTATACGTGTACAAGGAGTATATGTCTAAGAGGACCATATGGGCTTCGGGTGGGTTAGTACGGTATTCAAAAACGACTCGGCATCGTGCGATCATGGTCATCGATGAGTTTCTAATTGTTAAAAATTGAATTGGAGGGGGAGGCGGACACCAAAGCAAAAGTGATTGCACAAACAGTACTAAGGTGTGACCCTACCGACACAATTTAAATGATATAGATTGATATAATATGTGTTCTGCTCTGCTGATATAGCTCAGTTGAGGGAGATTGTTTACAGAGATACTAGGAAAATACTGTGCGCTCCCTACCCCTCCCTCCTAACCCCGTGCAGCCGCCGGACCAGGAGGCCTCCACCGCACACCCCCTCGTACTCTTGCACATCCTCTCCCTACACCGTCACTGACAACGTCACCGGGCAATGGCCCTGCAACATGGAGGTGGCGGAATTGCTCTCGCATCTGGGGATCCAAGGCAGCGGCGGCTCCTATGATCTTGGATCACTTGCAGTGGTGATCGCGGGCAGAAGCAGCCGTGGCACGTCTGGGGACCTGCTGCAGGCGGTGGCGCTATGATGGTATGGATAGTTTACGATTGAGGGTTCCAATGCTATATGTACCTCTTGTAAGCCGATGGTTGGGACAAGTTGCATTGGAGACAATCTCTGACGTTGTGTAAACAATCTCCATATAGGTAAGTTTCGCTAGCTGGTGCCTGTGGTGTTTTCTCTCTTTGTTGGAGAGGTTTTTCTACGTTAAAATTTGGTGTCATCTGCGTGTGTTTTTGTTTGCCTTTTCTTTTTGATTGCCGAGTTTAAAACATTACACACTGTTAGAGATGGCTAGGGATGATACTAATTTGCATGAGAGTCCATTTCTGAAGACTAATTACATATTCACAAAAAAGGACTAATTACCTAAAACAGGCTCTGGACCATCTTTGGCAGTTTGTTTCGGAGCCTGTCTAGCTGTTTGGTTGCATCCTTCTCATCCCAGGGAGGAAGCCCAGAACAGGAAACCGGCGTTTGGTTATTTTCAAAATAGTTGCTAAGGTAACCTCTTCTCACGAGTGGTGAGTCTACCGGTGACATCACAATGAACTTTTGATAGTGGTTACTATCAACTCTTAGCTAACAAAGGGATATGAGACCACCTCCCAAAATATACATGACCGCATCAAAAAATCATAAGAAAGATTGACAACATAGAAGTATCCCTATTCGAAGTGGCTACGAAGCCATGTCCTAAGCCAGGACCTCCTCTCAGTTGGATCCATGTTACCATAGGAAACACCTTGTTCTTTGTTGTCAGCAAGGAAGTCTGTGGCCTGGTACACTAGTTTAGGGTCAGACAGCTGCCTACGATCCACAAACTAGGGGGGGCTAAATATGGTCTTCATCTGAGCATAGTTCACTATGGGCGTCTGCATGAACTCAAAAAGCTTCGGCCATGCCTAAAAATGAGAAGGCAATATTTTAGTTTGCATCAATTTATGAATCTCCAACAATAGGAAATGTTAGACAATGGCATGACATCTTACCACGACGAGCTTCTTTAAGACATCCTCATTGTCAACAACGAAGGTCGTGTTGTCTAGATACCATCTCACGCCCTTTTGCCATCTAAGCTTGGGTATCATGTTCCATTTGATCTTCACTTCCTCATGTGGTTCTAAAGATGCATAGTGGTAACTGTGACCCTAGTGGAGTCAAGAACATCACTGACAATCTTATGCATGTCCTCTATCTAAACCTGTTGCCGTAGTCTGGCCCGTTCTGAATGAGCTCAACCCTCCTATTGAGAATGAACTCTAACATAGATGGTTTCCAAACCATTGGAGGTTTACATGGCATATTGATGGGAGCACTTAAGTCGAGGGAGGTAGGGGTAGTGTTGTTCTATAGTCGGTTATGCATGAAACATACAAAACATAATGGTAAGCAGCCATCGCAATGAACATCGCTAATCATGATAAAATGGCTATCATAGATTAACAATGAACACGCCATACAACTATGATAGAAAATAGTGAAAGTATGTCTCATAGCGACATGCTTAGCCTTCAGGACAGATGTCGGGGAAGTGGGGGAACCCTACCTCGCAGCCATGTGGTCATGCTCGAGGGAGAATTCGGCAAAACCAGCATGGCTATGATCGAAGGAGATGGAGGGACGACCTGTAAACCACCATGAATTACATGACCTATGAATGCAGATCCATTCATCTTGCAACATCATCAGATCTATGCAAGATTAAGGGTTGGAGATACTTACAGCGAGCGGAACTGCATCTAGCACATAGGTCAGGGAGGAGGGGGATGATGGCTTAGTGTTGATGTGGAGCTCGTTGGGGAACCCCAAGAGAAAAGGTATGATGAGCACAACAGTAAGTTTCCCTCAGTTATGAAACCAAGGTTTAATCGAACCAGTAGGAGCAAGGAAACACCCCAAAGATGCTGCTAGCTGAACGATGGCAGGGCGCACTACCGGTGCTAGTAGCAACGTGGAGACCTGCACAACACAACCACAGAACTTTGCCCCCAACTTGCAATGAGGTTGTCAATCTCACCGGTTTTACTGAAAACAAAGGATTAAACGTATCGAATGGAAGGAAGTAATAGTTTGCAGAAAGTAAACACAAAGTTGTAAACAATTTGTAGATTGTATGTAAAATAAAGGATCGGGGTCCATAGTTCACTAGAGGTGGCTCTCCTTAAGATAGATAACATGCTGGGTGAACAAATTACAGCGGGGCAATTGACAAACATCGAGAAAGCAATGCATACATATACTAATCATCTTGACTCCTTTGAGACTTGATTGGGCATTACAACATTATACATAGACCGCCATCCAACTGCATCTATGACTAATAATCCACCTTCAGGTTATCATCTGAACCCCTCCAGTATTAAGTTGCAAGCAACAGATTATTGCTTTACGAATTGCGTCTAAAGTAAACAATACGATTGTTCTATGAACAAAGGATTGTTGTTTTCTCCATAGTAGCAACAGCACATCTAGTACCTTAGAGATTTCTGTCACTTCTCCAGATTACCAGAGGCATGAACCCACTATCAAGCATAAATACTAACTCTTGGAGTTGCTAGCATCTACTTGGCCAAGATAGCTACTAACAACGGCAAGCATGCAAGATCAGAAATAACAAAGACATGATAGAATTAATAATCAATCTGAAATAGCATCTCAATATCGATCGGATCCCCGCAAACACAACATGCAGAATTACAAATAGATGATCTTGATCATGAACGGAGCTCACAAGATCTAGACATGAAATCACAAAGGAGGAGAACTAGCCATCTAGCTACTACATGGACCCGTAGTACAGAGATTACATCACACAAGAGGCTTGCATGATGATGAAGAAGACCTCCAGGGTGAATTTCCCTCTCCGGCAGGGTGCCGGGAAGAGCTTAAGATCCCTCTCGATCTAGGGATGGAGATGACGGCGGCTACAGACTCTTTCGTGGATTTTTGATCGGGTACTTAGGGTTTTCGTCCCGAGGGCAATATATAGGCGGAAGGAGAGGCCGAGGGGGTGCTAGGGTCAGCTAGACCACCCCTTAGCGCGGGCCAGGCCTGGCCGCGCGGCCAGGTGGTGTGGCCGGCCCCCAGCCCTTCTCCGTCTCGTATTCTGGCATTAGATGTCTTCCGGAAAAATAGGCACTTTGGCTTTTGTCCTGTCCAATTCCGAGAATATTCATTTTCTGACTTTCCTGGAACCAAAAACAGCAGAAAACAGGCAGCTGGCACTGTGGCTCTTGTTAATAGGTTAGTCCAAGAAATCATATGAAAAGTACTCCAAAGTGTGGACAAAACACAAGAAACTAGATAAAACCAAGCATGGAACATCAAAAATTATAGATACATTTGCAATGTATCAGGGGATTCTAGCATGCCAAGGTCGGCCTCCGCGGTCGGGGACCAAGATCCTACCATGGCCATGGACATCAGATTTCGGCGGTGGAAGAGGTGAAGCTAAATAGGGTTTGAATTTTTTGTAGGCAGTGAGCAAAATCCCAGTGGGACGAATGCCATCACCGCTCGCTGCAATTTCACTAGAGCGTGTGAGCCAGAACAACAATGCACGTGAGGGAACTACCTCCACCACCGGAAGGCGATAGCCGACCGAATACATCCGAAGGGAAAACCAGGCCCTCCTGGCCAAGCCGAGCCTACCAGGGCCCGTGAAGCCCTGTCGCCGTACTGCAACAGGGGAACCTTCGTCCAATCCAACCCCATGCTAGATCCTACTTCTTTGTCCACTAGGGGATCAACTGCCACCGTCAATCCCTGCTGCCAAGTAGCAGCACCACCACCACCGCGCGCACCCGAGATTACCAGACCACCATCGGTCTGAGAATCACCACCTGGGCCCGCAAGGGCGCGAAGGGATGAGCAACCAATCTCCGTGCTGCCCATGAGACCCGCCGAGCAAGAATATCGGGTGACTACCAGAACCAGGCTTGTCTGATCCAGATCTAGTATCCCTGCCGCATCGCAGCCAAGAGGAGGCGCCAGTCACCCGCCTGGTGGCCAAGGTTCCCGACCGGGGCCCGCTGGGCCTAGATCGGGCCCTGCAAGGGCCACCGCCAGGAGAACCTACAGTCCTCCCGTCGCCCTCCTCGTCGAGCGGCCCGCAACCACGTAGCCTCGGCGACGCCATGACCTGCCCTCAGGCGCACCTTCACGAGCACCAGTGCACCAGAGCATCCTCTTGCCGCCGTCGCCGCACCACTGTGTCGCCACCGCTGATGCCATGCCTCAGCGCCGCCCCACCGTTTGCTGCACCTCAGTGCCGCCACTAGCGCCTGCAAGCACACACTGGGAGCCGCCACACCGCTGCCGAGCAGGCGCGCCACACCCAGTCAAACAAGGCCGCCTGCACCGCCTTTGCCGGACGAGAGAGAGGAGGGCCCCGCTGCCACCGATGCCACCGGGGCTTCGCCCGGCGACGCCCTCTGGCGGCGGAGATTGGATGTGGAGAGGTGGGGGGAGGTGGTGACGGCGCGGGGTTAGGGTTCACCCGTGGGAGCGGACCCGAGCGTCCTGATAATCAATAGTTTGAGAACCAATATATTTTGGCCCCATTGTTATCTCCTCCACGTGGTGTTATCTCCTCCACAGTGCATCAGATATTTGAGACCACATTTAAGGGTTGTTGGACTAACCATAAGCGCAATCACCTTAAATCGAATCCCTTGACTCCAAGCCAACACAGTTGGGTAGTCTGAATAGGAGTGGGCAAGGCGCTATTTTCTAGTGGACAAGCTTGAGTTTAGCTTAGCGTGGGAGGATCTATTTTTCCAACAAAATAGGCAGCCGTGGGTTATCAAAGGGGGTAGTATTTTCAAGACATAGCCAGTGGTCGTCTACGTTGTAATAATCACTTCCTGATCAAAGATCGAAACCTCACTTTGTGACAGCCTCATGAACGCAAGAAACATATCTGAGAACCTGAACCTTTGTACGTGGCTCTACTTGGATCATGCAAAAGGGGATGAGCATACATCACTCCAACGTTTCCTTGGACTCGAATTTCTTATCTAAGGAGCTCGAGGAGGCAATTCTAACAACAAAGAGCGATCCGCCTCTGGGCCAGATTTTATTTTCTTTTTTCCTTCAAAAGGAGGCTAAAACCCTGGTCTCTACATCAAAATAATGTAGACAACCTTTTTATTATATTACTCGACAAATACTTACAAGATAATTCATTTATCAATCCGAGCCACCTTTTGGCGAGAAATGTCATTACACTAAACTTCATGATGGTGTTGGCCTCTATCAGGGCCGAGTGTGCCTAACCTCGAACATACTCACATCATCTAAAACCGGAGCACCGGTGTAGCAAAGCCTCAGCATGCACCGTAGCATACTCCAGAAGTCAGTGTTTACCGCCTTCCTCGAAACCATCTTCAAGACAGGGATCAACGCATTGACCTTGCCAGGCCAGCTGTCGATCCCACCACGACGCAAATAACACTATCGCCCTACAAAGCTCATGGAGTTTGCAGAGTACTTACTGGAATTTGGCGAACTATTACATTCGGGTTCTGGTGCAAATAGATGGCCAGAGACACAGACGTTGATGGTGTGTACACATGGCACCGAAATTTTCCGAGCGTGCAAAAGTTGACACTCACCAAACTCTAGAGCACATATTTTTTTTGCAATGTATGACATCCTTGTTAGTGTCGTTCATTAGAAATATGAAAAATAGCAGTTGTTGTCGAGTGGCCGATAAAAATCCCTCAAGAAACAGATAAACATTTGGCAAACAACCGTATTCCTTGTTGGGGAGAGGGATAGACAACCAACCTCCCTGCTCTTGCCTGCGGTGAACCTTCGAGTATAGTTTCAATCAACAGATATGTAGCGGAAATAAAACAATGAGCACATGCACAGGTGACCCAAGGATTTATGTGGAAAAACCTCCTCAAGGTGAGGAGGAAAAAACCACGGGTGCGGACCAACCGGTCCACGCGAGCTTCACTATGAGCAACCTGGGTACATAGTCTTCTCTAGAATATCTAGAGATATACAATACATTCAGCATGTTGCCAACCGGCAAAAACAACAACAACCACTTGAGAGAAAGATTATAGCAAAGCAGAGTATCTCAGTTTCTGTCTCCTTCGGTAATCAGCAAACTGCTCTTAAACCGTAGATCCAATCAGCACCAAACTTGGTAGACAAGCTGACATACGAGTACCCAACATACACACCAAATTTCAGGTCAATCGGACACCGTTTGCCTGCCCAAACTGTTCGTCTACCAAAAGTGCTCTGTGCTGAAACTGCAGCAGTCCGAACTAAATAAACCGCTTCCAAATCTGAAGTTACACTGACCCAAACCTCAAACCAACTATGCAGATTGAAGTAATCAAAGCAAGGAACGATCTCACCAAGTTTGGAGTCAATCCAAGCACCTTTTAGCATCCAAACACCAGCTTGAAGACAGACCGGTCAGATCTCAGAAATCTGGACAGAAATCACCTCTCCTTCTTCTTCCTGTCTTCTCACTAGGTTGTGGTGTTCTTGTGTGTTCTCTCACCCTCTCTCAGCAGCAGCCACGATGGCTTGCTTGCTCAGCTCTCACACTAACTGATTGAGTCACCCCAGCCACCAACGGTGGCTAGGGTTTTCTTTTCTACTCCTCTCCCAAGGACCACCTCAGCCGTTGGATACGAACATCGATCAACGGTTGAAACGTGTTGGACTTCACGGGCTGATGTTGGGCTGCCAACACACCTCCATGTGGAGGGACATGGCCCAACAAACTCCCCCTCCCAACATCATGGAGGGTCTCACTGCCAACTGGCAGTCATGCCGGCGAGCCGACGGCATACCTTGAGCTTTCCCCTTGTCACCACCTTGGTCAACATACCAGCCCCATTGTCATCTATGTGCACCTTCTCAATTTGCATTTGCTTGGAATTCAGCACATCTCGAATCCAATGATAGCGCACATCAATATGCTTCGACCTTGAATGAAAACTTGCATTCGTACTCAGGTGAATGGCACTTTGGTTGTCACAAAACAACACATACTTGTCTTGCTCAAAACCAAGCTCACAAGCCAATCGTTTCAGCCAAAATAGCTCCTTGCTCGCCTCAGTTACTGCGATGAACTCGGCCTCAATTGTGTTCAGCACCACACACTTTTGTAACATGCTTTGCCATGCCACGGCTCCCCCTGAATGGGTAATCAAATAACCTGAAGTAGAGTTTCTTCCATCGACATCTCCAGCCAAGTCTGAATCTGAATATGCAATCAGCTTGGGCTTACTACCACCAAAGCAAAGTTTCATATTAGTGCTGCCCCGGAGATACCTCAAAATCCACTTCACTTCCCAATGTGGTTTTCCTGGATTAGACATAAATTTGCTCACAGTACTAACCGCTTGAGCAATGTCAGGCCGTGTGCACACCATAGCATAAATCAAACTCCCAACAGCTGAAGCATAAGGAATCTTTTGCATTTACTTTTCCATCTCTTCAGTGGAGGGACATTGCTTTTTACTCAACTTGAAATGAGCTATGAGTGGACAGCTCACTTCCTTTGCCTTGTCCATCTTGAACTTGTGAAGTACCTTCTCAATATATTTCTCTCGAGACAAGTACAACTTGTTGGATTTTCTGTCTCTCTCAATTCTCATGCCGAGAATACACTTTGCTGGACCCAAGTATTTCATGGCAAAACTTTTGCTCAACTCTTCCTTTAGCCTAGAAATCCTAGAGACATTCTTGCCAACAATCAAGATATCATCCACATAGAGTACTAACATGATAAAATCATCACCTGGGAACCTCTGGATAAACACCTCTTGTAGCCTTGCTCCCCCATGATAGATTCAAACTTCATGTACCATTGTCTTGGTGCTTGTTTCAGGCCATAGAGACTTTTCTTCAATTTGCACACATAGTCTTCTTTGCCTTTAACAAGAAACCCCTCAGGCTGCTCCATGTAGATTTCTTCCTCCAAATCTCCATGAAGGAAAGCTATCTTCACATCCATTTGCTCAACCTCCAGGTTGAGACTTGCTGCCATGCCAAGGATCATTCGGATTGATGTCATCTTCACCACCGAAGAAAATATTTCATCAAAGTCAATACCTTTTCTCTGGCTGAATCCTTTTACAACTAGCCTGGCCTTATACCTTGGATGTGACGTGTGCTCTTCTTCCTTGATTCTGTAGACCCACTTGTTCTTAAGAACTTTCTTGCCCTTGGGCAACTTCACCAGCTCATAAGTATGATTCTTATGCAAGGAATCCATCTCTTCTTGCATAGCCTTATTGCACTCCTTTTTGTTCTCATCTTTCATCGCATCTTGAAAGCACTCGGGTTCTGAACCATCAGACAATAACACCACATATTGCTCTGAATCGTACCTGGTGGAAGGAACAAGGCCTCGGCTAGACCGTCTGAGTGGAGAAGCTAGTACTATCTGGTTCAGGTGCTTGCTGATCATGATCATCTTCTTCAGCATCATACTCTTGCTACTGGGGAGCATCCTCACCTGTACCACTATGTGCATCACCTTGCACATCTTCTGCATCATCATCTTCAGCTTCTTCTTCAGCTTCTTCTTCAGCTGAATCTGCAGGAACTGGGTCAGAATCAGATCTGTCTTGCTGCTGATTTCAAGGAGGAACATGCACCGGAACTTGCACCGGAGCCTGCACCTTTGTCTTCACAATATCTTCAATTGTTTGGTCTTCAACAAACACAACATCACGGCTTCTCGCAACCTTTCTTGCTATTGGATCATACAACTTATAGTCGAACTGATCACCTCCATAGCCAAGAAATATACATTGTCGTGTCTTTGAATCAAGCTTTGACCTTTCATCTTGAGGGATATGAACAAAGGCCTTGCACCCAAAAACCTTCAGGTGCTCATACGAGACGTCCTTGTCATAAAAGACCCTATTTAGAACATCTCCCTGCAATGGATAACTTGGTGAGAGATTAATAAGGTAAACTGCAGTCGACAAAGCCTCACCCCAATAATGTTTAGGCAGCTTTGCACTTGATAGCAAGAATCTAACTCTCTCAAAAATTGTCCCGTTCATCCTCTCAGCAAGACCATTCAGTTGTGGTGTCTTCGGAGCAGTAAATTGGTGCCTAATTTCCTGCTCCTTGCAATAGGCATCAAATAGGCCAATATACTCTCCCCCATTATCAGTGCGAATGCACTTGATCTTCTTCTCAGTTTCTCTCTCAACTGAGACTTGGAATTGCTTGAATACACTTAGTACTTGATGTTTGTTCTTCAACCCATAGACCCAAACCTTCCTGGAAAAGTCATCAATAAATGTGACAAAGTATTTTGCCCCACCCATTGACCTCACCGACATTTTGCAAACATCGAAATGTATCAAGTCCAACACCTCGGGCTTCTTGTGAGGAGGTTGACTCTTGAACGCAACTCTGTGTTGCTTCCCCGCTAGACAATCTGAACTTTTCTTGATGTGAACACCCTTCACACCTTTCAACAGATTTTTCTTCACTAGCACCATCATCCCCTTCTCACTCATGTGCCCAAGCCTCTTGTGCCATAGAGCACACGCATCCTCTTTCTGCAACGCATTGACACAAGCAGCAGAAAGCTTAGCATGAACATGATACAAAACGGAAACCATGTTACCTTTTGCCACAATCAGATTTCCTTTGGTGAGCTTGTACTGTGTATTTCCAAATCTGCTCAAGTACCCATCTCTATCAAGCTATCCAACCGAGATAATGTTGAGCCGAAGGGCCTCAACATGCCTCACCGACTTGAGGACTAGTGTCGTACCATTTTCAGTCTCCAAGTGCACATCTCATCTTCCAATGATTTTTTCTCTATCATTGTTCCCCATCTTCACAACACTAAAATCACCCGCTGTGTAGTTGGTGAAGAGATCTCTACGAGATCTAGCATGTATGGTAGCACCGCTCTCCGGAATCCAAGTCATCTCATCACAATCTGCAAGGCTGATGGTACCATCCGAAACTACAGTGATCCTCTCCTCAATGGTCGAAACACTGATGCCATCAATGAGAAACATGATCTCCTTTACTGCAGCAATCCGGCCTCCCTCACTATCACTGTCACTGTCGGTCTATTTCTGAACTTTCTTCTTTTTCTTTTTATCTTTCTTCCATTGTTCACAATGCCACTTGATGTGGCCCTTCTCACGGCAGTGATGGCATATAACACCAGCATACTTGTCTTTGCCTCTTGATTTGCTTCTACTTCTTTCTCCTCCCTTACTCGGACCTTTACTCTTGCTTCTCCCTCGTGACTCGGTCACTAACATTTCAGAATGTGAGGAAGAACCGTCCTTATCAGCAATTTTTCTGGAGTCTTCCTTTAGTACCTTGGTCTTCACAAGGTTCCAAGCGACTACTCCATTAGGTGCTGAATTGCACACGATGACCTTAAAGGTCTCCCAAGTGTCCGGTAATGAGCCAAGTAGCAGCAAGGCTCGAACTTCATCTTCAAATGTAATTCCCATTGAAGATAGCTGATTCATAATGCCCTAAAACTCATTTACATGAACTGCAATTGGAGTGCCCTCTTTGTACCTCAAACGCATCAATTTTTTGATCAAGAACATCTTGTTGGTACCTTCTTTGCAGGCATACAGCTCCTCCAATTTCTGCCATAAGGTACGTGCATGTGTCTCCTCACTGATATGGTTCAAAACATTATCATCCACCCATTGGCGGATAAACCCACAAGCTTGGAGATGAAGTACCTCCCACTGATCTTCTTTCATATCACTGGGCATCTCAGTGGAGAATACCGACATCCAGTAATCCTTCACATATAACAAGTCCTTCATCTTTCACTTCCAAGATTGATAATTAATACCATTGAAAGAAATCATTCTGTTGGTATTTACTTCCATCTTTCACCACAAGCAAATGCAATCAGCCCAAAACAAACCTTGCTCTGAAACTGAATGCAATACTGAACCTCAGCTCTGATACCACTCTGTTGGGAGAGAGGGACGAGATAGTTTCAATCAACAGATATGCAGCAAAAATAAAACAATGAGCACATGCACAGGTGACACAAGGATTTACGTGGAAAAACCTCCTCAAGGTGAGGAGGAAAAAACCACGGGTGCGGACCAACCGGTCCACACGAGCTTCACTATGAGCAACCTGGGTACAGAGTCTTCTCTTGAACATCTAGAGATATAGAACACACTCATCACGTTGCCAACCGGCAACAACAACCACTTGAGAGAAAGATTGCAGCAAAGCAGAGTATCTCAGTTTCTGTCCCCTTCGGTAATCAGCAAACTGCTCTTAAACCACAGATCCAATCAGCACCAAACTTGGTAGACAAGCTGAAATACGAGTACCCAACATACACACCAAATTTCAGGTCAATCACACACCGTTTGCCTGCCCAAACTGTTCGTCTACCATAACTGCTCTGTGCTGAAACTGCAGCAGTCCGAACTGAATAAACCGCTTCAAAATCCGAAGCTACACTGACCCAGACCTCAAACCAGCTAACCAGATCGAAGTACTCAAAGCAAGGAACGAGCTCACCAAGTTTGGAATCAATCGAAACACCTTTTAGCCTCCAAACACCAGCTTGAAGATAGACCGGTCAGATCTCAAAAATCTAGACGGAAATCACCTCTCCTTCTTCTTCCTCTCTTCTCACTAGGTTGTGGTGTTCTTGTGTGTTCTCTCATGGTATCAGAGCGGGACGAACCTATATACTTATCTTCTTTCGGTAAGAAATATAAAGGTTTATGAAGCAACGATCAATTGAATAGTAGGATCTCACTGAATGATTAATTTCATGGAGACTTGCGACAAGCGATATAACAAAGAACGAAAAGAACATCATTGTTGGGGACACATGATTTTAACGTGGAAAAGCCCTCCAACAAAGAGATCGAAAAACCACGGGTGCCAACCAGCGAAATTTCACTATATGGGAAGTGTTTACAAATGCCGGGGATTATCTCAAATGCGACTTATCCAAGGAGGTGGCTTATAAGAGGTATATATAATGGTAGAACGCTCACAAGGTCCGCTTCATCTTGATTCTTGGATTTCTTATAAGAAGTTAGCTCGGCTTCGCTTACAGAAAGTTAGCCTACTTAATGAATTTGGATCATACATAAACAAGATTGACTTGTCTTGCCATGATATTTACGTACACTTGTGAATATTTAAGGATAATCCCATTCATCTTGATTTGTGGCATTCTAAGCAACTCCTTGACCCCTCATCACTCAATAGTTTGTAGATGAAAATTTGGGACATACATTTATCATTGATCAATATTTCTTTCATGTTGAGTTACTTCCCTTCCATTCTAAATAATCCGGCTCCCACCTGATCATATGTCAGAGGAACAATGTTTTGGTTTACTCTTCTATCGGTTGGACGTTTGCTAGTCAAAAATACGATGTGGATGCTCTAAACCATATGATATCACCTTCGAGGAGTGTAAGGGTATGCAACACTGACACTTCCTCTAACCCCAACTGTCGTGCACAACCTTCCACCACAGAGGATCTAGGAGGGGATGGGGTGAAAAAATCTACGTAACAGTTTAGGCGAGAGCCCACATCAACGTAGGAAACCGTAATCCTACTGCATATTCATGGTCACAAACAATTGTTATTTTGACACAAGGACAATTCACTTATTGTTTCTAGATTATGTTGTGGCATCTTCGATACTAATCGGGTGTGATCATGATCATGATCATGCGTTGGTACAACAATACTTACTTTTAGCTACTCATCGATTACCGGCACTTGATCCCAATGGTGAAGACTTAATGTGGCCTTCACTAGTTATATGTAGCATGCAAGATGATAGGTTTTTAACTACATTGATGAAGACATTGCCTGGAATTTTCTTAAACGTCCTACTCAGAGTGAAAATCAGGATCCAACATTTAGTTATTTTACCCGGTAACGGGAACGCTTGTGCTTTGTTGATTTCTTAGAAGCGTTGCTACGCATAGTCTTTCTCGTGGTCAGGCTTTTGGCAATTAATCATGGGTGTTAACAATGCTAGCTATGGCCTGAGGTGGTTATAATGATGTTTGCATATATTTTTTACCGTTAATTATTCTGGCTATGCTGTAAATGCTGGCCGGTTGTATTATGCATCACTTGGTGCAACAAAACTTATTTTTGCGTCAGGCACTTGCCTCCCTGGTGTCCGGTGATACGTCATTGCACCCAGGTTACACCTTTATATGCGTGGACAAGGGATGGCCTTATAGGCTGCTGCTGTGGACTGTGGTGCATTTCGTGTTCAGTAATTACTGCGCATCTATGTACAGTACAACTACCATACATGATATCTCCGCACCTTTTTATGACGAGATCTTCTCACTTAATTTGTCAGCTACCCTTAGCAGTCTAGCTAAACCACTCGGTCACTGCCAGATTCAGTGCCTACCTTGCTTACTCTCCCACCCCCCCTCTCCCATTTCCGGTTGCTATATACATACCCATCTTCCTCAGTGAAGGACCTGGGTAGACAGAAGCTGACTGCTTAGTAAACAAACCGCATGAGACAAACAGGGGATGCCATAGAGGTGAAGGATTCAAAAGCATTAAGATGAATATGTGAGGCATTAGGAACACAAAAGGTGCTAACGGCGACACAGCATGTGTCCTACTATTGTTCAGACGTACCGTCTCAGAACAAGAAAGTTTTCACGTCGGATGAACAAGGCCATGAACATATATAGTAACGGAGTAAATAATTCACCACGCCTATGGGAACGGAACTATTAGAATAAGTGTACATGTGGAAGTTAGACATGTACTAGGATTCTAAACTTGTTTGCACTGAATTCCTATATCCGATTGTATTAGAATAGCTATGGAAATAAACATCAAATACTAGGGATTTAATATTTTCTATGTTACCAGAGCGATTTAACTCATGTCGCCCACCTTAGGGTAGGAAATTGGAGGAGGCTAGTTTTCATTTCAGACGGACTAGACCATGTTTTAATCAAGTGGCAGAGTTAGTTACTCACCACACCTTGGGCTAAATTCTAGGGAAGGAAGAGCAGAACCAAACCAAGAATGTACTAGCTTGGTAGCTAGCTAGTAGCTAAGCATGAATTCGTTTCTTTTTTCCATTCTGATTGATTCTTGTCTATGGAGATAAGATAAGTAACGTTAAGATTTTTTCCAAGTGTGTGTATTGGAATTGCTTGTGTCGCTGACTCTGTTTAAGGCCGGAGGTATGTGTTATTTTGTGAAGAATACTACGGAGTGACGGTGCCGACACGGTTTAAATGAGATAGATTGATAGAATATGTGTTCTTCTTTGCTGCTATAGCTCAATTGAGGGAGATTGTTCCAGTCTTCCAGAGAGAGCAAATGAGTGTTGCTTGTTTGTTGGAGAGTGCATTCGATAGTGCTGTTACATGTTGATTACAAAAAAAATTGAAAAGGGGCTTGGTTTGTGGGCAAACATAGAGAGATGCAGGTACAGAAAGAAAGGATATTTCGGTCTGATTCTGCTGGTGTTTGGAAGTACACTTATAAGTTGTTTCATGACACTAGTTGTTACTGCTTGTTGTACCTGCAATAGCTTATTGTCCAAATGTCCATGTTAATATCATAGAAGAGCGCTCTAAGGGAATGTACAGTAAATCCTGTCCATAATTAGTGTACATGGCACATATAGACTTCTGCGCAGACACCTCCTACAGTGCACTATCTATTTGCTCGTCTGTGAGCTCGGTAATCAGAGGAAAACTCATGCACCGGATGAAATTGGTAAGAGAAGATGATGGTTCATCTCATGCCTATGTTTCCAAGTTCCAGTGCAATGACACAAGAAAAGGAGGGCCGGGAGAATAGATGCTTAGGTGCTCCCAAATTAAACAAATCAACAAAACCGATAAAGGAAATATCTAAATAGTTAATCACTACAGGAAAAAAGGTCGATGTCGTGGTAGCCAGGCTTTGACGTGTGCCGACTGGCCCAGAACATGCCAAAGGCCTACACTGCCGTACATGTGGGTCTCAGGAAGAACATGGCAAAGCGCAAGAACACGGTAGAATTCTGGAAAAGAACACGGCAAAGAAAACAACATGACAATGAGTCAAAGAGGGAACACAGCAAAGTCTCCAGGGGAACACAACATAGGTTTTATCACGGCAAAGAGGTGGGACCCGTGGCCCCACATGTACACCTGACGGGGAGGAGCTGATGGCTGCAGACCGTGGGCGATTTGTCGTGTACCCTTGCCGTCAGCCACACGGCAAAGATCAGACGTTACCGTGTGTATTTTGGAGTATACACGATAAAATCTTGTTTTTTTCTTTTCCTTTAATTAACAAGCAAGGCTTATATTACATATATGTTAGGTGGTGTTATTTCTTAGGATCCCGAGAATACACATATGAATAGGTTGTTGTGGTATGACATCGTCCCACTTGCATGGCCACCTTGTGAAATGGTTCTTGTTGCGTGACGCAAATCGTCGATCTACGCCGTAGATATTTTTCGGCCAAGGGTAGTCCGGTGGAATTTTATCTTGGGTTGTGGTTTTTTAGTTCATAGGATGATGTCAACCATGTTGGGTCACAAGCTGTGACAAGATCCTACCTCGTGTCACCGAAATGGGGAGTTTCCCCTTATACTAAGTCAACAACCTATATGTGACGGCGCATATCTGCGAAGGGGTGACATGCACTTGACTGTCACACATGGCAAAGTCTTTGCCGTGTTCCGGGTTCTCTTTGCCGTGTAAGGATGCCCACAGGCAAAGACCATGTCTACAATAGTGAATGGATCGAGCAA
Source organism: Avena eriantha (assembly GCA_910589775.1). Taxonomy (NCBI): domain Eukaryota; kingdom Viridiplantae; phylum Streptophyta; class Magnoliopsida; order Poales; family Poaceae; genus Avena; species Avena eriantha. The sequence continues at coordinate 421,296,781 of OU342740.1, forward strand.
AAACATTGCTTTATTGACCACGTTGGCATGTGCTTCGCAAAAACGGATCGGAGGAGTGCATACTGGTGTGGATTGCGGAGCGGGTCGAAATGCGCATCCACCAGCGGACTGGAGATGATTTGGTACGGAATGTTCCAGATTAAAAACAGTCAGTGACCTTCACATGGTGTATTGCCCATAACAGCCTTGCATGTCGCCTTAACCTGCAATGCCGTGGGATGGATATTGACCCCATATGCCCTTCATGTAATCGCCTGAATGAAGACGGCTGCCACATGTTTATACGTTGCAAAGCTACAAAAGTTTGAGAATGGACTTCTATTCTGCAGCTCCGACGAGACCAATGGGTGGCTAGTTATTGCCTTGCTCTGGTGGCGCTGCAGGGATAGAAATAAGGTGATTGCAGGAAAGCATGCCTATACTGATTGTAATTTGTTAGAAATATTATCGGTGATTTTGACCAATTCTGCACGAGAGAGAGTACAAAAACAGCCAAAGTTACATAGTTCTAGAATACTCCATTGGGGGATGGACTCGAGCTTAACACTGACGGTAGTTTTTACCCCAACACTCGTAGTGGCGGGTGGGGTTTCATAATTCAAAATTCTGATGGGATATAGATGGGTGTTGGAGCTGGTTTTTGTTCAATACACATATGATGCCCTTTATTCGGAAGCTACTGCATGCTTGATGGGTTTGCAAAGGTCTCATTCATGGGGCATTTGTAGAATTCAAGTGGAGACGGACTCTCAAAGACTTATTGAAGCCATAACGTCTATTGTTCATGACCTTTCTGTTAATGGTCACCTTTTCCGAGAGATTAGGTATTTTGGTAGACTGTATTTTTCTAGTTTTTCCATTAAGTACGTATTGCCCACGGGCTTGTAATAAAGTTGCGGACGCTCTTGTGATGTATGGTGCAAAACTTGGACGAGGCTTGCTTCGGTAACCCCCCCCCCCCCCCCCCCCCAAGGAAAATTTTGATGGGAAAACCGGCTTTTGAGGCCGTTATTTTATTTACGGGTATGCATAACTAAGGCGTTATGTACCGGTCATGGGTAGTGGAAAAAGATTTGCCGCTCCCACGTGCGGTTCGGAAGAAAATGCCATTCCACGTCGCTTCTCGATCGTCGCCGATACCGCCTGTGTCGTGCGCCTACGATCTTGATCGAACCGCATCTCCTGGACAAACCCTAAGACGAGGACGGAAGGAGAACAAGAGGTGGCCTCCTCTCGTGTAGCCGTAATAGATCGGAGAAGATTTGGGCGAGAAAGAGAATGGGGACGGAGACGACGGGGCCGACGGTTCCTTCATGTGGACCGACCATTCGGTCTCCGTATTTTACTCAGCAAAGTACGCATATGGGGTCGCACATACGGATTAAAACAAACTGACCGGATCCGGAACAAACCCGTAACCACCAAAAATCGGTTATTCCCTGAACGATTTTCTTAGGGGTGGGGGGGGGGGGGGGTACCGAAGCAAGAGTGAACTTGGACATCAATCCCCAGCTAAATGGCCGGATGATGCGCCCGAGTTTGTACATGGTTTAGTGGATAGCAATCGTGCTGGGTCCACCTATTAATGGAAGTTCGGTTTCCATCTAAAAAAAGAACAGTCGGTGACCTTCACATGGCGGGGCTGGCGGCGGTCTCCGAGAATCCAGGACGAGGACGATGGAAAAACTGGATTGATCATGGTCTGGTGAAAGGAAAAACAGCTGAATACATAGATGACTTCCCATACAATGGGAGAAAGGCCGTCACTAAGTTAATCTACACGGACTATCCTAAAGGTCTAATAAGTCGGTGACATCTCTCTTGGTAGGCCCCATCTCTCAAATACCCAGCGTATCTCTATGGTTACAGCTAATCTACATATAATCAGCTAGTAACAGATTATATCCTCCCGCTTAACATTGTCTTCCAGAAGTTTCTTCCCGTGTGTTTCCTTTCTCCCACCAATCTCCCTAGAAGTGGCAGGAGGACAAGCTAGTCGCGAGAAGCGATCTTCTAGGCGCCCTAGCAGGAAATTCCTTCCCGTGGATCAGAATCTAGAACAACATCCTTCTTCTCCATGGATGTAGTTCCTCATACTTCCTCTTCACACGTATGTTGGTATTGCTTGAATCTGCAATTTCTTCACAGTTTCTATCAATACTCTAGCATACGATGTAGACAAGACTAAAGAAGAAGAAAAAAAAGAAGAGTTTAACTTATGGTGAACATAATCTTTTTGCATGCTAGTCTGAACATCAAAATAATTAGTGTAGTATGCTATGTTTTCTTTTGTGTAGATCATGAGACCCCTAATGTGGGAGAGACATGTGCTAGTAGAGATGATTTTTTTTAGAAATGGGCACTTCATTACTTAGTAAAATTACACCTGGCCTCTGCATAACCATGATACACACAGCCAATAACCTACCTATACATTCAAGTCGATGACAAGCAAAAATACAAGTGCCAGACATGTCTATCTCGATACTTTTTTTGTGATGAGATCTTTTCTCTTAATTTCTCAGCTACCTCTAGCAAAACCACTGGGTTGCAGACAGATTCAATGCATGCCTAACTAGCTTTACTCCCTCCCACACGTACATTTCATGTTGCAATATATACTCCCCTTTCTGCGTGAAGGACCTGGGTAAGGGTGAGCAACACAAAAACACCGTAGACATAAGATGACTCCTTAGAAAACATACCACAGAAGACTAACATGTTATACCATAGAGGAGAAAAATAGTCCATCATGTTATCTAATTACTTGGAGCAAGTTTGCGTTCCTTTGCTAGATAAATGATGGGTCCGTGAGGCATTAGGAATGCAGAAGCCACAATGTGTCGTACTGTGTGAGCCTCTTGTTGGTGATGCTTAAGCAATTGGAGCAAGAATGTTTTCACGTCGGACGAGCAGGACCATTCATAGCATGTACCCTTCTCGATTGGTGCTCATGGACATATGTTCATTATTGTCAGCACAACAGCTGTATGTGCTGTACCTAGAAGATCTTCTCATATCTTCTCCACAACAACTCACTTGTGCTTGCCTCTGCTTGGCTTGCTAGTATTTCAGTTCACAACACTAGACTATGGAAAATGTTTTTACATGCATGCGAGGGAGCTAGCTATACATTCAGGTCGATAACAACAACAAAATAAAATATATACTAGTACGCATGGTTGGAATCGGAGGTACGCAGCGTCCATATTCCAATCCTGACTCCATAGGAACTTGGATAATAATTTTCATGATAATCGGTCCATTTTTTGACAAAGGTGTATGTTGCCATTATAATCAGTTCGATGACAACCAGAAATAAAATCATACAACTCCCCCCGTTTCATAATATAAGATGTTTTAGCTTTGTGAAATGAATGTATCTAGACATCTTTTAGTATGTATCTATACACTAAAACATGTCTACATACATTCATTTCACAAAAGATAGAACATCTTATATTTTGAAGCGGAGAGAGTAGTATACTTGGTAGGGATCGGAAAATATGACGCCATGAAATAGGATTGCTCTCGTATTATATCGTATCATTGGGCGATTGTTGGCTATCTGCCCCATCGTGTGTATTCCAGTCCTAGACTCCGTAGGTACATGGATATTATTACGAATTTGTAAGCTTTGTCTCTAGGCCCACTCATTTAAATGACTTCATGCCGTTTTCGATCACGCATGTTTTTCTAAATGGTGGGTGATGTTGGAGGTAATTAATCACACATGGTTCTGGTCAATAAAAATTGTGTGATGCACCAAAAAAAATCAGAGGTTTGCTCCAGTATAACCGCCTCCCCCAAACACAAGGATAAACCGGTAATTAGTCTCTAAGTAAGTAAACCACGTGTTAAATAAAATAAAATTGGCCCGTTCAAGCCCATATCCAAACCTCCGTAGGTCCACATATACATACAGCGTTGAGAATAACCATATTGATTCGCCGGCACACTCGTCGTCACCCGGTGGATGCGCCTTGCCCTGGCCTTCGACCTGACGGTGTCCACGAGGGTTAGGCGCGATGACGTGGTACGCGGGAAGGTCTATTCGATCCGGAGCACTGAACTTCCGTCGCTCACCATGGACGGGCCGGCGGCATAGTCAAGGCTAATGTGCTGGCGTTGTTCCATGTGCTAATGCGCTCTGGGGCCAGCGATTGATGTCTCTTCCTCGTCGCTCCCCACTGAGCCTCTCTGCCTACCTGATTGCCATTGGACAATTTCATGCCATGCCCTGGCAGTCTCGCCGGACCGTGCTGGCAGGTAGGTCAATCACACATATGGTTTTAAATAAAAAATGGTGTCGTCATGCACCAAAAAAATAATTTTTATGACAATGGGTACGTTGTTTTCACAGAGGTGTATATGTAAAACAATATTACCGAAGTGCGTTTCCGAAATTTTTGTACGAAAAATAATTTCCCATTTTTTAAGTGTCAAGAATGGGATTTTCTGTGAAGAAACCATAACACACTATGGTGAAAACCGGCACCACTAATTTTCAAAAAGATCATATTGGATGGATACACCGACATATTAAGCATTTGTAAGATTTCTATCCATGTTCACCCATTTAAACGACCTTATACCGATTTCAATCGCACATGGTTTTCCTTGAAAAGGATGTGTGATGTAGGAGGCAATGTCACATGGTTTTAAAATTAACATGGTGTGCCATGCACCAGAAATACTATTCATTATAATGGTGTGAAGAGCCATGATTTGACCATGGGGGGAGTGGGATCAAAAGTGATCACATGGGTGGCGCCTGACGCATTTAGGCACAGCATTTAGTGCGGGAATAGGCCGTGCCAGATGCGTCGTTCCTTTGGGGTCACGCCATTCGAGCGCACTACCTCCTCCTGTCCGCGTGGACCGGAACCGACCAGGTTGGACTGCTTGAGTCGTGCCGCTGGTGATTCCCTTATGGCAAGAAAGAAGTGGAGCCTTGTTGTTCAGTTATGCATACATTTTAGGGTGACGTGGCTTCACAGAATTTCATAGAAATCATGTAGTGCTGGATAGCTATTTAGATATAGAATATCTGATTTGCACATGTGAACAAATAATTGTAACAATGGTTATTTGTCGTGCGTTGAGCATATTTTCTGCGCATGCACTAGTATGATGTCAGAAATTTTCAATGGCTGTTTAGTAAACTAGCATGGCGGCCCTTGCAAATGCAAGGGCATCATGGTTAGTATCAGAAAATGGTAAGTATTCATGCTTATCTTGTTTAGCTATTTTTTCTTGAATTTTGTTGTCCACTGCAAACACATAATTAATAAACTTGGATAATTAGTAACTTTTTTATACCTGATTAAATTTATGAATCATATATATAGAAACATATGACGATACGTACTTATTTTTTATAAATAATTTGTTTCGAAATTCAGCGTATGTTATAGTATTTAGTATGGCCAAACTGATTGAGAAAATCCTATCTACTCATACAAATTCGTAATATTGCATGCAAATTTTATAGCCACCATAAATACTACGATAAATAATTAGAAAGTGTTATTTTTATAACTTTCTATTTATTTCTCTCCACTATACACGGCTCATCAATCTGATGATGACTTTTCTAATACATTTGCCGTGTCATGTAGAATTTTTGTGCCCCTCACCTTTAACAATCGAATATGCACCAAGAGGTTGGGAACCACAAATTCCACTTCAGGGGTATACTGTAGGTGCCTTCGTTGTTATATTTCTAGGACGAAATCAAAGATGCAAAAACTAACATTGAGCTAGTTCCAGTTATAATATTTTATTTATTTTAGAGAATTCTGGTGAAACTAAATTGTCATTCGAGCAATAAAGTAGAAGACGACAAACACACTTGTGCTAAATGTTTTAGGACATGGTATTCGTTGTCATCGATTCAGGCATTTTTTAAAGATATATCGTTCGTTCCAGTAATAAAAATTTCGATATTTTTTACTTCTAGAAACAATATAAAGTATATCAGTTTGTTTCTGGCGTATTGTGAATTTAATATGATATATACACGCAAGTATTTCCAGATTATAACATATTAGCTTCGCAGTGTTAGCTATCTTATCTAACAATAACCAGTGTGTTCAGTATGTGACCATGGACCGTAACAAAGACTATTGCGCCATTTTTCTTTGAACGAATCTAATCTCGTGTGCAACTTTAGAGCCTTTTCTCTCGTAGAAGTGTGTGCAGTTAACCGGGTGGGTAGACCACCATTTCAATCTCCGTCGGTTTTACCAACTAATCTAGAATTTGTTTGTTTCAGTTTCCTACAATTTTAGTGTACCGATAAATTCGTTAATTAGTTCGTCGTGCAAATAAAAAAGATGCAAGTTCTAGATTTAGAAAAATGATTTTTAAAATGTGTTCACCTTTAAGGTATTTGGATTAAAATAATTGATTTTACATTTTTAATGGTATATATGCCTAAAACCTAAATTTCCTTTTATGGCCTACCTAGCACGATATTTTCCTCTCGTTTTCTAATGTGCCAATGACATGCACAATGGGTCAAGTTAACTGGACTTTGTCATGCACGTTCCAGTTGAACAAAAACAATGTATAGATAACGTTCAGGTTGATTTACTATCCACACGGTATTGGAGGAGGACTCTATATAATTGTCAGAGTATAGGCCCGGAACTATAGCTACATAGTTGTATCAAACATAGTCTCATTTGACACGTTACATTAACTGGATGTGCGCTGTGTTACGTAACACACTGGTTAAATCGTAACCATTAATTACACATCTAACGGCGAAAATAATTTGAATGATGTGGATCAACCAGGTGTCACGAAAAACATCCTTATATTGCTTTTAGTATATAAGAGATAATAGATGACCGGAGACCTGTTGTAAGGAACGACACAATGCCTACAAGTGCCTATATATATGGAGTAATAGTGTTCTCACACTGCAAGGTAGAAACGACCATTAATTGCAGAAGGATTAAATTAGTTTCTAGTCTCTCCACAAAATTGTTTACTTATGTCGTGCTATTTAAATTTCATCGCTTCTTTCTTGCTTAAAGTGTGTCTCTAGTTTTTATGTAGACATCAAGGTGGAGCTTACATATGATAACATAAAGTGTGTCTCTTTTTAGAGTTTTTATGAAGAAACTCACCACGTATTCACCTCGTGAACAAAGTTACCTACTCCCTCCGGTCCGGTTTATTAGGCACGCACATAGTTTAAAAACAAGTTTGACCATCAATTTCGACCAATAAAATATATAATATATGTCCTAAAAAATATACCATTGGAAAGTACTTTTGAAGATGAATCCAATGGTATAATTTTTGTGACATATTATGTAAAATTTGTTGACCAAAATTAATGGTCAAACTTATCCTTAAACTACATTCGTGCCTAATAAACCGGACCGGAGGGAGTAATACTTGACCAACCTCCTTCATTGTATATTAATTGTGTCTTTACATATATACACCGCACAATCCCTCACATGTGTGATTTTTTTCACTATATATACCACTCCATATTCCCCAAGAAAAGACATAGCAAGCTAAGCTCCTTTGGTTCTACTTCATTTCAGTATATCAAGTGCCATTAGCTTGGTAGATGATGCTTCCCCTAAAGAAAAAAAATGTGCCCCTTTTTCTGACTAGCTTATTGTTCAAAGAATTTCAGGCACGAGCACACCTGATGAACTAGGAAACCTACTATGGAATCAATCAACCCATGGCACCCGAGTGCTCTACTCTCCAAGCTCTGCGCAGGTACAGGAAGCACATGACAGTTAGATAAAGATATCGTTGATATTGTGAGATTAGCAAATGGATATGATAACAGGCCGGGAACGAGAGACATCTGGAGTGGTCTTGAGGCTGCTTTGTATAGATTAACCAGCAAAGACTGACCAAGATGGGAACTTCAGCTGTATGGGGAAATACAGTTGATCATGCTTCCTTCCCATTCCCAGTTGTTTTAAACTTAGTCATGTACGGACCGTAGAATATCATATGCTAGCGTGCTTTGGAATTAGTTAGTTCATAGGATTGCCGAGGGCCTAGGACAATAACGATTCGAAGTGCTGGTAATAGGTCTCATTTTCCAATGTAGAGCATTTTCCAAAGTTGAACGTCAACTGTGACTCGTGAATCATCTAGCTATTAGCGTACTATTTTTTCTATTAGACCAATTTTGGCACTCTGGCGTGCGCATAAACATTTGGATTGAAGAATTTGTTTGGGAATCGTGATTAATTTTTAACCACACAAAAGAAAATTCTTAGAGATACTTGTCAGATATATGGATTATTAACACAAAAAATTATATGATTGCTTCCATGGATACTGTTTTTAGATGTTGTTGAAGGCACGAGGGTGTGTGGCTCGAAGTTGTTTTTTGAGAATTAGTGGTTTGAGAACCAATACATTTCGCCCCCATCTTTCTATCTCCACGTGGTGTTAGGTAGCATCAGGTCGCTCTTTGGCAACAATGCATCAGATATTTGAGACGACATCTCAGGGTTGTTGGGCTAACCATAAGTGCTCCTTTAAGGCTAAGAAGGTCGTGCCATCGCCTGAAATCGAATCCCTTGACTCCAAGCAAACACAATTGGGTAGGCTGACTTGGAGTGGGCAAGACGCTATTTCCTATAGGAGGAGCTTGAATTTAGCTTACTCTGCGAGGATCTATTCTTGCAACAAAGTAGGCATCCTTGTATTATCAAATGGGATAGTACTTTCATGACATAGCCGATGGTCGTTGACATGGTGATAATCAATTCTCGATCAAGATCGAAACCTCACTTTGTGACAGCCTCATGAACTCAATCAACATATCCAAGAACCTTTTTACGTGGCTCTACTTGGATTGTGCGAAAGGGGATGATCATACATCACTCCAACGTTGCCTTGGACTCAGCTTTCTCATTTATGGAGCTCGAGGAGGCAATTCTAGCAACAAAGAGCGAACCGGCTCATGGGCCAGATTTTATCTTTTTTTCCTTCGAAAAGGAGGCTAAAACCCTGGTCTCTACATCAAAATAATGCAGACAATATTTTTATTATATTATTTAACAAAGACATACAAGCTAATGCATTGATCAACCCGAAACCACCTTTTTTGTGACACGTGTCGTTACACTAAACTTGATCATGGTGTTAGCCTCGATCTGGGGCGGTGTGCGCCTAACCACGAACCTACACACATCATCTAAAACCAGAGCACCGATACTCAGTGTGCACCGTAGCACACACTAGAAGTCGGCGTTGCCGCCTTCCTCGAATGCATCTTCAAGATAGGGATCAACTCATTAACCTTGTCGGGCCTGTCGTCGAATCCACTATGATGCTAGACAACACCATCACCCTGCACCGCTCATGTGAGTTTGTAGAGCACTTTCTATCAGGAATTTTGCCAACTGTTACATTTGGGTCTGGTGGAAAGAGGTAGACGCGGAAAGAGATGGTCACGGTATGTACGCGTGGCACCACAATTTGCCATGTGTGAAAAAGCTGACACTCAGCAAACTCTAGAGCACACATTTTTTTGCAAAGTATGACCTCTTTGTTAGTGTCTTTCATCAGATAGATGACAAATAGCAGCCATTGCCGAGTGGCCGATGAAAAGCACTCGACAAATGGCTAGACATTCGGCAAAACGACTGGATTCTAATAGTGCATGTATGTACTCACCTCTTTCAAACAAGAAGGTTTATGGAGCAACCATGAATCATGGAGATTTACTTGTCTTGCCATGATATTTACATGCACTTGGGAGTATTTTAGGCTAAACCCTTCATCTTTATGTGTGGCTTTCTACGCTCCTTGAGCCCTTGTCGCGCGAATAATTTGTAGCCACCGGATCTTTCACTGAAACAATATGGGACATATATTTAGCCTAGAGCTATCTTTCTTTCATGTTGAGTTGCTCCCTTCCCATTCTCCCTTTGGCTCCTACCTGATGATGTGTCCGAGGAACACCGTTTTGGTGTACTCTTCTATTTGTGGGGCGGTCATCAGCCAAAAATATGACGTGGATGCTCTAAACCACATGACCTCACCTTCGAGGAGCGTAAGGGTATGCATGATCATGATCATGCGTTCTTGATCCCAGTGGTGAAGCATTAACTGTAGCCTTCGTTGGTTATATACATGACATGAAAGATGATAGGTTATTTGCTACATTGTTGAAGGCATTGCCTGAAATTTTCTCGAACCTCCAACTCCAGGGTAAATACCCGGAAATGGACAATGCTCATGAACTTCTCAGAGGCATTGTTGTACTTGGTCTTTCTCCTCGAAACAGTCTTTCGCATACTATATTCATATAGCAACTACACTGTACAACTGCTAGGGCATCAGCACAAGCAAACCAAACGAAGCAAAAGAGAAAACACACCAAAACTAATGTCAACAACATCCGATATCTGAAAATGGTGATGATTCGCAACCACTACTCCCTTCTGAAAATTCACACATGCTCCTAGCATTCCAACTCGCCGAATACAAAGCAACACCTTCAAGAAGAAATCTGACGATGATGACGCTGCTACCCATACTGGTCCTAAATTTTTCCCCGGTACGTGAAGGGGAGTGGGGAAGGGGTATACCCGACACCCTTCAAAAAGGAACAGCGTCACCCGCGGGCGTCAATGGTTCGTGTCGACCAAGCCGATAGGGATATCTCCCCGAGCATAAAAACCACGACCCCGGACAATCGATTGCACTCCACCAAAACTCGTCGCCTACGAACACGGACTTGCAATCATCATCACCGACTCACCATGGCTGGTAGGACCGACAATAAAAATCTGAAGTTCAGGAGCGATAGTATAAGAGCCATGCGGGAGGGAACAACCTCCACCGCCAATGGGGGTCACCATCCGGACAAAGCATCAGGAACAAACCAGGTCCCCATAGTCCCGAACGAGCCGAAAAAAGGCTCGTGAAGCTCCCGTCGCTATGCTGTAGTAGCGCGCCTCGATTGCCCCCACCACCAGCACGAGTCACTCATTCGTCTGCCAGAGACAACGCAATCAAGCTCTCTCCTGGACTGCCCATACCCAGTTGGGGCCAAAAATGGTCCAAATCTGGGCCGGAAGCACGGACATCTGCCACCATTCCGCCTCGCAGCCAAGTGACCTCAAGTCTCCTCCACCCGGAGCAGTGTCAGCGCCGTCACCAACCGAGTCTCACCACCGCTTTGCTAGGCAACCCTAAGTTGCCCCTCCATTGAGCGGGGAATGGAGAAGTCGCGGCCCTTGGCCCCGCAGGGGCAATGCCCAGCGGCTCCCTCCGACAGAGACGAGAGGGGATGGAGAGAGGAGGGAGGTTGCTTGAGGAAGAAGGGCGAGGGCTGCCCCGGCCGCCTCGCGCAGTGCCCGGGGTATGGGGGGAGGTTTCACATGAATGGATGATGGAAGGTCTTTTCTGTCCTTGCATTTCATCTTTAGTATGCATCTAGTACAATACAACTAATAACATACATATCTATCTCCGCACTTTTTGTATGATTAGATTTTCTCGCTTAATTTGTCAGCTACCTGTAGCTAAACCACTGGCTCAAGGGGAGATTCTTCAATGCCTACCTACCTAGGTTATTCCCCTCCTCCCATTTCCTGCTGCAATATATACTCCCCTTTCTGAGTGAAGGACCTGGGTAAGGGTGAGCAACACAAAAACACCATAGGCATAAGATGACTCCTTAGAAAACATACCACAGAAGACTAACATGTTATACTACCATACAGGAGAAAAGTATTCCATCATGTTATGTAACTTGGAGCTAGCAAGTTTGCGTTTCTTTGATAGATAAATGGTGGAATGCAGAAGCCGCAATGTGTCGTACTGTGTGAGCCTTGTGTTGGTGATGCTTAAGCAATTAGAGCAAGAACGTTTCACGTCGGACGAGGAGGACCAAAAATGTATCAAGTGGCAGAGTTACGCACCACGCCCGGGGCCGAATTCCAGAGAAGACAGAGCCGAACCAACGCAGCATGTACCCTTTTCGCTTGTTGCTCATGGAGATAAGTTCCCTGTTGTTACCACAACGGTGATGTGTGCTGTACTGAGAAGATATTCTCCAGATCAGATGCACCAGCACAACATGAAAATGTAGGAGTAGCTTGTGTATTTCTACGGCGGGAGGTCTCTTTTAATGAGCGCACGGTATTGACGAGTGAAGGGCCAATGCTATTTACCTGACTAACTTGAGCTTGCCTCTGTTTCGATTACTAGTAGTATTTCAGTTCGGAACACTATACTATGGGAAATATCTTTACATGCATGCGAGTGAGATAGCTATTCATTCAGGTCCATGACAACCAAAAATAAAATCTATACTAGTACGAATGCAGCGTCCGTATTCCAGTCCTGGACTCCTTAGCAACTTGGATAATACGGCGAACTTGTAAGCTTTGCCTCTAGGCTTACTCATTTAAATAACTCCATGCCCTTTTTGATCATCTTTTTTAAATGGCGTGTGATGTAGGAGGCTATCACACACGGTTTTGGATAAAAACAATTCCGTAATGAACCAAAAATAATTTCTTCATAACGGGTCCATTTTTTGCATAGAGGTAATTAAACAACATTGCGCAAGTGGGTTTCACACTATTTTTATAAAAAAACTCATTTTTCATTTTCTAATTGTTGACCATGGGTGTTTTAAAGCAAATGAGTGTTGCTTGTTTGTTGGAGAGTGCATTCGATAGTGCTGTTACATGTTGATTACAAAAAAAATTGAAAAGGGGCTTGGTTTGTGGGCAAACATAGAGAGATGCAGGTACAGAAAGAAAGGATATTTCGGTCTGATTCTGCTGGTGTTTGGAAGTACACTTATAAGTTGTTTCATGACACTAGTTGTTACTGCTTGTTGTACCTGCAATAGCTTATTGTCCAAATGTCCATGTTAATATCATAGAAGAGCGCTCTAAGGGAATGTACAGTAAATCCTGTCCATAATTAGTGTACATGGCACATATAGACTTCTGCGCAGACACCTCCTACAGTGCACTATCTATTTGCTCGTCTGTGAGCTCGGTAATCAGAGGAAAACTCATGCACCGGATGAAATTGGTAAGAGAAGATGATGGTTCATCTCATGCCTATGTTTCCAAGTTCCAGTGCAATGACACAAGAAAAGGAGGGCCGGGAGAATAGATGCTTAGGTGCTCCCAAATTAAACAAATCAACAAAACCGATAAAGGAAATATCTAAATAGTTAATCACTACAGGAAAAAAGGTCGATGTCGTGGTAGCCAGGCTTTGACGTGTGCCGACTGGCCCAGAACATGCCAAAGGCCTACACTGCCGTACATGTGGGTCTCAGGAAGAACATGGCAAAGCGCAAGAACACGGTAGAATTCTGGAAAAGAACACGGCAAAGAAAACAACATGACAATGAGTCAAAGAGGGAACACAGCAAAGTCTCCAGGGGAACACAACATAGGTTTTATCACGGCAAAGAGGTGGGACCCGTGGCCCCACATGTACACCTGACGGGGAGGAGCTGATGGCTGCAGACCGTGGGCGATTTGTCGTGTACCCTTGCCGTCAGCCACACGGCAAAGATCAGACGTTACCGTGTGTATTTTGGAGTATACACGATAAAATCTTGTTTTTTTCTTTTCCTTTAATTAACAAGCAAGGCTTATATTACATATATGTTAGGTGGTGTTATTTCTTAGGATCCCGAGAATACACATATGAATAGGTTGTTGTGGTATGACATCGTCCCACTTGCATGGCCACCTTGTGAAATGGTTCTTGTTGCGTGACGCAAATCGTCGATCTACGCCGTAGATATTTTTCGGCCAAGGGTAGTCCGGTGGAATTTTATCTTGGGTTGTGGTTTTTTAGTTCATAGGATGATGTCAACCATGTTGGGTCACAAGCTGTGACAAGATCCTACCTCGTGTCACCGAAATGGGGAGTTTCCCCTTATACTAAGTCAACAACCTATATGTGACGGCGCATATCTGCGAAGGGGTGACATGCACTTGACTGTCACACATGGCAAAGTCTTTGCCGTGTTCCGGGTTCTCTTTGCCGTGTAAGGATGCCCACAGGCAAAGACCATGTCTACAATAGTGAATGGATCGAGCAAAAACATTGCTTTATTGACCACGTTGGCATGTGCTTCGCAAAAACGGATCGGAGGAGTGCATACTGGTGTGGATTGCGGAGCGGGTCGAAATGCGCATCCACCAGCGGACTGGAGATGATTTGGTACGGAATGTTCCAGATTAAAAACAGTCAGTGACCTTCACATGGTGTATTGCCCATAACAGCCTTGCATGTCGCCTTAACCTGCAATGCCGTGGGATGGATATTGACCCCATATGCCCTTCATGTAATCGCCTGAATGAAGACGGCTGCCACATGTTTATACGTTGCAAAGCTACAAAAGTTTGAGAATGGACTTCTATTCTGCAGCTCCGACGAGACCAATGGGTGGCTAGTTATTGCCTTGCTCTGGTGGCGCTGCAGGGATAGAAATAAGGTGATTGCAGGAAAGCATGCCTATACTGATTGTAATTTGTTAGAAATATTATCGGTGATTTTGACCAATTCTGCACGAGAGAGAGTACAAAAACAGCCAAAGTTACATAGTTCTAGAATACTCCATTGGGGGATGGACTCGAGCTTAACACTGACGGTAGTTTTTACCCCAACACTCGTAGTGGCGGGTGGGGTTTCATAATTCAAAATTCTGATGGGATATAGATGGGTGTTGGAGCTGGTTTTTGTTCAATACACATATGATGCCCTTTATTCGGAAGCTACTGCATGCTTGATGGGTTTGCAAAGGTCTCATTCATGGGGCATTTGTAGAATTCAAGTGGAGACGGACTCTCAAAGACTTATTGAAGCCATAACGTCTATTGTTCATGACCTTTCTGTTAATGGTCACCTTTTCCGAGAGATTAGGTATTTTGGTAGACTGTATTTTTCTAGTTTTTCCATTAAGTACGTATTGCCCACGGGCTTGTAATAAAGTTGCGGACGCTCTTGTGATGTATGGTGCAAAACTTGGACGAGGCTTGCTTCGGTAACCCCCCCCCCCCCCCCCAAGGAAAATTTTGATGGGAAAACCGGCTTTTGAGGCCGTTATTTTATTTACGGGTATGCATAACTAAGGCGTTATGTACCGGTCATGGGTAGTGGAAAAAGATTTGCCGCTCCCACGTGCGGTTCGGAAGAAAATGCCATTCCACGTCGCTTCTCGATCGTCGCCGATACCGCCTGTGTCGTGCGCCTACGATCTTGATCGAACCGCATCTCCTGGACAAACCCTAAGACGAGGACGGAAGGAGAACAAGAGGTGGCCTCCTCTCGTGTAGCCGTAATAGATCGGAGAAGATTTGGGCGAGAAAGAGAATGGGGACGGAGACGACGGGGCCGACGGTTCCTTCATGTGGACCGACCATTCGGTCTCCGTATTTTACTCAGCAAAGTACGCATATGGGGTCGCACATACGGATTAAAACAAACTGACCGGATCCGGAACAAACCCGTAACCACCAAAAATCGGTTATTCCCTGAACGATTTTCTTAGGGGTGGGGGGGGGGGGGTACCGAAGCAAGAGTGAACTTGGACATCAATCCCCAGCTAAATGGCCGGATGATGCGCCCGAGTTTGTACATGGTTTAGTGGATAGCAATCGTGCTGGGTCCACCTATTAATGGAAGTTCGGTTTCCATCTAAAAAAAGAACAGTCGGTGACCTTCACATGGCGGGGCTGGCGGCGGTCTCCGAGAATCCAGGACGAGGACGATGGAAAAACTGGATTGATCATGGTCTGGTGAAAGGAAAAACAGCTGAATACATAGATGACTTCCCATACAATGGGAGAAAGGCCGTCACTAAGTTAATCTACACGGACTATCCTAAAGGTCTAATAAGTCGGTGACATCTCTCTTGGTAGGCCCCATCTCTCAAATACCCAGCGTATCTCTATGGTTACAGCTAATCTACATATAATCAGCTAGTAACAGATTATATCCTCCCGCTTAACATTGTCTTCCAGAAGTTTCTTCCCGTGTGTTTCCTTTCTCCCACCAATCTCCCTAGAAGTGGCAGGAGGACAAGCTAGTCGCGAGAAGCGATCTTCTAGGCGCCCTAGCAGGAAATTCCTTCCCGTGGATCAGAATCTAGAACAACATCCTTCTTCTCCATGGATGTAGTTCCTCATACTTCCTCTTCACACGTATGTTGGTATTGCTTGAATCTGCAATTTCTTCACAGTTTCTATCAATACTCTAGCATACGATGTAGACAAGACTAAAGAAGAAGAAAAAAAAGAAGAGTTTAACTTATGGTGAACATAATCTTTTTGCATGCTAGTCTGAACATCAAAATAATTAGTGTAGTATGCTATGTTTTCTTTTGTGTAGATCATGAGACCCCTAATGTGGGAGAGACATGTGCTAGTAGAGATGATTTTTTTTAGAAATGGGCACTTCATTACTTAGTAAAATTACACCTGGCCTCTGCATAACCATGATACACACAGCCAATAACCTACCTATACATTCAAGTCGATGACAAGCAAAAATACAAGTGCCAGACATGTCTATCTCGATACTTTTTTTGTGATGAGATCTTTTCTCTTAATTTCTCAGCTACCTCTAGCAAAACCACTGGGTTGCAGACAGATTCAATGCATGCCTAACTAGCTTTACTCCCTCCCACACGTACATTTCATGTTGCAATATATACTCCCCTTTCTGCGTGAAGGACCTGGGTAAGGGTGAGCAACACAAAAACACCGTAGACATAAGATGACTCCTTAGAAAACATACCACAGAAGACTAACATGTTATACCATAGAGGAGAAAAATAGTCCATCATGTTATCTAATTACTTGGAGCAAGTTTGCGTTCCTTTGCTAGATAAATGATGGGTCCGTGAGGCATTAGGAATGCAGAAGCCACAATGTGTCGTACTGTGTGAGCCTCTTGTTGGTGATGCTTAAGCAATTGGAGCAAGAATGTTTTCACGTCGGACGAGCAGGACCATTCATAGCATGTACCCTTCTCGATTGGTGCTCATGGACATATGTTCATTATTGTCAGCACAACAGCTGTATGTGCTGTACCTAGAAGATCTTCTCATATCTTCTCCACAACAACTCACTTGTGCTTGCCTCTGCTTGGCTTGCTAGTATTTCAGTTCACAACACTAGACTATGGAAAATGTTTTTACATGCATGCGAGGGAGCTAGCTATACATTCAGGTCGATAACAACAACAAAATAAAATATATACTAGTACGCATGGTTGGAATCGGAGGTACGCAGCGTCCATATTCCAATCCTGACTCCATAGGAACTTGGATAATAATTTTCATGATAATCGGTCCATTTTTTGACAAAGGTGTATGTTGCCATTATAATCAGTTCGATGACAACCAGAAATAAAATCATACAACTCCCCCCGTTTCATAATATAAGATGTTTTAGCTTTGTGAAATGAATGTATCTAGACATCTTTTAGTATGTATCTATACACTAAAACATGTCTACATACATTCATTTCACAAAAGATAGAACATCTTATATTTTGAAGCGGAGAGAGTAGTATACTTGGTAGGGATCGGAAAATATGACGCCATGAAATAGGATTGCTCTCGTATTATATCGTATCATTGGGCGATTGTTGGCTATCTGCCCCATCGTGTGTATTCCAGTCCTAGACTCCGTAGGTACATGGATATTATTACGAATTTGTAAGCTTTGTCTCTAGGCCCACTCATTTAAATGACTTCATGCCGTTTTCGATCACGCATGTTTTTCTAAATGGTGGGTGATGTTGGAGGTAATTAATCACACATGGTTCTGGTCAATAAAAATTGTGTGATGCACCAAAAAAAATCAGAGGTTTGCTCCAGTATAACCGCCTCCCCCAAACACAAGGATAAACCGGTAATTAGTCTCTAAGTAAGTAAACCACGTGTTAAATAAAATAAAATTGGCCCGTTCAAGCCCATATCCAAACCTCCGTAGGTCCACATATACATACAGCGTTGAGAATAACCATATTGATTCGCCGGCACACTCGTCGTCACCCGGTGGATGCGCCTTGCCCTGGCCTTCGACCTGACGGTGTCCACGAGGGTTAGGCGCGATGACGTGGTACGCGGGAAGGTCTATTCGATCCGGAGCACTGAACTTCCGTCGCTCACCATGGACGGGCCGGCGGCATAGTCAAGGCTAATGTGCTGGCGTTGTTCCATGTGCTAATGCGCTCTGGGGCCAGCGATTGATGTCTCTTCCTCGTCGCTCCCCACTGAGCCTCTCTGCCTACCTGATTGCCATTGGACAATTTCATGCCATGCCCTGGCAGTCTCGCCGGACCGTGCTGGCAGGTAGGTCAATCACACATATGGTTTTAAATAAAAAATGGTGTCGTCATGCACCAAAAAAAATAATTTTTATGACAATGGGTACGTTGTTTTCACAGAGGTGTATATGTAAAACAATATTACCGAAGTGCGTTTCCGAAATTTTTGTACGAAAAATAATTTCCCATTTTTTAAGTGTCAAGAATGGGATTTTCTGTGAAGAAACCATAACACACTATGGTGAAAACCGGCACCACTAATTTTCAAAAAGATCATATTGGATGGATACACCGACATATTAAGCATTTGTAAGATTTCTATCCATGTTCACCCATTTAAACGACCTTATACCGATTTCAATCGCACATGGTTTTCCTTGAAAAGGATGTGTGATGTAGGAGGCAATGTCACATGGTTTTAAAATTAACATGGTGTGCCATGCACCAGAAATACTATTCATTATAATGGTGTGAAGAGCCATGATTTGACCATGGGGGGAGTGGGATCAAAAGTGATCACATGGGTGGCGCCTGACGCATTTAGGCACAGCATTTAGTGCGGGAATAGGCCGTGCCAGATGCGTCGTTCCTTTGGGGTCACGCCATTCGAGCGCACTACCTCCTCCTGTCCGCGTGGACCGGAACCGACCAGGTTGGACTGCTTGAGTCGTGCCGCTGGTGATTCCCTTATGGCAAGAAAGAAGTGGAGCCTTGTTGTTCAGTTATGCATACATTTTAGGGTGACGTGGCTTCACAGAATTTCATAGAAATCATGTAGTGCTGGATAGCTATTTAGATATAGAATATCTGATTTGCACATGTGAACAAATAATTGTAACAATGGTTATTTGTCGTGCGTTGAGCATATTTTCTGCGCATGCACTAGTATGATGTCAGAAATTTTCAATGGCTGTTTAGTAAACTAGCATGGCGGCCCTTGCAAATGCAAGGGCATCATGGTTAGTATCAGAAAATGGTAAGTATTCATGCTTATCTTGTTTAGCTATTTTTTCTTGAATTTTGTTGTCCACTGCAAACACATAATTAATAAACTTGGATAATTAGTAACTTTTTTATACCTGATTAAATTTATGAATCATATATATAGAAACATATGACGATACGTACTTATTTTTTATAAATAATTTGTTTCGAAATTCAGCGTATGTTATAGTATTTAGTATGGCCAAACTGATTGAGAAAATCCTATCTACTCATACAAATTCGTAATATTGCATGCAAATTTTATAGCCACCATAAATACTACGATAAATAATTAGAAAGTGTTATTTTTATAACTTTCTATTTATTTCTCTCCACTATACACGGCTCATCAATCTGATGATGACTTTTCTAATACATTTGCCGTGTCATGTAGAATTTTTGTGCCCCTCACCTTTAACAATCGAATATGCACCAAGAGGTTGGGAACCACAAATTCCACTTCAGGGGTATACTGTAGGTGCCTTCGTTGTTATATTTCTAGGACGAAATCAAAGATGCAAAAACTAACATTGAGCTAGTTCCAGTTATAATATTTTATTTATTTTAGAGAATTCTGGTGAAACTAAATTGTCATTCGAGCAATAAAGTAGAAGACGACAAACACACTTGTGCTAAATGTTTTAGGACATGGTATTCGTTGTCATCGATTCAGGCATTTTTTAAAGATATATCGTTCGTTCCAGTAATAAAAATTTCGATATTTTTTACTTCTAGAAACAATATAAAGTATATCAGTTTGTTTCTGGCGTATTGTGAATTTAATATGATATATACACGCAAGTATTTCCAGATTATAACATATTAGCTTCGCAGTGTTAGCTATCTTATCTAACAATAACCAGTGTGTTCAGTATGTGACCATGGACCGTAACAAAGACTATTGCGCCATTTTTCTTTGAACGAATCTAATCTCGTGTGCAACTTTAGAGCCTTTTCTCTCGTAGAAGTGTGTGCAGTTAACCGGGTGGGTAGACCACCATTTCAATCTCCGTCGGTTTTACCAACTAATCTAGAATTTGTTTGTTTCAGTTTCCTACAATTTTAGTGTACCGATAAATTCGTTAATTAGTTCGTCGTGCAAATAAAAAAGATGCAAGTTCTAGATTTAGAAAAATGATTTTTAAAATGTGTTCACCTTTAAGGTATTTGGATTAAAATAATTGATTTTACATTTTTAATGGTATATATGCCTAAAACCTAAATTTCCTTTTATGGCCTACCTAGCACGATATTTTCCTCTCGTTTTCTAATGTGCCAATGACATGCACAATGGGTCAAGTTAACTGGACTTTGTCATGCACGTTCCAGTTGAACAAAAACAATGTATAGATAACGTTCAGGTTGATTTACTATCCACACGGTATTGGAGGAGGACTCTATATAATTGTCAGAGTATAGGCCCGGAACTATAGCTACATAGTTGTATCAAACATAGTCTCATTTGACACGTTACATTAACTGGATGTGCGCTGTGTTACGTAACACACTGGTTAAATCGTAACCATTAATTACACATCTAACGGCGAAAATAATTTGAATGATGTGGATCAACCAGGTGTCACGAAAAACATCCTTATATTGCTTTTAGTATATAAGAGATAATAGATGACCGGAGACCTGTTGTAAGGAACGACACAATGCCTACAAGTGCCTATATATATGGAGTAATAGTGTTCTCACACTGCAAGGTAGAAACGACCATTAATTGCAGAAGGATTAAATTAGTTTCTAGTCTCTCCACAAAATTGTTTACTTATGTCGTGCTATTTAAATTTCATCGCTTCTTTCTTGCTTAAAGTGTGTCTCTAGTTTTTATGTAGACATCAAGGTGGAGCTTACATATGATAACATAAAGTGTGTCTCTTTTTAGAGTTTTTATGAAGAAACTCACCACGTATTCACCTCGTGAACAAAGTTACCTACTCCCTCCGGTCCGGTTTATTAGGCACGCACATAGTTTAAAAACAAGTTTGACCATCAATTTCGACCAATAAAATATATAATATATGTCCTAAAAAATATACCATTGGAAAGTACTTTTGAAGATGAATCCAATGGTATAATTTTTGTGACATATTATGTAAAATTTGTTGACCAAAATTAATGGTCAAACTTATTCTTAAACTACATTCGTGCCTAATAAACCGGACCGGAGGGAGTAATACTTGACCAACCTCCTTCATTGTATATTAATTGTGTCTTTACATATATACACCGCACAATCCCTCACATGTGTGATTTTTTTCACTATATATACCACTCCATATTCCCCAAGAAAAGACATAGCAAGCTAAGCTCCTTTGGTTCTACTTCATTTCAGTATATCAAGTGCCATTAGCTTGGTAGATGATGCTTCCCCTAAAGAAAAAAAATGTGCCCCTTTTTCTGACTAGCTTATTGTTCAAAGAATTTCAGGCACGAGCACACCTGATGAACTAGGAAACCTACTATGGAATCAATCAACCCATGGCACCCGAGTGCTCTACTCTCCAAGCTCTGCGCAGGTACAGGAAGCACATGACAGTTAGATAAAGATATCGTTGATATTGTGAGATTAGCAAATGGATATGATAACAGGCCGGGAACGAGAGACATCTGGAGTGGTCTTGAGGCTGCTTTGTATAGATTAACCAGCAAAGACTGACCAAGATGGGAACTTCAGCTGTATGGGGAAATACAGTTGATCATGCTTCCTTCCCATTCCCAGTTGTTTTAAACTTAGTCATGTACGGACCGTAGAATATCATATGCTAGCGTGCTTTGGAATTAGTTAGTTCATAGGATTGCCGAGGGCCTAGGACAATAACGATTCGAAGTGCTGGTAATAGGTCTCATTTTCCAATGTAGAGCATTTTCCAAAGTTGAACGTCAACTGTGACTCGTGAATCATCTAGCTATTAGCGTACTATTTTTTCTATTAGACCAATTTTGGCACTCTGGCGTGCGCATAAACATTTGGATTGAAGAATTTGTTTGGGAATCGTGATTAATTTTTAACCACACAAAAGAAAATTCTTAGAGATACTTGTCAGATATATGGATTATTAACACAAAAAATTATATGATTGCTTCCATGGATACTGTTTTTAGATGTTGTTGAAGGCACGAGGGTGTGTGGCTCGAAGTTGTTTTTTGAGAATTAGTGGTTTGAGAACCAATACATTTCGCCCCCATCTTTCTATCTCCACGTGGTGTTAGGTAGCATCAGGTCGCTCTTTGGCAACAATGCATCAGATATTTGAGACGACATCTCAGGGTTGTTGGGCTAACCATAAGTGCTCCTTTAAGGCTAAGAAGGTCGTGCCATCGCCTGAAATCGAATCCCTTGACTCCAAGCAAACACAATTGGGTAGGCTGACTTGGAGTGGGCAAGACGCTATTTCCTATAGGAGGAGCTTGAATTTAGCTTACTCTGCGAGGATCTATTCTTGCAACAAAGTAGGCATCCTTGTATTATCAAATGGGATAGTACTTTCATGACATAGCCGATGGTCGTTGACATGGTGATAATCAATTCTCGATCAAGATCGAAACCTCACTTTGTGACAGCCTCATGAACTCAATCAACATATCCAAGAACCTTTTTACGTGGCTCTACTTGGATTGTGCGAAAGGGGATGATCATACATCACTCCAACGTTGCCTTGGACTCAGCTTTCTCATTTATGGAGCTCGAGGAGGCAATTCTAGCAACAAAGAGCGAACCGGCTCATGGGCCAGATTTTATCTTTTTTTCCTTCGAAAAGGAGGCTAAAACCCTGGTCTCTACATCAAAATAATGCAGACAATATTTTTATTATATTATTTAACAAAGACATACAAGCTAATGCATTGATCAACCCGAAACCACCTTTTTTGTGACACGTGTCGTTACACTAAACTTGATCATGGTGTTAGCCTCGATCTGGGGCGGTGTGCGCCTAACCACGAACCTACACACATCATCTAAAACCAGAGCACCGATACTCAGTGTGCACCGTAGCACACACTAGAAGTCGGCGTTGCCGCCTTCCTCGAATGCATCTTCAAGATAGGGATCAACTCATTAACCTTGTCGGGCCTGTCGTCGAATCCACTATGATGCTAGACAACACCATCACCCTGCACCGCTCATGTGAGTTTGTAGAGCACTTTCTATCAGGAATTTTGCCAACTGTTACATTTGGGTCTGGTGGAAAGAGGTAGACGCGGAAAGAGATGGTCACGGTATGTACGCGTGGCACCACAATTTGCCATGTGTGAAAAAGCTGACACTCAGCAAACTCTAGAGCACACATTTTTTTGCAAAGTATGACCTCTTTGTTAGTGTCTTTCATCAGATAGATGACAAATAGCAGCCATTGCCGAGTGGCCGATGAAAAGCACTCGACAAATGGCTAGACATTCGGCAAAACGACTGGATTCTAATAGTGCATGTATGTACTCACCTCTTTCAAACAAGAAGGTTTATGGAGCAACCATGAATCATGGAGATTTACTTGTCTTGCCATGATATTTACATGCACTTGGGAGTATTTTAGGCTAAACCCTTCATCTTTATGTGTGGCTTTCTACGCTCCTTGAGCCCTTGTCGCGCGAATAATTTGTAGCCACCGGATCTTTCACTGAAACAATATGGGACATATATTTAGCCTAGAGCTATCTTTCTTTCATGTTGAGTTGCTCCCTTCCCATTCTCCCTTTGGCTCCTACCTGATGATGTGTCCGAGGAACACCGTTTTGGTGTACTCTTCTATTTGTGGGGCGGTCATCAGCCAAAAATATGACGTGGATGCTCTAAACCACATGACCTCACCTTCGAGGAGCGTAAGGGTATGCATGATCATGATCATGCGTTCTTGATCCCAGTGGTGAAGCATTAACTGTAGCCTTCGTTGGTTATATACATGACATGAAAGATGATAGGTTATTTGCTACATTGTTGAAGGCATTGCCTGAAATTTTCTCGAACCTCCAACTCCAGGGTAAATACCCGGAAATGGACAATGCTCATGAACTTCTCAGAGGCATTGTTGTACTTGGTCTTTCTCCTCGAAACAGTCTTTCGCATACTATATTCATATAGCAACTACACTGTACAACTGCTAGGGCATCAGCACAAGCAAACCAAACGAAGCAAAAGAGAAAACACACCAAAACTAATGTCAACAACATCCGATATCTGAAAATGGTGATGATTCGCAACCACTACTCCCTTCTGAAAATTCACACATGCTCCTAGCATTCCAACTCGCCGAATACAAAGCAACACCTTCAAGAAGAAATCTGACGATGATGACGCTGCTACCCATACTGGTCCTAAATTTTTCCCCGGTACGTGAAGGGGAGTGGGGAAGGGGTATACCCGACACCCTTCAAAAAGGAACAGCGTCACCCGCGGGCGTCAATGGTTCGTGTCGACCAAGCCGATAGGGATATCTCCCCGAGCATAAAAACCACGACCCCGGACAATCGATTGCACTCCACCAAAACTCGTCGCCTACGAACACGGACTTGCAATCATCATCACCGACTCACCATGGCTGGTAGGACCGACAATAAAAATCTGAAGTTCAGGAGCGATAGTATAAGAGCCATGCGGGAGGGAACAACCTCCACCGCCAATGGGGGTCACCATCCGGACAAAGCATCAGGAACAAACCAGGTCCCCATAGTCCCGAACGAGCCGAAAAAAGGCTCGTGAAGCTCCCGTCGCTATGCTGTAGTAGCGCGCCTCGATTGCCCCCACCACCAGCACGAGTCACTCATTCGTCTGCCAGAGACAACGCAATCAAGCTCTCTCCTGGACTGCCCATACCCAGTTGGGGCCAAAAATGGTCCAAATCTGGGCCGGAAGCACGGACATCTGCCACCATTCCGCCTCGCAGCCAAGTGACCTCAAGTCTCCTCCACCCGGAGCAGTGTCAGCGCCGTCACCAACCGAGTCTCACCACCGCTTTGCTAGGCAACCCTAAGTTGCCCCTCCATTGAGCGGGGAATGGAGAAGTCGCGGCCCTTGGCCCCGCAGGGGCAATGCCCAGCGGCTCCCTCCGACAGAGACGAGAGGGGATGGAGAGAGGAGGGAGGTTGCTTGAGGAAGAAGGGCGAGGGCTGCCCCGGCCGCCTCGCGCAGTGCCCGGGGTATGGGGGGAGGTTTCACATGAATGGATGATGGAAGGTCTTTTCTGTCCTTGCATTTCATCTTTAGTATGCATCTAGTACAATACAACTAATAACATACATATCTATCTCCGCACTTTTTGTATGATTAGATTTTCTCGCTTAATTTGTCAGCTACCTGTAGCTAAACCACTGGCTCAAGGGGAGATTCTTCAATGCCTACCTACCTAGGTTATTCCCCTCCTCCCATTTCCTGCTGCAATATATACTCCCCTTTCTGAGTGAAGGACCTGGGTAAGGGTGAGCAACACAAAAACACCATAGGCATAAGATGACTCCTTAGAAAACATACCACAGAAGACTAACATGTTATACTACCATACAGGAGAAAAGTATTCCATCATGTTATGTAACTTGGAGCTAGCAAGTTTGCGTTTCTTTGATAGATAAATGGTGGAATGCAGAAGCCGCAATGTGTCGTACTGTGTGAGCCTTGTGTTGGTGATGCTTAAGCAATTAGAGCAAGAACGTTTCACGTCGGACGAGGAGGACCAAAAATGTATCAAGTGGCAGAGTTACGCACCACGCCCGGGGCCGAATTCCAGAGAAGACAGAGCCGAACCAACGCAGCATGTACCCTTTTCGCTTGTTGCTCATGGAGATAAGTTCCCTGTTGTTACCACAACGGTGATGTGTGCTGTACTGAGAAGATATTCTCCAGATCAGATGCACCAGCACAACATGAAAATGTAGGAGTAGCTTGTGTATTTCTACGGCGGGAGGTCTCTTTTAATGAGCGCACGGTATTGACGAGTGAAGGGCCAATGCTATTTACCTGACTAACTTGAGCTTGCCTCTGTTTCGATTACTAGTAGTATTTCAGTTCGGAACACTATACTATGGGAAATATCTTTACATGCATGCGAGTGAGATAGCTATTCATTCAGGTCCATGACAACCAAAAATAAAATCTATACTAGTACGAATGCAGCGTCCGTATTCCAGTCCTGGACTCCTTAGCAACTTGGATAATACGGCGAACTTGTAAGCTTTGCCTCTAGGCTTACTCATTTAAATAACTCCATGCCCTTTTTGATCATCTTTTTTAAATGGCGTGTGATGTAGGAGGCTATCACACACGGTTTTGGATAAAAACAATTCCGTAATGAACCAAAAATAATTTCTTCATAACGGGTCCATTTTTTGCATAGAGGTAATTAAACAACATTGCGCAAGTGGGTTTCACACTATTTTTATAAAAAAACTCATTTTTCATTTTCTAATTGTTGACCATGGGTGTTTTAAAGCAAATATAAGGAATATGATACAAAATGTCACAATTTCAATTTTCAAAAAAAAGCTGGACCATATTGGATGGATAACGCCCACATATTATGAACTTGTAAGCGTTTTCTCTATGCCCACTCATTAAAATGACTTTATGTCGTTTTCAATCACATGCCTTTTATATAAGGGTGTGTGTGTCGTAGGAGGCGATCACACATGGTTTTAAATTAAAAATGGTGTCGTGATGCACCAAAAAACATTCATGATACCAACGCGAGTTTCCGCATTTTTTCTACAAAAAATAATTTCCCAATTCTAAGTGTCAAAATATGATTTTTTTTTTAGAAACACAGTACAAACGCAGGCGCTCACAATGCGTACATACACTCACCCCAATGAACATATGCACGCACAACCTACCCCTATAAGCACCTCCGAGTATGATTTTCTAGAAAGCCAACATAACATAATATTGTAAAAAATGGGAGTAATGGTTTTCAAAAAAAAAAACTAGACCATATTGGATGTATACAACGACATATTCAGCACGTGTAAGCTTTCTATCCACGTTCACCAATTTAAATGACCGTATACCGATTTCAATCGAACACAGTTTTGCTTTATAAAGGGTGTGCGATGTAGGAGAAAATCACACATGATTTCAATTGAACTAGGTACTCTGAGAGTATTATGCTTTGTTAGCTTATACTAGTAGCTAATACAATCGGTAGTCACCGAAACATCCGAAGACTATGTTACTCCATTATCATTTTCTTCCACGTTTCTTAAGGATGATGACATATGAGAAAACAAGAAAGTTTTTCATTAAACGTTTATGAGCCGGTCAAAACTGGAGATGAAGTCGATACCACGAGCTGGTCATGATGGCCACCGTAGTTCCATTGGTTCTCATAAATCATGATGCCAAGCTAGATCATTAACTCTAGCGCAAGTGGAAGACTTTTCGGATTAATGCTCGAGATGAAATAATAATAATGATTATTATATAATCTCATGTTGGATATATAGGTTCATTGAACTATGCTAGAACTGTTGTGAACGTTGATTGTAAGAATCAAAGGAAGCATCACATGTAGGTATAGTAAATATGAACACACCAAGATGATCCTAGTCTAGCGTCTAGGACTATCTCATATGTTGAGTGATGATCAAGTTTCCTGATCCTAGTATAGAGTACTACAACACGTATCGTGTGCCCTGGCGCTTATAAACGCCGTGACATACACCTAGTCGCTGCGCTCGCGCTAGCATGACAAAAAATCCGCCGGACATAACCGCTCAGGAAGTGCTTTTTTTTTTTTGGCTCGGCACATCGCCATCCACCAAGCTAGCGCTACCACGATGCTATAGGCGATGCACCACGCTAAATAAGTTAGTACAATGGAACTTTAGTGTCATGTTACGGTAAGGTGTGGCCTACTACTCTGCCGTGCTTGTCACACATTTTACGGCATAAAAGTTAATGACGATTAGTTCTTAAAATAGGTTAATTCACAAAAGTCAATAATGATCAGTGTATTGATTTATTATGACATAGATTATATTATATTAACACAATAAAATATTACATACATCTATATGATCCTAAATTGTCAATTGCAATTGCTACTAATATTACAATATAGGCTATTGTATCTCGTAAACCGGTTTCTTTTTCTAGGAATAACTTTTTGATTCTCATAATCTTCAACCTATCTGCTTCTACCTTTCTCCGATGTGCATACACTACATCAAACACCATCAAGTCCAGCTCCATCTTCTTTTCTTCTAAGATTTCCTTGCACAATGTTTTTGATGTCCTCCTTCAACTGCATGTTTTCTCTTTCTAGTACGGATGTCAAAGGATCCTAGAATCAATGCAAATAGATCTATTCAGTAAAAGTTCACTGCAATCCAAATCAACCAGAACAAAAAAACAAAAAGACATACCTTATATGATGAAATAGAAATCCTATAGTCCCCGAGGTGCTCAATGGACAAATTAACCGTCAGGGGCCCTATGTTAGTACATGCCACATTCGCCTCGAGATCTCATGGGAAGAGGCGAGATGACCAGATCCAGCTGGAAATCTGCTCGAGACATCACGGGGACGGATGAGATGGCCAGATCCTGGTCGAGATCTCAATGGGAGTATCATGACAGATAGATCGGTTTGGGTGGGCACTAAAATGAAGGGGCTCACCAACTAGATGTAGGAGTGACATAGGTATACCCTACAGGTACTCGAGCTTGGTATATACGGTCTAAATACGTCAAGGCCCACGGTGTCGCCAAGGCCCAAATGAAGGACTCGAGTAACCTACAGACTCTCGATGGCTTGAAGAACAAGAAGAAACTAAAGATAGAAAGTTTGAAGGGGAAAACCCTAACTTGTAACCGACTCGACCTGCTACCCGAGACCTAGCCTACCTATATAAAGGCTAGGAGGGGGCGGCGAGGAGGACACATGCAACCCTAGTTTCCACAACCCTCGCCAGATTGCATCTGCGCACCATTGTAACCTTCAGTTCCTTCGATAATTCCACGAGCAGACAAGCAGGAGTAGGGACCTCTACGAGGCCTGAACCTGGGTAAATCTTTGTCCCCTGTGTGCTTGTTTCCTAGCCGATAGATGTCTCCAGTGCTCCCTCCTTCTCCAAAACCCAAGTCCATAACAATGGGCATTGATGAGTTAAACCCTCGTCAATTGCCGCCGTCTGTGGGAATTGTCAGTGCTGATGTTGCGGCTTCTTCGGCCCCATCAAACGCGATCTACAACTCCGCAACAGCGGAGATCCGCCAGCTCTTCGGCACGTTCGACTTCACCGTCCACACGCCGGCCACTCGCCCGGCCTTCGAGTCCGTGGGCGACGGAATCAGCCTGGCGATAGGGAGCTTCCGCTTCCAAGTCGGTCAGATGGGCACGCTTCGCATGCCTGATCAGCCGACGGCACCGTCGATTGTCCCAGCATCATGGTTCCCTCCATCGATCGTCACCCTTAGTGAGCTCAACGCCCCAACAGCAGTCGAGAACACGGTCAGCGACAGCAGTCGCGACTCCGATCTGAGTGATCTGGCCACTGAAGATGGAACCTACGGTTCCGGATCTGAGAGTTGTGGAAGCAGCAGCTTCCCCAATCACTTCATGTGCGCCGTCATCAACGCAGGCGACACCTCTGCCAACCGCGATAATGGCGGCAATCGCGGCAACGGAATCGACCCGCCTAACGGCGGCAACGGTGGCAATGGCGGCAACGGCGACAATCGCACCCCCGTTGACAATGGAGGAGCAGTCGAACCTCCAACCATAGTAAATGAGCAAACCGGCGAACGCGTCGTGATCAAGCTCAACGAGCAAGAATGGGCTCGCTGCCATGAGGCCCTGTGAGGCACCCCTTACCCTTCGGATCCCCGCAAGAGCTGTTGATGGGTTATCATTGGCTCCTAAACGAAGAATTCAAGCGCCAAGTACAAACAATCGCGCAACTCGAGGCGCGCAAAAAGGCGGCAGACGAGTCAAGCCTTCGTCGTGTAGGGCTCTCCTCCTACGGAGGATCCTCTTCAAGAGGCAACGAGTATGTTGCTAAAAAGAGGCAATCTCTGATGGCCCATCTCACCGAGCAGGAACGCATAGAGGCCGCAAAGTTCCTCGACTTCGGCTCTATGACAGTCAACGCCAGGGGCAATGTGGTCCCCAAGACGCCATAGGCTGCGGTGACAGCGGCCACCATGTACCTCCTCAACTGATGGCTTCGTAGCATGGAAAACAAAAAATTTCTACCGCAAGAACGAACAAAACCTAGATCTAATCTAGATAAAAGCCAAGATCTAATCTATTAGACATGAGCAACGAGATAGATGGGAACTAACCCTCGTAGATCCGAAAGCGTTAATGAGATTAGATCTCGTGGTTGATGTAGTCGATCACTTGCCGATCTCAAGATCGTGTGGACGATCCTTCCGGCGTCGCGATCTAGAAGCGCTTCCGCCCTCGGTCAAGTAGATGATCCTTCCGGCGTCGCGTTCCAGCAGCGCTTCCGCCCTTGGTCAAGTAGACGATCCTTCCGGCGCCACGATTCGGCAGCGCTTCCGCAGTCGGTCACACGTGCGGAGTCGAAGCAGACCTTCCTCTCCCCGTTCCAGCGAGCAGCGGAGGTAGTAGATCTTCTCCACGGAATCCCAGCAGCACGACGGCGTGGTGGTGGTGGTGGAGTAGAGAATTCTGCAGGGCTTCGCCTATGCCTGTGCAGAATATGGTGGAGGAGAGAGGCGGCAGAGATTGGACGTTATGAGAGCCGGGGTTGGAGGGGGCGCCCCTGCCCTTCTATTTAAGGGGAGGAGGCGCGCCTGGGGAAGGGGAGTCCTTGTAGGACTCCCCTCCTCTATGGCCAACGAATTTGGGGAGGGGGAGGAGTCCTCCTCCCCCACGAATCCGTGTCTTGACCCACCAGGACTCCTTGATCCCTATCTTGATTTTCAAACAAACTCCAAGATATCTTCTAGAACCTTCCGGAACATTCCGAAACCTTCTAGAATCCTCATACAAACACTCCGGAACATTTCCTATCTCATAAAATGATCTCCTATATATGAATCTTATTCTCCGGACCATTCCGGATCTCCTCGTGATGTCCCGGATCCATTCCGAGACTCCGAACAACATTCGGTCTCCAACGCACATTCCATATCTACTTAAAACAACTTCGAACCTTAAGTGTGTCACCCTACGGTTCGTGAATATGTAGACATGATAGAGACACATCTCCTATCAATAACCATCAGCGGGATCTGGAGATCCATAATGGCTCCCACATACTCAACGATGACTTCGCGATCGATTGAACCACTTACATAAGAAACCAATTCCCTTTATCTCGCGATACTATACTTATCCGAGGTTTGATCGTTGGCATCTCCATACCTAGTTCTACCTCGTTACTGATAAGTACTCTTTACTCGTTCCGTGATATGTCATCCCTTGTGACCCAGTCACATGCTTGCAAGCTAATTAGATGACATTCCACCGAGAGGGCCCAGAGCATATCTATCCGTCATATGGATGGACAAATCCCAATCTTGGTCCATGCGCTTCAACACATACTTTCAGAATACCCAATGACACCTTTATGACCACCCAGTTACGAAGCGGTGTTTGATGTCATCAAAGTACCCATCCGGTGATGGTGATTAACATAACCTCATGGTCGAAGGATTAGGTTACTATGTATTTGAAAGCTTACAGCAATACGAACTTAATGACTTGATCTTATGCTACGCTTACTATGGGTGTGTGTCCATCACATCATTCTCCTAATGATATAACCTTGTTATTAATCACATCCTAATGTCCATGATCAGGAAACCATGATCATCAATTAATCAACAAGCTAGTTCAACAAGAGGCTTACTAGGGACTCTTTTATGTTTACAAAACACACATGTATTAGTGTTTCCTAATAATACAATTATAGCATGGGATGTAAACATTTATCATAAACATAAAGATATAATAATAACCACTTTATTATTGCCTCTTGGGCATATCTCCAACAGTCTCCCACTTGCACTAGAGTCAATAATCTAGTTAAAAACTTGTGCATTCAACACCTATGGCTTTCTGGTGTTGTATAGACACTATTGCTAGTGGTAAACATAATCTTCGGATCTGACACTTCCAGGTCCGTGTGTATTTGCATGTCCTTGCGTCTCTACGCATTACTCATTCTCCAATGAGATGGCATTGTATAAATTTGGTCCTTTGGTGAGACCTTTAGTTCCTCGGGATTAAATCATGTTGATACTATTGTCATAAAATGTATCTTCATAGTATTATCCCGCTATGAACCACACCTAGTTTGATAACAAACTACTTAACACAAATGCCCTCCTTTGCTGCTACTACAGCAGTTTATATACTTAGCCTTTTGTTGTAGTATCCGTCACAATGTCTCAACTTTGGAACTCATCCAAATCCATCATGGAACATCCTTTCTATTACATTGTGCTACCCGTAGTCTAAATTGAGATAAACTTAACTTGTATCCTGTGACAAAACTAGTATCAATGTAACACTTTACAATGAACTACCTTTAACTATTTGTCACTTATACATGATATATTCTTAGTTCTTCCAAAGCTCATAAGAATATTTTACTATTGTCCAATGATCATCTTATGAATCATTCTGGTATATGCTCATAACATTTAGAGCATAGGACATATCTGGATGTGTACATCTTAAAGAATGATTGATCAAAATACTCTTGCGATTTTACCAAGTGTCAAAACACTTGAATCTCGTGTCAACACACTTGAATCTTGATTCAGTCCTTTCCGTGCATCAAGAACCTTTCTTGTTGTTTCTATATTGAACTCATTCAACATCTTATCTATGTACATTTGGCAAAACCATATTAGCGCCTCAATCTATCCATATAGACATTGATGCCTAATTCTTGGGTTATGCCTAAGTCTTTCATCAAAATGAAATTCTTAACTTGTGTCAATACAAGATACATCATTTCCAATCAACAATATGTCCTCTACATAATGTATTAGAAATATGTCTCAGCGCTCCCACTTAATTTCTTGCAAATGCAAGCATCTTCACCATCTCCGATGAATTTAAACTATTTTAACAGTTTCATCATGGTGAAGATTCCAACTCCGCTATGCTTACTTCAACTATTGAAGTTTTGCATACTCTTTTAGCATCCTTTGAATTAACAAAACCCTTTGGATCGCGTCATGTACACGTCCTAGGTAACCATTCTATTAGAAGAACTTGTTTTGTTTGTTCAACTACCATATACCAAAATATATGTAGTGGTTGCTACATTAATCCGTCCAGACTAAATATCGCTATGAAAGATCAAATCTTATCATAGTCAATTCCTTGAACATTGTCGTAAACTCTTTCCGACATGTCGACTATTTCATAGATTTGAAACATCCATGTCTATTTCTTTATAGATCCAAACACGACCGATAGGCTTCACGCCTTTCCGGAGGGTCTTCAAAGTTCAGAAACTTGATTTCTTGTGTATGGATGCTATCACGGATTCCATGACTTCTAGTCATTTTATGGAGTCAGGGCCCATCATCGCTTCTTTGCATGTAGTCGGTTCATCATTGTCAAAACAATAACGATTTGTTTATCAAATCTTACTATTTGATTCTTACCGACCCACACGGTTCTATAGGAACTCTAATCTCCGAGATCACAACTTTTGTAATCACGAGAACCATGAGCATTGTGGCCGCCACCGGGACACTTTCCGGCGCTGCGCTACTTAGCACATATAGCTAAGGTTCAACAACCTTATCAAAGTTCTACTGTCCTCCCACTTAACTTTACACGAAAAATTCCTTCTCAAGAAACTTGACGTTCCAAGTAACAAACTCTTTTGTCCTCGGTGTTATGGAGAAATTCCCAACAAATTCTTTGGGATAACCTACAAAGACGTGCTTATCCGACTTTGGTTGTAAACATTTTACTTATGCATAACATACCAAAATTTTAAGAAAAGACAATTCGGGTTTTATCCCAAACCATGACTTATATGGTGTCATTTCAACGGATCACGATGGAGCTCTTTTCAGTGTAAAAGCGGTAGTCACTAAAGCTTTAATCTTTAAAACATAATGGCAGTTTTATAAATGACACCCTTGATCTTACCATCTCAAACATGGTTTGATTTTATCTCTCGAATATGCCATAATCCTATGGTTTATCGGGAAACACAAATCACAGAACAATTCCTCAAGTCTTAGGTGTTTTTGCTAAACATGTAACTCAAATATCTACCTTTATGATCGAATCATAAACTCTTTATTTTCT
Source organism: Avena eriantha (assembly GCA_910589775.1). Taxonomy (NCBI): domain Eukaryota; kingdom Viridiplantae; phylum Streptophyta; class Magnoliopsida; order Poales; family Poaceae; genus Avena; species Avena eriantha. Next base: position 421,331,340 of record OU342740.1, read on the forward strand.
TGTTACAATGATTTTCCACTTCATCTTGAATGTCTTTGAACATTTTTCAAATGTTTCATACTTCTTCCTTATTGAGTAAGTATATACATATACTCACTCAAATCTTCGGAGAAAGCATATGAAGTTGAAATCCATCGCCCACGACTACACATAATGAACTATATACATCAATATGTACAAATTCCAATCAGTTAGTCGTCCGTTCCTCTTTTGGCCTACGAACAGAGTTTTAATTATCTCCAGGAAGTTATCACAAGCATCATTTGATCCAAATCAAAGACTCCAAAAATCCATCAACATGGAGTTTCTTCATGTATCCCTTTCAATATAATTTAAACGGCGGTGTCACTTCGCAAGTGATCTTTCAATCATTTGTCTTGCGACATTTTAGCAATAGTGTTTATGGATGTGATTTCTCCCACCAGACTTGTAAAAGTTCATCCATCCTTTATGGAATACGGTAATTATTTGAACAACCATTGTTCTCGTAATACCGGAACAAAATAACAAATCTTGAAGGCTAGATTTGACGTCAACGAAAAACACAATAACACTTTATTTGTTTTCGATGAACATCATCACTTATTCTCTTGCTAGTTACTTAGGCCATTGTAGTTCATGAATTACGTTGTCCTGTATGACATAGCATACCAACCAATTCGGTATCCAATACCGGAGAACCACATTGTTTAACAAGCAAGGAATACAACCATAACATGTATATCTTCTATATACCCAAGTTGGACATCTCCAACCTTATAATTTCTGCCAACTATTTTATAGATTCTCTTTCAGCAATTCTTTTTTCTTTTAAAAGAATCTATCAACATCAATAGTGGTGTCATTCACATGACACATAGTACAAAGTGTGTATAGTCAAATACCAATACCTTTGGACTTGCACTTTGAAGTGGATCACCATCATCAAATGTTTGGTGTTCTTTCAAAAATCCATTCTTTAGTAATCTTTTAGTGTAGTAAACATTTTACTTACATCTTCTATTCATCCTTATCATGACAACTTTCATGATCAAGCTGCTATAGCTTATAAAGGTGAATTGCGAGTATAATGTTTCTTTTTTCAAAACCTTTTGGAGGATTAGGACGACTAGCGTCTCCAACCTTCACAAATTCTCATCAAATATGAGGACGTATACTCTATCATGTTGTAACCAACACATAGTTTTAGATATCGCAATACCTTTCACATATGATGGTTTCTGAAACATTGCTTTCAGCTCTTAGATAAACTTGATATTAAAAACAATCTTTTGAGTATCAAGAATCATGGAGGCAAACATGATACTTTAGATACTAACATTGGAAATCTTACTCTTGATTTAATACTACTTATTAAACTTCATGGAGTAAATAGAGTTTGCTGAAAGTTTGCAATAGGACTTATAATCTTTAAATTGACATTCAAAACAATACGATACCAGTTCGTAAAGTAAATATCCAGAATTTCTATAGTTCCACTATCTCAACTATAACTAAGCGTAAGGTGGTGAACGGATGCCAATGACTACAACAAACTATGCAAATTCACTTTGATTGTGTTTATGATAAATTGAGTTCGACTAATCCAAATTACAAACGAACTCCCACTCAAAACAACATCCCTCAAGTTGTTTTAGTGATTACATGAACCAAATCCACTACACCAAGTCCGATCATCACGTGAGATGATGTAGCTTTAAAGGCGAACAATCAACATGTTCATCATATCATCCATATGACTCATGCTTTACCTTTCGGTATTCTGTGTTCCGAGACCATGTCTGTACATGCTAGGCTCGTCAAGGTTAACCTTAGTTTCTGCATGTGCAAATCTGGCTTGCACCCGTTGTATGCACACGTAGAGTCTATCACACCCGATCATCACGAGATGCTTCGAAACGACGAGTCTTAGCAACGGTGCCAACTAAGGATGAACACTTTATTACTTGATATTTAGTGAGAGGGATCATCTTATAATGCTACCGTCGCGATCTAAGCAATACAAGATGCATAAAGGATTAACATCACAGGCAATTCATAATATGTGATATGATATGGCCTTTCTTCTTGTGCCTTTGATCTCCATCTCCAAAGCATGGACAAGATTTCCATCATCACCGGCGTGGCGTCAAGGTCCGTGGCGCCGCTTCATGATTGTCCATCATCACTAGCAACTATTACAACTACTTGGAATAAAGCTATTACAAGATGAATAGACACGCAGGTCTTAACAGAATTAAAAGACAACCATTAGGCTCCTGCCGGTTGCCATATTACAACAAGGATCATTGCATACATCAAATATAATCATAATCACATGATGGCCATATCACATCACAAAACTCCTGCAAAAACAAGTTAGACGCCTCTAATTTTCTTTGCATGTTTTACGTGGTTTGGGGCTTTCGCATAAGACCGATCTTACCTACGAACAAGGACCACAACGTTGATACAAGTGTTGTCAAGATGCTCATTGTAAATTGAATCTTAACTATGGTGGGAGAGACAGACACCCGCAAAGCCACTTGTGCAAAGCAAGTTGCACGTCAAGCGTGGAGCAAGTCTCATGTGCGATGACATGTAATGTTAGCCCGAGCCGCTTCATCCCACCATGCCGCAAGATGCAAAGTACACGCTAAGACACCGACAACAAAAGCATCAACGCCCACAACATCATTGTGTTCTACTCGTGCAACAGATCTACGCATAGATACGGCTCTGATACCACTGATGGGTTCGTAGCATGGAAAACAAAAATTTTCTACCGCAAGAACGAACAAAACCTAGATCTAATCTAGATAAAAGCCAAGATCTAATCTATTAGACATGAGCAACGAGATAGATGGGAACTAACCCTCGTAGATCCGAAAGCGTTAACGAGATTAGATCTCGTGGTTGATGTAGTCGATCACTTTCCGATCTCAAGATCGTGTGGACGATCCTTCCGGCGTCGCGATCTAGAAGCGCTTCCGCCCTCGGTCAAGTAGATGATCCTTCCGGCGTCGCGTTCCAGCAGCGCTTCCGCCCTTGGTCAAGTAGACGATCCTTCCGGCGCCACGATTCGGCAGCGCTTCCGCAGTCGGTCACACGTGCGGAGTCGAAGCAGACCTTCCTCTCCCCGTTCCAGCGAGCAGCGGAGGTAGTAGATCTTCTCCACGGAATCCCAGCAGCACGACGGCGTGGTGGTGGTGGTGGAGTAGAGAATTCTGCAGGGCTTCGCCTATGCCTGTGCAGAATATGGTGGAGGAGAGAGGCGGCAGAGATTGGACGTTATGAGAGCCGGGGTTGGAGGGGGCGCCCCTGCCCTTCTATTTAAGGGGAGGAGGCGCGCCTGGGGAAGGGGAGTCCTTGTAGGACTCCCCTCCTCTATGGCCAACGAATTTGGGGAGGGGGGAGGAGTCCTCCTCCCCCACGAATCCGTGTCTTGACCCACCAGGACTCCTTGATCCCTATCTTGATTTTCAAACAAACTCCAAGATATCTTCTAGAACCTTCCGGAACATTCCGAAACCTTCTAGAATCCTCATACAAACACTCCGGAACATTTCCTATCTCATAAAATGATCTCCTATATATGAATCTTATTCTCCAGACCATTCCGGATCTCCTCGTGATGTCCCGGATCCATTCCGAGACTCCGAACAACATTCGGTCTCCAACGCACATTCCATATCTACTTAAAACAACTTCGAACCTTAAGTGTGTCACCCTACGGTTCGTGAATATGTAGACATGATAGAGACACATCTCCTATCAATAACCATCAGCGGGATCTGGAGATCCATAATGGCTCCCACATACTCAACGATGACTTCGCGATCGATTGAACCACTTACATAAGAAACCAATTCCCTTTATCTCGCGATACTATACTTATCCGAGGTTTGATCGTTGGCATCTCCATACCTAGTTCTACCTCGTTACTGATAAGTACTCTTTACTCGTTCCGTGATATGTCATCCCTTGTGACCCAGTCACATGCTTGCAAGCTAATTAGATGACATTCCACCGAGAGGGCCCAGAGCATATCTATCCGTCATATGGATGGACAAATCCCAATCTTGGTCCATGCGCTTCAACACATACTTTCAGAATACCCAATGACACCTTTATGACCACCCAGTTACGAAGCGGTGTTTGATGTCATCAAAGTACCCATCCGGTGATGGTGATTAACATAACCTCATGGTCGAAGGATTAGGTTACTATGTATTTGAAAGCTTACAGCAATACGAACTTAATGACTTGATCTTATGCTACGCTTACTATGGGTGTGTGTCCATCACATCATTCTCCTAATGATATAACCTTGTTATTAATCACATCCTAATGTCCATGATCAGGAAACCATGATCATCAATTAATCAACAAGCTAGTTCAACAAGAGGCTTACTAGGGACTCTTTTATGTTTACAAAACACACATGTATTAGTGTTTCCTAATAATACAATTATAGCATGGGATGTAAACATTTATCATAAACATAAAGATATAATAATAACCACTTTATTATTGCCTCTTGGGCATATCTCCAACATCAACAACCAGCCACCGGCTGGAGATCCCCAAGCCGCCATGCACCGATCTACGATCGTTGGGACTAATCGAGGCCACCCTCGACAAGGAGCCAACACCAGAGCCAAAGAAGGGCAAAGCGCTACTCCTCGCCCTCGTCCATCAATGATAGTCACGACCTGTCTCGACGCTGCCGCTCACGGCGACACGACCGTGACTATGATGCGCGCGACGACCTCACGCAGTGCAAGATCGACAAATCAAGGGTACGGTGTGCTCGGTCGACTGACACAGAAGAAGAAGATGTGGAGCTCTGCGGCGCCAGATACTTCAGCAGATCCATTAGGCAGAAGTGAATGCCTAAAGGGTTTAAACTCCCGTCGGATAACCCGAAGTTTGACGGCCTACAGGACCCCAAGATCTGGCTGGAGGACCACATCTCCTCCGTCAGACTCCACGGAGGCAGTCAGAGCACGGCCATGCAATGCTTGCAGCTACAGCTGCAGGGCGCTGCTCGAGCATGGCTCAACAACCTCCCACGCGGATCCATTTGCAGTTGGGATCAGCTGGTTTACAGCTTCGTGCACAACTTTAAGGGCACATACAAGCGGCCCGCATCAATCGAAGAGCTGAGATGCTGCCAGCAAAGATCTGGCGGATCGCTGCGCTCCTACATCCAAAGGTGGTTCATCATCAAGAACTCTGCAGAGAACATCTCGGAGGATCGCACGATGGATGCATTCAACGGCGGCGTCCGCCGCCTAGAACTCAGGGAGGACCTGGGCCGCTCAAAGGCCCAGACCATCGACCACCTGATCGAGATCGCCAATCGGTGGGCCGATGGAGAAGATTCGGTGAAGAATCGCGTTCATTCCGACGAGGAGGCGGAACTCGAACGCAGACGCGATCGCCGAGGCAAGCGCCACATGCGCATCTACGATGACCGCGACAACGTAAACATGGTCCCGGCCGGCTACATCGACAGACGCGATGATAACCGCAACAACGGATATGGTAGCGGGGTATACCGTGACTCCGGGAAAACCACGCAAGTGTGGCAACACCACACTCGTGATGAGGCACCCGCGAACTCCATTGAGGACAAATTGTCCGGGCCATGCACGGTGAACTTCTACATCGACAAGCATGACGGCAAGAGGAAATCCAGCCACCTCCTCAAGGATTGTTGCGAGTTCCTCAAGCTGCATGATGGATTGGTTCGGATAAACCGCAATGCAGTCGAAAGAGGCTATGGAGCCGCTCCAGGCGCCGTGGCACATGGCGCACCGCCACCATGAATGATGAATGCTAAAAACATCACTCGAAAACCAGCAGGAGGAGCAGGAATTGTCTCATCGCCGGGGACGCGTGCGTCGGCGACTGCGGCGGACAATACTCCGTCTTGGCGAAGAAGACGGAGATCAGATGACTTGATGTTCGAGGGGCGCCACGCACCATTCGTGACGCGGGTGCCTACGGCCTTATTCTTCCCGCCGGCGGCGGTGCTGGTGCCCGCAGCGGCGGAGCCGCCCTTCTTCTTCGCCACGGCAACGGTGGCCACGGAATCAGCCGCAGCGTCTCCTTTCTTCTTCCCCATTGCGCGACGGTGATGCGAGCGAAGAAAGTAGCTCGGAAACGAACGGAGTTGGTCCAGTGTCGTGGAAGAAATGAGCGCAGAGAAAGAAGAGGAGTAGCGGCAATGGCGATGGAAGCAGATGATGAATGAGAGCAGATGAAAAAATTGCCGTCACAGCGCCGCTACTTAACCCCTGGAAGATGCAATCCGACGGCTCAGAAAAACCCTACCGGACGCGTGGCAAACATCGTGTTGGACACGTGGAGGAGTGGAAGCGCGAACCGTCCCTCCACTACTCCCATTACGCGCGGAAATCGAGGAGACGCAGTTAAAATAAAAGATTACGCACGCCCAGTCAAATCAAAGTCAGGGAGTGGGACCCACAGCTCGTCACGTCCCGTCAAACTCGTTCACGCGGGCAACTGAGGTCATGAAATCGTCAGCACTGACGTCATCAAAGCTATGCAGCAGAGGACTTCGACTACTTTAGTCCTTGCTCGAGTCTTCGACTCCACCAAGCACTCTGGGGCTACTCCCATAGGGAGCGCTGGTCGCACACCCTATGATTTTTTCTTTTCTTTTGATAGGAACATGGACAATCACAAGCAAACCCAACATCTCGAAATACGATTCGACTATGGACATGGGTTACTCCCATAGGGAGCGCCATAAACAAATTCGACTGAAACAAGCAAACAAAAGACGATAGCAGTCGCAAAAGTTCTTTAGTCCCTGCCTGAGTCTTCGACTCAACCAGGCACTCGAGGGCTACTCCCATAGGGAGCGCTGGTCGCGCACCCTGTGATTATTTGTCCGAAAAACTGTGTATTGATAACATCCACACTCGAAGCTCATGGCGACACCACTCATAATTTTCCCTACAAAGAGACTGCGTCTCCTGGGTCACCCGAATCGTCTCCGCGATGATAAAATTCGGATGTCGTGCTTACAACGTGAAGGTAAGACCTGAATAAGGCCTGGCAACGCATTAGCTGCGCACTACCAGAAATATATCCGTGCCTACAGGTACGATGAATATGCCTTGAAGGACGCGTCGAGTGCTCACACCCATATAACTGGAATTCGACTCCTGTAAGACGTCCGCAGCTTGAGTCGAATTACACCAGCACTTTTCCGGATTCGAGTCCGGGGACTCCAGTTCGAGTAGATTGCGTTGTTTCACCCCTAAGGTGGTTAACTGATACCGATACTTCGGTTATATCAGGCACGTACATCAACAATCCCTATGACACAAACAAAGAGGTCGAAAATATACTCATTCATCCACTTGAAAGACTTCAAAAAGTCCCCAGTCGAATCTGCGATTCCACTGGACACTCGGGGGCTACTGACATAGGTATACCCTACAGGTACTCGAGCTTGGTATATACGGTCTAAATACAGTAAAAGTTCATTGCAATCCAAATCAACCAGTTCATTGCAATCCAAATCAACCAGAACAAAAAAACAAAAAGACATACCTTGTATGATGAAATAGAAATCCTATAGTCCCCGAGGTGCTCAATGGACAAATTAACCGTCAGGGGCCCTATGTTAGTACATTCCACATTCGCCTCGAGATCTCATGGGAAGAGGCGAGATGACTAGATCCAGCTAGCAATCTGCTCGAGACATCACGGGGACGAATGAGATGGCCAGATCCCGGTCAAGATCTCAATGGGAGTATCATGACAGATAGATCGGTTTGGGTGGAAACTGAAATGAAGGGGCTCACCAGTTAGATGTAGGAGTGACATAGGTATACCCTATAGGTACTCGAGCTTGGTATATACGGTCTAAATACGTAAAGGCCCACGGTGTCGCCAAGGCCCAAATGAAGGACTCGAGTAACCTACAGACTCTCGATGGCTTGAAGAACAAGAAGAAGCTAAAGATAGAAAGTTTGAAGGGGAAAACCCTAACTTGTAACCGACTCGACCTGCTACCCGAGACCTAGCCTACCTATATAAAGGCTAGGAGGGGGCGGCGAGGAGGACACACGCAACCCTAGTTTCCACAACCCTCGCCAGATTGCATCTGCGCACCATTGTAACCTTCGGTTCCTTCGATAATTCCACGAGCAGACAAGCAGGAGTAGGGACCTCTACGAGGCCTGAACCTGGGTAAATCTTTGTCCCATGTGTTCTTGTTTGATAGCCGATAGATGTCTCTAGCGCTCCCTCCTTCTCCAAAACCCAAGTCCATAACAATGGGCATTGATGAGTTAAACCCTTGTCAAGGAGGCTCGGCAAGAATATGGCTTTACGTAAATGTGTTAGGATTGTGCGTGACCTGGAGGTGTGGGGGGGATTGTTGGGGATATGTTGAAATCCTTCGTGGGAATGGTGGGATCTTATATTTATACCCTGTTATGCTTGTTGTGACATACAAAGTATATTTTATTGACCAAAATTAATTATCAAACTTTTTTTAAATTATGTGTTTGCCTGCTAAACTGAACCGGAGAGAGTAATAATGATTTGTTAAAGCACTATGTGCAAAGCAAAAAAACAAAGCAATAGTAGATCTTAATTACCAGGCGTTCTCCCATTTCTTCCGAGAATGTAGTTTTTGAGCGTTTTTAAGGCTCAGTTGGATCCAAACTTTGTTAATCAGATTGTGTCGTCATGTGTGTGTGCCTTTGATATTGTTGAGCAGACAAGTACTTTGTGAGTTACTTTGTACTTCAGTGTGTTGCATACTTTCTTAATTAGCTATCGAGTTTACCTTTTCTTTTCTTGTGTTTCAAAGTTAATTATTTCATTGTATATGTTAGTTCTACATACACTTGCCTGAAGCATTGCCACAACAACACTTCGGCATATTTCCCGGCCGCGGCGGCCCCTGCCGCGGTAGGGAAGTATGCCGAAATGATGTCTTGGAAGTGTAAAATATTGCTGGTGGTAAAACGTTAGTGGCATTCATATAAACTGAAATACCATCATTAAAGTTCTTGCCGCTAGCGTTCTCAGGACCCGCCACTACTAATCTACTAACTTGCGGCATTAGTGGCGTGTGGGTTCAATGCCATTAACCATTTTTTCCGAACGTCACCAATAAGCTTTTTCCTACTAGTGTCAGGAACAACATTCCGGCTCACTTTTCTATCCGTGGGACGTTCATAACCAATAATATGATGTGGATGCTCCAAACCACATGAGATCGCTTGGTCTTCCTCTATCCTGCACGTCAGGCACAACCTTCCACTCGAGAGGATCTAGGAGGGGATGGGGTGGAAAAATCCACATAACTTTTTAGGAGAGAACCGTCAATCGCGGGAAACCATAATCCTAGTGCATATTCATGGTCACTGTCAATTGTTATTTTGACACCAGGATAATTCAAAGATTCATGCTAGATTATGTTGTGGTGTCCTCGATACTACTCGGGCGCGATCATGAGTTGGTACAACAATACTTATTCCTAGTTGCTCATCAATTACCGGTTCTTGATCCCAATAGTGAAGACTTGTTGTAGCCTTCACCGGTTTATATCTGCCATGAAAGATGATAGGTTTTTTGCTACATTGTTGAAGACATTGCCTGAAATTTTGCTCCATTGTTGAAGACATTGCCTGCCATGAGAGTGAAAATCATGATCAAACATTTAGTTATTTTACCCGGTAACGGACAACACTCATGCTTTGATGTCTTTTCATAGGCATTGTTATGCATTGTCTTCCTCGCGGGTAAGGCTGTTGGCAAACAAGGGTGTTAATAATGCTAGCTATGGCATGAGGTTGTTATAATGACTTTTACATTTACGTTTTTCATTAATCATTCTGGATATCTTGTAGAGGCTGGCTGGGTGTATTACATGAATGATGAATGATGGAAGTTTTTTGTAATTTGTGCATTTCATCTTTAGTACGGATCTACGTACAATACAAGTAATATACATGTCTTTCACTGCACTTTTTATTATACTGAGATCTTTTATTTTAATTTCTCAGCTACCTCTAGCAATCCACTGGTTCGCACGGACAGATTCAATAGCTGCCTACCTAGCTTACTCCCCTCCCACTCGCATTTCATGTTGCAATATGTAGTCCCCTTTTTGAGTGAAGGACCTGGGTAGGGGCGATCAACACAAAAACATCGTAGACAGAAGAAGTCTCCTTAGAAAACACACCACAGAAGACTAAGATGTTATACCATAGAGGAGAAGAGTATACCATCATGTTATGTAACTTGGAGCAAGTTTGGGTTTCTTTGCCATATAAAAAAGGATGGGTCTGTGAGGCATTAGGAATGCAGAAGCGGCAGTGCATCATACTTTGCGAGGCTTGTATTGACGGTACTTAGGCAATTAGAGCAAGAAGGTTTTCATGCTGGACGAGCAAGACCAAAAACGTATCAGGTGGCAGAGTTACGCACCACGCCCGGGGCTGGATTCCAAAGAAGATAGAGCCGAACCAACCATGAAATGTACCCTTTCCATTGGTGCTCATGGACAGGTGATCATCATCGTTACCACAGTGGCGGTATGTGTTGTACTGAGAAGATTTTCTCCACATCTTCTCCGCAACGACTAACTTGCACTTGGGTTACTAGTATTTCAATTCAGAACAACAAGACTATGGGAAATGTCTTTACATGCATGCGAGGGTGATAGCTATACATTCAGGTCAATCACAACCAAAAATAAAATATCATACTCCCATGGGAAAATATGACGGTATGAAATAGGATTGCTCTCGTAACTGTATCGTCTCATTGGATGTTTATTTCTGAAAACGTGTGGTTATTTGTCAATTTGTGAGAATGTCGGCGGCAAATATTTTTCCTTTCAAATAAAAAACATCCTTCGGCTAGCTGCCCTAGTATCCGTATTCAAGTCCTGGACTCTGTAGGTACTTGCTGGATAATATGACGAACTTGTAAGCTTTGTCTCTACACCCACTCGTTCAAACGATTTCATGCCATTTTCGATCACACATGCTTTTATTAAATGGTGTATGGTGTAGGTGGCAGTCACGCACGGTTATGGACAAACATATTGTCTGATGCACCAAAATAATTCGTCATAACAGGTCCATTTTTTGAACAGAAGTGTATATTTTCATGCAAACAACATTGCAAAAGTGGGTTTCAAACTTTTTTGTATAAAAATATCACTTTTCATTTTCTAATTGTTGGTGATGGGTATTTTTTGTAAAGAAAATATAAAGAATATGCTACAAATTGTTACTTCTTCAAATTTCAAAAAGCATGACAATATTGGATGGATAACACCCACAAATTTTAAACTTATAAGATTTGTCTATATGTCAACTCATTAAAATGACTTCATGTCGTTTTCAATCACATCCTTTTTTTATAAGGGTGTTTGTGATGTATGAGCGACCACACACGGTTTTTTTATTGAAAATGGTGTTGCGATGCACCAAAAAAAATCATGACAATGAGTACACCCTCCGATCAATAATAAGCGTTATCGATTTTGTGCAAAATTATACTAAATCAACTACACTTATTATGGATCGTATGGAGTAAATTCTTTTTCACGGAGGTGTATATTGCCACCATGGCAAACAATATTATTAAAGTGAGTTTCCCATTCTTTTTGTACAAAATACAATTTCCCGTTTTTCAAGTGACGGAAATGGAATAACCTGTAAAGCAAATATAACATAATATGGTGAAAAATGGCACTACTGCAATTTTCCAAAAAAAAGTATACCATGTTGGATGGATACACCAACATATTAAACATTTGTAAGCTTTCGATCCACGGCCATCCATTTAAATGACCTTATACCGATTTCAATGGAAACAGTTTTGCTTGAAAGAGGGTGTGCGATGTAGGAGGCAATCACACACGATTTTGAAATTGAAATTGAAATTGTATGAGATGCACCAAAAAATACTATTCAATATAATGGTGTGCGGAGCCATGATTTGATGATGGGAGGGGTGGGAGAAAAAGTGATCACATGGAATATATAAACCCTCCGATATATCGAGCCCTTAAATGTATATATTTAATCACAATTGATTAAATTAAATTAAGTTCCAATTGGTTTGTACAAACAATTGGTATTATACTATTATTGATATTTCTCGCAGAGGTACTTTCTAGATCAATACTATACTGATTATTTTAATGTGTATTAATTATTGGGCTAATATTTGCAATCAATTAAAGTACAACTACAACTGCTGTATATGTACATCGGTGGGTGCATGAAGTCGTTTGTTCACGCGCTATTCAACTCGAGAACAAAATGAATGCTTCTCGGTCTAAGGAATAGTCTACAATGATCCATTTCTAATCATCGTAACTTGAACTTCGTGACATGATCGGATCACGATGTTTAGGTTGGGTATTGGTTCATCATATCATTCTCGAAATGAGATGGCTCCATTTCTAACTGGCATAAATGCCACATGATCATCTGTTGACCAATGAACCCCTGGTTGTTTATATGTCACACGTGTGTTGATGTTTCCACTCAATACAGTTATAGCATGATATAAAACTTAATCATAAACTATATGAAATATGATAATAGTCCTTATTACTATTTGTCTCTAGGGCATATTTCCAACATAATGGCCTTAGGTACACATCAATGTCGTTGCCGGGTTGCTTCGGTCCTTGAATGAGCACTGGCATCATAATGAACTTCCGCGTCATGCACAACCAAGGAGGAAGGTTGTAGATACATAGAGTCACTAGCCAGGTGCTGTGACTGCAGCTCTGCTCCCCAAAAGGACGCATGCCATCTGTACTTAGACCAAACCATAAGTTCATCACGTCACCTGCAAAGTTCGAGTACTTTCTCTCGATGTTTCTCCACTGTGACCCATCGGCAGGGTGTCTCAGTTTCTCGTATTTCTTACGCTCTTCTTTGTGCCATCGCAATAACCTGGCATGCTCTTTGTTTCTGAACAGACATTTCAACTGTGGTATTATAGGAGCATACCACATAACCATAGCAGGAACCCTCTTCCTGGGGGCTCGTCGTCGCCCTCAACATCACCAACGTCAACTTGTCTGATCTTGTACCGACATGCAGTGCATACCGGGCATTTATCCATATTCTCGTACTTCTCACCGTGGTACATGATGCAGTCATTAATGCATGTATGTATCTTCTCCACATCTAATCCTAGAGGGCAGATAGTCTTCTTTACTTCGTACGTTGTCTCGGGCGGCTCGTTATCCTTTGGAAGCTTCTACTTCATTACTTTCAGTAACTTCTCAAATCTCTTGTTAGGTAAACCAGCCTGTATCTTTCATTTCAGCAGTTCAAGTGTGGTACCGAGCTTTGTGCTGCCATCTTCGCAATTTGGGTACAACAACTTTTTGTGATCCTTTTGCATGGCCTCCAACTTAAGCTTCTTCCTTTCTGTATCGTATTGTTGCTTTGCATCATAAATGACCCGACCAAGACGATCAGCGGGCTCATCCGATGCCCGTTGTTCTTCTTCATTGACGCCTCCCTCTTCTTCATTGTCTTCCATTGCAGTATCACCGTATTCTTCAGGGGACATAGGATATCTGTCATCATACTCCTCTTCTTCATTTTCTTCCAGCCTAACCCCTCTTTCTCCGTGCATGGCCCAACAATAATATCTGGGCATGAAACCTCTCCGAAGCAGATGGCTTTGAAGGATTATCGGGGCAGAGTGCTCCGCCATGTTCCGACAGTCGATGCGGGGACAAGGCATAAAATTATCCACTTTATTTGCCTTAGCTACATCGATAAATTTATGTAGGCCTGCAATAAAATCGGAATCGCGTCGGTCGCCGCACATCCATCGCATCCGCACATCGATCTGCGTCATAATAATTAACCATTACAAGAACATTGTGAATAGTGAAATGACCACCCTACATGGACACATGCAATATTTTTGTATCAGTTACATATAAAGAAGATAAGGTTGCTAACCTCAGCCGAACTTAAGTGTGGCTCGGACATTTCGTTGAACACCTTGTGTGTAGTGTGAAGAAAAAAACTAGCACCCACCTCCCTCACAAAATTCTAGAAAAAATAAGTGGTTGGGCTGAGCTTATTTATAGCCAGGGGAGGGTTTTTAGTCCCGCTTCGTGGCATGAACCGGGACCAATGCTCCGCAGAGCGCCACGTGTGCGTCACGGGGCATTGGTCCCGGTTCATGCCACGAACCGAGACTGTTGCTTAGAGATGAATCGGGACCAATGCCCAGGAGGCATGAACCGGGACCGGTGCCTGGCATTGGTCCCGATTGCGGAACCGAACCGGGACCGATGGCATTTGGGTGCTGGACCAAAGACCATTTTTCTACTAGTGAACTAACTGAGGCCTCTGATGTAGTTAGTTTCCATTATCATAGCATAATTCATGTCCATGAAGGCAAGTTATTGTTGTAGTACTACATTGTACTATAAAATTTGTAGTGATGGTTAGGTCCAAAGGAGATTTGGTTAATCTATTGCGAGGCACCAGGTACTGCAATCAACAACTTCCCCTGGCCTAACACTTCCCCCGACCTAACCCTTCCCCCGGGCGGCGGCGGCGCTGCGCCGCCCCCGGGGTATCCCCCGCCGCCCCTCCTCGAGGTCCCTCCCACATCACTCTCCCCCTTCGCCACCGTCGGAGGAGTCGTCGGCCAAAGGTTGTGCGGCGTGGCGGCGGCGGAGCGTCTGCTGGTTGCGGCCAGAGGTGGGAGGTGGCGCCCTCCTCTCCTCTAATCCGTGGTGGCGCGTGGTGTTAGTGGCCTGAGATCGCAGGTGGCGGTGACGTGCATCGGAGATGAAGGAAGCCACGCCATCGCGGCATCTAGGCGCCGGGGCAGCGGCCTCGGGCATGGCTGCGGCAACTTTCTCCTCTGGAGGTGGTTGGCCACGTTGGGATCTGGTGTGGAGGATATCGGGATCTCAGACCAATCTCCGGTGGTGGATTTCTAATTGGCGTCGAGTATGGAGGGGACATGGTAGCCGGTGAAAACCGAGTCTTGACTCTGATCTTGGCGGACGATGGTGGCATCGCTCGACGTTGCTACCTTGTTGGAGGCATCGTCTTCGTTGGTGTTATCACTTTACTCGAGCTGTTCCGGGGGAAACCCTAGATCTGGGTCTCCCGGATCGGATGATGGCGGCGCTTGGCATCGGTTCCCCTCTTGAGGGCATCGTTTTTGGAACAGACGTCGGCTACAGGTCATGGCCACTCCTGCTGCTCTGGGGGAAACCATAATCTGGGTATCCGAATCAGGCAATGGCGGCACTTTGGTGTCATATTCTCTCTTGGGAGCTTTACTTGTGGTGCAGCGTTGGATGGCAGAGGCTGGTGGTGGAGCGGCTTCATCTTGCACGGAGGCTCTAGTGGAGATGTCAAGTCATGCCTAACCGCCAGGTGCTACGCTCAGTCATGCCTAGTGCGATAGGTGCTACGGACGATAGATCTTCTGGCGGTCTCTAGCTGCGGCGGTTGGCGAGACTCGGTGGCATGGCGCCGAGAGATCTCTGTGGCGATCGCATGTGCTTGTTGATGGAAGTGCGCAGGGCGGTGGTGCCATCTGGTGTCATGGCGGCGTCGATGGCAGGCCTTGCAAGGTCTTTGCATCGATCTCTCCTGAAGATGGGTTGGCGGAAGACGGCGGCAGCAGGAGATTCAGTGTGCACGATGGTGTGCGCTACGGATCAGCTGGACCGGTTTGTGCTCCTGACCCGCCGTTGGGCGGTTTTCGGGACCTCTGGTATGTTGATGATGTGTTGGTGTTGCGGTTATAGTGTTCTGACATGGCCACCCCTTCATCAAGTTTTTTTTTGAGAGGTAGCTTCGATTGATCTTTGTATTTTCTTTGTAAGATTTCGTTGAATAATAAATAAAGCAGGCTGTGTACATCTTTTTGATGCAGAGGCCGGGGGTAATACCTCCATTTCGGAAAAAAAACTAAAAAATTGTAGTTGGTTTCCATTATCATAGCACAATTCATGTCGATGAAGGTAACTTATTGTTGAACTACTATATTGTACTACAAAAATTGTTGTGCATGCCCTAGTCTCTTGCAAGGAGCATAGTGTCGTGCCAAAGCTATTTAAGTTACTAGTCGTCTCCCTGCTATATCCTTTGACTCAGTAGCCATTCATTTATAACACTACGTCCATGGCAAATGTCTGTCTACCTGGTATGAGAGAGCCAGCTATATGCATGACAAACACAAAAACTTATACTCTTAGTCTATTAGGCGCGGTAGGCATTGGGGAATTGGTGATACGGAGATAAGAGCAAATATGTTTAGACTTATTATCCTTGTTCCTAGTGTGCGCATGCGGTTCTGCTTGTAAATGGGCCACAGACATTGCCTTGTACATGACGATACCATGTTGTCTGAGATAACCTTCATCACATTTGTAAATAGCTAGATCATCCAGTCATCAAGATAGAACCCCGAAGCCAATCAGTGTTCATGCATTCGACTTGACGACAATCTCGAGTTTTACAAGGACTGTGGTCCATGACCAGGATGGTAGAGATTTGCGAGCTTGGATTTTTATTTATTTTTCATTTCGACCTTGATATTTACCCGTTTTCTCTAATAATATGGGTTTGCATGGAAGGTTGAAGCTTTCGCCTTATTTTTCGAAAACAAATAGCCACCTAGACCTCCATGGTGTCAATCTTTGTCTTGCTGCCTTACATGCTGAGGCACAACCTGTTCGAGATGGTGTGGACTTCCATACACACGGGCATCACAAGTGTATGACTATCAAGGCAAACTCACATATTTTTCTATTCATAGATAAATCACCCTAATCATTCAGGGGGAAGAGTTCAGAAGGGTCTTTGATTCCTTTGTTGAATATAGATATATTGCCTAGTCTCTTTCCATTAGATCAGTCTTTTTTGATAGTTTGCTAGTGCATAAATCTTTTATGTATCACAGCCAGGAGGTCTTGAGATCATCAACTGCGTCTTCACATGATCATGGTTGGCACCTACGAGCGGTGACTGCGTCCCCTTCTTGTGCCTCTATTCAATGTTGTTCATGAAATTAGGAAACAAATCTCGTTTCTCATTTTTGTACCAAATAGGGTTGCCGTCTATCTAAAATAATGCAGTGGATGGACGTACCAAAGTGGCCATGGAGCGACCTGATCTTTTTTGACATAGATTCGATCTGGTTAATGGTATCATACATAATAGTTGTGCCTTGCGGCATCGTCCGCGAGGAGGTTGTAAATTTCATGGTTAAACCCCGGCTATTATATCTCGCGTCCACTAAGATGGATCCCTAGGATTTTTTTTAATGGATGGATAGGTTTGGCTACGCTGTAGATGCTGGCTGCGTGTATTATGTATCACTCATTTATTATCAAAAATTTGCCTTCTCTGTCTCAAATGGTAAGTCATTATACCTTCCCGTACATGGATGACGGATGGCTTTTTGGGCAGGCACAATCCATTTTTAGTAAGCATCTACATATACTACAGATACCCTACATAACTATCTCCATCTTTCTATATGAGGAGAATTTTCATCTTAATTTGTCAGCTACCTGAATCACATGGTCACGCGTCGGTTTCAGTACCCTATCACCCTACATCTCTCCTTTTTTGGTTGCTATATATATTCGCCTCTTTCCCGGTGGAGGCCCGGGTCACCTCGGTAGAGCCACTGAGAAAAAAGAGCACACAGGCATACGGCACATAGAAGACGATTACTGCTTAGAGAACATACCGCGGAAGATTAGCATGGCCATAGAGGAGAAGGTTTTCATCATACTATATAGCTGAGCGCAAGTTGTGTGTTGTAGTTTAAGATAGGTCTATGAGGCATTAGGAATGCAAAATCGGCAACAGTGGCTTCTCTCAGAGTCCTGCTATTGTTTGGACATGAGCAGTTACAATGTCGGACGAAGTCAGTGCTAGAGTTGATAACACAAAAGGCTTGCAACTTATAGTCACGGTATGGTATAGTCACAGGTGGTTCTATAATCTTGTTTGTCTGAATATTTTTGAGTTGTTCTATGATCGTTTGAATTCATAGCTGCAACTTATCAAGTATCAAGTGGTATGAGAGCCAGTCGGTTATTGGAGGCGTTTGGATCTAGAACACCTCCGTTGTTGCTGCAGAACAATTCTTTGATATTTAAATACCGTTTGGAGGCCTGGTCGGTGCACTACTCAGAGGTGAGGCGGCACTGGCGGCGGAGTTGAACGACAATAGGGATTGAAGGTCTGTGTAAGCCTCCAACTTGCAGTAAGAAATGGCCCCAACTTTTTTTCGGTTCATCTTTTCAGTAACGTTGGGTAGTTAACTACAGTACGACTCTGTAAAATCCCTTAATGATTGTTGTGGCACCACAATTCGCGAAATCACCTGATTCTGCTATTCTTGAGTTGTAATCTCTTTAGCACAGGGACTCCCACCTCCTCTCCCAAAGGGTTGCGTACTACCATCATGCTAATTACTTGGGAGCTTTGGAAAGAAAGGAACATGAGAGTGTTCAACAATAAATTCTCTCTCCCCTCGGTCATCATACGGAAAGATCAGGGATGAGGCTAGGGAGTGGATTTTAGCCGGTGCTAAGAACCTGGCGGAGCTTGTAGGCTGACCTTTTCTCTTCCCTAGGGATCTCTATCCCCCAGTTTCTTTTTTGGCTCTTGCCAACCCGTTGTTTGCTCGTACTTTATCAATATAAGGCAAAGCTATTTTGCCCCGTTTCAAAAAAATAACTGCATAAGGACCGAGAAGAGGACCTGAAGGTGTTCTTGTTGTTCACTCAGGCTGTTCAGGCAAAATTCGTGAGAATCCAGGAGGACTTTGTTACTTACGGGCCAATTTTAGTAAGCTATTTGCTGCTAGACTAGAAGACCCTAGAGCAAACAACCAAGCCACCACATGCAGATTATTTGGCCCTAGGAAGTGGTGGTGGCAATCCCAAAGTTACACCATAGGTGCCCGCTGCCGCGGTGCTTCTTCAAACTGAAAAGCGGTTGAACAATGTCATTGGACATGCAACCCTGCACGACCTGCAAGGCAGAGAGTTCCACACGGATGGAAAACCAAAGATGCTATACATGCACCTAATTATACAAATCAACAGCAACATACTACACATGGCACTATGCAATTGCTTAACATGGAAGTACCTGATCTAGAAACTATCCACGTCACTACTAGAAAATAGCCTATTCCAGACGCACCAAATTTAGTCATGAATGGTGCATTATGGGTGCGTCTCGACCGACCTCATCACGAATAACTGTTACTCATGGCGCACTTTGAAATGTGCCATGTATATGTGAAATTATGCGTGGCACACCATTCCCAGGTGCGCCACCAATTGCGTAGTATACTCCGCCGTGTATAGTGGATTTGAAAAACAAAAAAAGTTATATTCTAAATTTACAGAAACACACTAAAAAGAAAAATAAATAAATACAATAAATGAAATGGAACCATAATTTTTATTACATTAAGAATATTACAATGTCTTTACAAGTATCCAATAACATGAAAATTGCAAGGAAATAAAAGAAAAAGCCTAAAACTAGTCTTCTAGTAATATTTTCTTTTTCTTCACTTTATCCCTAGAAAATGGAACAAACATAAAAGAAAACAAAGAAATAAAAATGAATGAAGCAAGATCTGTTCTTGTCAGTTCATATCTAGAATGGGAGAGAATGCGAGATAGCAGCATATCATGCTTTAATGGAATAATTTGTCTTGAAATAAAAGGTTGTGTTCATCAACCGATGCAAAGGCTGAGTTTTTCCCCCTTTTCGAAAAAAAGTATTTTAAATAGGGTTTTGTTTGTCTTTTGGCAACTATTATGGAACATATTTTAGCAAAAACATAGAAGAAGCGCCAAATAGCAAATTCGTCCAAAACAATATTGGTGTACCTTGTTGGCAATTCCCCATTATCCGTTAGGCTAAATAACACTCCCTTTTTGTGAGTGAATCTTTCAGATTTGAAGACTGGCGGTGGATTCAACATGAATGAATACTTCCTGAACCTACCTTCTGTGTATACCACTTTTCTCTTGCATATAGATGCCACGCCAACCTTCCTGTATGTGAATGATATCCTCTCTGTCCATATATAACACTAGGTAGAAACTAGTTAGGGTCATCCGACCTCACTTCAACATGTTAGCACCACTAGCTAGTCGATCAAGTGTATGGAACTATCGAGAGAAGAGTCAAAAGTATATGATTATTACACACGTCGGAATCGGAGGCATCTGGAGTAACTTCAGAGGTACTCAATATAAGCATGTAAGCCGACATTGTTGAGGATGTACTTTCCTATTATAGGGAGCACACATCATCGACAAGTCTCGTGGCAACGCATTCGCTTACCACTCGCATGTAAGCTGACACTCGCATTCGCTTACCACTAGTTAGAAACTCATTCAGCCAATGTAGGATACGAGGGAGCCAAAGTCACAGATAAATAAGCGAACAAACATTTACTCGGAAGGCATCAGGAAATTGTTGATTTGCAAACAATGACGGTGTTGAGTGTACTACATGCAAACTCTATCCTCGTGAGTAGTCATGCAAAGAGTGCTAGGGTTACTGATGTGTGAACCTAGAGCGGAGCGCAAAATCTTCTTCCTCCTTCTGAGTTTTAGGGTTCTCAGCTACGTGCCGGTAGTTTGGAGTAGGGCGTTGACTTTCTTTGGCTAGATTTGACGCATCTGCTGGTCGTGCTGGCTCGTGTTTCTGCTCTGGTGGTTGGAGTTGGCGATGACCGGCGCCACCGCAGAGATCTTCGTTAATAAGGTCGTCTTTTCCGCCACCTTGATCTGGTGCCCTGCTTCTTTCCCTCGCCTTTTCCATGGTGGCGAGGGGGAGGGAGGCTGCAGTAGTGGTGTGGCTGGATTGGAGGTGAGGTGTGCGTACTTCTCTGTCCTAGTGCTTCAGCACGCCGCAAGACGGTTGCTCTCTTCTCCCGCTGTTGTGTCACCGAGGTGGTGGCTGGCGGATTTGGAGTTGAAGGTGAGCCCCCTGTCCAATAAGTGCTGGTAACAATCTCCCTAGTCTTAGGCTGGCTCCCAATCGATAGGATCAATCAAGCTAAGTGCGGAAGGAGTCCTGCCCACGAACTCCTGATGTATATGTATGAAGTAAAACCTTGAAATTGCATTGTCTCGCAGTTACCAAGAAAGTTCATTCTTGCATCACCTTTGTGAGGTCAATCTTGCAATCCTGTTGCAAGTGAAATCTTAGATGTCCTTTGGCTTATTTTATGAAAATCTTTTCAAAACATTATTATTACTTGCATCAAAATGCAATACCATTTTAGAATGAATTGAATAAAATGGGGGCGTGGAATCATGGACGTATACATGGTTGAAAGATCATGTGATGGAGATTCCATTGTACCGGGAAAGTTAGGATTAACAACAACAGCAGTCAGCCATTCTTGCGACGTATAGTACCGTGCTAACCACATATATTGTTATGGGGCGAGCGAGTCAGAATTAACTTATTCCTTTCGTCGGTCCTCATATATATTGTCAGGATGAGATCCAGAGAGGAGATCATCGGGTGGGAGCCCGTTACGTCCCTATCTTGTGCTTCAGGGTAAAAGCCGGGTATATTAGCAAGGAGGATAATTGAACGTAGGTCTCTCGACCAAAATTCGTTACATTGGGTGGATAACGGGGCCGTGGAGGGAGGCTCAACATGACTAAGTGAAACTTGGTATCAAGACCCCATATCTATGGAAATATGTAATGAGTAATAAGGCCAACTAGCCACGTGGCCTTCGCAATTGCGAGGGAAACATCTTAAGCACATTGAATTCGTCCGAGAAACTTATTTCTAGTTCAAGACATAGTGAGAATATATATTTCATATTTTTTTAGAAAAAACCTTAAAAATATTTTGTTAAGGAATAACATTGGCATGTAAATATATTGGAATGTTATATTTTATGGTCCAATAACTGAACATCATCTATGATTGGTCAGATATGTTACAAACGATGTATTGTTTCCTCTTCTTTTAGACAACCATAGTTTTTTATTGTTCTTAATATTAATCTCTCGTATTTGGTTGAGTGTAACAATAGATATATTGAAAATCAGTGAAGTTTGGTCAATAAATCACTTTCCAAAGAATAATTTTTGAGGACTTGGACCATCAAAGCAAGTTCCATTGTAGGAAAACATAGGTGATTCTATTTGTTGAAACATACGCAGACCATTTTGTGAGTTGGGCGTAAAATTTAGGGGTAGATCTTTGGCCCATCAATCATACTCTCTTCCCAATTATTACCATTTTAAGAAGTTTTAATATTCCTATGGAGGAAACATTTCCAGATTTCCTTTTGTTCCTATAGAGAGTAGTGGCACGACAAATTTAACATTATTCAACTCAATAATCACTAGTCTATGTGATTGCACGGGCTAGAAATATGATTCTGATTGGATTGCATATATAGGACCTCAAGAATAAAGTTTAGGATAGTTATATTATTAATAAAGTTTGATAGTTTCCATGTGGGAAAAACACAATTATAGTTCTCCAATTATTTATTTAAAATGTAGGTAACTTTTGGTTATGGGCGCTTTTTATTTTTTTCCAAGCCATACTTAATTTAAATAAATTTCTATGTGTGACTACTTTTATTCCAACAGCTATAAGTAATACTTCATATGCTCGATCAATCAAACACTAACATACTCCAGCTGCTCTTAGAGGTCCTTAGGCCACCGCGGTATTTAGGCAGTAGCGGGACAGAAACCTAACATGCTTGACTCTATGGCTGGGCCGGCATAGTTGCTTCGAACCGAGCCTGAATTATCTTCATTTGTGTGCGCATTGCTTCGTCTATAACGACTTGATGGAAAATGTTGGCAGCCATCGACAATATATGCTACAGAAAATGCTAGGGATATTTTTCGAGTGATCTAAATAGTATTAGCTTTACCAATAAATGAATATCAACTACATTGGAGAGACACAGAATGACTACTGATAATCAAACACTGACCAATCGAATGTATACCTTTTGAAGGGCAACCAAAGTAGTGAAACACCCATGGAAGTCATCAAGAACTGAGCATAATACTACCGAGTAGGGCGAGTTAAATACATCACATGTAACCTTATAATAAAATAAATGTATAAGTTCAGAGTTTGAGAGGATCATCACCATTAACATTGATCATAACAGAACCAGTTGAAGTTAGCTACAACTCTTATTGTGGTCGACCTTATTTATCAAGTGCTTGAATTGAACCGTAGAAGAATATAATGCAAATAACAGAGACATTAAGTATGCATAACAAATATGCAGAATAAATTGGTCACATCCAACCCGAATTGAATCATTGCAGCCTGCAGAGATCTTAACTCCTCACGGGTGAAGATTTTGATCTTACCCAGCTTCTTCCAACTGAGTCCAGCATGTGGCATCCTGGGAGCCATGTGCTGGTCAACAATTCTCATGCAAGCGCAAGGTTCCAGGTAGATCACGGCATCACGCGAGCTCCATAATATAGCAAATTAGTGACAGACCCAAACTCCACCTGATCAGACTTGGGAGAGCAAAGAACATTAATTAGAATCGGAGGGAGTAGAAATAATGTGGTTGTGTCAAGAGAATTACACGGGTATGCAAAGATTGCTTTGGAGGCACCGTATACCACCAATCAACATTATATTGCATCTCCTTGTCAGATCGCCATAATTAAATTTGAGCATTGCGTGCGGCAGTGGCCGATGGAAGTTTTTGAGGTTCCAAGACTGCCATGATCGCTAGCGGCCGCCGCCGATCAATCTGGAAGAAGGCCACAGGAAAGCACCTGGATCGCTCCGGGTTGTGAGCATCCGGCACCTACCCGGTTAATCTCATATATAGTAGCAGCTACTTCATGCAAGGCTGGTTTTCAGTCGATCTCTTACCTAGTTCCTTGTTAGAGACCGGAATGCATGCATGATACAAGTTTGAAACTTGAAGCCATGGATCTGCATGCATGAGATTGAGTCGTCATAGTCGGCCGGCCGGCTGGACGAGCGCGCCGATGGGAACTCAAGGGCGGCGACGACTACGTGCATGAGGACATGCAAGGGAGCGTGTATCCTTCCTTTCCCTTCCTCAGAACCCAGTGGTAACGACGAATGTCGGGGTTCTTTTACATGGCTTCTTTGAGAGGTTTTTAATTTGACGGTGCAAAATGAGATTGAAGGGGTACGCCAATTTTTTTTAATCTAGGGCATTGGTGGGTAATTCTTTTGAAGTCTAATGACAATTAATTACTTCAGAGATCTAATGGTTCTGATTGCCTTGTTTGTTTAATGGATGGTCCGATTTTTCTGTCTTTTGTGGGATTTTCTAGCTAATTCTCTAATTTCTGGTGACTCTGTAATATACTTTTAATATATAATAGATGACGTTTGTGGATAAAGTAGTGCACATTTCGAGAGTGTAAAAATGTGACATGTAGTACCGGTTCTGGAAAAGATCAACTATGATCGTGGCGTAAAAAGGAACTCCACAAAAGTTCAGACAACCCGTGAAGACTGACAACTTTAGAATTTCAAAAATCTAAAACTTACCCTTTTCTAAAAACTGTTTTTCAAAACTTGCACAAGTCTTAGATCTTCGATCTATGACTTTCAAACAAACATTTGATAACTACCATAGAATTTGCTGAATACGCTCATACTCCATATATCATCTTAAACCCTTGCTTAGGTTATAAAAAGACCGGGTCACCTCGGTAGAGCCATAGAGCAAAAATGAACATACGGCATATAGGAGATTACTGCTTTGAGAAGATACTGCAAAAGATTAACATGGCCATAGAGGAGAAGGATTTCATCATATTATATTGCTGAGCGCAATTCTGTGTGTTGTAATTTAAGATAGGAATGCAAAAGCATCTACACCGGCGACTCTCAAAGTCCTGCTATTGTTTGGACATTAGTAGTTACAATGTCGGACGAACTCAGTGCTAGAGTTGGTGTAACTCACAATGCTTGGGGATTATAGTCATGGTATGGTATAGTCACGAGTGGTGTTTCTGGCACTACATGTCGAAGTATGATCCATAATCAATTAGGTAGCCTAACTTCTGACATAGCCAGGGCCGTCTCTATATTTTTCGGGGCCCTTGGGCGAAGCCGACAAACGGGCCCCTACGACATATATATATATATATATATGCTTATTTTTCAGTTACAAAAAGTAAAAAGTTAAAAGTTAATATCTAACCATACGTTCATAGTCTGAGATGTTTATAAACAAAAGCAATGTCACATTACGATACAAATAATAGAAATGGTAGCAAAATCTAACTACTATTTCCTCATAGTTTGATTACCTCAAATAAGAACCCAAATCTCAATGAGTCGATTGACCATCATTCTTTTGTGCTTCGGAAAAAACTTCTTCTCGCATTTCTCGATGCAAAATCGTCAAGGACAATATCAAGATCAATGCTGTCCAATACATCCTTTTCAATACAACACGTAGCCAAGCCATTCAATCTGTCTTGTAACATAGTTGACCTCAAACAATTTTTTAGTAGCTTCAGTTTAGAGAAACTTCTTTTAGCTGAGGCTACAGTCACAGGTATAGTCAAGAGTATCCGGTAGGCAACCGAGACATTTGGATAGCAATCAAGGGCTGTAACAAATTGAAGAATCTCAGGCGCTGACATCAATTTATCCGGCAAAGTTCAACACTTTTAACTCAGAGAAAAAATCATCAAGATCGACATCATACTTCTTCTTATGAGTAAATGTTTCTGCAAAAGTAGTGCAAGATTTTCGTAGCTTACTCTCATCCATGGACTTCAGATTGTTTGAGTTAAATAAGCCTTTGCAAATGCATTCAACCTGCTCGAATCGACTAGTCAACGAAGCAATTGCAGTGTCAACAATGACAAGAAAGTAAGTAACTCTGGAGGATTCAATAGCTGACTGTTGTACCTCTTCATCTTCATCATTGATTTCATCAAAATGCTTCTTCCTATTACTTTGACATTTTGTACGGAACTTTGGCTCTATGTCCATAGAAGATGCAAGGATTTTGGCACTCTCAATACTAGCATTGAAGCCTTCATCTCTGAACTTCTGAAAATATGAAATGACCCCCTCAATGTGCTTGAGAGTAGCATCAATGCACACGATTTTTTCCAGTAACTTTTTGCTCACCATATTTACAGAAAATAGAATCTCGTGCCAAATAACCATACCAACTAAAGTCTCAAACTTCCCAAGTGCATTGAACAAAGATTGAGCATCCCTTTACTGCAGCTGGATCATCAGTAGAAGCCTTCTCTAGTTCCTTCAAAGCTGATCTTACTTGGGCAGTTTGGAACCTTATAGGTTGCACACTCTTTATTCGACTCTCCCAACGAGTATTAGACAAAGGTTTGAGAGTCAAATTTGGAATTATCAAGCAAAATCTTCCACCTTTTAGTAGAACGTGCAAACAATATGTATATACGTTGGATAATACCAAAGAATGAAATAGCTTGTTCGCAAGATTTTGCCATGTCACAAAGAGTGAGATTTAGACTATGGCATGCACATGCCATATATAATGCTTTCAGGTTTACCTTAAGCAAACGATTCTGAACACCTTGATTTTTGCCCTTCATGTTAGAACCATTGTTATAACCTTGTCCCCTTACATTATCGATATTCAGATCAAGAGAGTCCAATGTATCCAATAATACATTAAAAAGCCCCAATCCCGATGTGTCATCAACCTTTAAGAATTCTAGGAAAAATTCCTCCACTCTCGGAATGTTACTTGACATATTGACACAATGCACAATTAGCATCATTTTTTCTTCATGGCTCACATCCGGGGTACAGTCCAAGATAACAGAGAAATACTTAGAATCTTTGATGATCTTTAAGATTACCTTTTTCACGGCATCGGCAAGTAGTGAGATCAACTCATTTTGAATATTATGGCCAAGATAATGATGATGAATTTCATTGTTTCGAATGCGCCTAATATGCTCTTGCATCACATGATCAAATTCAGCAATCATTTCAATCGTGGCTAGAAAATTACCATTATTGTCTTCATACAACTTCTCACTTGATCCACGAAAGGCCAAATTACGTTTTGCAAAGAACTTCACAGCAGAAACTATTCTTTGCAAAACTTTTCTCCAACGCTCCTTTTCCTTTGCAATCCCCCGTTGCATGTCATCATCAACTGTTTGTTTTTTGCTTAACCTCAACCTTACTTCATTCCATGTATTCATATTTGTCAAATGCTCAAAACCTCTCCCATGGTCTTGGAGTCTTGAACTAAGACGCTTCCAATCTCCCAATCCATCAGATGCTAGCAAAGAGTACTTGCTCTTATTTGTTTTGAACAATTTGCAACAAAAACAATAAACTTTGTTTACCTCCTTGGAGTAAACCAACCTCTTTCTATCAACAACCTCACGGTTAGCTAACTTTCTGGAGTAGTAAGCATAAGAAAAATGTCTTCCACCGGCACCCGCGGGGAACTCCAAACCCAATTCTCTCATAGATCCCTTTTCAATTAAAATATCCCTTTTGCAGTTGTCAAGATTATCCCATGTTCTAGGATCATAGATAGATAAAACAGACTTATCTTGTTCCGCACCATTATGAGAATCAGATGAAGGATGTAAATTTTCTTCCCCTGTATTGTCCTCGCTAACATTAACATCAATATCTGCATCTAAAACAAAATTTGTAATTAGTTACTTACTTTACTTACACTTGGAAAATTGACACTAGTTAGCTACTTACTATTATCCGAGGATTGCTCATTAGCCTCAAGATCTACATTTGAATTATGCTCATCATCTTGTTCCACTTCCGCATCACATTCTTGGCTTTGATTATTATTGTTAGGATCAACACTAGTGGTTGCTGAAAAATATTTATTTAAAGCACCTCTCTGCGATGCAATCAACTGATTCTCCCGCTTTCTTTTTTTCTTCTTCGCAGCACCAGACAATTGTCTCGGCGGCATTGTAACACATATAATATAATAGTATAATAGATTAATGGTAATAAAATTTATAAATATTAAAAGATAAAAGTGAAACCCTAATTAAAGTATTAAAGAGAAGATCAGAAATTCAGAATTGTCCCTAGAAGAGAACTTACAGACTTACAGTTACAGATTAGGAGCAAGACGATCGGACGAGCCGACCAGCACGAGGATTGGCGCTGGACAGAGGATACAGAGGCAAGCCTGAGCGTCAGGGCCGGGGGCAATGGACAGAGTCAGAGACGAAGAGGAACAGGCGCCGAGCCGGGGCCGTGATCCTCAAAAGTCAAATCGATCGCCGATTCACCGCTGGCGCTGGGCGCAGCCCTCTATGGCTCTATCGCTGGGAGCCTGGGATGATGAGGCTCGCCGATCAGCCTGGGATGATGAGGCAGCGACCGCAGCGTGTCCGTCCCGATTCCGTGACCGTGATGGCAGTGATCGACGATGAGGCAGCGACCGCAAGCGCAGCGTGTCCGGTGTCCCATCCCCGTCCGTCCCGATTACGTGATGGCGTCATCGCGTCCATCGGTCTCCTGTCATCGCCTCTGCTAGTTTGTTTGGCCCATTAGCAAAGAAAGAAGCCCAGCCGGACCGAAGAAGCAGAGTAGTACATAGCATATATTATATATTGGGCCCCCCAGTCATGGGCCCTTGGGCGCCGCCCAACCTGGCCATGGGCCAGAGCCGACCCTGGACGTAGCGGAGCGAGTCCCGTTGCCGGAGGCTTCGGCAAAAGCGGAGAAGTTGCATCTAAGAAAATTCCCGACGTTGTGTAAACGCTTGTTGGAATTCTTGCCCAATTGGCCCAGCCCATATTCCATTTTAATAATTCCTAAAAATCCTAGAGGCTCATGTGGCCCATTCATGCACGGCAAGAGGTGGAACAAATGTTTAGGCCCACATTGCTAGTTGAAGGAAAATTTCACCACCTTATAAGGGGGGTTCTTCCACCACTTGGTAAAAGGATGAGAAGAAGAGAGATATACACGCGCGCTCCTCCTCCTCCGCCTTCCGCCTCGCCACGCCTCGTCTCGCCTCATCACGACGCGCGCGCAGTGGTTGTGGGAATGCCTCGAGCCGAGAGCTTCCTCTGAGGTTTAATTCGAACTTAATGGAGGTTGTTTCCTCTCTCGGCGCTGCCCGTTCGCCTGTGCCTATAAGAGTGAGAGGTCGCTCCTCTCCTGTCACTAGCTTCGCTTCCAGTTCCAAAGCATCGCGCTGCTGCTCCATTCTTCCCCATCCCGTCTCGCGACGTGCATCACTAGCCGGGACAGTAGGCCTCCGAGACCCCGCTGCGTCGAGTCTTGTACGAGAGAAGGGCGATAAGGTTTTTGGGGAGTGCTATCGGCGCGACTACTGGCTTCATCACGGACTCCTTCACGGATAGCGACTGTGACAACGACGTCTTTCCCAACAAGGACTTTTTCCCCGACATCAGCAACCTCTTCCTCGACGACATAGTTGACGACGGTGCCAACGCCAATACCGGCGGTTCCTCCAGCCGTCCCTCTGTTATGATATATATCTTCTTACTTAATCTTGTTTATCTCAGTCAGATAGTATGTTGTTCTTTTTGGGTTGCTACAGATCTTGCTCTGATATTATCTCAAGTTGTATGCTTTGCAATTCTCTTCGATATCTGGCTTAGTTTGTATCCGCTAAATCATATGATTAGTTTAACTTCTGTTATTCTATTCATGTTTTATTTAGCATTTATCTTGGGTAAATTGCTCTTAAACTGAACAGCGCTATCTGTTATAGTAAAGTTTCGCTGGCTGACGCTTGTGGTTTTTTTCTCTTTTTGTTGGACAGACTTTTCCTTGTTAAACACAGTAGCAGAGTGTGGTAATACTGAAAAGATTTTCTCCACATGCGGTTGTATGGAGCACACATGACCGAGGAGTGTTGTGTCACTATTTAAGTAACTGGCCGGCCCTCGCTCTGAGTACCACTGCGTATGAATTCATTCACAGCACCTGATGTCCTGATCGACAGCAGATGTATTTTAAGTCGGGCACGAGCGAGGGAGCCAGCTGAGCTTACAACAAGTCATCACAAGTAGACAAGCGAACACCCATTGACTGATAGGCACGGTAGGCATCAGGAAATTCTTGATATAAAAAGAATGACATAGTGTTGAAACACCATATATATATATTTAGGTTAGTGCAGTGTAAACCTGGCCTGGAGCGGGAGACATAAAACACATGCTCCTCACCTGTCTGATGCTCGACCAGCATGCTGATTGGGGTCTCAGCAAAAAACTTGGCATGTTGACTATCACTGTTGGTGTTGCCATCTCGTTATGGAAGGAGTAGCAGCTGCTCCTACGTCCTGCGCAACACGCCGACAGGCAGCTCATCCCTTCCTGGGCGATCAACGAGCTTGACCGCCCAGACAAACACATCGAGTGGAGAGCATAGATTTTCGATCCCTGCTTGCTCCGGATTTCGCCCTAACACTGAATTTCATTAAATACAAGACAACATAGTATCCCCACATGTTAGTTTTACCATGCAGCATATATCCCCTACCTCACAATATACCTGCTAATATGAGGTTCCTCTATAATGAAATTAGAAAGATTTTCTCTCTCGACTATATATCTTGTTGCCAATAATATGTTCACGATCGGCCCGTTCCGAGGAGATATTTGAAACTAGATTCCATGTTGACATATTTCAATAACATTCTTCCATTGGTAATTATAAGATAATCATTAGTTAATTTTCAGATTAAACTTTTCTAAAGGAACCGATGCAGATGCAAGGGTGTTTATCCTCCTGTTCAAAAAATGATTAAATTATTCTAATTTCCAAATGATAATAACTTAGGGCCATCGGTCCAGAGGTTCTTAAATTTCCCAAAAACAACTAGGTCGACTAGTAAACATCGCAGACATATGACTTACATGATATATTGTGATCGAAATTTATTAAGAAGGCTAACGATGGAGCAAAACGAGGCACGTCGCCGCACATAATGTGCCCAAGGCGGTATGGATCCTTCATGACCTAGGTTCTAGCGCTCCCTCCTTCTCCAAAACCCAAGTCCATAACAATGAGCATTGATGAGTTAAACCCTTGTCAAGGAGGCTCGGCAAGAATATGGCTTTACGTAAATGTGTTAGGATTGTGCGTGACCTGGAGGTGTGGGGGGGATTGTTGGGGATATGTTGAAATCCTTCGTGGGAATGGTGGGATCTTATATTTATACCCTGTTATGCTTGTTGTGACATACAAAGTATATTTTATTGACCAAAATTAATTATCAAACTTTTTTTAAATTATGTGTTTGCCTGCTAAACTGAACCGGAGAGAGTAATAATGATTTGTTAAAGCACTATGTGCAAAGCAAAAAAACAAAGCAATAGTAGATCTTAATTACCAGGCGTTCTCCCATTTCTTCCGAGAATGTAGTTTTTGAGCGTTTTTAAGGCTCAGTTGGATCCAAACTTTGTTAATCAGATTGTGTCGTCATGTGTGTGTGCCTTTGATATTGTTGAGCAGACAAGTACTTTGTGAGTTACTTTGTACTTCAGTGTGTTGCATACTTTCTTAATTAGCTATCGAGTTTACCTTTTCTTTTCTTGTGTTTCAAAGTTAATTATTTCATTGTATATATTAGTTCTACATACACTTGCCTGAAGCATTGCCACAACAACACTTCGGCATATTTCCCGGCCGCGGCGGCCCCTGCCGCGGTAGGGAAGTATGCCGAAATGATGTCTTGGAAGTGTAAAATATTGCTGGTGGTAAAACGTTAGTGGCATTCATATAAACTGAAATACCATCATTAAAGTTCTTGCCGCTAGCGTTCTCAGGACCCGCCACTACTAATCTACTAACTTGCGGCATTAGTGGCGTGTGGGTTCAATGCCATTAACCATTTTTTCCGAACGTCACCAATAAGCTTTTTCCTACTAGTGTCAGGAACAACATTCCGGCTCACTTTTCTATCCGTGGGACGTTCATAACCAATAATATGATGTGGATGCTCCAAACCACATGAGATCGCTTGGTCTTCCTCTATCCTGCACGTCAGGCACAACCTTCCACTCGAGAGGATCTAGGAGGGGATGGGGTGGAAAAATCCACATAACTTTTTAGGAGAGAACCGTCAATCGCGGGAAACCATAATCCTAGTGCATATTCATGGTCACTGTCAATTGTTATTTTGACACCAGGATAATTCAAAGATTCATGCTAGATTATGTTGTGGTGTCCTCGATACTACTCGGGCGCGATCATGAGTTGGTACAACAATACTTACTCCTAGTTGCTCATCAATTACCGGTTCTTGATCCCAATAGTGAAGACTTGTTGTAGCCTTCACCGGTTTATATCTGCCATGAAAGATGATAGGTTTTTTGCTACATTGTTGAAGACATTGCCTGAAATTTTGCTCCATTGTTGAAGACATTGCCTGCCATGAGAGTGAAAATCATGATCAAACATTTAGTTATTTTACCCGGTAACGGACAACACTCATGCTTTGATGTCTTTTCATAGGCATTGTTATGCATTGTCTTCCTCGCGGGTAAGGCTGTTGGCAAACAAGGGTGTTAATAATGCTAGCTATGGCATGAGGTTGTTATAATGACTTTTACATTTACGTTTTTCATTAATCATTCTGGATATCTTGTAGAGGCTGGCTGGGTGTATTACATGAATGATGAATGATGGAAGTTTTTTGTAATTTGTGCATTTCATCTTTAGTACGGATCTACGTACAATACAAGTAATATACATGTCTTTCACTGCACTTTTTATTATACTGAGATCTTTTATTTTAATTTCTCAGCTACCTCTAGCAATCCACTGGTTCGCACGGACAGATTCAATAGCTGCCTACCTAGCTTACTCCCCTCCCACTCGCATTTCATGTTGCAATATGTAGTCCCCTTTTTGAGTGAAGGACCTGGGTAGGGGCGATCAACACAAAAACATCGTAGACAGAAGAAGTCTCCTTAGAAAACACACCACAGAAGACTAAGATGTTATACCATAGAGGAGAAGAGTATACCATCATGTTATGTAACTTGGAGCAAGTTTGGGTTTCTTTGCCATATAAAAAAGGATGGGTCTGTGAGGCATTAGGAATGCAGAAGCGGCAGTGCATCATACTTTGCGAGGCTTGTATTGACGGTACTTAGGCAATTAGAGCAAGAAGGTTTTCATGCTGGACGAGCAAGACCAAAAACTTTTCTAAAGGAACCGATGCAGCATATATCCCCTACCTCACAATATACCTGCTAATATGAGGTTCCTCTATAATGAAATTAGAAAGATTTTCTCTCTCGACTATATATCTTGTTGCCAATAATATGTTCACAATCGGCCCGTTCCGAGGAGATATTTGAAACTAGATTCCATGTTGACATATTTCAATAACATTCTTCCATTGGTAATTATAAGATAATCATTAGTTAATTTTCAGATTAAACTTTTCTAAAGGAACCGATGCAGATGCAAGGGTGTTTATCCTCCTGTTCAAAAAATGATTAAATTATTCTAATTTCCAAATGATAATAACTTAGGGCCATCGGTCCAGAGGTTCTTAAATTTCCCAAAAACAACTAGGTCGACTAGTAAACATCGCAGACATATGACTTACATGATATATTGTCATCGAAATTTATTAAGAAGGCTAACGATGGAGCAAAACGAGGCACGTCGCCGCACATAATGTGCCCAAGGCGGTACGGATCCTTCATGACCTAGGTTCTACTTATATATATATATATATATATATATATCTTGTAAACCATCGGCTGGGATAAGTTGTATCTGAAAAAATACCGGTGTTGTGTAAACACTTCCTGTATAGTAAAGTTTTGCTAGCTAGAGAGGGTTTTCCACATTATGATTTTCTATCCCCTGCAGGTGTTCTTTTTTGGTTCTTCGTTTTGATTGTCGACTTCATAACAATACGCACTGTTATAGATGGCTAGCGACAGATGGCTAGCGACGATACTACTCCCTCCGTTACGGTTTACAAGTCCTACGCGTATATCTAGGTTATCAATTTGACTTACATAATTTAAATTATATAGTATAAAAATTATATCATTGAAAAATACAAAGTCTAAAGTTTCGGTGCTATATTTTTTATAATTTATACCTCATACTAAGTTGCTCAATTTGGCAACATAAAACTACGCGCAGGACTTGTAAACCGAAACGGAGGGAGTAATTTGCATGGGAGCTCATTTTAAAGACTAATTAACTAAAGTGTTATATTTAGAAAAAAGTACCCACCGGAGATGCACTCTCTTCGTGTGCATTTACATAAATGATATCTGCACATGTAACAAATAATTGTGATAATAGTTATTTGTCGTGTATTGAGCATATTTTCTGCCCATGCACTAGTATGATATCCGAAATTTTTAAGGGTGTTGTAGTACAAAACCAGATGCCTGTTGTAAGGAGGGCACAATGCCTATACTTACAAGTGCATATATGGGGTGGAGCCTACCCACGATAACATCAAATAGGCCCACCTATCTTTACTACTCCCTCTGATCCATATTTGTTGCCACAAATTTATCTAGATACATGTGTATCTAGATGGATCTAAGTCTAATATGGGTCGGAGGGAGTATTAAATTGCTAGAGATAGGTGAGTGGTCCGTGTATGTTTGGTCCAACACCTTTTGCACTGTTTTACCCTCTCCCACCATAATCTTAAGTCTTATACTACCTCACCAAAGTGAGGGAGGCCACGGCCAAACCCGGGAGGCATCTACAACACCGCTTAATTGTGGAGGCCAGGAGTGGCCGAGAATGGCGGACTCGAGCAGGAGCTCGAGGTGGTCGACGGTGTGGCGTGGGTCTTGTAGAGGAGGTCGTGAACGTCGGGGAGAAGAGCAGCCAGGGGCGCTAGTGCGGCACCGGCAGACCCAAGAGGCACGGCTAGAGTTTCACGGGAGCTTGCGTGAGAAAGCATGGCGGTGTCGAGGCGTAGAGGAATAGAAGGGGAAGCCTGAGGCGAAGCTTGGTCAGCGAGCGGCCACGGCTGAGGCGGTCGGTGATGGCCAGAATGGTAGGCGGCGGCGTTGGCAGCGATGCAGTCGCGTCTGAGGGGGATGCAAAGTGTGTCGTTTGTGCGGTCTACGGTGTGCGAGAGAGAGAGGCCAGGGTGGAGGCTGGACCCCAATCCGACAACTGGGCCGGACTACTAGGCCAAATCAGACTGGTCCGGTTGGACCAAGTATGGTTTTAACTAACTGGACCACAACCCAACTAATTGCCAATATAAAATCATTTCTCCATTTAATAAACCCTATAAAATATTTCTAAACTAGAATAATGCATAGGAAATTCAAATAAAATCATAAAACTACATATAATATATCAAAATGTCACAAAAGTAATCTCTACGTAATAAAAATATAGATTCACTTATTTGAGTTAAATAAAATACAACCAAATATTAAGGCTACTTAAATCCTAAGTGAAATTTAAGAAAATAAGGAAAAAACCTAAAAATGAATAAAAATCATTTTTGAGTATGAAAATAAATCTAACATTTTATGAAAATACTAATCTAAATTTATACAAGTAAACCTTAAAGAAAGTATTTAAAGACATGTAATCCTTTGGGGATTTCTACAAAAATAACAATCCTTTTTAAAAATAAATAAAAATCATTTTTAAGATCTTGAATAAATATATTTTGCTAAAATAATACTAAATATATATTCCAAAGGTTTTTAAGATTTTAAAGTAATAAATCCTTATAATTTTATAAAATAACTATTTTCTAAATTCTTTAATAATATTTCTTAAGTATGAAATAATCACAATAAAACCTTAAATATTTTACATCTAAATACTAATTTCAAAACCATAACTTAAATCTACAATAAAACTTAAGTATACACTATTAACTTTACAAAACTCCTTTAAAACTTTAAATTTGATTTAAAGCAACAACACTTAAACGAACCTTATGCATCATTAACTTATATGAATGATGAATAATATTTACCTCTTAACCATGCTTAAAATGATTTTAAACCCTAACACATTAATGAGATCATCTAATTATGCTCCCATTAATGAGTTGCATGTCATTTCCATAATAGCAGATCACATCTAAACTCATCATTCACTTAATTTGAAAGTGAATGATCCCACACTCTTGATCATACCTACCATAACCCTAAAAACTTGATAATACTTTAGACACATCACACCTAAGTCTACTTTAGTTTTAAAGTTAACTTTTGTTCACAAAAATTACAAATGCATAATGTCTAAAGTATATTTATGTTTTAGTAGTTAACTTTGGTTTATTCCAATTAAGTCGTAAGGCATTTCAAATCCAATCTTATCGAACAAACACAGATGACATCAATCACATTCTACTGAACATACGAGATTGTTTCAACCTTGTCAAAGAAACCTTTTCTTCAAAAGTTATTAGTTTTTCCACTTCGAAGAACAATCTCATAATAAGTTCTTCCACTCTTAACAACTTAACACAATAACTTCCATCATAATTACCAGATAGTAATCCACCTCAATCTTAGAGTGTTATTATACCTCACTTGTATACTTTGCATGTTAAACTCTCAAATACTCTGAAGATATAATTACTTTTGAAGTGAACTATAAAACAATTTAATCTTAATAGTATCACCAAAATTTAACTCATTCATGATATTGGGGAATTATCTCGGGATTTTACAAAATTCATTACATTATTTATGCATAACTACATATTGCCCCTTTAAATGTTAGTCCTTATCAGACCAATGATGTTGTTTTCAGATGTTGGAACTTATATCGTTTTGAAGACCGTGATTGCAGAATCTTGTAATCACAAAAGACAAGTTCACACTTGCTCATGTCCTTTGATTATTTTCTATAAAGTATTTGCAAATCAAATGTTGTCATCACCTGCATTTCAAAAAGGCCAGAAAAACTATTTTCGATAATAATGTAAACTATTGGTTACTAATCATGGTGATCAGCTAATCTATTAAGTCTAGTAATTGGAATACCATTGTCTAGGAATATATTATCTAGGACTTAACAACCAATGTCTCTAGTGATTCTTGCACCGTATAATACATGTTAACCATGAGATTTGGAATGGGACGGAGAAGTCATCTGGATCTTCTTCCTCTCGTAGGTCAACGGATGACCAAGTTGTGGTTGTAACTCCTCTATGAGGGTTGTCCACATATGGGTGGGATCCATCAATGTCACACGGCTTCAGGTATCTATGAGGGTTGTACGCCTTAGGATGCCATTGGAAACAAGTTTTATCCTAGGCTTGACGTGCAATCCGTTGGACACTCGGGGTCACGGAGAACGACATCAAATGGCTTGGATCTTAGACTAGGCCGCACACCAAGGAAGTATGGACGAGAATGCAACTCAGATGTGCAAAAAAGCTAAGGTCTCTTATGGGTAAAGTAACGCACCTATTCCGGAAAGGAGCTGCGAACGCTGCAGGAAAGGAACTCCACAAAGTTCTAATCAACCTATGAAGGGTGACAGACATAGTTTTACAGAATAAAAGCAATCTTTGAAGAAATGCTTACGAGAACCTGCATAGCCTACGACCTTCTGTGTCTGTGGCTGTAATTAGTGCATCAAACACTCCTTTTTAGTGAACTTGCTTAGTACGCTCGTACTCACCCGTACCTTCTTAACCCGTGCTAGATTCTGAAGCCAATAAAGACGACGTCAATATCAACTTATGCTCAAGGGAATCGTCACCAAAAGCTCAACTTATTCAATGAAGTCAAGGAAGTCAACTTATACATCAACTAAAGTGAAAAACAAGTTGGTGATTAGATAGGAGTATAATATCTAGCCATAGAACCTACTTCTGTAGAACATTGCAATAGCAGCAATTGAAAGCCAGATAGTTTAGATACTAGGTGACATGGGTATACCCTACAGGTACTTGAGTTTGGTATATACGGTCTAAATACGTACAGGCCCACGGTGTCGCCAAGGCCCAGACGAAAGGACTCGAGTAAACTACGGACTCTCGATTGCTTGAAAGACAAGAAGAAGCTAAAGATAGAAAGTTTGAACCCTAACTTGTAACCGACTCGACCTGCTACCCAAGACCTAGCCTATCTATATAAAGGCTAGGAGGGGGCGGCGAAGAGGACACACGCAACCCTAGTTTCCACAACTCTCGCCAGATTGCATCTGCGCACCATTGTAACTTTCGACTCCTTTGATAACTCCACGAGCAGACAAGCAGGAGTAGGGACCTCTACGAGGCCTGAACCTGGGTAAATCCTTTGTCCCCTGTGTGCTTGTTTGCTAGCCGATAGATGTCTCCAGCACTCCCTCCTTCTCCAAAACCCAAGTCCATAACAATGGGCATTGATGAGTTAAACCCTCGTCAATTGGCGCCGTCTGTGGGAACTGGGAGTGCTGATGTTGCGGCTTCTTCGGCCCCATCAACTGCGATCTACAACTCCGCAAC
Organism: Avena eriantha; assembly: GCA_910589775.1. NCBI lineage: Eukaryota > Viridiplantae > Streptophyta > Magnoliopsida > Poales > Poaceae > Avena > Avena eriantha. Next base: position 421,369,851 of record OU342740.1, read on the forward strand.
AGCGGAGATTCGCCAGATCTTCGGCGCCTTCGACTTCACCGTCCACACGCCGGCCACCCGCCCAGCCTTCGAATCCATGGGCAACGGAATCAGCCTGGCGATTGGGAACTTCCGCTTCCAAGTTGGTCAGATGGGCACGCTTCGTATGCCTGATCAACTGACGACACCGGCAATTGCCCCGGCATCATGGTTCCCTCCATCAATCGGCACCCTCAGTGAGCTCAATGCTCCGGTGGTAGTCAGGAACACGATCAGCGACAGCAGTCGCGACTCCGATCTGAGCGATCTGGCCACAGAAGATGGAACCTACGGTTCTGAATCTGAAAGTTGTGGAATCAGCAGCTTCCCCAATCACTTCATGTGCGCCGTCATTAACGCAGGCGACACCTCCGCCAATCATGGCAACGGCGACAACGGCGGTAACGGCGCCAATGGGGGAGCAGTCGAACCTCCCAGTATAATCAATGAGCAAACCGGCGAACGCGTCGTAATCAAGATCAACGAGCAAGAGTGGGAGCGCTGCCGCGAGACCCTACGAGGTACATCGTTACCCCTCGGGTCCCTGCAGGAACTCTGGTCCCTGCAGGAACTACTGATGGTCTACCACTGGCTCCTAAAAGAGGAGTTCACACGCCAAAAACAAGCAATCGCGCAACTTGAGGCGCGTAAAAAGGCGGCGGACGAGTCGAGCCTTCATCGCGCTGGGCTCTCCTCCTACGGAGGATCCTCCTCACGAGGCAACGAGTACATCGCTAAGAAGAGGCAGTCGCGAATGGCTCACCTCACCGAACAAGAGCGCATAGACGCCGTGAAAGTCCTCGACTTCGGCTCTATGATAGTCGACACGAGAGGCAACGTGGTCCCTAGGACGCCGCAGGCCGTGGTGACAGCAGCCACCATGTACCTCCTCAACAACCAGCCACCGGCTGGATATCCCCGAACCGCCATGCACCGATCTACGATCACAGGTTTGAAGCTAATCGAGGCCGCCCTCGACAGGGAGCCGGTACCATACCCAAAAAAGGGAAAAGAGCTAGCAAAATGCTACTCCTCACCCTCATCCAGCGATGAGAGTCACGACCTGTCTCGACGCCGTCGTTCATGGCGACACGATCGCGACTACGATGCGCGCAACGACCTCACACAACGCAAGATCGACAAGTCAAGAGCACGACGTGCTCGGTCGATGGACTCGGAAGAGGAAGACGGGGAACTCTGCGGCGCCAGATGCTTCAGCGGATCCATTAGGCAGAAGCGAATGCCTAAGGGGTTTAAACTTCCGTCAGAAAATCCGAAGTTCGATGGTCTACAGGATCCTAAAATCTGGCTAGAGGATCACATCTCCTCCGTCAGGCTCCACGGAGGCAGTCGAAGTACTGCCATGCAATGCTTGCAGCTACAGCTACAGGGTGTCGCCCGAGCATGGCTCAATAGCCTCCCACGTGGATCCATTCGCAGTTGGGATGAGCTAGTCTACAGCTTCGTGCGCAACTTTAAAGGCACGTACAAACGGCCCGCATCAATCGAAGAACTGAGATGCTGCCAGCAAAGATCTGGCGAATCGCTGCGCTCATACATACGAAGGTGGTCCATCATCAAGAACTCCGCGGAAAACATCTCGGAAGACTGCGCGATTGATGCATTCAACGGTGGCGTTCGTCGTCTAGAGCTCAGGGAGGAGCTGGGCCGCTCAAAGCCCCAGACCATCGACCACCTGATGGAGATCGCAAATCGGTGGGCTCATGGAGAAGATTCGGTGAAGAACCGCGCTCACTACGACGAGGAGGCAGAACTCGAACGCAGACGCGACCGCCGAGGCAAACGCCGCATGCGCATCTACGACGACCGTGACGACGTCAACATGGTCGCAGCCAGCTACGCCGATAGACGCGACGACAACCGCAACAGCGGATACCGCAGCGGTGGATACCGCGACTCTAGGAAAACCATGCAAGTATGGCAACGCCGCACTCGTGATGAGGCACCCGCGACCTCCATCGAGGAAAAACTGTCCGGATCATGCATGGTACACTTCTACATCGACAAGCATGACGGCAAGAGAAAGTCCAGCCACCTCCTCAAGGACTGCCGCGAGTTCCTCAAACTACACGAGGGATTGGTTCGGATGAACCGCAACGCAGTCGAAAGAGGCTACGGGGCTGCTCCAGGCGCCGTAGCACATGGCGCACCGCCACCACCACCGGGGCCACCATCGAACGGAGCTGCTCCGGACCAACACCACGGAGGAGAACCGTACCCACGGGCCATGGGTACCATGATGATCCAAAAGGGGCGCCCCTCCAACAGGGTGCAGAAGGCCATCACTCGCCAAGTCAACTTGGCCACGCACTCACCACCATCCACCACTGAGTACCTCAGTGGCAGTGATTCATGCATCACCTTTGATAAAGGAGACCACCCACCTCAAGTACCTCGCCCAGGCCATTGCCCCCTCGTACTCGAGGCGCAAATTGGAGGCTTCGACATGAGTCGCGTCTTCATGGATGGCGGAAGCGGCATCAACCTCATATTCGCGAGTACCTTGCGAGCAATGAGGATCCCTCTAACTTGGATAGAGGCATCGGACACAACGTTCCACGGCATCGTCCCAGGGAAAGGCGTATACCCCCTAGGCAAAATCAACCTCGACGTCATATTTGGCACGCCAAGGAACTTCCGGCGCGAGCGCATCGATTTTGAGGTCATCGACTGGCCCTCACAATACCACTGCATCCTCGGACGCGTCGTGTTCGCTAGGTTCATGGCGGTACCCCACTACGCCTACCTGCAGATGAAAATGCCAGGTCCCAACGGCGTCATCATGATCAACGGAAGCTTTGAGCGATCTGACAGTTGCGACAAGGAATTCAACAGAATCTCCCAGTCCTTCAGCATGCAGGAGGAGCTCGCGTGATTGAAGGAAACGACCGACAACAGCCTGCCTCCCCCAAGCAGGCTAAGCTCACCCGATCTCTCCTTCGACTCATCTGTGCACACAAAGAAGGTGCAGGTCCACCCGACAGATCCCGCCAAAACGGCCCTCATCGCCAACAACTTGAGTCCCGCATAGGAACTCGCGCTCGTCGAATTCCTCCATGAGCACTGGGAAATTTTTGCCTGGTGTCCTGCGGATATGCCAGGAGTTCCCAGGGAATTCGCCGAGCACGCACTCAACGTCAACCCCGACGCAAGGCCAGTCAAGCAAACAATCAGGCGACTATCTGAGCCACGAGCGCAGGCAGTTGGCATGGAGATCAACAGACTCCTCGAGGCCAAATTCATACGCGAGATCAAGGAAAGCACTTGGCTTGCCAATACGGTGCTGGTGCCAAAAAAGGACACGAATATCCTACGGATGTGCCTGGAGTTCACTTCTTTAAATAAGCACTGCCCAAAAGATCACTTCCCGTTACCACGAATCGATCAAATCATCGACTCCACCGCTGGATGCGAGCGCCTCTGCTTCCTCGATGCCTACTCAGGCTATAACCAAATTCGAATGAAGGAGGAAGACCAGGAGAAGACCGCGTTTACAACGCCCTTCGGTGTGTTCTGCTACAACACAATGCCCTTCGGGCTAAAAAACGCGGGAGCCACCTACCAGCGATGCATGCAGGCTTGCCTCAAGGAGCAATTGGGTCGCAACATCCAAGTCTATGTCGACGACATAGTAATCAAGACCAAGGAGGAAGCCTCTCTAATCGATGACTTGTGCGAAACATTCGCCAACCTCGATCGTTACCGGATCAAGCTCAATCCGGACAAATGCGCCTTTGGCGTACCATCTGGGCAGCTGCTCGGGTATCTCATCTTCGCGAGAGGGATCGAGGAAAACCCGAAAAAGATAAAGGCCATACTGGCCATGGAGAAGCCAAAGAACATAAGAGGCGTCCAGCAACTAGCCGGACGAATCGCGGCCCTCAGTCGATTTATCAGTCGAATGGGGGAAAAGGCACTGCCCTTCTATCAGCTCCTCCGCAAAGCTGACAAATTCGAGTGGACCAAGGAAGCGCAAGAAGCATTCGAAGATCTCAAGCGCCTGTTATCCACCTCGCCAGTACTGGTGACTCCACGAGAAAGGGAGCCACTACTGCTATACATCTCCGCTACCAACCAAGTGGTTAGTACAGTGCTCGTCGTCGTCAGCGAGGTCCTCACGCCAACAAAACACTGGTACCCGCACTACTAGAAGCTGGCATACGGCGTCTTCATGACCGCCCGGCGACTGCGCCATTACTTCCAGGAACACCCAATCGTGGCAGTCAGCGACGCCCCATTGGGACATATCCTCAATAACCCCGACGCCACGGGACGAGTCGCACTTTGGGGAATCGAACTGTCTCCACGAGACATCACATACGAAAATCGCGACACAATCAAGTCGCAAGTCCTCCCTGACTTTCTCATGCATTGGATGGAAAACCAACTCCCGGGCAAGCCAGATATGTCCTACCACTGGACAATGCACTTCGATGGATCCAAGCGGAAAGACGGAGCAGGAGCAGGTGTCATATTGACGTCACCTCAAGGAGACAAGCTGAAATACATCCTGCGAATGCAGTTCATAGCCTCAAAACGAGGCTGAATACGAGGCCCTGTTGCACGGGATGAGGATGGCAAAAGCCTGCGGCGCAAAGAGGCTCATCATATATGGCGACTCCAAGCTTGTCGTCAACCAAACAATGCACGAGTGCAACGCACTCAATGACAACATGATCGCATACCGCGACCTCTACGATACACTCGAGGGAGACTTCGATGGTTGTGAGTTGCGACACGTAGGTCGCGAAAGCAACGAGGAGGCGGATGCACTCGCCAACATAGGCTCTACCTGTGCCCCCATACCACCTGGGGTATTTCTCGAGCGCATCCGCGTACGCTCCATCAAGCCAAAGGCCCCAGAGAAGAAAACAAGCGCAGCAACAGACTCGGGGGCTACGCCACCCAATGAGCCAATGGCACTCGAAAACTTAGAGCCAGACACAGGACTCGAAGGGCCAATGAGCGTCATGATAATCGAACAATCCTGGACGCAGCCGTACATTACATATCTCCTCAGCAAGCGCCTACCAGACGACCCGACAAACGCACGGCACATCGCGTGACGCTCTAAGGCATTCGCCATTATCAACGGCGAACTGTATAAACCCAGCATCACAGGCGTGTTACAACGATGCATCTCCCTGGCCGATGGAAGAGCAGTCCTCCTCGACATACACGAGGGGACTTGCGGACACCACGCCGGCAGTCGCGCCCTCGTTGCCAAAGCTCTACGGGCTGGATTTTACTGGCCCACGGTCATGCGTGATGCCAAGGACATAGTCCAAAAATGCAACGCTTGCCAACGATTCGCCGACAAGCCACACACACCAGGCGCAGAACTACGGCCTATTCCATTGGCCTGGCCCTTCGCCCAATGGGGTCTCGACATGGTTGGCAAACTCCCAAGGTCCTCGCAAGGAGGATACATCTACCTCTTGGTCGCAGTCGACAAATTCACCAAGTGGATTGAGGCCATGCCAGTAACTAAGCAATCAGGGCACAACGCAGTCAAGTTCTTCGAGTCCATCGTCTACCGCTTCGACGTGCCGCACAGCATCATCACGGACAACGGGACGAACTTCACATCCAAGGAGTTCCAAGAATTCTGCGAAAACCTAGGGATCAACATCAGTTATGCCTCAGTCGTGCATCCACAGACCAACGGTCAGGTGGAAAAAGCAAACGGGCTCGTCTGCAGCGGCATCAAGAAGCGACTCCTTCGACCACTCGAACAAGCCGCGGGTTGTTGGATAGATGAGCTCCAATCCGTACTCTGGAGCCTACGTACAACTCCAAACAGCGCCACAGGCTACACGCCATTCTTTATGGTGCACGGGGCAGAAGCAGTACTACCCGCCGAAGTAAGGTACAAGGCGCCGCGCATAGTCGCTTACAGCGAACAAGAGTCATCTCTTGCACTCGAAAACTCCGTCGACCTCCTCAACGAGGCGAGAGAAATCGCCGCAGAAAGATCCACGATCTACCAGCAGAACCTGCGCAACTACCACAGTAGAAGGCTTCGCCCCAGATCCTTCATCGAAGGTGACCTGGTCCTACGACTGAAGCAGCAGGGGTATCTCAAGCTCGAGTCCCCCTGGGAAGGACCATACTTGGTTACAGAAGTAATCCCAGGTGGCGCCTATCGCCTCCACGACCTAGAAACAGGAGTCGCATACTCCAACCCCTGGAACGTCGCACAACTGCGACGCTTCTACCCCTAGTTGTTTTTTACTTTTACATCGCAAATAAGGCTACCCAGCCAAGGCTACTTAGCCACACATTGTACCTCGTACTGTTCTCCAAATAAATAAAAGCTAAGTGCCCCAAAACTCTGTGTTTTTTCTTTTCACTTCTGTTACTATTATACTCGGGGGCTACGCCACCCTACACACATTTGTTCCTCGAACTAATAAACGCGACATCCTGAGTAGCTGGCACATCAATTGAACCCCTTAACGCAAACTCAACCCAGCGGCAACGCACCTGGCAGGTTGATAAAAGGGATGGCCAGGTTAACGAAAAGCACTCGCATAGTGCAACACACCTTACGCTTACAAAAGCTATTTGTATGCGTTCAACAATAAATTACATACAAATATATATATGAACTTTACAACACAGATACACTTATGTGCAGGATACAAATCTGGTTACTGCTGCAACAGAAGAACATTGATTTGCTCCTCGAAGAAGTCGACAATCTCCTCTGCTGGACGATCCACCGCTTGATAGTGTGGCACCATATTCCAAGCAGATCTGGCTGGCGGCGCTGGCAGACCGGAAGCTACGACGGCGACATCCAAGTCAGGCCTGTTCAATCGCACCATCAAGAGGGCAGCCTTGGCACCAGCCACCAACTGCTGCCTCACGCACTCGTGAACCTCGGACATATCTTGAAATTTGGCCAGGAGAGCCAACAGGCTAGACGGCATGTCATCCAACGGGAACATCGCCCGATAGATATTCTTCAAACATGATTGTGACTTCTTCAGGAAGAGCAGCATTCACGAAGCACGATCCAGCAGGGTCGCCAATGCAGTCGCACGATCATGATCCACCCACAAGTATCCACTCTCTTGGAGTTGCTCATGGGTGAGACCATGAAGGCGGATGGCAATCCTATCCCTCTCCTCCTACGGATGGCGTGCGCTAACAACTACACGAAGCGGCACCAGCATCATGAGTACAACGTACCACTGCGACTAACTACAAAGGAAAAGATGAGGATGAGCAAACTAACACTTAAACTAGTCGCCCAGCCACGTCACCTCGCCAAGCAGATACTGCTCGCGGGTGGCGCCTTTTTCTGCCTTTGACTTCCACACATCTGCGTTACCGCGGATCAGGGACAACTCACGCTCCAGCTGTTTCACGCGGTCACAAAGTCGCGACAGCAAAGACAGCTCATCTACCCTGGAGCGCGGCGGTGCCACTGTCTCACCATGAGATGATGAATCCTGGTTTCCTCTTACGGGACCACTCGATGTGCCCTACCACAGATCAAGACAGAAGCAAATAAGGCGACCAAACTAACACAAAGGAAGGGAGAGCAGATGCATTCAGGATAAGCATAAAAATATTCACAAGCACACTCGCCAGCAGGCATGTTCTTAGAGCAAAAGGACAATTCATCATCTATTACACAAGTTAACTACGGTGCAGCTGGCTTCTTCGACTTCGACGCCTTCGGAGGCTTCATCAAGTCCGTGGCAGTATCAGACGCCACTGACTTTCCGCCTTCCCCCGAAGCCGAAGCTTCCGCCACCTTCTTAGCGCGCTGGAGCTCCTCCGAATACTTGGCAACGGTATTAATCGAAGAATGGCCGTATTTGGCACAGGCAGTCCCAAAGGGAGCGAAAACTACCTGCTGACCATCCGCGCCAACAGGCATTGTCTTCGACACCGCAGAGGGATCTATCTCGACTCCGTGGGCCTGCACCATGGCGAGTGACATCGTTGCACGAGCCGCCCGGAGGGAGTTCTTGTAGGTAGAAGGCACACCCCCGGCGAGTGACTCCACCAGCTCGTCCATTTTATCGACCTGCTCCGCCTTTGGCATCAACTCCACCCGGAGGCGACTAAGGGCGACCTTGGCCTTGGACAATGTATTCTGGACGACGGCGCTTCGGTCCTCGACCGCGGATACCGCGCTGGCCAGAGCGTCATCACGACGAAGGGCCTGCGGGTCAAAACTCAAGTCGCCAGCATCTACACCAAAATACATGGATCAAATTTCTAGTGCCACCGACAAAACTCTAGAAGCAGAGAAAAGCATCAATAAAAAATCCACTAGTAAAGGTACCTGAGAGGGCTGTAGCATCCCAATTGTCTAACAATTGTAATGCTACTTGTCCTAGTAAGATATTGGCTACATCATATATATTATTGTTGCATCTTAATGATATCATGCTCATGTCATCATGCCACCTTGCATTTGAGCATCATATAAAACACTCTGTCTTTTGGTTTTCCTCTCATATGCATTATTAATTGTATTTGCCTCTTGATATTGTATTTGGTTATTAATATATTGTTCAATGCCCAAGTTGAGTTGGGGGCATATCTTTTATTTCCATTCCACTCCCTTTCTCTTCCACCACCTAATAATTCCACCATCCCCTTTAACAATGAGCTTGCAAATCTTTTCCTTTGATATTTTAATTCTAGCTCATGTAGTTTGGGGTGGATTAAATCCTCTAAATTCTTGTGCTTGGATTATCTCCACTTCTTGGATATGCATTGTAACTACCTCGGTGAATTACGCTCTTAGTTAATGCCTGGATGAACGAAAGTGGTTAAAATAGTACGGTGGGGCCCAGGGCCACTCACGGTAGACCTTTCAGCCATCCTAACCACTTTCAGACAACGGGTCAAGAACGAGTGGCGTAATCGGCAGGCGAAGGGATCAACTACATACACAAATGAGTATGTATGCAAGCCACATACAACAGTCCTCAGAGCCATTCCATTTAAAAGAAATAGAAATATAGCAACGCCATACGGCAAGATCCAAATGTCCTAGATAGATATAATAATTTAGGATAGCTCCTCATACATCACACATCAGAGTATCAGGCGGAAGCGGAAAACAAGATCCGAGTACGGATAAGAAGCAAATTGGCATAAGATGCCCCATAAATAAACACATCCCACCCACAGATCACACGGATCCCTGTTCCCGGAATCTCTACACCGAATGATCGTTGCCAACATCATCTGTCTCTTCCATCCAGTATCCGTCTTGCGGGTACACCTGTTCATCTGAATCAAACAATTTATCGTGTGAGACCCTAGGGGTACTCAGCAAGTCTTTATGCCGCTAAAGGGGACACAACCTGGGATGACGCAATTGCAGCAAAAGATAATACCTAACAATTCTACAGATACTCGCTAACCTTCCGCCTAACCAATGATAGACGGAAGTCCGTGAATTAAGAACAACAGTTATAACAGTATCATTAACAGATCCATCAGTGCTTTTGCGCATTTAGTGGTATTTTAATGCCGAAATTGCGGAAAAATTTTCTTTGTTAGTTTGTATACCACACTCCTTGTTCAGTCGTGTGTGTTATGCTTAATATCTTCTAGTTGCCTTGAACTTTGTTGATATTTTAATATCATCTCAGTGAATTGCATTCTTTAATCTTGATTAATTCCATTTGGTACTATTTTGGATTATTATCATTCTCCATTATAGTACTGACTTGTGTTTTATATCAATCACAGGATGGCACCACCACGCCGTTCTGAGGAGGATATACCACCTGAACTTGGGGCCGCTTTGGCAAGTATTGCAAATGCTTTGGGCACTATGCAGCAGAACCAGCTGCGCTTCGAGGAAAGTGTGAGGAGGAATGAGTTTGCTCCGCTACCTCCACCTCCCAAGCGAGGAGACATCAAGAGTTTTCTCAAGTTCAACCCACGCCAATTTGAGGTGTCTGATCAGCCACTTGATGCGGATGATTGGCTTCGTGAAGTGTCAAGGTTGCTGATGACTGCGGATGTTCCCGAGCAAGAATGGGTCAAGTGTGCTACTCACCTTCTGAAGGGAGATGTAGCTCTCTGGTGGGAAAATTATCTCAAGGCAGATCTTTCTGGTTTTCAGCCTACTTGGGAGCGGTTCACTGCTGCTTTCAAAGAGCAATATCTGTCAGAAATTGTCATGGAAAGGATGAAGGAAGTGTTTCTCAACCTCAAGCAGGGCACTGACAATGTCAACACCTACATCAGGAACTTCATGAACCTTTCTCGTTATGGTGGCGATGAGATCTCTGATGACAAGAAGAAAAGAGGTTTCGGCAAGGCCTTAATGCTTCCATCAAATATGCAATCACTCATGCAAGGCCGGCATCTTTTCTGGAACTTCAACACACAGCTCTGCAGGAAGAAGCAAGTAGGCAAGTGTTTGAGGAGTCAAAGAAACACAGCCATGATACAGCAAGCTCTTCTGCTATGACAGCTCCTTCTAAGCGTCGTGTCTGGGTTCCTAACACCCCACCGTCGATCCCTGCTCCACCAAGACCTTCAAGCTACGCACCAAGGCCACCAAACTCCTTCACTGCGGCTCCCAGGGGCTACAACCACAACTACCCTGGAGCGCCTGGCGGAGTCCCTGGCTACGTTGCTCCACGTCCACCTGGTGCTTGCTATACTTGTGGAAACACTGGGCATCAGCACTGGAATTGTCCAATGAACAACAAAGCTCTTCCACCACCACCTCCAAGACCTGCGGCAAGTGCTCCTATGATTCGTGCACCTCCACCTCGGGCTCTCAACATCAACACTAAGCCGGGGTCTACGGTTGCTCGTGCCAACTGTGTCAACGCCGCTCAAGCTGAGCATGCACCTGGAGTTGTCATGGGTATGCTTCCTGTTAACTCAGTTCCTGCACGAGTTTTGTTTGATTCTGGTGCTTCGCATTCTTTTGTTTCTCACAAGTTTGCTCATGAGCAAGATCTGGCTATGGTTCCTTTATTACACCGTCTTGTGGTACAATCTCCTGGGTCAAACATGAGGGCTGCTCATATCAGCCATGGCAATCAAATTGAGATTGGTGGCTCTTCGTTTCCGGCTTCCTTAATTATTCTGGGCAATTCTGATATTGATGTTATCTTGGGCATGGATTGGTTCACAGCAAATGAAGCTGTGATTGATTGTGCTGAACGTTCGGTTTCTCTGAAAATTCCTGAAGGCCATATAGTCTATTCTCCAAGTCTGACTCCAGCAATTCAGCTTTATTCTTTGGCGGCTCTGAATGATGATGCTATGGAAGGTATTCAGAGTGTTCCTGTAGTTTGTGAGTTTCCAGATGTCTTTCCTGAAGAGTTGCCAGGTATGCCTCCGGATCGTTAGGTTGAGTTTGTCATTGAACTTGAACCTGGTACCGCTCCTATTTCCAAGCGGCCTTATAAAATGGGTCCTGCTGAGTTGGTGGAACTTAAGCGTCAGTTGGATGAACAAGAGAAGTTGGGTTTCATTCAGCACAGTACTTCTTCTTGGGGTAGTCCAACCATCTTTGTGAAGAAGCGAGACAAAGACTGATAGACTTTGTGTTGACTACCGGGCACTCAATGCTAAAACAATCAAGAATAAATATCCCCTTCCGCGGATTAATGATCTCTTCGATCAGCTAGCTGGAGCTGTGGTATTCTCTAAGCTTGATTTGAGAAGTGGTTACCATCAAATCCAGATCCGCAAGGAAGATGTTCCCAAAACAGCTTTCACCACCCGCTATGGCCTGTATGAGTACACAGTCATGTCTTTCGGTCTCACCAATGCACCTGCCACCTTCTCGAGGCTTATGAACTCGGTTTTCATGGAGTATCTTGATAAGTTCGTCGTGGTCTATCTGGATGACATTCTAGTCTATTCTAAGTCTAAGGAAGAACATGAAGAACACCTTTGGTGTGTCCTAAACAAGCTTCGTGAGAACCGCCTGTATGCAAAGTTCTCCAAGTGTGAGTTTTGGCTGCCTCAAGTCACCTACCTTGGTCACGTCATCTCTGCCAAGGGCATCGCCGTCAACCCAGAAACTATTAAGACAATTATGGACTGGCTTCCACCCATAAATGTCAAAGAAGTCTGGAGTTTCCTTGGTTTGGCCAGTTACTGTCGTCGCTTCGTTCAAAACTTCTCAAAGATTGCGAAGCCTCTTACCGATCTCCTCAAGAAAGGCAAGAAATATCTTTGGACTCCTGCATGTCAAGCAAGCTTTGAAACACTCAAAGAGAAGCTCACTTCCACACCAGTCTTAGTTCCTCCAGATACATCAAAGCCTTTCCAGATTTTCTGTGATGCTTTGTTGCAAGGATTGGGTGCGGTCCTTATGCAAGAAAAACAAGTTGTTGCTTATGCCTCTCGACAGTTGAAGACGCATGAGATCAACTATCCTACACATGACCTCGAACTCGCAGCAGTTTTCTTTGCTTTGAAAGTATGGAGGCATTACTTGCTTGGCAACGGTTGTGAGATCTTTTCTGATCACAAGAGTCTGAAGTATATCTTCACACAGCCTGATCTCAACCTTCGTCAGAGGAGGTGGATTGAAACAATCAATGATTTTGATTTGACCATCAACTACACCCCGGGCAAAGCCAATGTCATGGCAGATGCTCTCAGCCGAAAAGCTTATGTCAACAACCTCATGGTGGAAGAACAACAGCCTCTCTTGTGCGAGGAATTCCGCAAGCTCAACCTTGAAATTGTGGATCAAGGTTATCTTCTGAACCTTCTAGCAACACCTATCTTGGAAGAAAAGGTCCGTTCCATTCAGCTTGGGGATCCTTACACTAAAAAGATCATCTCCAACATTCAGCTTCCGAAGTATGAGTCTTTCCACGTAGATGACCAAGGCACTCTTTTCTTTGAACACCGGATGTTTGTTCCGAACTACCCGGGTTTAAGAGAGCAAGTTCTCAAGGAGGCGCATGATTCTGTTCTTTCTATCCACCCTGGAAGCACTAAGATGTACATGGACTTGAAAACACAATATTGGTGGCCTGGTTTGAAACGATATTGTGCCAAGTATGTCTCAGAGTGCGATGTTTGTCGCAGAGTTAAAGCTGTTCATCAGAAACCTTCCGGTCTTCTACAGCCATTGAAGCCTCCGGAATGGAAATGGGAGAAAGTAGAGATGGACTTCATCACTGGTTTTCCAAGGTCGCAGAAAGGCAACAATGCAATCTTTGTTGTCATTGACAGGCTTTCCAAAGTAGCTCACTTCTTTCCAGTAAAGGAAACAATTTCTGCAATTCAGTTGGCTGAGCTCTACATCAACAGAATTCTCTCTGTATGGAGTTCCTCTTGAGATCAGTTCAGACCGTGGAAGGATCTTCACTTCCAAGTTCTGGGGAAGTTTCCAAAATGCTTTGGGAACAAAGTTAAACTTCAGCACAGCTTACCACCCTCAGTCGCAAGGACAAGTCGAAAGGATCAATCAGATTCTGGAAGATATGCTCCGTGCTTGCGTTATCTCTTTCGGCATGAAGTGGGAAGAATGTCTTCCTTATGCTGAATTATCTTACAACAAAAGCTTCCAGAAAAGTCTAAAGATGGCACCATTTGAGGCTCTCTATGGTCGCAAATGCAAAACTCCGATTGGTTGGTCGGGCGCAGGTGAAAGAATATTGTTTGGCCCCGACATTGTAACTCAAGCGGAGGAGAAAGTTCACATCATTCTTGAAAATCTGAAGATTGCTCAAAGTCGTCAGAAGAGCAATTATGATAGGAAACACATGGACATGGAGTATGTCCCTGGTGATCTCGTTTACCTTCGTGTCACTCCCATGAGAGGCACGCACCGCTTTGGTATCAAAGGAAAGCTGGCTCCTAGATACATCGGTCCCTTCAAAATACGTGGAAGAAGAGGAGAAGTTGCTTATGCTCTTGAGCTCCCTGAACAACTCAAAGTCCATGATGTTTTTCACATCTCTCAACTCAAGAAGTGCTTCAAGGATCCCTACAGGACCGTGGACCATGAACTCATTAATCTCCAAGAAGATCTGTCTTATCAAGAACACCCCACAAAAATCCTTGAAGTCGTAGAAAGAAGGACTCGCAACAAGTCGATCAAGTTCTGCAAGGTGCAGTGGTCGCACCATTCCGTTGATGAAGCAACCTGGGAACGTGAAGATGAACTCCGTGCCAAGTATCCTTCCCTCTTTGAGTCTTCTTCTTCCTAGAATCTCGGGGCGAGATTCCTGTTTAGTGGGGGAGAGTTGTAGCATCCCAATTGTCTAACAATTGTAATGCTACTTGTCCTAGTAAGATATTGGCTACTTCATATATATTATTGTTGCATCTTAATGATATCATGCTCATGTCATCATGCCACCTTCCATTTGAGCATCATATAAAACACTCTGTCTTTTGGTTTTCCTCTCATATGCATTATTAATTGTATTTGCCTCTTGATATTGTATTTGGTTATTAATATATTGTTCAATGCCCAAGTTGAGTTGGGGGCATATCTTTTATTTCCATTCCACTCCCTTTCTCTTCCACCACCTTATAATGCCACCATCCCCTTTAACAATGAGCTTGCAAATCTTTTCCTTTGATATTTTAATTCTAGCTCATGTAGTTTGGGGTGGATTAAATCCTCTAAATTCTTGTGCTTGGATTATCTCCACTTCTTGGATATGCATAAGAATAATGCCATAATATTAATATTGTTTTCACAAAATAAATCATGGCATTATTATTTTGCATGGGCCATGCAAAAGTACCACCACCTTTAGCCATTTGGCTTTCTTTTGGTTCTAGGGATTCTTGTCTTGTGTATCATCACCATCTGTTTTCTCTCATCAACATTTATCATTTTAATCATCTACATTCATGTTTATATGAAGGATTCCTCCCATAATCCTTTCTTTCTTTTTTTCATGATTATTTTTCCTCCACCTCATCTTAGCCTAATCCAAGCCTTTTCCCTCACCCCCTAGCTAGCCCTGTTCCATTTTTCCAATATGCAAAAACTCCCAAAAAGATGAATTCTTGGGCTGGTTTAAATCTGAAACAAATCAAAAATATAAATCAAATCAGATGTTAAAACAAAAAGAAAGAAATAAAAAAAGGGATAGAACCTTACCTGCGGCGTAGCCCGCAGCCCACCAGTGGCCTCGCCCATCGCGGCCCATCTCTCGGCCCACCTCCCCAACCCGTACCGATTCGTTGTCCTGTTCCTCTTCTCCCCCGCCTAATGCCGTCGCCCCCTCTCTCTCAGTAGCAAACGGAAGCAGCGGCGGGGAGCAGGTGGCCGTCCCCCCCCCACCGTCTGCCGCGTCAGCTACGCCTCCCGCACGCCAGCCTCCTCCTTATCCTCGCACCGAGCCGCTTCCTCCCTAACCCTAGCTGCCTGCCCGTCCCTCTCTTCTCTCCTCCCTGCTGCCGCCAGTCCGAGGGCCCGTCGCCGTTGCCGTCCTCGCCGGTGACCGGGAACACGCCGGGAAGCGCCGCCGCAGTCCGTGTCGACGATCCTGCCCGCTGGAAGACCCCAGGATCGCCCGCATCCGCCCACGACCGAGCGCCGCCTGCAGCACCGCCGCGTCCTCGCCGTCCCCTCTGCTCCGACCACCTCCTGCCTCGAGTCCTGTGTGGATCGATCGAGGTGAGCTTCCCCTCGTTCCCTCCTGCTTTCCCCTCTTCTCGTGCCTAGCGCCGCCCCTAATTGACCCTCGCCAGCGAGCCGCCCCGCCGACGCGCAGTCCCCGCCTGGATTCCCCTCTGTTCCCCGGCGTGCCCCGGCTAGCACAACCCGCCTCCGCTGACCCTCCCTAAATGAAACCCGTAGCCGAGACATTCCGCTGCAAGTTCCGTTTTGGAGGCCAGAGCTCTCTCGCCGCGCACACGACGCCACCTTCGCCGGAAGTCCGCGCCGTCTTCAGGCGTCGTCGAGATTCAGAGAAGACAGCGTCAGTTCAGACCGCGCTCGTGCGACCATTTTGCAAAAAAGGACCCCCGCGCTATTTGGCGATCACGCCCAGGTCCCCAGTAGCCCTAGTGTCCCCACCTGTCAGCCGCCTGGCAATTTGCAGAAAACCCCCCTGCAAACCCGGTTCTCAACCCGCGCTCCGTCCTTGCTGCGCGACGGGCTACTCCCACGTCCCTCGCTGACTCGTGGGGCTAGCTTCGCCGTCGGGCCCGCTTGTCAGTGGCTGGGCTAGCCTCCGCCGGTGCAAAACGTTTTCTCGCATGCGCGTAGCCCTAGTCTGTTGTGTCCCCACCCGTCAGCGTCTAGGCTAGAATTACCTGCGGTGTAATACGCATTTCCCTTTGTCTGTTTTAACTAAATCTTTTTCAAATTGATTTAAATTCATATTCTTCTCAGATTCAAATAATTTTTAAAATACAAATCCAAATAATACATATAATATATGTTTTGGAATCAGAAAAATGTGAGGAATTCAAATATGCCCTTCAAAATATATTTTGAACACTTTAAAATTTCGAGATGATTAAAATTACAATAAGATGCCCTTTTCCTTATTTAATTAATAACTTTTGTTTTATAACTCCAAATTTGGCAAATAATATGTCTAAATCTATCAGCACGACGAGCCCGTTCTATATATGCAGTCCTTGTTCTGAATTGAAGCATGCATCATGTTGTCATTAAAAATCTGAACTGTTTATGACAATAAAACTTGGTCAAATAAATAATAAAGTGCTTTATTTCTTGTATCCACCCCTCACCTTTGCCATGCTACTTTAATGCCATCTAATTGTGCATCATTCATCATGGCACGCTTGGTTGCTTGTTGCATTTCAATTCATATGCTGGTGCACTTTATTTATGTTGGCCCTTGTTTGTTTGGTTCTTCTTCGAATAGACGCCCAACAGGAGAATTACCAGGAATCCCAGGAGTATTACCCAGATCCATCTCTCGCTTCAACTGAGCTGCCAGGCAAGAACTACCACATGCTTGCATACATACAGTACCTATTGCCTCTATCTTATTCTTGCATCATTGAGTCGCGATTGCATTAAATTGAAACCCAAGTACTGCATAGCCTTTACTTTTAAACCACACCAAGCTTGTTCCGGTCCCATGAGCAATTACTACAGGAGTTGTTTGAGCCATGCGAGTCGTAGAAAAGCATGAGTAGGGTATGTGAGTGTCTGCTGGATAATGAGGTACCTAAACAACATAACCTGAGTAGTAATGGGATAACTAATGAAAGGGGCACCGGTGAGCAATATCTGCTATTTGGTTTTTCATGCTCACTTGTGTCCCGTAGGACCCCGAGTACTTGATTCCTGTTCCTTGACTATTCGCACTGTCCACATCCGGGAGGCCTTATGGACCCCCCTGAGCCAGAGCTTGATTCATTCTTATTTCTTGGGGCCACAATTAGTTTGGGGCTTTATTACTATTCTGTACTTATGCCATGTTACTGCTTTATTTAAGATTGTGCGAGGAGCACCTGTACTGTTTTGGATCGTGACACGTTTTCGCTGTATCGACAAGCCCAGTCACATTTTCGAGTTCCCAGTCGTTACCGCCGTCCACACAAACCTTGGGTCCGTCTCGGAGCCGGCCAACTTCGTTACGGGTAGCTTAATGGGGTGGCCCCCTGAAATATTTCTGAATCCTGTGATTGCTTTGTCGTGAATGCCTCGTTGGGTTTTGATTTGGTTTTTCCGAGGTTGATCGAGTGTGTGTTGCTATTCGTGCACCCCTACAGGGTAAATCTTTCTGAAAGCCATGTCCGCGGTTATGGACGACTTGGAGCACAGTTTCTCGATCATAGACAAGTATAACTAAAGTACCGCTTTTAATTTGACTAAGTACTTGACTAGTAACAGTGCAATACTCATGGAATGGTTAATAAAACTGCCTACGGATGATGGGGGTTGTTCGTCCGCTTCCTCGTTGGTAAGCGAGGAGGAGGATGGATCTGTTAATTATACTGTTATAACTGTTGTTCTTAATTCACGGACTTCCATCTATCATTGGTTAGGCGGAAGGTTAGCGAGTATCTGTAGAATTGTTAGGTATTATCTTTTGCTGCAATTGCGTCATCCCAGGTTGTGTCCCCTTTAGCGGCATAAAGACTTGCTGAGTACCCCTAGGGTCTCACACGATAAATTGTTTGATTCAGATGAACAGGTGTACCCGCAAGACGGATACTAGATGGAAGAGACAGATAACGTTGGCAACAATCATTCGGTGTAGAGATTCCGGGAACGGGGATCCGTGTGATCTGTGGGCGGGATGTGTTTATTTATGGGGCATCTTATGCCAATTTGCTTCTTATCCGTACTCGGATCTTGTTTTCCGCTTCCGCCTGATACTCTGATGTGTGATGTATGAGGAGCTATCCTAAATTATTATATCTATCTAGGACATTTGGATCTTGCCGTATGGCGTTGTTATATTTCTATTTCTTTTAGATGGAATGGCTCTGAGGACTGTTGTATGCGGCTTGCATACATACTCATTTGTGTATGTAGTTGATCCCTTCGCCTGCCGATTACGCCGCTCGTTCTTGTCCCGTTGTCTGAAAGTGGTTAGGACGGCCGAAAGGTCTACCGTGAGTGGCCCTAGGCCCCACCGTACTATTTTAACCACTTTCGTTCATCCAGGCATTAACTAAGAGCGTAATTCACCGAGGTAGTTACAAGGGCCTTGGCGACTGAGAATAGTTGCTCCTCGAACAACTTCTCCCTGGCCGCAAAAGAGGCGCGCAGATCCTCTTCGCGCTTCCGGGCATCATCATGAGCCGCGATTGCCTCACCGCGCCCCTTCACAGCTGCGGCCAATGTCTTCTCCAATGATGCGACATTGCACAGTAGGGCGTTATGCTCAGCTACATGGTAGTCAAATAATGGGCTATCAGCCGAACATACCAAAACAGAGTGAAGATGAAAGGAACAAGCGTGGAAGCACTCACTTTCGACCACGCGGTGACGCGTCTCCAGCATCGCATGCTGACGACCCATCGCCATCACCTGCTCCGCCACTCGCGCGGCCTCCTTTACAAGGAGCTGTTGCACCAAGCAAGGAATCAGAGAGGGAAACAGAAGGCGTTGACTGCCAAAATACAAAAGAAGGAAAGATATACTCACATGGTCCTCTAGCGACTCCGAAGAAGTCTGTTGAGCCGTCATCCGAGCAACTATTCGATGCTCCCCTCCGTGAGGAGAGCTCGAAGAATTGTGCCCGGAGTGGGCCGCCGCCGGAAGAGAAGGAGCACGCTCGACCTCTACCTTGGCCCTTGAGGTCGCGACTCCTGATTCCTTCAAAAACTCAATGTCGCCAGAAGATGACGACGCCTCTTGACTACAAGACCAAATTCGCACTAAGAAAAGGCAAAACTCTAGGACAAAGCCAACAAATAGAAAACAGAAAAGAATGAATGACCTCATAAACTTACCAGTCAAACTTGTCAAGATCAAACGTGGCCTCCGCTGACTCCGACGAAGACTCCTTGGGCAATCGCATCTTCTTGCGAGAAGACGGTGCTATAGACCTCATAGGAACGACGGGAATTGGTGACTCCGCGCCAGCAACTGTGCCTTCTAGAGTTGAAGGAGTCGACGCATCGGAGTCCTCGCTGCGCGAACGCTTGCGAGTATCCGGGCTCCCGGACTCGGGGGCTTCCTCTTCCACATCAGAAGGGATGGTCGACTCAGACTCATCTTCTTCAAAAGCTTCGCGAGGAATAATGCCCTCAGGAAGAGGAGGCATGCAAGGCGACACCACCCATTCCTGCATACAAACAGCAAAAAGGAGCAAGTAAGCAATAGAAAAGCAATCGCGAACATAAGCTACTGCGTAGCACGACTATACCTCGGGAGGAGGATTCAAAGCATCAAAGGGAGGAACGACTGGTTCATTCGGAAGCACATCCTTGAAGGTGTACTTCGTGACCAATCGCACCCTCTTATCTACCTCACTTGCGGACATGCCATCGGCAGACACACGAGTGACATCATCAGCACCACCCCATTGAAACATGGGATGGACTCTAGCTTGGAGAGACTGGACACGACGACGCAGCCAAGTCCTGACAAGGGCGCAGCCTCCCTCCTCTGCGCCTATGCGACTCTCGAGGTCACAGACGCGTTGATATAGCACGTCTGTCTTCGCGAGTTCGGAGGGCATGATCACGTTCTTCCAAGAACGCATCTTCTTGCAGGGAGTCGCGGGATCGAAAGGCGCGAGTCCAAAATGCTCGTCCTTGGCCTTTTGGTCGCGAACATAAAACCATCTGTCCCTCCATCCCTGGACGGACTTGGCGAGCTTGATGTTGAAGTAGGTGGCGAATGGGTCGTCATGGATTCCACAACCACCTACGTCATAAACTAAAGAGCCAGATGCGGACTGATGCTTTAGCTTGAATAAACGTTTGAAAAGGCCAAAGTGCGGCTCGATTCCAAGCCAGCACTCGCAGAGGGTGATAAAACAAGAGATGTGAAGAATCGAATTTGGGGATAGCTAATGGAGCTGGATCCCGTAGAAGCAGAGGAGACCCCTAAGAAAGGGGTGGATAGGCAAAGAAAGGCCACGAATGATGAAAGCAAGAAACATCACTCGAAAACCAGCGGGAGGCACAGGAATGGTCTCACCGCTGGGGACGCGTGCGTCGGCGACTGCTGCAGAAATAACTCCGTCTTGGCGAAGAAGACGGAGATCGGACGCCTTGATGATTGAGGGGCGCCAAGCGCCATTGGTCACGCGGGTGCCCGTGACCTTCTTTTTTCCGCCGGCGGCGGTACTGGTGCCCGCAGCAGCGGAGCCACCCTTCTTCTTCGCCGCAGCAGCGGTGGCGGCAGATTCGGCGGCATCGCCTCCTTTCTTCTTTCCCATTGCGCGGCGACGACGAGAACGCAGAAAATAACTTGGAAATGAGCGGAGATGGTCCAGAGCTGAGGAGGAGATGAGCGCAGGAGAAAAGCAGAGGAGCAGCGGCAATGGCGATGGCAGCGAGGAAGAAAAGGGCGCAGATGGAAATTTACCGCCGTAGCATTGCTACTTAACCCCTAAGAGATGCAATCCAACGGCTCACAAAAACCCTATTGGACGCGTGGCACATATCGCGCTCGACACGTGGGGAAGAGGAAGCGCGAACCGTCAATCCACTGCACGGAAATCGAGGAGGCATAGTTAATAATAAGATTACGCACGCCCAATCAAATCAAAGTCAGAAAGTGGGACCCACTGCTCGTCACGTCCCATCAAAGCCGCTCACGCGGGCAACTGAGGTCATGCAAGCGTCAGCACTGACGTTATCAATGGCTACTTAGCGGAAAACTTCGACTACTTTAGTCCTTGCTAGAGTTTTCGACTCCACCAAGAACTCGGGGGCTACTCCCATAGGGAGCGCTGGCCGCGCACCCTATGATTTTCTTTTCTTATTGCAGGGATACAGGCAATCACAATCAAACCCAACCACTCGAAAAACGATTCGACTATGGACGTGGGTTACTCCCATAGGGAGCGCTGGAAACAATTTCGACTGAAACAAGCAAGCAAAAGACGACAGCAGTCGCAACCCAAGTTTTCGACTCAAACAAACAAAAAAATGACAGCAGTCGCAAAATTTCTTTAGTCCCTGCCTGAGTCTTCGACTCAACCAGGCACTCGGGGGCTACTCCCATAGGGAGCGCTGGTCGCGCACCCTATGATTATTTGCACGAAAACTGTGCGTTGATTACATCAGCACTCGCAGATCATGGCGACACCGCCTCATAATTTTCCCTACAAAGAGATTACGTCTCCTAGGTTGCCCGAATCATCTCCGCGATGATAAAATTCGGATGCCGCGCTTACATCGTGAAGGTAAGACCTGAATAAAGGCTTGGCAACGCATTTAACTGTGCACTACTAGAAACATATCCGTGCCTACAGGCACGATGAACATGCCTTGACGGACGCGTCAAGTGCTCACACCCATATAACTGGAATTCGACTCCTGTAAGACCTCCGCGACCTGAGTCGAATTACGCCAGCACTTTTCCAGATTCGAGACCGGGGACTCGAGTTCGAGTAGATTGCGTTGTTTCACCCTAAGGTGGTTAACTGATACCGATACTTCGGTTACATCAGGCACGCATATCAAGAAATCCATATGACATAAATGAAAGCAGTCGAAAAATGTACTCATTCAGGCACTCGAAAACTTCAAAAAGTACCAAGTCGAGTCTGCGATTCCACTGGATACTCGGGGGCTACTGACATGGGTATACCCTACAGGTACTCGAGTTTGGTATATACGGTCTAAATACGTACAGGCCCACGGTGTCGCCAAGGCCCAGACGAAAGGACTCGAGTAAACTACGGACTCTCGATTGCTTGAGAGACAAGAAGAAGCTAAAGATAGAAAGTTTGAACCCTAACTTGTAACCGACTCGACCTGCTACCCGAGACCTAGCCTATCTATATAAAGGCTAGGAGGGGGCGGCGAAGAGGACACACCCATATTGCATCTGCGCACCATTGTAACTTTCGACTCCTTTGATAATTCCACGAGCAGACAAGCAGGAGTAAGGACCTCTACGAGGCCTGAACCTGGGTAAATCCTTTGTCCCATGTGTGCTTGTTTGCTAGCCGATAGATGTCTCCAGCACTCCCTCCTTCTCCAAAACCCAAGTCCATAACAATGGGCATTGATGAGTTAAACCCTCTTCACTAGGCTTATTAGCAAGATAGTTTGGAGTTGTTATTCTGGTTCCTCTTTGTAAAACGTTTCTTTCTTCCTCTTTAATCTAGAGTGTTCTCTGGATCTTTTATAAAGAGTCGAGCTGTAATCTATATTCATGTCTTAAACATGCTATGTTTCTGTTGTACCACTCTGAGGGATGTAATACTGGTGGAACAGTGTTTCGTTGGTGTTTTGTCAATGACTATAGTGTACTACATCATGCAGTGGTATGCTGGGTCATCGCACCCCCTCCCTCCAACTTAGTGAAACTTTGCCACTTTAAATGAGGGGTCGTTGGTGTCGTGTTTCCCTAGAGCCCCTAAAATCTATGGACTGACCCTACGTGCGGGGATGCAGACACATAGTGGAGTCCAATGAGTACTCGAATGTGGTGAGGTCTTTCTTTACAAAGAAGCCGATGAGCAGCGCATGCGGTGGTTTTCTATCGTAGGATACTATCAGCAATACCCAATAGTTTTATGTCGGTTCTTCCTAGAATGGTAATTAAATCCTGCATCTTAAGCCTTGTAGTGCCCATGGGTAGGCCCATATGTGTGAAAGGTAAAGATTCTACATTGCATCCAAAAAAATAGAAGGTAGTTCTTGAGCCCTTTCAGAGGGGACATTAATAGTAACAACATTGAAGATTTAACCACATTGATTTATGCTAGCTAAGGTATTGATGAGTGTAACGACATTGATATGAATTATAGATAAATCTTTATTCATTATGGATTCTATCTTACTCCCACCGTCCCTGTGCATAAGCCCCCCTTGTTTATCGAGTCAAATTTTGACCATTATTTTAACTAAACTACATATGGGTTATATGCTATGAAAATTATACTACCGAAAACGTTTTTGAATACAAATCCAATGGTATGCTTTACATGTCACATAACATACTTTCTTAGCTAAATTTAGGGTCAAAAGTCGACTCGACGTATGAGGGGGACTTATACACCGGGACGGAGGGAGTACTTGTGTAATGGTACTGATATGTATTTTGGATAAAGCTACATCCAATCAATTATTTTCAAGTTCATATTGAGAATTCATGATATTTTATAGTAACATATACACTTATACCCCTCAATCAATAATTATACATGTTCTAGGAACTCTAGAGGTATTTTATAAAATTTCTTACGACACATATGGACAACCTGCCAACTTGTCAAATAGTCAAAGATAGAACATCTGATTTCCCTAGCCAACCACAGTCCAAACAAACATCCCCTCGATGCCTACCTACCTAGCTTAGTCCCCCTCCTTCTCCCATTTCCCGTTGCTATATATAGTATACATACTCCCCTTTCCAGGCATAGAGTGGCACAACATGCCACTGGATATATGTCACTCATATATCTCTTTACATGCGAGGGAGTTGGCTACAAATACAGGTCACAACTATAAAAAATATTCATTACTGGTAGGCAAGGTAGGTTGTAGTTACGGGCAGTGTAGGTCTGACAACGAGTTGCATAATAGAAGTGGGGAGAGAGGTGTCATGCATGGTAGTGTGGAGAGGACCAGCTCTCGGGCAAGCCAACCAAGCGCGGAGGCACCCGGGCGGCAAAAGGATGGAGAGTTGTTGTGTTAATTATTATTAATTTATTTTTTACACATGTTTCTGGTGCGTGCATCTAAGTTATGCAGAGACTGGATGTAATTGATTAAACATTTTAAGTAATATAAAGCACCCTTTCTCAAAAAAACATGGAGGGTGAGAAGTGGGCGTCGTCGCTGCTTTCTCACTGCCGTCTTGCGAGTGGCCTGTGGCCTAGGGTAGGCGTGGTGCTCATGCTAGCTGCCAATGCCGTTAGGAAGTGAGTGAGTTTTAGGTTCTTCTACTGGCTGCTAATGCTGACCGAAAATTGAAGAATGGTGGAGACATATCATCCTCTCTATGCTACTGCCACTTTCGTCGCCTCCTTTCCTAAAGCCATCTTTACCGAGGGAAGTCAAAGACAAAGAGAGAATCGTTGCCCTTGAGACATCAGTCTACCAAGCCATCAAGATCACCTTATAGGATCATGAGGGTATGGGGAACCTACTTGCGCCTTTTAAGCCTTTCGGGCGTGATGTTCAACATTCCAATAGAGAGTATCTTACACAGGTTGGGAGGAGAACATATAGAATTGTTTACTAAGAGCCCAAATCGACATACTAAATAATCCTAATTCATAAGGCGGTAGGAGGATGTTTGGTTAGGGGAGGCACCTCTTTCCAAACAATATCCTTCGCTTTACAATATTGTCCATAGGAAAAATATTTCTATTCATGATGTTCTATCTCAAATTCCTCTTAACATAGGTTTTAGGAGGAATTTGACTGGTACAAAATGAGATGCATGGTTGCATCTTTGTCAGAGATTGATGCAAGTTACCTTGACTAGTGAGCCTGATTCATTTTTGTGGAAACTAACCATGGATGGGGTCTTCACTGTTAAATCTTTGTATGAGGATCTGATGAATGATCATCAGAATCTCCCTACAAAATTCCTTTGAAAGCTTAAGATTTCCCTTAAAGATTAAGATCTTTATGTGATTTTTAAATAAAAAGGTTTTGCTTACTAAAGATAATTTAGTTAAACGGAATTGGAATGGATGCAAAAAGTGTTGTTTTTGTAATGAGGAAGAAACTATTGAACATCTTTTTATTGCATGCCCCTTTGCTAAAATTATATGGCGAATTGTTTATTTTACTTATAATCTTCCACCTCCAACCAATATTACTAATATGTTTGGAAATTGGTTAAATGGGATGGATAGGGCCAACAAAGCTCGAATACGTATTGGGGTATCGGCTTTATGTTGGTCTATTTGGAAGAGTCGCAATGCGATCATTTTTAACAGGGTGCGAGCTCATTCTTTTTTGCAGGTTATTATCTCGGCATCCCAATGGATCCAACTATGGGCTTTATTTCTCCCGGAGCAACACCGAGACTTGATGGTTTCTGGATGCACCCGCCTGGTGATGGTTGCTTAGGATATTTACTACCGGGCTTCGTGGCGTCAGACTAGTAGATTGAGAGATGTGTAGCGTTTGTATGCTCTGTGTCTTCAGTCTACTTCCTTTTTCAGATGGTTGGTATTTATATCAACCCTCTCCGACCATTGAACTGTAATTCCGTACTTAAGATTCTGAGTAATAAATGGGCTGTGTGCATCCTAGGATGCAGAGGCCGGGGTACAACCCCATTTCGAAAGAAAAAAAGGCGGTACAGCACCTCTATTATTAGGAAAATCCACTTAATCTTCCTGGTGTATGGTGTACATCCTCATTCCTAATGAGGCATGTCGCATGTGCCTTATTGTCCGTTGGGATAACAATATTTAGCTGGAGACCAAGGTCGTTATCTTTGACAAAAATATCGCACATGGGAACCTTTAGTCCTTCGGATGGATCATGTATATATAACTCTATTAGTTTGTTGTTTTATGTTTGTTGGTGTCTTCTCAATGTTGGTTGGCAAGTGGCATTGGCTCAATTGTTCCTTGAGTACCGGTTCTTCATCTCTATGGTGAAAACTATTAATATGGCATTCACTGACAATGCTCGGTACTAATGGATACATTTTTTGTTTTATAGTTTAAGGTGTTTCATGGAGATTGTTTTAACCTCCTGCTAGAGGGCTCATGAATTCACATCCAATTTTGGATCGCGTACTGACAAAACTTGTCTTTGATCAGTTTTTTTGGAGTTGTTCCTATATGGGTCTTTCTTGCAATCGGGAAGATTCCAATCTGAGCTTGTTGAGGCTAAGATTATTGTTGTGTGTCATTGCTTGGTACGGCATGTAGCATCCCATCTGTCTAACATATGTAATGCTACATGGTCTAGTAATATAATAGCTACTTTCTACATATAATTGTTGCATCATAATTATATCATGCTCATGTCATCATGCCACCTTGCATTTGAGCATCATATAAAAACCTTTTCCTTTTGGTTCTTCTCTCCTATGCATTATTAATTGTATTTGGCTCTTGATATATTGTATTTGAATCTTGATAAATGCTTGATGCCCAAGTTGAGTTGGGGGCATATCTTTTATTCCACTCCACCACCTTTCTTTGTCACCACCTTATAATTCCACCATCCTATGTACCCATGTGTTGTTACTTTCTTCAGGCATTTAATCTAGCTCATGTGGGTTGAGATGGATCCAATTCTATTTCCTTTATCTTGGCTCTACACCATATTTTGGAATGCATATGTATAAATGCCATGGTTATTTATTCTGTTTTCACAAGATAAAACCTAGCATTAATGCCCATGCATGGGCCATGCAAATCACCACCATTCTATTCTTTGGTTATGTTTGTACTTTTGGAAATGGAGCATGGGTCTTTGTGAAACCACTCGTGTTGGCTCTTTCTTTATTGCTCTTGCTAAGCCCTCATCATCTTGATCATGCATCAACAAAACCCCCCATTCCTTTTCACCTCTTTGTTTGATCCTGTTGCTTGCCATGTGCACCAAGACCCTCACCTCACTCCATATCCATCTCCTTGTCCCTTTTATCAAAATTTGCAAAAATTTCCAAAAAGGTTTATTTTATGAGCTTGCTTAAATCTGCAACGAAACAAAAACAAAACAATTAAATAAATAAAAAGAAAATAACAAGAAAAGCCTCAGAAGCAGCCCACCCCTACCTGGTCGCAGCCCAGCAGCAGCTTCGGCCCGCCCCTTCTTTTCCTCCTGGGCCGCCCCTTTTCTTTCCCTAGCCCGTACCCCTTCGCCGTTACGTCGTCTCCCTCTTTTCCTCTTCTCCGTCGCCTCCCCTCTCTGCTCAGCGACAGACGGCAGCGGGCAGGTGGCCGTCCCCGCCGTCATCCGCGTCAGCAAGCACGTCGAACGCGTGACCTACCCGCCCTTATCCTCTCGTGCCGCGCTGCCGAACCCTAGCTTCACGTCCTCGTTTTCCCTCTCCCTCCTCTCCTGCGTGCCATGGCCACCGCCGGTCAAAGCCCCACGACGCCGATCCCGTCCTAGCTGGCGACCGAGGACTCGCCGGGAAGCACCGCCGTGGATCTTGGCGTCGTTCCAGCCTGCTAGGAGGAGCCGGACCCGCTCGGAGCTGTCCCCTCGCCGGTGAACCGTGCACCACCGCCACGACCTCGTCGTCCCCCTTCGCTCCGGCCCTCCCATCCTCTGATTCCCTGGGGAATCAGACGAGGTGAGCGTTACCCTCTTTTCCCTTCCCCTTTTCCTCCCCTCCGCGTGCCGAGCGCCGCCCGATTTTGGCCCCGCC
Organism: Avena eriantha; assembly: GCA_910589775.1. Taxonomy (NCBI): domain Eukaryota; kingdom Viridiplantae; phylum Streptophyta; class Magnoliopsida; order Poales; family Poaceae; genus Avena; species Avena eriantha. The sequence continues at coordinate 421,397,800 of OU342740.1, forward strand.
GGTGAAGTGCCCTGCCGACGAGCAGTCTAGACCATGCGCTCCCCCGCTGTTCCCCAAGGCGCTCCGTCCGGTACAGCCCATCTCCGACGTTCCATCCTGAACAAGATCCGTAGCTGGTGATCCCCTCTCCTCGTTTTGTTTTGGAGGCAACGGGAGATACGCCACCGTTCCGCCGCAAACCTCGCTGGAAAACCTCGCCGCCGTCGGGACCGTCGCGGTTCAGTACGCGTGGGTTCAGTACATAGTCGTAGCAGATTTGCGGAAAGACCCCCCCCCTCCCCCCCCCCCCCCCCCCCCCCCCCGCGCCTTTTGTCGATCACGCCCAAGTCCTTCGCAGCCCCAGCGACCCCACGAGTCAGCCCTTGTGTGGTTTTGCAAGAAGGCCCCCATGGTTTTGAGTTTCCCAACCCGTGCTCTCCCGGATCCCACACGTGGCAGGCCCCCACTGGCGCGCCCATGTGTGGCCCCGCGGATTGGCCGGTCCCACCCGTTAGTCACTGCAGCTAGTCTCCCCCGCGGTGTAAAAAGCTTTCGCCGCGCCAGTTCGTCCAGTCAGCTCAGGCCCCACCTGTCTGTGACTGGGGCTGGAGTAGGGCTGGGTAACAAAAGTTTTCCTGTTATCTGTTTTGATTAAACTTTTTTAGAAAATGTTTAAATACAAATTCAAATCTGTTTCAAAATAACTTTTAAATTATAAATCCAAATAATACAAATGATATATGTTTATGAATCAGAAAAATGTGAGGAATTCAAATATGCTATTCAAAATAATGTTTGAGCACTTTAAATTGTCGAGATGATTAAAATTACAATAAAATGCCCTTTTCTTAATAAATTAATAACTTTAATTCTACAATTCCAAATTCGACAAATAATATGTCTAAATTGATCAGCGCGACGAGCCCATTCCATCTATGCATTCCTTGTTCTGAATTGAAGCATGCATCATGTCATCATTGAAAATCAGAATTGTTTATGGCAATAAAACTTGACTAAAGAGATAATAAAATGCTTTATTATTGTACCCCACACCTCACCATGCCATGCTACTTTCATGCCATGTAAATTGTGCATCATTCATCATGGCATGCTTGTTTGTTTGTCGCATTTAAATTCATATGCTTGTGCACTTTATTTATGTTGGCCTTGTTTGTTTGGTTCTTCTTCGAATAGACGCCCAGCAGGAGAATTATCAGGAATCACAGGAGTTCTACCCAGATCCATCTCTCGCTTCAACTGAGCTGCCAAGCAAGCACTACCACATGCTTGCATACATATAGTACCTATTGCCCCTATCTTATTCTTGCATCATTGAGTCGTGATTGCATTAAATTGAATCCCAAGTACTGCATAGCCTTTACTTTTAAACCCCACCGAAGCTTGTTCCTCCATCCCATGAGCCATGCGAGTCGTAGAAAAGCATGTGTAGGGTATGTGAGTGTCTGATGGATAACGAGGTACCTAAACAACTTAACCTGAGTAGTAATGGGATAACTAATGAAAGAGGCGCCGGTGAGCAATATCTCCTATTTGGTTTTTCATGCTCACTTGTGTCCCGTAGGACCCCGAGTACTTGATTCTTGTTCCTTGACTATTCGCACTATCCACATCCGGGAGTCCTTATGGAACCCCCTGAGCCAGAGCTTGATTCATTACTATTTCTTGGGGCCACAATTAGTTTGGGGTTTATTACTATCCTGTACTTATGCCATTATTACTGTTTATTTATGATTGTGCGTGGAGCATCTGTACTGTTTTGGATCGTGACACGTTTTTGCTGTATCGACAAGCCCAGTCACATTTTCGGGTTCCCAGTCGTTTACTGCCGTCCACACAAACCTTGAGTCCATCTCGGAGTTAGCAAGCTTCGTTGCGGGTAGCTTAATGGGGTGGCCCCCTGAAATATTACTGAATCCTGTCATCGCTTTGTCGTGAATGCCTCGTTGGGTTTTGAGTTGGTTTTTCCGAGGTTGATCGAGTGTGTGTTGCTATTTGTGCACCCCTGCAGGGTAAATCTTTCTGAAAGCCGTGTCCGCGGTTATGGACGACTTGGAGCACAGATTCTCGATCATCGATAAGTCTAACTAAAGTACCGCTTTTAAATTGACTAAGTACCTGACTAGTAAATAGGGAAATACTCATGGAATGGTTAATAAACTACCAACGGATGGGGGTTGTTCATCCGCTTCCTCGTTGGTAAGCGAGGAGGAGGATGGATCTGTTATTTCTACTGTTATAACTGTTGTTCTTAATTCACGGACATCCGTCTATCTTTGGTTAGGCGGATGGTTGGCGAGTATCTATAGACTTGTTAGTTATTATCTTTTGCTGCAATTGCGTCACCCTAGTTTGTGTCCCCTTTAGAGGCATAAAGACTTGGTGAGTACCCCTAGGGTCTCACACGATAAATTGTTTGATTCAGATGAACAGGTGTACTCGCAAGATGGATACTAGGTGGAGGGGACGGATGATGTTGGCAACGATCACTCGGTGTAGAGATTCCAGGAACGGGGATCCGTGAGATCTGTGGGCGGGATGTGTTTATTTATGTGGCATCTTATGCCGATTTGCTTATTATCCGTACTCGGATCTTGTCTTCCGCTTCCGCCTGATACTCTGATGTTTGATGTATGAGGAGCTATTCTAAAATATTATCTCTATCTAGGAAATTTGAATCTTGCCGTATGGCGTTGCAATATTTCTATTTCTTTTAGATGGAATGGCTCTGAGGACTGTTGTATGTGGCTTGCATACATACTCACTTGTGTATGTAGTTGATCCCTTCGCCTGCCAATTACGCCGCTCATTCTTGTCCCGATGCTCTGAAAGTGGTTAGGACGGGCGAAAGGTCTACCGTGAGTGGCCCCGGGCCCCACCGTACTATTTTAACCACTTTCGCTCATCCAGGCATGTAACTAAGAGTGTAATTCACCGAGGTAGTTACAATTGGTATCAGAGCCATCCCCCCCTTCAGGGTCTCAGCCAAAATGCTCGTTGTCAGTCTAGCAAATAGTTTTGGTAGTTATGTAAACTAGGGAAAAACAAAACGTGAGAGTAGGACTACTTCCATTTTTCTTCTTACCCACCCACCCTTTTTCTGGTAAGGAAGTGTAACGTTTTCAATCCTCTTCTAAAATTCAAACTAGGATTCACGTGTTCTGGGTTCCGTAGTACCATAGGTTGTGTGTGTGTGTGTGAATTCTTTGTCTATCTGTTGCATCCAAATGTTATCGCTATCTGCCTTTTGGTTATCAACTGTTGGTACATTCCATACCGACAGGCCTTTGTAAACCGACGCGATCTATCTGATTCGTTGTATATTGGTGCAATCTGTCTTACTCTTTGTTATCCGACGTTATCTTGTTTGGGGTGTTCGTTTCCGTAGTTACTAATCTTTAGGTTCATCTTAAGAAGAAGGTGTTGGGATATGTGTTTTACTGATGCATGTGCGGAGTAATGATTTGAGTGCGGGATGGAGTCGGGACCATACCACTACTTTTATCATTCACTCTTGTATATTGAATTAGTAGAGTTACTAATCTTGATTCGTTAAGTGGTTTTGCGCATATAGTGCTATTTTAATGCCGAAATTTGCGGAAATTTTTTCTTTGGTTAGCTTGTGTACCACACTCCTTGTTCTGTCGTGTGCGCTATGCTTAATATCTTCTAGGTGCCTTTAACTTTGTTGATATTTTAATATCATCTCAGTGAATTGTATCCTTTAATCTTGGTTAATTCCATTTTGGTACTATTTTGGATTATTATTATTCTCCATTATAGTACTGACTTGTGTTTTATATCAATCATAGGATGACACCACCATGCCGTTCTGAGGAGGACATACCACCTGAACTGGGGGCTGCTTTGGCAAGTATTGCAAATGCCTTGGGCACTATGCAGCAGAACCAGCAGCGCTTCAAAGAAAGCGTGAGGAGGAATGAGTTTGTTCCGCTACCTCCACCTCCCAAGCGAGGAGACATCAAGAGTTTTCTCAAGTTCAACCCACGCCAATTTGAGGTGTCTGATCAGCCACTTGATGCGGATGATGGGCTGCGTGAAATATCAAGGTTGCTGATGACTGCGGATGTTCCTGAGCAAGAATGGGTCAAATGTGCCACTCACCTTCTGAAGGGAGATGCAGCTCTGTGGTGGGAAAATTACCTCAAGGCAGACCTCTCTGGTTTTCAGCCTACTTGGGAGCAATTCACTGCGGCTTTCAAAGAGCAATATCTATTAGAAATTGTCATGGAAAGGATGAAGGAAGTGTTTCTCAACCTCAAGCAGGGCACTGACAATGTCAATACCTATATCAGGAACTTCATGAACCTTTCTCGGTATGGTGGCGATGAGATCTCTAATGACAAGAAGAAGCAAAAGAGGTTTAGGCAAGGGCTCAATGCTTCAATTAAATATGCAATCACTCATGCAAGGCCGGGGTCTTTTCTGGAACTCCAACATACAGCTCTGCAGGAAGAAGCAAGTAGGCAAGTGTTTGAGGAGTCAAAGAAACACAGCCGCGATGCAGCAAGCTCTTCAGCTATGACAGCTCCTTCTAAGCGTCGTGTCTGGGATCCTAACACCCCACCGTCGCTCCCGGCTCCACCAAGACCGTCAAGCTACGCGGCAAGGCCACCAAACTCCTTCACCGCGGCTCCTAGGGGCTACAACCACAACTACCCTGGAGCGTCTGGCGGAGTCCCTAGCTACGTTGCTCCACGTCCACCTGGTGCTTGCTACACTTGTGGAAACACTGGGCATCAGCACTGGAATTGTCCAATGAACAACAAAGCTTTTCCACCACCACCTCCAAGACCTGCGGCAAGCTCTCCTATGGTTCGTGCACCTCCACCTCGGGCTCTCAACATCAACACCAAGCCCGGGTCTACGGTTGCTCGTGCCAACTGTGTCAACACCGCTCAAGCTGAGCATGCACCTGGAGTTGTGATGGGTATGCTTCCTGTTAACTCAGTCCCTGCACGAGTTTTGTTTGATTCTGGTGCTTCGCATTCTTTTGTTTCTCACAAGTTTGCGCATGAGCATGATCTGGCTATGGTTCCTTTATTGCATCGTCTTGTGGTACAATCTCCTGGGTCAAACATGAGGGCTGCTCATATTAGCCATGGCAATCAAATTGAGATTGGTGGCTCTTCGTTTCCGGCTTCCTTAATTATTCTGGGAAATTTTGACATTGATGTTATCTTGGGTATGGATTGGTTAACAGCAAATGCAGCTGTGATTGATTGTGCTGAACGCTCGGTTTCTCTAAAAATTCCTGAAGGCCATATAGTCTATTCTCCAAGTCTGACTCCTGCAATTCAGCTTTTCTCTTTGGCGGCTCTGAATGAGGATGCTATGGAAGGTATTCAGAGTGTTCCGGTAGTCTGTGAGTTCCCAGATGTTTTTCCTAAAGAGTTGCTAGGTATGCCTCCGGATCGTGAGGTTGAGTTTGTGATTGAACTTGAACCTGGTACCGCTCCTATCTCCAAGCGGCCTTATAAAATGGGTCATGCTGAGTTGGCTGAACTCAAACAACAGCTTGATGAACAAGAGAAGTTGGGTTTCATTTAGCACAGTACTTCTTCTTGGGGTAGCCCAACCATCTTTGTGAAGAAGCGAGACAAGACTGATAGACTTTGTGTTGACTATCGGGCTCTCAACGCTAAAACCATCAAGAATAAATATCCCCTTCCGCGGATTAATGATCTCTTCGATCAGCTAGCTGGAGCTGTGGTATTCTCTAAGCTTGATTTGAGAAGTGGATATCATCAAATCAAGATTCGCAATGAAGATGTTCCTAAAACAACTTTCACCACCCGCTATAGCCTGTATGAGTACACGGTCATGTCTTTCGGTCTCACCAATGCACCTGCCACCTTCTCGAGGCTTATGAACTCGGTTTTCATGGAGTATCTTGATAAGTTTGTCGTGGTCTACCTGGATGACATTCTAGTCTATTCTAAGTCAAAGGAAGAACACGAAGAACACCTTCGGTGTGTCCTAAACAAGCTTCGTGAGAACCGCCTGTATGCAAAGTTCTCCAAGTGTGAATTCTGGCAGCCTCAAGTCACCTACCTTGGTCACGTCATCTCTGCCAAGGGTATTGCAGTCAACCCAGAAACTATTAAGATAATTGTTGACTGGCTTCCACCCATAAATGTCAAAGAAATCCGGAGTTTCCTTGGTTTGGCCAGTTACTGTCGTCGCTTCGTTCAAACCTTCTCAAAGATTGCGAAGCCTCTTACCGATCTCCTCAAGAAAGGCAAGAAATATCTTTGGACTCCTGCATGTCAAGCAAGCTTTGAAACACTCAAAGAGAAGCTCACTTCCACACCAGTCTTGGTTCCTCCAGATACATCGAAGCCTTTCGAGATATTTTGTGACGCCTCATTGCAAGGATTGGGTGCGGTCCTTATGCAAGAAAAACAAGTTGTTGCTTATGCCTCTCGATAGTTGAAGACGCATGAGATCAACTATCCTACACATGACCTCGAGCCCGCAGCAGTTGTCTTTGCTTTGAAAGTATGGAGGCATTACTTGCTTGGCAACCGCTGTGAGATCTTTTCTGATCACAAGAGTCTGAAGTATATCTTCACACAGCCTGATCTCAACCTTCGTCAGAGGAGGTGGATTGAAGCAATAAATGATTTCGATTTGACCATCAACTACACTCTGGGCAAAGCTAATGTCATGGCCGATGTTCTCAGCCGAAAAGCTTATGTCAACAACCTCATGGTGGAAGAACAACAACCTCTCTTGTGCGAGGAATTCCGCAAGCTCAACCTTGAAATTCTGGATCAAGGGTATCTTCTGAACCTTCTAGAAACACCTCTCTTGGAAGAAAAAGTTCGCTCTATCCAACTTGGTGATCCTTACACTAAAAAGATCATCTCCAACATTCAGCTTCTGAAGTATCAGTCCTTCCACGTCGACGACCAAGGCACTCTTTTCTTTGAACACTAGATGTTTGTTCCGAACTACCTGGGTTTAAGAGAGCAACTTCTCAAGGAGGCGCATGATTCTGTTCTTTCTATCCACCCAGGCAGCACTAAGATGTACATGGACTTGAAAACACAATATTGGTGGCCTGGGTTGAAACGATATTGTGCCAAGTATGTCTCGGAGTGTGATGTGTGCCGCAGAGTTAAAGCTGTCCATCAGAAACCTTCTGGTCTTCTACAGCCATTGACGCCCCCGGAATGGAAATGGGAGAAAGTAGAGATGGACTTCATCACTGGTTTTCCAAGGTCGCAGAAGGGCAACAATGCAATCTTTGTTGTCATCGATAGGCTGTCTAAAGTGGCTCACTTCTTTCCCGTCAAGGAAACAATTTCTGCAATTCAGTTGGCTGAGCTCTATATCAACAGAATTGTCTCTGTGTATGGGGTTCGTCTTGAGATCAGCTCAGACCGTGGAAGCATCTTCACTTCCAAGTTCTGGGGAAGTTTCCAAAATGCTTTGGGAACAAAATTGAACTTCAGCACAGCTTACCACCCTCAGTCGCGAGGACAAGTTGAAAGGATCAATCAGATTCTGGAAGATATGCTCCGTGCTTGCGTTATCTCTTTCGGCATGAAGTGGGAAGAATGTCTTCCTTATGGTGAATTCTCTTACAACAACAGCTTCCAGAAAAGTCTAAAGATGGCACCATTTGAGGCTCTCTATGGTCGCAAATGCAGAACTCCGATTGGTTGGTCGGGCGCAGGTGAAAGAATATTGTTTGGCCCCGACATTGTAACTCAACCGGAGGATAAGGTTCACATCATTCTTGAAAATCTGAAGATTGCTCAAAGTCGCCAGAAGAGCAATTATGACAGAAAGCACACGGATATGGAGTATGTTCCTGGTGATCTCGTTTACCTTCGTGTCACTCCCATGAGAGGCACGCACCGCTTTGGTATCAAAGGAAAGCTGGCTCCTAGATACATCGGTCCTTTCAAAATTCGTGGAAGAAGAGGAGAAGTTGCTTATGCTCTTGAGCTCCCTGAAAAACTCAAGGTCCATGATGTTTTCCATATCTCTCAACTCAAGAAGTGCTTCAAGGATCCCGGCAGGACCGTGGACCATGAACTCATCAATCTCCAAGAAGATATGTCTTATCAAGAACACCCCATAAAAATCCTTGAAGTCGCAGAAAGAAGGACTCGCAACAAGTCCATCAAGTTCTGCAAGGTGCAGTGGTCGCACCATTCCGTTGATGAAGCCACTTGGGAACATGAGGATGAGCATCCTACCCTCTTCGTGTCTTCTTCTTCTTCCTAGAATCTCAGGGCGAGATTCCTGTTTAGTGGGGGAGAGTTGTACCATCCCATCTGTCTAACATATGTAATGCTACATGGTCTAGTAATATAATGGCTACTTCCTACATATAATTTTTGCATCATAATTATATCATGCTCATGTCATCATGCCACCTTGCATTTGAGCATCATGAAAAAACCTTTTCCTTTTGGTTCTTCTCTCATATGCATTATTAATTGTATTTGTCTCTTGATATATTGTATTTGAATCTTGATAAATTCTTGATGCCCAATTTGAGTTGGGGGCATATCTTTTATTCCACTCCACCACCTTTCTTTGTCACCACCTTATAATTCCACCATCCTATGTACCCATGAGTTGTTACTTTCTTCAGGCATTTAATCTAGCTCATGTGGGTTGGGATGGATCCAATTCTATTTCCTTTAGCTTGGCTCAACACCTTATTTTGGAATGCATATGTATAAATGCCATGGTTATTTATTCTGTTTTCACAAGATAAAACCTAGCATTAATGCCCATGCATGGGCCATTCAAATCACCACCATTCTATTCTTTGGTTATGTTTGTACTTTTGCAAATGGAGCATGGGTCTTTGTGAAACCACTCGTGTTGGCTCTTTCTTTATTGCTCTTGCTAAGCCCTCATCATCTTGATCATGCATCAACAAAACCCCCCATTCCTTTTCACCTCTTTGTATGATCCTGTTGCTTGCCATGTGCACCAAGACCCTCACCTCACTCCATATCCATCTCCTTGTCCCTTTTATCAAAATTTGCAAAAAAATCCAAAAAGGTTTATTTTATGAGCTTGCTTAAATCTGCAACAAAACAAAAACAAAACAATTAAATAAATAAAAAGAAAATAACAAGAAAAGCCTCAGAAGCAGCCCACCCCTACCTGGTCGCAGCCCAGCAGCAGCTCCGGCCCGCCCCTTCTTTTCCTCCTGGGCCGCCCCTTTTCTTTCCCTAGCCCGTACCCCTTCGCCGTTACGTCGTCTCCCTCTTTTCCTCTTCTCCGTCGCCTCCCCTCTCTGCTCAGCGACAGACGGCAGCGGGCAGGTGGCCGTCCCCGCCGTCATCCGCGTCAGCAAGCACGTCGAACGCGTGACCTACCCGCCCTTATCCTCTCGTGCCGCGCTGCCGAACCCTAGCTTCACGTCCTCGTTTTCCCTCTCCCTCCTCTCCTGCGTGCCATGGCCACCGCCGGTCAGAGCCCCACGACGCCGATCCCGTCCTAGCTGGCGACCGAGGACTCGCCGGGAAGCACCGCCGTGGATCTTGGCGTCGTTCCAGCCTGCTAGGAGGAGCCGGACCCGCTCGGAGCTGTCCCCTCGCCGGTGAACCGCGCACCACCGCCACGACCTCGTCGTCCCCCTTCGCTCCGGCCCTCCCATCCTCTGATTCCCTGGGGAATCAGACGAGGTGAGCGTTACCCTCTTTTCCCTTCCCCTTTTCCTCCCCTCCGCGTGCCGAGCGCCGCCCGATTTTGGCCCCGCCGGTGAAGTGCCCTGCCGACGAGCAGTCTAGACCATGCGCTCCCCCGCTGTTCCCCGAGGCGCTCCGTCCGGTACAGCCCATCTCCGATGTTCCATCCTGAACAAGATCCGTAGCTGGTGATCCCCTCTCCTCGTTTTGTTTTGGAGGCAACGCGAGATACGCCACCGTTCCGCCGCAAACCTCGCTGGAAAACCTCGCCGCCATCGGGACCGTCGCGGTTCAGTACGCGTGGGTTCAGTACACAGTCGTAGCAGATTTGCAGAAAGACCCCCCCCCCCCCCCCCCCGCGCCTTTTGTCGATCACGCCCAAGTCCTTCGCAGCCCCAGCGACCCCACGAGTCAGCCCCTGTGTGGTTTTGCAAGAAGGCCCCCATGGTTTTGAGTTTCCCAACCCGTGCTCCCCCGGATCCCACACGTGGCAGGCCCCCGCTGGCGCGCCCGTGTGTGGCCCCGCGGATTGGCCGGTCCCACCCGTTAGTCACTGCAGCTAGTCTCCCCCGCGGTGTAACAAGCTTTCGCCGCGCCAGTTCGTCCAGTCAGCTCAGGCCCCACCTGTCTGTGACTGGGGCTGGAGTAGGGCTGGGTAACAAAAGTTTTCCTGTTATCTGTTTTGATTAAACTTTTTCAAAAAATGTTTAAATACAAATTCAAATCAGTTTCAAAATAACTTTTAAATTATAAATCCAAATAATACAAATGATACATGTTTCTGAATCAGAAAAATGTGAGGAATTAAAATATGCTATTCAAACTAATGTTTGAGCACTTTAAATTTTTGAGATGATTAAAATTACAATAAAATGCCCTTTTCTTAATAAATTAATAACTTTAATTCTACAACTCTGAATTCGACAAATAATATGTCTAAATCGATCAGCGCGATGAGCCCGTTCCATCTATGCATTCTTTGTTATGAATTGAAGCATGCATCATGTCATCATTGAAAATCAGAATTGTTTATGGCAATAAAACTTGACTAAAGAGATAATAAAATGCTTTATTCTTGTACCCCACAGCTCACCATGCCATGCTACTTTCATGCCATGTAAATTGTGCATCATTCATCATGGCATGCTTGTTTATTTGTCGCATTTAAATTCATATGCTTGTGCACTTTATTTATGTTGGCCTTGTTTGTTTGGTTTTTCTTCGAATAGACGCCCAGCGGGAGAATTATCAGGAATCACAGGAGTTCTACCCAGATCCATCTCTCGCTTCAACTGAGCTGCCAGGCAAGCACTACCACATGCTTGCATACATATAGTACCTATTGCCCCTATCTTATTCTTGCATCATTGAGTCGCGATTGCATTAAATTGAATCCCAAGTACTGCATAGCCTTTACTTTTAAACCCCACCGAAGCTTGTTCCTCCATCCCATGAGCCAGTACTACAGGAGTTGTTTGAGCCATGCGAGTCGTAGAAAAGCATGTGTAGGGTATGTGAGTGTCTGATGGATAACGAGGTACCTAAACAACTTAACCTGAGTAGTAATGGGATAACTAATGAAAGAGGCACCGGTGAGCAATATCTGCTATTTGGTTTTTCATGCTCACTTGTGTCCCGTAGGATCCCGAGTACTTGATTCCTGTTCCTTGACTATTCGCACTATCCACATCCGGGAGGCCTTATGGAACCCCCTGAGCCAGAGCTTGATTCATTACTATTTCTTGGGGCCACAATTAGTTTGGGGTTTATTACTATCCTGTACTTATGCCATGTTTACTGTTTATTTACGATTGTGCGTGGAGAATCTGTACTGTTTTGGATCGTGACACGTTTTCGTTGTATCGACAAGCCCAGTCATATTTTCGGGTTCCCAGTCGTTTACCGCCGTCCACACAAACCTTGAGTCCGTCTCGGAGTTAGCTAGCTTCGTTGCGGGTAGCTTAATGGGGTGGCCCCCTGAAATATTACTGAATCCTGTTATCGCTTTGTCGTGAATGCCTCGTTGGGTTTTGAGTTTGTTTTTCCGAGGTTGATCGAGTGTGTGTTGCTATTTGTGCACCCATGCAGGGTAAATCTTTCTGAAAGCCGTGTCCGCGGTTATGGACGACTTGGAGCACAGTCTCTCGATCATAGATAAGTCTAACTAAAGTACTTCTTTTAAATTGACTAAGTACCTGACTAGTAAATAGGGCAATACTGCCAACAGATGCGGGTTGTTCGTCCGCTTCCTCGTTGGTAAGCGAGGAGGAGGATGGATCTATTAATTCTACTATTATAACTGTTGTTCTTAATTCATGGACATCCGTCTATCTTTGGTTAGGCGGATGGTTGGCGAGTATCTATAGACTTGTTAGTTATTATCTTTTGCTGCAATTGCGTCACCCCAGGTTGTGTCCCCTTTACAGGCATAAAGACTTGCTGAGTACCCCTAGGGTCTCACACGATAAATTGTTTGATTCAGATGAACAGGTGTACTCGCAAGATGGAACTGGGTGGAGGAGACGGATGATGTTGGCAACGATCACTCGGTGTAGAGATTCCGGGAACGGGGATCCATGAGATCTATGGGCGGGATGTGTTTATTTATGTGGCATCTTATGCCGATTTGCTTCTTATCCGTACTCGGATCTTGTCTTCCGCTTCCGCCTAATACTCTGATGTTTGATGTATGAGGAGCTATCCTAAAATATTATCTCTATCTAGGATATTTGAATCTTGCCGTATGGCATTGCAATATTTCTATTTCTTTTAGATGGAATGACTCTGAGGACTGTTGTATGTGGTTTGCATACATACTTACTTGTGTATGTAGTTGATCCCTTCGCCTGCCGATTACGCCGGTCGTTCTTGTCCCGATGCTCTGAAAGTGGTTAGGACGGCCGAAAGGTCTACCGTGAGTGGCCCCGGGCCCCACCGTACTATTTTAACCACTTTCGCTCATCCAGGCATGTAACTAAGAGCGTAATTCACCAAGGTAGTTACACGGCATGACAAGGTTATGTTGGTGTTTACATTTGTTTATTTTCCACTATAATAATTTGGTTGCGGCATAAAGGTTGGTTGGGTGTATGCTCGATATGATACTATATATTATCCGCTATTGAACTCTTGCCTCATATGTGTGAATGATAGGTCATTGTACCTTTATATACATGGATGGTGGACATATTTTTATCTCATGCATTTCATCTTTAGTATCGCAGCTACATATAATTAATACAACTACCATATGTAGCGATCTTCACATTTTTCTATGATGAGATCTTTTCTCTTGATTTGCTAGGTACATGTTGCTAAACCACTTGGTCTCCGCTGGATAGGGTTGTGAGCAGGAGCCCTATAAAGGTGAACCTAGTGCAATTTTTATTTGAGATTAACACATGTTTGACTTTTAATATACATATATGCGGGTTTGTGGATGAACACATTGCTACTGCATTGTTCAATGCTAGAAGAAGATTGTTTTTTTACACAAAAACAGTTGGCAAGGCCCCTACCGTGACATTTTCATTTTATAAAAATCATATGTACAAAGAGTTCAAAATAATAAAATTACAACATATCGAACCATTGGTACATCCCTTTATTTAGACTAGACTTATCCCTATGTCTCACAAGCTCAAATGAATCCATGAAAGATCTAAAACAAATATCCATGGTGATAGATTGATTATCCAAAATAGATTTATTCTTGTGATTCCATAGACTCTGGTATGCATGTACATAACACTCAATTAATGTATTATCTATTTGAAGTTAGGATTTTTCTTAAGCACATCTCTTGAAATTTATTGACTCATTGCAACGTGCGTGCACTTAGCTACTAAATTAAAGACTTCTCGACATAAATTAGAATGTTTGGAGAATTATAGGAGTCGTAGAAAAATCAATACAGTAATATACAATGTAATAAGACCAGCCACCGGCCCCCGTCCATGAAAAACCGCAGGATCAACATGGGTGCTTACCAATCCTAGCAAAAAAGCCTATAGTACGATTGTGTTCATTCATGCAGCGGTATGATACTACTCCCTCCATCCTAAATAGGATGTCCTAGATTTATTAAAATTTGAATTATCTGTATACAAAAACGTGTCTAGATTCATTCAAATTTAGATAAATGTGTTTTATACTTTTCAGGACTCCCCAACGTTATGAGACAATGTCCATATTCTCTGGACTTGGTTTGCCTCTTGTTTGACATGGTAAGATTTATTTTCCAGTTTCTATGTTTGCTTGATGTGCCAACTTTGGCATTCAGTGTCGTGATTGGAATGCCATTGATAAGAATCGGGATATTTTTCTGAATAAAAAGGATTGACGATTTATTTCTTCTTTTGCATTCAGTGGCTACTCTTCTACTCATTTTGTTCACATGCATATGAATCTGTTACTTTCATAGTTTTGTTCTGTGATTAATTCTAGACGTGCATATGTACATACATGTGTAAACAAGATCAATTGGTAGGAATAAGTATCATGGTATATAGTTTACTCGATCAATCAATAGAAATGAATAGTTTCGAATATTTTCACCAAAATTCCAAAAATCATGGATTTATCAGATGTACTGAATATATAATTGTTTAGAGGCCTAAGAATACTTAAACTTTAAGTAATACAAAAAAATTATCATAAAAATTAAAGATATATTTAAACAATTTTCTAAAATAGCGGGGACATTGTCCCCCCAACTCAGTGAAACTTTGCCACTTTAAATGAGGGGTCGTTGGTGCCGTGTTTCCCTAGGGCCCATAAAATCTATGGACTGGCACCTACGTGGATGCAGCCACAGAGTGGAGTCCAATGAGTACTCGAATGTGGTGAGGTCTTTCTTTAGAAAGAAGTCGATGAGGAGGGCATGTGGTGGTTTTCTATCATAGGATAGTATCAGCAATACCCAATAGTTTAATGTGGGGTCTTCCTAGAATGCTAATTATGAAGGAGATATGCCTCTAGAGGCAAATAAGAAATAGGTTTTTATTGTCACATCTCAATTAGTTTATAATAGTTTCATATTGTGCTAGAACTGTGCCAAGTAGAAACATTGGTACAGGTGTGGTATGAAACAACCAAGTCCCTAGTAGCCTCTATTCATACTAGTTCGTTGGTCACGAAGATGATCTGGGTTTCAAGATCATGGGCATTTATGCCGACTGACAACGAGATCATGTCATTGGAAAATGATGTGGTTGGACATTCCTCGAAGGATTGCAACACGATCAAGTCATCCAGTCCATTGTTGCAACAGCTATACCTAGACTCCTTCTCCTTAGACCGTGAGCTCATATTACTCATTGTTTCCCTAGGCTGCTTTGACTGCATCAAACGTCATCTGGTAATACGGTGGCTATAAAGGTGTATGTTGGGTATTCCGAAGGAACAATAGATGACATGTGACTGCAAGACCGGGATTTGTTCACCCACATGACGGGTAAAGATACATACGGCCGGCTTGGTGAGATTACATCCACATATGTTGCAACATGTGACTAGGTCACGGGGATGTAATATCACGGTAACAAGAAAACAGAACTTGTTGTGAACGAGATTGAACAAGGTATATTATACCAGTGATCGGATCTCGGACAAGTTGTATCGAGAAACAAAAGGAAGAGGATGCTACATTTAGACGGTTCAAACGACCTTGTCATCAGGAATGCATAGGGGTCACATGGATATCCCTGGTCCCTCTATTGATCATTGATACAGATCATGTTTAGAGCATTCCCGAGCCGTGAGAGGATACACTTAAGGGTACGATGAGAGCGATAATTCATAAGACAGAATCATAGTAGAGAAAGAGAGAAAGCCGGAAATGTTCCGCAGAGAGATCCAAAGTTGTTCGGAGAAAGAATAAAGGACCGGAATCATTCCGGGAAAGATCCGAAGTCGTTCGGAGGAAATCGAAAGGGAACCGAAAGGTGTTTCGGGTCAAGATGGATTTTTTAATATGTATTTACATATTAATTGATGTAATTAATATTAAATATAATATTAAAATCTAATTTGAAGGGTTATTCCACTAATGGGCCAAACTTCCTAGGGAATAAAGGCCCATGAGGGAAAACCGGAAAGGGGGAAGGGCCAAGGCCCAGGCGCCTTGAGGGGGCCCACCCAGCCAGCCTAGGGCTATGCGCGGGGTAGGGCCCACCCCAGGCCAGCTGGCCCATTAAGGCCCATGCGCCTCCCCCCTCTCCCTTGAATAGTCCCACATGGGAAACCCAAAGGGGAGGGCACACCCCCTCCCCCTATATAAAGGGGTGCCCATGGGTGGGATTGAACACACCATCAATTGGAGAAGTCCTTTGGTTGACTTCCTTCTTATCTCTCTCCCTCTATACCTTGTGACCATGGCCCCAAGTTTGGGTTGTGCGATCAAGGCACACCTGCAGTACGCTATAGCACTGCAGGGATTCCTAGCCGGATATCAACTTCCGCACTCCCGGCGGGATCGGGGAGGCGGAGGTCTCATCGTGCACCAGATGTGTACGAAGACACGAGGCGCAACACTTGGGGTGCTTAAATGTCGTGAGTCGGAGCTGTTGCACGATGAAGATGATGAAGATCAAGAAGGAGCAAGGGGTGACCTGCGAGGAGCTTCGCGACCTAGAGGTTGGCTTCGAGTACGACTACATCAACCACGTTCCCCGTGGAACGTTAACCGCGTACGGTCTACAAGGGTATGTATTCTCTACGCATCGGCCGTTACTGCATTACTACATAGATAGATCCTAGGCTAAGTTTCTGGGGTTCCATCGTAGGAATTTTTTTTGTTTTCTGCGCCGATCCCCAATAGTGGTATCAGAGCCAATCTATGCGTAGGAGTGTTGTACGGCCAGTACGCACAAGTAGTGTGCGGGCCATTGATCCCTTAGTTGTTACCCTCTAATGTGTACCTGTTTATATCGCGGTATTGTTTGATGAAGCGGCCCGGACCGACCTTACGCGTATTCGTACGCGAGACTGGTTCCATGCTCAACATACGGCTTGTACCGTATAAGTGGCTAGCGGGTGTCTGTCTCTCATTCAATAGTTGATATAGCATTTACAACGGAGGGCCCCGAAAGGGGTGTAGTAGAGACAACTGTCGGATCCATGTTGTGGTTGGAAAGTTCGTAGTTCAGAAACGGTTCTAGTGCGAAAGCCCTAACAACCACGTAAACTTGCAATAGATAAAGTAGAGGCGTCTAACTTTATTTTGCAGGGGGCATGTGATTATGATATGGCATTGGTCGATACGAAGGTAAAGTAGTTTACTTTTCTGTTACTAAGTAGTATAGTGATAGTCATCGTTCCGATGAACGACCTGGTGGAGGCGTCGTGGACTTGGCGTCAAACCAAGGGCAAGATGGATATCATGCCGGAGCGCTCGATGGAGATCAAGGCGCAAGAAATACCATATCATATCACATTTTACATATGATGTTGATACCAGTTTTTACATCTTATTGTGTGCTAGTATTTAGATACTCAACGGTAGCAAATAAGATAATCCCTATTTAATTCCAATGTTCCGTGTTCCCTTTGTGTGTGCACCACCAAGAAAGTTCTTCGGTATGAGGCGATCCAGGGTTACAGGCCTGGGTGTTAGACATAGCTACGTTCGCATACAGTGGGTGTAAGCCATGTTGCATAGCGAATACACACAAGTTAGATTTGGCGAGCCTAGCACGCTAGAGAAGCGTGGCCTCGGAACACAAGAGATCGAAAGATCGAGCATGAGTCACATGGATGATGTGATTGGCATTATTGAATGTCTACCTTTGATAATGCACTGATGGCCGTGACGATCGGGGGAGGTGCAGAGGATAGGGATCATGCGATCAGTAAAATCGTCCAGGGGATGACCGTTTTAGTGGAGACCAATTATAAATTGATCTCTTATTATAAACTTACTCTAGATGTCTGTTTGCAAATATCTTAGTAGATCTTAGCCTATCCCATTGAGGTCCTTTGCGACCATGGGAATATATTGCTTAATATGGTACTTAGAAAAAGGGTCTAACTTCATAGATTAATACCCACGCCTGAGGGATATCCTCGTAAAAGGTGATCTTCTCTTCTTGACACAATAACCATTAGGAGATAATTGGATGACTCCAGATTGTTTGCAAAAACACTTAGTGATCTTGCAATAGAGTTAAGAACTCTTAGAAGGGCTTGATTGCAAATGGAGGTCATGGATTAAATGGTATATATAAGATATACAAATTATAAATGTGGTTCTTGCAGAACTCATTGCAGTTTGCAAAGTATTTGATACTTGTCCCGTTTTGAGAAAACAGGAGGATCTGCTTGAGAATTGCTGGATTTGAGGCAAAGTGACTTGATGGCGGCAAGCAAAACAGTTGATGGTCGACATCACCACTTTCCTCAAAGTTTATCATTTGGATTAGTGGACTTGAATATAATTTGTAATCCTAGTTTGTGTGTCTTGCTTTTGGCGAGACGATTATTCATAAGAACAAGTTACAAACCAGTTTGTACTATTCTTATGAACAATACCTTATGGTCATATTATGATTATAAATAAGTTATTCTCATCACTATGTTAATGATAATAGTTTAAACATTTATAAAGGATTAGAATGCTAAAAGATATCCAAAGTTTAATAATGAAATGACACTACAGTTTAAGTCATTTTGGTTATTACATGTTCTTTATGAAAGATCGGGGTCCTGGATGCATAATCTAGAGACTTTGCAAAACCATGCCTCTCGGGCAGAATGACTAAAACTCCGCATTCTGCTAAAACGGTGATATGCGAAGAAATGTTGAATCTTATACATAGGATGTATCATATTTTCAACAAGTAGTGGAAATCATTAGGTAATTGTGGACTTAAGTGAATAAGCATATTTTCTTAATGAAACATGAAGTTTGAAATGATTTGAATTGTCCAAATGAGTTCATAACTAAAGAGGATATTAAAATGAACTAAATCAACAAGTCTCTTCGATTTGATCGACATGACTAAGGTATTCAAGTTAAGTTTAGCATAAAAGGAACTTGTGAAAGATGTTTCACAAATTATGATAATTGGACGAATTCAAACTTTGTTGAAATATCTGAACATCATAATCATCATGTATTGAGATACATATGGTATAACATTATCTCTTATTAGGGTTATAGTTGTTGTTTAGAGTTAGAGATCAAAATAAGCAAACACTCATTTGAAATACAAACATCTAAAGATTCATGGAAACAACACCATAAGTTTTATGGTACGTTCGAGTTTCTGGAGATTTCGACAAGTCAAAGTCGTGGCGAATAAACAAGTCTTTGTAAAGCATTCTTAGAAATCTATGAATGCATCTTCCACAAAAGGGGCAAACCTGTTGTTGTCCTAAGTTGATGTGTCTTGATGAAGATACAGGTGGAAGAAAGTAAAAGATCAAAACAAGGTATTTGACCTTACCTCTGGATTATAGTGGCGCAGCGGAATTTGTTTCTTGAAACCAAACTCTACAAATAGAGAAGAAACTATTGATAATGATCATAAAGTTTCAAGTGAATACTTTTACTAAAGTAAGTAGGATTCAACTATATATTCTACAAGTTTGTGGAATTATATTATTGATTCACTTGTCATGTTTTGAACAAGACATACCTACGAATTACAAAGAAGCGTGATGGACCTGAGTGCGAGAAATGACTAGGAGTCATAAAATCCTGTATTAAGTTACATTTAAGATTGCAAAGTAACATGTTGCTTGATCTTATTAAAGTAAAGAACTTTACTTGATACTTCTGAATGACTACAAAGTCATAAGAAGGAAACGAAACTTAATGAATGACAAAAGCTCGATTTGTCACAAGTTTAGACAAATTCAAGGAGTTGACTACAATAGTAGTGATGCTTAAGTCTTTTGGATTTACATTAGAAATATATGGATATTAAAGTCTCGTAATTGGAATTCTCAAATTGATGATGATCAAAGAATTTTGGAATGTCCAAGATTATCAAGAGGACCTAGATTTGAGTGGGAGCAAATCAGCTTGGCTAATTCATAATATGTAGCTGACATATTTTGAGTGGGAGCTAAGTGAAATCCCTGGATCTCAAACATGAATGTCATATTTGAGTGGGAGCTAAGTGAAATCCCTAGATCTCAAACATGAATGTCATATTTGAGTGGGAGCGTGAAATCATTCTGGGATATGTGGACGACATATGTGAATGATGTGATTGCTGTTAATAACATTTAAGTTAGATAAGTAAGGATGAAGTTGAAGTTATTAAACAAAGAGATCTATCAGAATAGATTGATGAGTTTAATAAACACTAAATATCGAATGCTTCCTGGACTTGATTCTGAAAGATGTTCAGAATGTCCCAAGACAAGATTCTGAAGAAGTTCAGAATGGAACAAGGTAAGAAAGAAGTTCTTACTATATGAAGCATTGAGTTAGTATTGCAACTATGGTTGAAAGAAAGAGATGCGTTGCATCTCCTATGCCTCAGTCATAGGTTCTTTCATAAAACCATGTTGTATACTCGACATAATGTGACATGAAGTTCTGGTTGGTAGGACAAAGTCTTAACTATAAGAACATGTCTTTAAGTGATTCCTGAGTTGATCACTAAACCAGAATTAAGTTTGTACTTAAATAGTAAGAAGCAATGTAAGTGGCATAGATGCATTTCATGCACTATGATCTACATAGATATAGAAGTATAAAGGCTACATCTGATGTGATGTATAATGTTATGGCGGGGCTAATTCGCTTCTAACGTAGAATGATGTGTCCCAGGGCCCAGTGCCCATGAGAAAGCCCTCGAGGTTGATCTAAAGTCACTGTAAGCTCCTGGAATCCGGCCTCGTTCTACTGCCATGACTATAGTATATACACAAAGGATAGCAAAGTGTGTTTGGAAGTTTTGATGACAACAGTGAATAACGACTGTCATTATAAACACTAGAACAAAAGTCTCACTTTGTTGCCAAACAAATACTTCGACCCATTATAAGATAATGGTGTGAATGTCAAAATTAGGAAGACATTAACGATTTGCAAAAGACATAATGATCTGGTAAAATAGAACATGGACATGACGTTTCCCATGAGCATGCATGATCTGTAAACGCATATGGTATATGGTTTATATGAGTAAAATGCAAGCTGGATTATTTGTACTCTAGTGCAAGTGGGAGACTGAAGGAGATATGCCCTAGAGGCAAATAAGAAATAGGTTTTTATTGTCATATCTCAATTAGTTTATAATAGTTTCATATTGTGCTAGAACTGTGCCAAGTAGAAACATTGGTACAGGTGTGGTATGAAACAACCAAGTCCCTAGTAGCCTCTATTCATACTAGTTCGTTGGTCACGAAGATGATCTGGGTTTCAAGATCATGGGCATTTATGCCGACTGACAATGAGATCATGTCATTGGAAAATGATGTGGTTGGACATTCCTCGAAGGATTGCAACACTATCAAGTCATACAGTTCATTGTTGCAACAACTATACCTAGACTCCTTCTCGTTAGACCGTGAGCTCATATTACTCACTGTTTCCCTAGGCTGCTTTGACTGCATCAAACGTCATCTGGTAATACGGTGGCTATAAAGGTGTATGTTGGGTATTCCGAAGGAACAGTAGATGACATGTGACTGCAAGACCGGGATTTGTTCACCCACATGACGGGTAAAGATACATATGGCCGGCTTGGTGAGATTACATCCATATATGTTGCAGCATGTGACTAGGTCACGGGGATGTAATATCACGGTAACAAGAAAACAGAACTTGTTGTGAACGAGATTGAACAAGGTATATTATACCAGTGATCCGATCTCGGACAAGTTGTATCGAGAAACAAAAGGAAGAGGATGCTACATTTAGACGGTTCAAACGACATTGTCATCAGCAATGCATAGGGGTCACATGGATATCCCTGGTCCCTCTGTTGATCAATGATACAGATCATGTCTAGAGCATTCCCGAGCCGTGAGAGGATACACTTAAGGGTACGATGAGAGCGATAATTCGTAAGACGGAATCATAGTAGAGAAAGAGAGAAAGCCGGAAATGTTCCACAGAGAGATCCGAAGTTGTTCGGAGAAAGAATAAAGGACCGGAATCATTCCGGGAAAGATCCGAAGTCGTTCGGAGGAAATCGAAAGGGAACCAAAAGGTGTTTCGGGTCAAGATGGATTTTGTAATATGTAGTTACATATTAATTAATGTAATTAATATTAAATATAATATTAAAATCTAATTTAAAGGGTTATTCCACTAATGGGCCAAACTTCCTAGGGAATAAAGGCCCATGAGGGAAAACCGGAAAGGGGGAAGGGCCAAGGCCCAGGCGCCTTGAGGGGGCCCACCCGGCCAGCCTAGGGCTGTGCGCGGGGTGGGTCCACCCTAGGCCGGCTGGCCCATTAAAGCCCATGCGCCTCCCCCCTCTCCCTTGAATAGTCCCACATGGGAAACCCAAAGGGGAGGGCACGCCCCCTCCCCCTATATAAAGGGGTGCCCATGGGTGGGATTGAACAC
Organism: Avena eriantha; assembly: GCA_910589775.1. Classification (NCBI taxonomy): domain Eukaryota; kingdom Viridiplantae; phylum Streptophyta; class Magnoliopsida; order Poales; family Poaceae; genus Avena; species Avena eriantha. The sequence goes on from OU342740.1 coordinate 421,420,015, forward strand.
ACCATCAATTGGAGAAATCCTTTGGTTGACTTCCTTCTTCTCTCTCTCTCCCTCTATACCTTGTGACCATGGCCCCAAGTTTGGGCTGTGCAATCAAGGCACACCTGCAGTACGCCGTTGCGCTGCAGGGATTCCTAGCCAGATATCAACTTTCGCACTCCCGGCGGGATTGGGGAGCCGGAGGTCTCATCGTGCACCAGATGTGTACGAAGACATGAGGCGCAATACTTGGGGTGCTTAAATGTCGTGAGCCGGAGCTGTTGCACGATGAACATGATGAAGATCAAGAAGGAGCAAGGGGTGACCTGCGAGGAGCTTCGTGACCTAGAGGTCGGCTTCGAGTACGACTACATCAACCACGTTCCCCGCGGAACGTTAATCGCGTACGGTCTACAAGGGTATGTATTCTCTAGGCATCGGCCATTACTGCATTACTACATAGATAGATCCTAGGCTAAGTTTCTGGGGTTCCATCGTAGGATTTTTGTTTTGTTTTCTGCGTCGATCCCCAACAAATTAAATCCTGCATCTTAGGCCTTGTAGTGTCCATGGGTAGGCCCATATGTGTGAAAGATAAAGATTCTACCTTGCATCCATTGCAGTGCCCATGGGTAGTACTAATTGTAGATTTAAGATCCTTGCAAGGTTTTCTTTCTTGTTGACATTCTTCCTTTTCTGTTTAACACAACCATGACAGAAATGCACATGAGGGTTCTCAGTTAGAACCTAAGCCTTATGAGTTCGAGGGAGCAAGATGCATGAAGCATGATTGAGTTGCAGTAAGTCATGTCTCCACCAATTGTTTTAGTCTTTGGAGACTATATGGAGAACTCTAACCTGATATATAGGTTATATACTATGTACTTTGTATCATAATTCCAATATGTAGGAACCAAGGTGACACTATGGAGTTTATGACTGTATGATGGGTTGTATGAGAGTTTAGATGAAATGATCCTCCACGAAGACTATGGCATAAAAGACTAGTTTCGTTTAACATTAACCAATTATATCCTGGACATCCTGCAAATACCTAGCAATCTAGTATATCTTGTAATCCCCATTAAAATAGATTGTGTTTGTCATGCATTAGATGTTCACTGAAGTGTGTATGGATAAGTTTCTAAAGTAATCTTTAGCTTTTTTGAGATAATACTATCCAGAGGTTATCTTTTTTACGAAATGGGGGCTTCCCCGGCTCTGCATCCTCAGATGCACACAGCCTTAATTAAAAATAGTCAAAAGTACAGAGTTACTCATCAACGATCGGCCATAACAAAGATAGTTGATACATATACCAACCATCGGAAAATGACTAGAAAAGCTGAAAGCGGCAAGCCTAACAAAGAGCTAATCATCTCTCAGTCTACTAGTATGACGCCACATAACCAGGTAGTAGACATCCTGAGTAACCATCACCAGGCGGTTGCACCCAGAGACCATCATATCCCGTTGAGACTCCGGGAGTAAACAAGCCCAGAGTTGGATCCAGTGTGCCGCCAAAGTAATAACCTGCAAAAAAGATTGAACTCGAGCCTTGTTAAAAATAATATCATTTCGACACTTCCAGAGAGACCAACATAAAGCAGATACCCCAATAAGTAATCTATCTTTGTCAGTCTTTTCCATCCCATTCAACCAATTCCCAAACATATTAGTGATATTAGCTGGAGGTGGGAGATTAAATGTAAAGAAAACGATGCGCCAAATAATCTTAGCAAATGGGCAATTTGAAAAAGGATGCTCGACAGTTTTGTCCTTGTCACAAAAACAACATGTCCACAACCATACCAATTTCTTCTAGAAAGATTATCTTTGGTTAACAAAATCTTGTTATTTAAAAACCACATAAAGATCTTAATCTTAAGTGGTATTTTCAGCTTCCAAAGATATTTTGTTGGGAGACTCTGATGATCATTCATCAGATCCTCATACAAAGATTTAACCATGAAAACCCCATCCGCCGTTAAATTCCATTTAAAAGTGTCAGGTTCATTAGGCAAAGAAACATGCATTAACCTCTGGCAAAGATATAACCATACAACCCAGTTAGCAAGACACACTGCACTGACATGCGCCTCTAGTATTAAAATAGGCGAGACGCATATTTGTAGGATGCGCCTCCTCTAGTATCTATACGGACGAAATCTGGCACCCCCATATTATGCGAGGCGCATTCTGGTAATATGCGCCTCCAACATGTTAGATAGGCGAGGTGCATATGTGAACAATGCGCCTCGTATATGTTGGTGGGTCCGGGAGGAGATCGGTGGTCCAATATGCGAGGCGCATATCGTCACATGCGCCTCCTATACTTGATAATAAGCGAGGCGCATTAAGAAGAGTGCGCCTCAAGTAACCCCTGCGGGCCCAGGTGGCCGCATAGGCGAGGCGCATGTTAGCATATGCGCCTCAGATAGTTTACAGTATAGGAGGCGCATTTAGTGCAATATGCACCTCGCATAACCTGGCTCACTTTTTTCTGCACCTTTTGGCACATGCACCCCACTCACATGTCTCACTTCTTCCTCCTCCGCCAAAAGACAGATTTGGTCGCCCCCTCCTCCTCCCCACCTCATTTCACACATTGATTCACCATAGAAGCTTGCTTAATCTCCATTGGTTGACACTCATATGTAAGTGAAGTCCCTTGCTCCTCTAGATCTACAACATGTCCCTTCACTTCTCCTCCGGCTCTCTTGCGCAAGTCGTCGTTGGAGGAAGCGTGAAGGCGTTGCTTGCATGCTCATGCGCGTTGTTGGCGACACCGCGACTATATGATTGTGTTGTGGTGCATGCTTCTTTTTGTGCAGGGATTTCATTTGAGATGCCAATGTTTCGTCGGAATGTCGATTCATTTCTTTTCCGGCGAATTTCTGGCACTCGCGGATGTCCTCTTTTTAGGGGAGGTCATGCCGAATTTTTTCGGCGATCTAGACATCCATATATGATCTAATTGTTCTCTTCCTCTTTGTACCATGCGTAGGCGACCATGGTCCGACCACTGATCCGCAAAGCCCTCGTGGATAGGTGGATGAGATGCGCGAGGGACGATATGGCACACGCAAACAAGACGGAGATAAGATGTTCGTGTCACGACTGCAAGCTGATGTATCTGATAAGGCATGATTCCGGAATGCTGGAGACGCACCTGCTCTGACATAGTTTCATGGATGTCTACACTCGGTGGATACGTTATAATGGAGATGATGATGAGGATGTCAATAATGGTGAAGATCAAGATGCCGGTCACGATCACGAAGATCAAGACACCGATGGTGGGGCAGGTGATGTTCATGAAGATCAGGGTGGCGCCGGGAATGATGGACACGAAGATGATCAAGGTGGCGCCGGGCATGAACATGAAGATTAAGGTGTCGACCATGATTTGAGCTGGCTACGAGATCCTCATGTCCAAGATCTTCTTCTCAAGGAGACGAGTAACGCCAAAGCCGCCGCTAGAGAGAAAGCGAAGCTAGAGCAAATGAAGAAAGACGTGGTCACTCCATTGTTTGATGGATGCAATGATGGGGATACCCGTCTGAATGTAATGCTCAGGGCTTTGGAGATGAAGGCGAACACAAAATGACCGACGAATGCTTCGACGACAACATTGCCTTCTGGCACGATATTCTTCCCAAGAAGGGGAACACATGTCTGACTAGTATCGCTGAGGCCAAAAAGTTGCGTGCCCTATCAATCTACCACACGTGAAATACCACGTCTACATAAATGATTGCATCATCTACCGGGGCGAGGACGCGGAGAAGACCACATGTCCGGTGTGCAAGACCTCTCGATACAAGAGAGGGACCAAGAAAGCTCCTAGAAAGGTGGTGTGGTACTTTCCTCTAACTCCTCGTCTGTAGCGGTATTTCGCGGACCCTAAGGAAGCAGAGCTCATGTGCTGGCACACGGAAAGAAAGAGGTCGTAAGAAAATGATCCGGAGAAGGAGGAAATGCTGAGGCACCCTTTGGATGCTTGCTAGTGGAAGGCGTTGGACCTCCAATATTACCAACATTTCGGGAAAGAGTCAAGGAACCTCAGGTTGGGTGTGAGCACCGACAGACTTAATCCGTTCGGAAGCTAGAGCAGCACACACAGCACTTGGCCCCTGTTTGTATGGATCTACAACCTCCCCTGGTTGTGCATGAAGAAGTACGTAACCATGAGTATGTTGGTTCAAGGGCCAAAACAACCTGGTACAGACATCAATCTGTATCTCACGTTGTTGAAAGAGGAGATGGCCATGTTATGGGAAGAAGGAGCCCGTACGTGGGACGCCTCGAGACAAGAATACTTTGACATGAGAGCGGTGCTGATCACGATGGTGCAAGACTATCCCGGTTATGGATACTTCTTGGGGCAGGTGGTCCAAGGATTCTATGGGTGCATTAGGTGCAAAGATAATACAATGTACCGCCAGCTACAGAAATATCCTGGGTCCGGGAAAAAACCATGTTCCTTGGGGCTCAGAGGTGGCTTCCCAAGAATCACGCCTAGAGAAAGCTAGGAGATCTGTTCGATGGGGCGGTCGAGCTCCGAGGAATCCCGGACCAGAGGAGCAGAGCGGAAATCTACGAGTTGTTGAATAACTGGAAGGAGTGCCCTGCACCGGGAAAGACCCAGAAGAAGCCAGAGCTGCTACTGAAGGTATGGAAGGCGAGGTCTGTTTTCTGAGACTTGCCATACTGGAAGATCCTCCGCGTGCCTCATAGCCTTGATCTCATGCATATCCTCCTTAACACCGACAACACCAAAGATGGGCCGAAGGCAAGGAACGACTTGAAGCATATGGGCATCAGGGATGAACATCAACCACCACCTAGCGATGACGAGGAGGAGGACGAGGAGGAGGAGACGGAAACGCAGAATAGCCATCATCGCAAGGGCAAAAAGCAGGTCAAGAAGGGCGAGGTCAAGCTCAAGGCCTCGTGCTTCACTCTGAGTAAGAAGGAGGCCATACAGTTTATGAAGTGCCTCCTTGGAGTCAAATTTTCGAACGGCTACGCAGGGAAGATAAGCATATGGCTAGACGAGGAGAAGCAGCGCTTTAGCGGGAGGAAATCTAAAATAGGATCCATGTATGAGAACCAAGTTTGGACCTTGGTAGATCTTCTAGAAGGCCGCAAGGCCATGGAAAATAAATGGATTTTTAAGAAAAAGACAGATGTGAATGGTAATGTGACCATTCACAAAGCTCGACTTGTCGCAAAGGGGTTTCAAAAAATTCAAGGAGTTGATTACAATGAGACTTAGTCTCCCGTAGTGATGCTTAAGGCTGTTCGGATTTTAATAGCAATTGCTGCACATTTCGACTATGAAATTTGGCAGATGGATGTCAAGACCGCATTCCTCAATGGTCACATTGATGGAGAGTTGTATATGATGTAGTGATACATTGCAAATGTATCCATAATTTTTGATGTTCCATGCTTGGTTTTATCTACTTTCTTGTATTTTGTTCCAACTTTGGAGTACATTCTATACACTTTCTTGGACTAACCTATTATTAAGTGCCATAGTGCCAGTTGCCTGTTTTCTGCTGTTTTTGGTTCCAGGAAAGTCGGAAAATCAATATTCTCAGAATTGGACCGGACAAAAGGCAAAGCAGATATTTTACCGGAAGACTCACGGAGCCAGAAGACGAGACAGAGAGAGGCCATAGGGTGGCCACACCATATGGTGGCGCGGGCTAGCCCTGGTCGCGCCACCAGGTGGTGTGGGCCCCCTGGCTGGCCACCGACCTTGGCTCTTTCGCCTATATATCTCCCTCAAGGCAAAAACCCTAGATGGTCAATCAGAAATCCACGAAAAGTTCCGCAGCGCCGCTGCCACCGAATGGGAGATTTGGGGGACAGAAAGTCTCTGTTCCGGCACCCTGTCGGGACAGGGAAGTGCCCCCGGAGCCATCTCCATCGATCTCCACCACCATCTCCATCACCATTGTTGATTCCCATGATGAGGAGGGAGTAGTTCTCTCTCGAGGCTAAGGGTTCTACCGGTAGATATGTGTTCACCTCTCTCTATGCATGATCTTATTGAGATCATGAGCTTGTAATCTATAGATCTACCTTGCTACTCAAGTGCTTTAATAGATCTCTGCTCTCCCCATGTGTGTGAAGTTGATAGTGTGCACACCATGGTGGCACTTAGGCTAGAGATTACAAATACTTGTTATGAGTTATATTTGGAGTTGGATGTCTTTATGAAATTGTGGTGTTTGTTGGACTCATCTAGTGCTCAAGGTGATAGTGTGGGGTTATCTAGATGGGAAAGGCTTACTTTGAGGTGTGCTTTTATAGCCCTACCGTGGATTAGAGTGTCCAACCGAAGAGTAGTTCAGACTAGTATCATGAAGATAATATATTTATATGAGAGTGTTCACTAGTGAAAGTATGATCCCTAGGCCTTGTTTCTAAGCACTGAAACATCGTTTGCTATTATATCTATTACATGTTTGATTGCTTCTATCTTTATTTCAGTTTGCCTTTAGTCTCTTCCACGTCATCAAAGTATTTTCTAGCACCGTTATCTTATATCCATACCACTTGTATTTCACTATCTCTTCGCCGAACTAGTGCACCTATACACCTGACAAGTGTATTGGGTGTGTTAGGGACACAAGAGACTTCTTGTATCTTGATTGCAGGGTTGCTTGAGAGGGGATACCTTTGACCACTTCCTCCCTGAGTTCGATAAACCTTGGGTGATCCACTTAAGGGAAAACTTGGTGCTGTTCTACAAACCTGTGCACTTGGTGGCCCAACAACTGTCTACAAGAATAGAAGTGCGTAGACATCAAGCTATTTTCTGGCGTCATTGCCGGGGAGGTAAGGTAAAAGGTACTCACATCCTCCGGTGTGAGTGCTCGAAGTTATTTCCTTTAGATTCTGCAATTTTGTCTTTTTGTTTCTTTTTTTCACTAGTTAGGCTTAATGGAAAACAACAACAAAATTAGAGAGCTTTATAGTATTTATCTTGAGTTAGGACATGAAGTGTTTGAAGACAAAATTAAAAAACCTATGGAACTTTATTTGCATGATAATAGCAATGTTGTTAGTATGAATTCTTTGGACACCATTATTGCTAATGCTATGGAAAAGTCTAAGCTTAGGGAAACTAGTTTTTATGAAAATGATCTTTTTAGTTCCCCAGCTTTGGAAGATAGCTATTCTATTGCTTATGATGATACCAAACCTCCAATATATGATGATTACAATAATGAATATGATATTTTTAGTCCACCTACTATTGAGGAGAAGATTAATTATGATTACAATATGCCTCCTATATTTGATGATTATGGTGATGAGAATAATAATGATAGCTATTTTGTTGAATTTGCTCCCACTACAATTAATAAGAATAACTATGCTTATGTCGAGAGTAATAATGATTATATGCATGTGGATCATGATAAGAATGTTTTATGTGAAAATTATACTGTTAATTGTATTCATGATGCTATTGAAAGTTATTATGAGAGAGGGAAACATGGTTTTATGCATCTCAACAATGTTAAGTTTCCCCTCTTTATGTTGAAAGTCTTGAAGTTGCACTTGTTTTGCTTTACTATGATTGTTGCTTTGTGTTTTCATGACTTGTTTCTTTACAAGATTCCTGTGCATAGGAAGTGGGTTAGACTTAAATGTGATTTGAATTTGCTTCTTGATGCTCTCTTTTACTTCAATTCATATTTCTTATGTGAGCATCTTCTCAAACTATCATGCCTAACTTAAAGGCGTTAAAGTAAAGTACTTCTTGGGAGATAACCCAAAAGTTTTAGATGAGTCTTGGAAGTTATTACTTCAGTAATAACCGCTCCTTATCCTTTTTTTTGTTTTTTTGTGCCAAGAGTGACCTCTAATGAGAGAGAAGTAATGATTGGGAAAGTTGCTGTCCCGAAACAGATTTCTATGCTTCACCTTAAAAATTCGTGTAAAATATTTGTACGTCCTTTTGAGGCGTGAATTTTTGTGCTTCTGCCCCAGGTTGTTATCTAACTTTCGTTAGTTCAACCCTTTTCGATTTGAGCAACAGAAGGTCTTTGGAAAATTTGTCTTTACCTGCTGGTCTGTTTTGACAGATTTCTGCCATTATTTGCATTTGCTTCTTGTTGGTTCCTTTTTGAGTTCTTTTGGGGAATTGAGCTTTTTGAGGGAAGTGATACAGTATCTTGTGTTTTAGTGGAAGTTTTATTGGTGTTTGAACTGAACCCAAAGACTTATTATCTTGAGTGCACTAATGTTGCTAATAAAGATTGTGTGAAGTTTTGTATGAAGGAAAAATTTCAGGTGTGTGGAAGGAATGAGTAATGAGATGAAGGATGGACTAAAGCTCAAGCTTGGGGATGCCACGCGTTTCACCCCAAGAAATATCTAAGAAGTACAAGCGTCAAAGCTTGGGGATGCCCAAGGCATCCCCATCTTCATCAATAAAAATCCCAGGTTTCTTCCAAACGCTTCATTTTTATTGTTTCATGCATAGTTGTGTTGTTCTTGGAGCATCTTCTTTTTCGTTTTCATTTTGGTTTTTTGTTTGCTTGGTTTTCTTAGTTTGCTGAATAAATTGGTTGTACCCCCCTCTTTCATACATTGGTTTTCAAATAGTTTGGTTTGGATTGGAAAAGAGTAGGAAAGTTCATGCTTAAGTGGTAAAGAGAGCTTTTTTTGACTGTGGCCTATGCTTTTTTATGCCATGCTTGATATTGATTTGGCTTTATCACTAGTGGAAAACAGGCCTCCAGTCCCAACCCATAAGGGGCTTTAGTCCCGGTCCTGGTAACCGGGACTGGAGGGGCGGGACTAAAGGCCCACCCACTAGTCTCGGCCCTCTTACCAGCCGGGACCAATGGGCATCCACGTGGTCGTCTCTGCGGGCACTGGGTGCCCCCCCATTAGTCCCGGTTCGTATTACGAACCGGGACAAATGGTTCTCTGCCGCGGCAGAATTTTAGGCACTTTCTTTGCCGCGACAGAGAATTCAATTTGTATCTTTTTTTTCATTTCAAAATAGTTTTCTACGCTACCACATACCGTACATGTTCGTGCATACATAAGATAACTTCCCTTAAGATCGAGCATACAAATATATACATGATAGTTACACATGGAGATCACAATTATCGGGACTAGAGCCCGTCTATTCAATTACACGGTCAGGGATCATCGACGCCTATTCACACTAAATTCTCCGGCGTCATCTATCATCTCGTTCATCAAGAATCCTGCCAGTTCTTCAGCAATTGCTACTACGCGTTGCTCTGGTAGGAGCTGATCCCGCATTTTCTCGAACTATATAAGAAAAGGAGATCAATATGAATATCAATCATGATAACAAAAAGTGACGGTAATAAAAATAATGTTATGAATGTATTGCTTACATCGACTCTATAATCATTCAGCTCACTGGTAAACGTGCGAATGAACTCGCAAACGTAGAATCCACATAGATTCGTCTTCGGTGGCTGCCTCGCGCACTTTACGAGAATAGAATTCAATCAAAATAATAATCTAGCATCATAATTGTATTGAAACTAGAAGTAAAGAGATGCGCGTACTACTTACTGAGACCGGCTTAAACGTCAGCTTCTCACTAAAGTCACCCGTAACCGCACTCTTGAACTGGTTCCAAACCCTACCCGGTAAAGAAAATGAATGAGTTATTTATTACATGATATCTCAGGAAATCAACGAAAGAGACCGATTTAGCGCAAAAATTACCTCTGGAGCATGTCCTGCATGTCCCTAAACAGTTACAGGGGTCTCTTTAATGGGTCCATGACTTCAACTCTTTCCTTATCAAGTTGAATGTCCATGAGAATCCAGTGGAAACTGTACACGTTTATATATACATCAGTAACTCATCAATTACACTTAACATCGAGTAAGCAAAGGAATATGTGTACAATAGAGTAACACCCTCACGCGAAATTGTAAAGAAACAGTATGTGGTCACCACCGGAGCCATCGGCTTCTCCACCACCGGAGCCGTCGGCTTCTCCTTGATCATTTCGGTCGACCTCCTCTCCCTCACCGGAGGGGTTCAGATAAATCGACGGAGATTCGGGTGGATCAACATGGGGGGTGTCGTTGATCATATCCTCGAGAATTTCTTCCTGTGCTAGGTCTCTCTGGATTGGATCCATAGTTTTCTACAAAATGCACACAATAATATTTTTCATTCAATATTGCTGCATAAAATAATACTAAACAATAATTTGAACACGCAATTTGCTACAATAATACTAAACAATAGCAAAATTCTAGTGATGCCCTAACCCTAACCCTAAGTCCGGGGACCCGCGAGCACCACCACCCTAACCCTATCTTCGGGGGCCCGCGAGCACCACCACTCTAACCCTAAGTCCGGTGGCCCGTGAGCTACCACCCTAACCCTAAGTCCGGGGGCCCGCGAGAACTACCACCCTAACCCTAAGTCTGGGGGCCCGCGAGCACTACCACCCGAACCCTAAGTCCGGGGGCCCGCGAGCACTACCACCCTAACCCTAAGTCCGGGGGCCCGCAGCACTACCACATTAACCCTAAGTCCGGGGGCCCGCGAGCACTACCACCCTAACCCTAAGTTCGGTGGCCCGCGAGCACCACCACCCTAACCCTAAGTCCGGGGGCCCGCGAGCACTACCACCCTAACCCTAAGTCCGGGGGCCCGCGAGCACTACCACCCTAACCCTAAGTCCAGTGGCCCGCGAGCACCACCACCCTAACCCTAAGTCCGGGAGCCCGCGAGCACTACCGGGCTTAGGGTAGTTATTTCTTTAGCTTATCTTTATTTAGCACTAATGCTTGGCTGTCTCAATCGACACTATAATACTACATACTATATAATATACTACTATATATATTATTACTAGTAATAAATATATATACACAAACATATATATACTATATTTATATACTAGTAATAAATATTACAATATAAAAAAGATACAAGAAATAAAAAACATACACTAGAAATTAATATATACTATACTAGAAATTAATATATACTATACTAGAAATTAATAAAAAAACACACACTAGAAATATAAAAAAGATACAAAAAATACTAGTAAAATTCTATCTATCTATTACAAAAAACATACTAGTAATACTAGTAATACAAGTATAATTCTATCTATCTATTACAAAAAAGATACTAGTAATACAAAAACATACACTAGAAATACTAGTAATACAAAAAAAACAAAAAAAAAAGTGGCCGGTGGGCTGCCGCCTGGGCTCACCGGTCGCGGGGCGCTGCCCGGGCTCGCTGGGGGATGGAGGCAGCGCGGTCGCGGGGCACCGCCCGGGATCGCTGGGGGATGGAGGCAGCGCGGTCGCGGGGCGCCGCCTAGGCTCGCTGGGGCCAGGGACGGAGAGGAGGCAGAGCGCGCGCGGTGGGGGGGAGGGATTACCTCCCAGCAGCGGGGCGGACGAGCGTGCGTCTCGAGAGCCGGTGGCGCGGTGCGGCAGCACGGCGGCCGGGGTACGCGGACGGGCGGAGAGGCGCGGCGAGGTATTTCGGCAGCCTGGCGGCGTAGTGCTACTCCTCGCTCCGGTCGATGGATTCGACCGGGGAAGAAGGCGGCGCATTAAATACCCCTCAGCCTTTAGTCCTGGTGCGTGGCTGGAACCGGGACTAAAGACCCCGTTAGTCCCGGTTCCAGCCACGCACCGGGACTAAAGGCTTTGGATGCCTTTTCGCCTGCAGCGCCTTTAGTCCCGGATGGTGTTCTGGGCCGGGACTAAAGGCCCAAATTTGCACGCGCTGGGCCTAAGTTGGCGCCTGTTTTTTCAAATATTACAATTTGTAACTATTAGCTTTTTTAAACATTTGAATTATACAGTTTTTGCATACTTATGAATTTGAGAAAAATTTCAACATGAAAAGTTTTTGAATTTGAATAAGTAATCCAAATCTATTTTCTATTTTATAAAATAATTATTCTAACTAGTGAAACTAATAACCATTTTGCCATTTCGAATTTAAAAATGCATTAACTATTATATTTTGCATATTTTTGAATCTCACTAAATTTTTAACATAAAAAGTGCTTGAATTTGAATAAGAGATTCAAATCCATTTTCTGTTTTATAAAATAATTATTCTAACTAGTCAAACTATTAACCATTTTGCCATTTTCATGTGATTCCGACGCTCCGGTGGTCTTCCTCTGGCGAAACCCTAGACCGGGGGCCCCGGATCGTCTACCCCTATAGCTTTCTCCGTACGAGGGTAGCCCCTTTAGGGTTTAGGGTTTAGGATTCCCTCCTCTGACTTCCCGCCATTTCTCACTATATATATGTAGGCTTGGTCGTTGCCATAGCACATCTAGACTCATATCTGCCGCCTCTCTCCACTCTATCCCATGGCTTCCACCATACCTCTAACCCCAGGGAGGCGGAGATGGAGTCTTTCACGGGCTAGCAGGAAAATATTTTCTGAGGCGGAACTTCCGAAGATGCCATAGGGCGTGTGCACAAAGGGCATCTTCGAGAAGTTCCGCCACGGGAGATTTCCCAACCCTTTCCTCCATCCATGGGGATGAAACACTCCATCCATGTTGGCTTGTTGAGTTGCTTGCCATGGCGTATCGATGTTCCTTTTATAGGCACGGCGCCACTTCTACTTTGTCTTCTTCCTTCGACAGGGCGTCGTGCGCTACATGCTTTATCTCATCGAGCAGTGCGTCCACCCACGCGTCCTTATCCTGCCGACAGCTTTAGTCCAAGTTGCACCCACCAGCCGGTACTAAAGGTTAGCCACGCGTCCTTATCCCACTGACAGTTTTGTTAGATGACACAAAAACCACCTTTAGTCCCGGTTGCACCCACCAGCCGGTACTAAAGGTTAGCCAACCCCCAGATAAGGCCCCCCCCCAGATAAGCCTCCCCTAGATAAGGCCCCCCATCTTTTGTCCTGGTTTGATCCCCCACCAGGGATGAAAGTTTCCCGCACCACTGCGTTCCCGCGCTTTCCACCGGTTCCCACCTCTGTCTTCCCGCCATTTTTTCAGTATATATATGTGCGCTTGGCCTCCATTTACATATCACATCTAGACTCATCATTCTCTGCCCATGGCTTCCAGCGTATCTCTAACCACCTGGGAGGCGGAGGCGCTTTGCGCCTCGAACTACCCCTGCCCACCGGGCTACCGCGTCCCCACCGGCTAGATGCTGAGCGCCGAAGGTGTGCCGGTCCCTCCTGTCCCTCTAGGTGTGGAGCGCCGGATGGCCATCACGAACCACTACTACCTCGAGCTCACGTCAGAGCAGCGGAGGAATCTCAACTGGCATCCGACTATTTCCCGACTTGGGAAGCCTTCTTCATCAATCGGCATGAGAGGGTGCTCGCTAGGCACGAGGAGGACGGCACACCTCCTTCGAACTTCAACGAGGCCAGCCGTCGGCTGTGGTGGTGTAGCCGGACTCTCCAGAGTGTCATGGCCTACAACACGATCGGCAATAACCCCCACCTGCGGTACCCTCAAATCCAGCCCACGCGTGCCCAACCTTCAAGGTTCGACTACGGCGACCCCGACGATGACAGCGACGACGGCGCCGGCGACTACGAGGACCACAGTGGCATGTATTACAGGGCTAGGCAAGAGCATGACTGAATCACTCCAACATTAGGCATGTTTCTTAATTTTTAGTTGTGCTATGTATCTTAATTTTCAGTTGTGCTATGTATCCTTAGTGTTTGTGGGTTCCTTCTCTTTGGGTGATCACCTCCCGCGGCTCAGAACCCGGTCGTCAACGTCTAGTTTGATTGAGCAAGATGTATTACATGAAAGGGGACCTTTATGTCTGAAATAAAAGGTTTAATACATTACATAGATTTATGTCTCAAATAAAAGGTTTAATACATTATTACACATCACCAACATCTAGTGTTGTGGTTTCTTCTGCACCGTTGCCATGGAGAATCTTCATCGTTTAACAGGATGCTTGGGTCAGTTATCACTTTGAAGGGCGGAATTTCATGAAACTTATTGTAATCTTCTGACATGTCTGTCTTGTCATCCACTCCCACGATGTTTCTTTTCCCTAAAAGAACTATGTGGCGCTTTAGCTCATCGTATTCTATACTCTTTTGCTTATCTTTCCTTTTTCTCGGTTTGGTAGACATGTCCTTCACATAGAAAACCTGAGCCACATCGTTGGCTAGGAAGAATGGTTCATCCATGTACGCAAGATTGTTGAGATCCACTATTGTCATGCCGTACTTTTGGTCTACATGTACCCCGCCTCCTGTCAGCTTGACCCATTTGCACCGAAACAAAGGGACCTTAAAAGTAGGTCCATAGTCAAGTTCCCATATCTCCTCTATGTACCCATAATATGTGTCCTTCTGCCCATTGTCATCTGTTGCATCAAAGCGGACACCACTGTTTTGGTTGGTGCTCTTTTTTAACTTAGGCGATCGTGTAAAATGTATTCCCATTTATCTCGTACCCTTGGAAAGTACATATAGTCGAAGATGGTAACCTGGCCAACAAGTATAACTCATCTCCAACAGTGGTGTTATTCATGAGATGTGTCTGCAACCAATTGCCAAAATTCTTCTCGTGTTCCCCTTTAATCAAGGTTTCAGGCTTCCCCGGGTTTTCGGAGCGTAGAATATTCTTGTGTTTATCGATATACGGAGCCACCACGGTGGAATCGTGTAGAACTGTGTAGTGTTCTTGAGTGAAAGAATGCCCGTCCCTACATACCATTGATTTCCTTCCTAGTGTGCCTTTTCCAGTCATCCTCCCCTCATACCGAGATTCAGGAACACCAATCGTCTTAAGGTCAGGAAGAAAGTCAACACAAAACTCAATGACCTCCTCTGTTCCATAGCCCTTGGAGATGCTTCCTTCTGGCCTAGCACGATTATGAACATATTTCTTCAAGACTCCCATGAACCTCTCGAAGGGGAACATATTGTGTAGAAACACAGGACCGAGAATTCTAATCTCTTCGACTAGGTGAACTAGGAGGTGCGTCATAATATTGAAGAAGGATGGCGGGAACAACAACGCGAAGCTAACCAGACAATTGACCACATCAATTTGTAACCCTGATAGACTTTCTCGATCGATTACCTTCTGAGAAATTGCATTGAGGAATGCACATACCTTCACAATGGCTAGTCGAACATTTTCTGGTAGAATTCCCCTCAATGCAACCGGAAGCAATTGCGTCATAAGCACATGGCAGTCATGAGACTTTAGGTTTTGAATTTTTTTCTCTTTCATATTTACTATTCCCTTTATATTCGACGAGAAGCCATACGGGACCTTGATACTAAAAAGGACTTCAAAAAAGATTTCCTTCTCTTTTTTGGTAAGAGCATAGCTGGCAAGCCCTTGAAACTGCCCTGGATGCTTGCCATCTCGTCCTTTATGATGTTGCTGGTCCTCCCGTGATGCCGGGATATCTTTTGACTTCCCGTACAAGCCCCGGAAGCCTAGAATATTCACGCAAAGATTCTTCGTCAGGTGCATCACGTCGATTACAGAGCGGGCCGCATGCACTTTCCAATAGGGTAGCTCCCAAAATATAGATTTCTTCTTCCACATGGGTGCGTGTCCGGTAATCTTTCGGAACAGGTTGTCCTCCAGGACCCTTTCCAAAGATTACATCCAAATCCTTGACCATACCAAATACATCAGCACCACTATGGGGGACAGGCTTCGTCTGGGTTTCTGCCTTGCCATTGAAATGCTTGCCTTTCTTCTTTAAGGGATGACTGGGCGGAAGAAAACAACGATTGTACGGGTACACATTCTTTCTACATTTATCCAGATATATACTTTCAGTCTCATCTAAACAGTGTGTGCATGCATTGTATCCTTTGTTCGTCTTTCCTGAAATGTTACTAAGAGCAGGCCCATCATTGATGGTTACGAACAGCAACGCTTGTAGGTCAAATTCCTGCTGTTTGTGCTCATCCCACACACGTACACCTGGTTTGGCCCACAACTGTAGAAGTTCATCAACTAATGGCCTTAGGTACACATCAATGTCGTTGCCGGGTTGCTTTGGGCCTTGGATGAGCACTAGCATCATAATGAACTTCCCCTTCATGCACAACCAAGGAGGAAGGTTGTAGATACATAGAGTCACGGGCCAGGTGCTGTGACTGCAGTTCTGCTCCACAGAAGGATTCATGCCATCGGTACTTAGACCAAACCAAAAGTTCCTTGCGTCACCAGCAAAGTCCGGGAAGTCTCTCTCAATTTTTCTCCACTGCCGACCATCAGCAGGGTGCCTCAACATCCCGTCTTTCTTACGGTCTTCCATGTGCCATCGCAACAACTTGGCATGCTCTTTATTTCTGAACAAACGTTTCAACTGTGGTATTATAGGAGCATACCACATCACCTTGGCAGGAACCTTCTTCCTGGGTGGCTTGCCCTCAACATCACCAGGGTCATCTTTTCTGATCTTATACCGCAATGCAGTGCATACCGGGCATTTATCCATATTCTCGTACTTTTCATCGCGGTAGAGGATGCAGTCATTAGGGCATGCATGTATCTTCTGCACGTCTAATCCTAGAGGGCAGACAAGTTTCTTTGCTTCGTACGTACTTGAGGGCAATTGGTTATTTCTTGGAAGCAACTTCTTCATTATTACCAGCAACTTTTCAAATCCCGAGTCAGTCATACCGGTCTCTGCCTTCCACTTCAACAATTTCAGTGTGCTACCCAGCTTCTTCTGGCCATCTTCACAAGTTGGATACAGCAATGTGTTGTGGTCCTGTAACATCTACTCGAACTGCAACCTCTCCTTTTCTATGTCGCAGTCTCGCCTTGCATCACTAATGACCCAACCAAAATCATCAACGGGCTCATCTGGTTCCCGTTCTTCACCCCCTTCTTCTTCATTATCTTCAATTGCGGTATCATCGTATTCAGGGAACATAGATCGATAGTTGTCATCATCGTTCTCTTCTTCATCGCCGTCTTCCATCATAACCCCTCTTTCTCCGTGCTTGGTCCAAACATTATAGCCGGACATGAAACCGGACCGAAGCAGGTGGCTCTGAAGGACTCTTGAGGAAGTGTGAGTGTAACACCCTCGAATCGGCCCTATGCAAGTTTTAGCGCTTCCCGCCAAACCCGCATAGAAACGATTCAAGGACGCCCACCAGGCACTTTCGTGCGGGTGGAAAACGAAGTAATATCATTACACAACAGTCCTCGATGGGACCCATAGAACTGATATATATACAACAGCGACTCAACGAGTCAAGAATATAGATATACAATACAAAGATCCAAATCACCTTGAAATCGATACACCGTCCGAGTACGGACAAGATGCAAATTGGGCTAAGAGCCCTGTAGAATAACCAATGGTGTCCATAACCCTGCCCAGGCCAAGCCGGAAGGGTAACCCTGCTAACGACGTCGATCTCAAACCTGCTAAAACAAAAGGGGTGCCGACAAAGGGCAAAGGAAAAAGAGGAGCGTCAGTACTGAGGCCAGTACATGGCGAGGCTAGAATTCAGCGGTCCTCGCCTACATAGGTATGGTGGACTAAAGCGGCAGCGCAGCGGCACTAAACAACCTATAGAGACTCTGTAATATTGGTGACTATCAGAGAGAGATAAGAGAGACTTATTCGGATCCAACCTGATACTAAGACCAAACATACCCATCCTCGTATTCCCCCTCGAGACCAAACGAGGAAGTTAAGCCGAGGAAACTCACACGGTTGGCAGTTTTATTCATTCATTCCATGGTGGTTGTCCAACTTACTAGTCATATCAGGTACAAGTCATATTATAACAACAACCCTTTAGTTATAGGTGTCTATGATCGAGACACTTTGCTCCAAGTCGTCCATAACCGCGGACACGGCTTTTCGAAAAGATTTAACCCTGTGGGGGTGCACCAAAGTATCCACACGCACTTCGACCCTTTTTGCCAGATAAATTAACATACACCCATCGGTATGTCGGCGGGGCCTAAGTCATGACGTTTCCCAGACCCAAAGCAAGTACATGGGGGGCCACCCCACTAAGCTACCCGCAACGAAGTCGGCCGGCTCCGAGGCGGACCCAGGGTTTGTACCGATGGCTGTAAACGACTGGGAACCCGAAAGTGTGACTGGGCTTGTCGATACCGCGAAAACATTCCACATCCTAAACAGTACAGGTGCTCCACGCACAATCTTAAATAAAGCAGTAAAGCATCGCATAAGTACAGAATAGTAATAAAGCGCCAAACTACTTGTGGCCCCCGGTACAGTACTTTGAAATCAGGTAGTAAGCCTATGGGGGTGCACACACACCCCACCTGTGGTTAGCGCGCTCGATCTCGGAACAGGTGTCAAGAACTCGGATCCTAGGTGGACACAAGTGGGCGGTTAAAAACCAAATATTGACTATTACCCACTGGTGCCTCTGCATTATATCTATTTCCAGCATTTTAATTAACAAGTTATAATGTAAGCCATGATCATCTCCACCGTTAAGCACCTCCATCATTTAGCATGTGCCAACCTCCCAACAAAGGTGGAACAACAACGACGCGGAGCAGCACTTGAGCAAGCGACTACGACAAGCTAAGGCCGACTATTTATCAAACAATAGGCAATAGGATGTGTCCAAGGCAATATAGAGGCTGCAGGGAATATAAATGGTGCATGGGAACTAAAGCATCGCAACAAGGATAGCAATAGATCAACAGAAGGAAGTAAAGACTATAAACGCTAAATAGGTAGAAAGGGGGAGAATGCTCGCCTGGAAAACACTGCCGGAGATTCATCCGGAGAACTTGTCGGTACTCGCATCCACTCATCAGTCTAATCCGCGAAGAAGCAAACACTAGCAGAAACACGGGATACAATATTTAATACTATGGCAGAAGATCCGGCATGATTATGATATGATGCAGATGCGGTGCAATTAGGCAATATTAAGCGGAACCGGGGTCCCGACAAATAATTATATGGTTCAAGTTATTTATCTACCCCGCAAATTAAATGTTGTCTTAACAAGGCAAAACATGGTATCGGTTCGCTACACAAATTAAAATGGAGTCCGGAATAAGACTAGAATATCCCGCATATAGACTCCATATTTAATTTAGATGAATTGCCGAAATAGCCCCAATCACCCAAATATGCATGCAAGCATGAACAATTTATTATGCGACAGTTGATAATGTAATATTATAAAAATAGGGGTCTCAAATATAGGTCAAACATAGGGGACTCGGTGATCTTGGTCTCTGAGGGTGTTTGGGTTCGGTCTCAGTGGGATCGGGTTCGGTCTTCGGGTCCATGTAGGTGATCTCGGGGTCTTCAGTTTACATGAAGGAGAACTTTTCGTCCCGTGACGGAGAACTTGATGCCCCGAGTCAGAGTCACGTATGTTTGGGGTTATCACACTCTATAGCCACAGAAATCTTGTCGGAGTCTTGGACAACGTCAACGCTAACATCATCAAACTTGATCAGGTTGTATAACTCGCTTCACATCAACGTCGCTACACCTCATTCATGCAGTCGGAGTTGGTGTCTTCGGGTTGTTCTTGAGTCATCTCGTTCTCGTTTCAGACCTGGCATTTCCACAACACATTAGCAATCTAATCTTAGATCTTCTCTTTACCATCTGAGCACAGGCACGTCGACACTACTCGGCAACACTCCCGCCGAATGACATCAACATTACACAATAGGGAACATGGCAGGGAAGCACGGGCGGCAGCAGTACCTGCAGCCTGCACATGGCAATGGCACCACGTAGATATCGAAGAAGACCTGGCCGCTGTAGAGCCACCGCAGAGAGGACAGGGTGCTGCAGGGGCGGAGAAACGGAGGCACGCTTCTGGATGGATGGTGGCGCGAGCGTGCGCAAAGAGGACGCAGCCACGCTAGGGAATGAGCAGAGGGCGGTGCTGTCGTTCGCGTGCTGGAGACTATGAAGGCGAGGTCGCGCGAGGTAGGGACCTGGTGGGTCACGGGCAGCACACAGAAGAGGAGCATGGCTAGCAACAGGAGGGGCCATGGGCAGCGGCCGGTGGCTGAGCATCGCGGGCACCATCGAGATGGAGGCCAGGCAGTGAGCGGGACAGAGGAATGCGTGGGGGACGGCAGGGGCTGGGGCGGTGGCGCTAGTGTCGGTAGGGACAGAGGCAGGCGACCACGGCGGCGGCAAGGAGGCGAGCTCGCGTGCATGGCGCTCACAGGGTCGAGGCGGCCGCCGGGATTGCAGGGTGAGGCGGCGGACGTGGGGATCAGTGGAGAGAGCCTGGCGGCGTGGCAGAGGGAGTCGGCGATCTTCAAGAGGGAGACGGTGAGGGAGACAAGGTGACGAGGCAGCGATGGCCAGAGGAGCATGGCCGGGGGGAGTCAATTCGGTGAGGTAGAGGGAGGCGGCGGCAGCTCGGGAGGAGGAATAAGTGTGGTGGATGGGGATTTTTGGCAGGGACCTGATCGCATTTTGGAGAAGATTAGGAGGGGGTGGCTGCAAAGTGACCAAGAGGAGGTTGCTGGGATGGTTATGTGCGTGCGTGTGTCCGTTGCATGGGTGGAGGCGTGCATGTCTACGCCTGGGGATCGAGTCCCAGGGCAGCAGGTGGAGACCGGAAGGTGGGGTCGGCGGGGTGAGGTGGTGAGGGGGGAGTGGTGGCCCGGGGCTTGGGGATGCGCGCATAGGTGGGGCTTGGTCGGTGGCAGATGGGAGAGCGGGCGGTGTGTGGCGATGGGGAATTGGTGCGGGCGTGCAGCACATGCAGGTGGCGGC